>CM054129.1:132309182-133518312 GCA_028751855.1 Ambrosia trifida
GGGGGGGTTGTGCAAATAAAAACCCTAGTTGTGCAAATAACCGGACCCATTAAGTATGTGACTGGCCAATGTTGAAAGGGGCCCACTACCAAAGCTTTTTGTGCTCTAGGCAACATTGGCAAAGAAACGAATCACCATGCCGCATAACAAAGGCATTGCCGTGAATGAGGGTAGTATAATCCACCAAAGTACCGATAGTTGCCACTGCATGCCAGGTTATTTTCGCTTGCCGCACACACTTAGTTTGGCCTATGATGAAAACCCAACCAAAGTATGCGTCAAAAGCCTTTGGGAATGAAATTGAATAAGGATCCAAACACAAGTATACGAATACTTAACTGAAATCAAAATTGATATGTCACTTGCTTCTTTGTTTACATGCATAATCTGCAGATATATATGATGTGTTTTAGACTTTAGAGTTCACTAATTAAGTATGTCTATTCATGTATTTTAGACATGTGCTTAGGTGTGTTTAGGTGTTTGCCGACATTGTGGGGTAAGAGGGCGTTTTGGCACATTTTTCCCTCGAGGTTAACTTTTGCTTATATGTGCTTACTGAAATTAAATTAAAATAAAGAAACGTGATGAATTGCTAAGACACGGTTCTAGTGTATTATTGGAATACAAAATTCTCAATTACTATTCCAATTATTAAGCTAATTCAAAATGCTCTATTTTTTTGAACGATCAACTAAAATATTGCCGGGGTACTCTGTACGTGGCCCCCAATGGCCGAAAGGGGCCCCCAGACGGCCTCTAGTCCGTACGGACAGAGCCCTTCGGCCACCGATATCGTAGAGCTAGAATGAATCCACATTTTCTTATGTCAACAGCTAGAAAGATCTGATTTATTGGAGGCCGGCGGGATAATTAATTTCAAAGTAACATTACAACAAACTGGAGCTTTAGGGGCGACGCTGGTCGCCCCTAATAATTGGTCATTAGGGGCGACAGGAGCTTTAAGGGGCGACAGGAGCCCCTAAAGGTTCTGTCACATTTGTTTGGTCCCTAAAACCTGCCGTGGCCCTAACTATAGTCAACATTCTTGCATGAATGCAAGTTTTTTTTTTTTTTTGCGTGATTTAATGCAACTTTTATTACGTGTCACCTAACTTGTTTTGATATGACTCAATCTAGGCTTTAACTAACGCAAAATCATGTGCCACTAATTTGGTCTAACGAAGGAAAATACTAATTAAGCTTGCAATGGGTGTTTCTTTCATTAATTAGGGATGAGCATATTGTCTCGAATTTTGATCCTGAACTGATCTCGTACCGAACTGATACCGTACCGAGGGTGTTCGGTATCGGTACCCACATTTTTAGGTTTTTGGTTTCAGTACGGTATGGTATCGGTTCGGTAGCAGTATTTACCTTAAAATATCGATACCATACAGGTATCGTACAATACCGAACCGATACCGTACCGTATGTTTTCGGTATAGGTATTATTGGGATCGGTATCGGTACCGTACCGATCCCATCCCGAGCTCATCCCTACGCATTATCTCACATGTTAGCCACAAACTTTTTAAACTAGCTAGTGACGAATTTGTCGTCAGGAATCCATTGCTAAGTTCTTATTTAAAGTAACAAAATTAACGTACTACTCTTTTGAAGGCGATAGTACTAGTCAGGGCCCGTTTTAAAGGGAAGTATTCTTAGAGCATGTTTGGCTCTCCTTATTTCCACCTCTTTATAACTTATGAATTTTTCAAAAAGTTAATAAGTTAAAAAAAGTGTTTGAATAATGGAAAAAGGACTTAATCTTTTAACTTTTTGTTTGTCTATGATAAGTTGTTTGAAAAAGTAAGGAAGGAGTGACTTTTTGAACCTCCTTATAACTTATTAATGGTTATTTACCTGCATGCCCTTCTTATATCCTTATATCTACCCCCTTATACCTTTTTTTGGTCATTTTACCTAAATAAGTTAAACCAAACACTTTTTTACAAAATAACTTATCAACTTATTATTTTTCCTCACCACATAAGCTAATCCAAACACTTTTCTAAAAGCTTCTTTTTAAAAAGTCATAAGTTAATAAGTCATTTTCATCAAAAGTCATTTTGGACTTAAATAAGTTTATCTAAACATGCCCTTAGTGTATGTATAGTGGGGGGGGGGGGGGTTTATGGGGCTTCATCAGATTAAAATATTAATAGAATATTAGGAGTGGCTTCATAAGGCTTTATAAAAAATATGTGTGTAGTGAGTGGGGGGCTTTATGGGGCTCCATAAGAATTAAAATATTATTATTTGATTGGGTGTATTATTATATGATTGGGTGTAAAAGAAGGAGAGTATAAATTGATTAAAAATATTAATATAAAATTGGTTTTCTTTTGGATGGAGCCTGTTACCATCATAGATCCCTTCACCATGAAGCCCCCATAAAGCCCAAGGGGGCGGTGGGGCTTTATGGGGCGCTATAATCATAAAGTCCTCCCCTATAGCACCCACTACACATGCCCTTAAAGGAGGGCTTTATACCCTCAATCCATTATGGCCTCCAAATTTAAAAGACACACACACACACACACACATATATATATATATATATATATATATATATATATATATATATATATAAAGAGAGAGAGAGGAATGTTCTTATACATATGAGTTTTATCTTACATATAGACCTTAAATTGAGAAGTGAAGGAAGAAAATGTTTTTTTCAAATCTTGGTAAACATGTATTTTGGTATTGAATTAAAAAAATATATAATTACTCTAATAACATAATTATGCTAGAATTCATATAAAAAACATGTTTAAGCTAATAGGAAAAGAAATTTAAAAAAAAAAATCTCTCTTCACTGCTCATGTTTAGTAGATTAAGTTTATTTGTATTTGATCCTTATAATATCTATAGGGTCTAGTTATCTTATATAGTGTAAAATAAATGAAAAATGTAAGAAGAATACAAAAAAAAACAAAATGGATCACGAAATATAACACAATGAATCACAAAATCTAACACAATGACGAGAAATATAAACTAATGTCGAGGAAAAAGACACAATGAATCTAAAAACGGACACAATCATAAAAACATAAAAAAAACAAATAATGTCACATAAAAGACACAATGATCTAATACAAATTTCAAAACTACAAGCTAAAATTCAAGAAAGCAAAAACCTAATACTACACGGTGTGGTAATGAGGGTGAAGGGGGCATGGAACAACATGTAGCAACCACAAAAAAGCCAGGGGGTGGTGGTGACGTGGAAAGTTTAAAAAAAATGAAACAACCAATCAAAATCTCTATAATTCATCAACCAACCACAACCATCCACCTCACCCTCACATTTTGCCCTACGCCATTGGAGATCTTCAAGCCACTAGGGGTCCCGCCACCACACCGTATAAACTAAGATCATAGGATTCGATGAGAAGTCACTAATGCCGGTTGAATGAGTTTAATCGAAGTCTGTTTAATACCTTTCATACACACTTATATATATGAATCCATTTGTCTTTTGTGTTTGGTTTTATATGCGCCTCAAGGCCATAGGATAATGAAAAACATGAATCAAATGATTGAAAGATCCGATTATATAAATTTCACATTGAAAGATCCTATGATATACATTTCACAAAGACGGTAAAAAAGCTGAATTTTGGAGGTTTTCTCACACCAACTCATGCATATAAATGGTTTTAGATCATACACTGGAGTCTCTATCTACTAATTCATTATTTGTAGTTAAATTGCAACACGTACCTAACAGGTCTAATTGATTTAGATAATTGGCTTTGCTGCAATTGTAAATCGTGTCTTCTTATTTTTTATTTTTTTTTACCCTAGCTATATCGGTTTTAAGTTAACTACTGGTTTTTCCATCCGCACAATACGGCAGAGATACAAAATGTGCAAAACACGATTTGGTCATTATCATTATCATATTTCATAAAAATAATCAATTATTATCGAAAACACAATCTTTCATTCTTATACAAAAGAATATAATAACTTTTCTTGGGAAGTCACAATCTATAAACACTAAATTTAATACCGATGATTTTATACAGTATAGTAGGCATATAGAGAACTACGGGTTTGGCCGAACCCGTACCAATTTTTTTTATTTTCATACTTACGTGTATTTATTTCGACATCGCACCCGTAAAAAGTTTGACTTCAACACAGTATTAACTTTTTTTTTGAACGGCAACTTTCAATGTATGCAACCATTGGTCGCATCCTCCGCATTGGGAGACCCACTATCCTACTCCAGCCAGTTATGTTGTCTTAACCGGGCCCATAATTGTTTCAGAGTCTGGCTAAACGTTCACGGGGAAAACCACACAGGTACTTTTGCGAGTGATAAGGCCATACATAGTGGGTGGCTTGCAAGATTAGCGCCCCTCCCCCACCATTTGATTGGATCAACCAAAAATTTCAGGCGTTAAAAATTTAACGCTGAAGGCCAATTTTGTAACATTAAGGCCCTTTAAGGCCCCTATGTAGCGTTGTTGGGGCGCTAATTTTGTTTTAAGACCCCATTAACACTCGACTACAATGGTCTAAATAGAAAATGATCCCCACCTATGTGAAAAAACGGTCGGGTTCAAGACTTGAACTCCCGACTAAAGCCGGTTTTCAAGCTTATAATTGCCTTGGTGTCCACCGGACCACAAGCCACTATTCTGAACACTATATTATTAACTATTAATTAAAGTTTAAAAGAGTAACTAATGCACTCTATAGAAGGACACGTATGATTTCTTGTGACTTTGGTTTTTCTTAAAAGTTCCCCCTCAGAAACAATAACTACCAGCATAATTATAAACATCTACAATATTGATTGGTTATTAAGGAATTATTTGTGGCAAAGGTACTTTTCAGCCTTCATTCCCTTTTATATAAATAAATACCACCTTTCATCTTTATGTAAACTCATGATTGCATACTCCCACATTAGAAACACCAAAGCTTTCAACTGGACCTTGTAATTACCACTAGCTAGCTAGTCTCTAAACCTTTCATGTTCCCTAAACACAAAACCTTCATGTAGTTTTGTGCTCAATATAGCCTTTAGATACTTTAATCTTGCCCGTTTTGTTCAAATTATAGGATATGGGTTTGAGAGATATTGGAGCCACACTGCCACCAGGTTTTCGGTTTAATCCGAGTGATGATGAGTTGGTTTGCCACTATCTTTACAAGAAGATAGCTAATGAAGATGTTTGTAAGGGAACTTTAATGGAAATTGATCTTCATACTTGTGAGCCATGGCAGCTTCCTGGTGAGTTTAAGGGGTGTTTGGTGATTTTTTTTATTTGTAGCTAGCTAGGTGGTCTACCAAAATAATAAGTGATTATAATTTATAAGAGGCTTTTCATATTGTTTTTTTTTTTTTTAAGCTTATGAGTTTCTTAGACCACATGGACATCCCCTTATATTAGTCACGACGCCATTCAAGGTTCTGAAACATTTGATTATACCACACACACAGGCACATAATATGTGTGTGTGTGTATGTGTGTGTGTGAATTTGTTTTAAGGCTGATATATAAGTTTATAAAATTCTGTTCTAAATATATTGTTGTGCATAATACTAGAAAAAGAGATTTTGCGCCTCAGGTTTACTTAAGAGAGGGGGTTCCTAAAAGTAGAAATCGAAGTCTTTTGGCTAGAATGAATCTCTCTCTCTCTCTCTCTCTCTCTCTCTCTCTCTCTTACATAATGTATAATATATTATATATTTTGTGTATATATATCATATGCTTAGTGAGTTTAGATGCATAGAAATCTGAATTGAAGGTGTGATACAATGCATGTAGATATATAAAATTAATATATATAGTTACTACACGATTGTTTATAATAATAACAAGTAACTGAGGTCTTAATTTGGTAAAGCTAGCTTCTAAGGGGTTTATTTTTTAAACGGTGGTGTGTTCGAGGTCAATGGCACGAAAGGATTTCAAGAGGAAACCGACTGGCTCATAAAATCCCTTGACTTGCTTTCTAGAAAAAAAAAATCGCTAACAAACAAGATTTGAAACCGGGTCTCTTCAGGGTCAAGTGCATGTTTAAAAATCCTGATATACCCATAGCAAACAAATAAAGATGAGTACTAACTTTCTTGACAAGCTCGAAAAGCACCTTTTTGAAATGGAATCAAGAAAGCTGGTTTATTCCCCCACCCTACCCAATATATATCTTTTATTGAATATGACAACAAATTAAATACCCTATTATGTGTATCTATCATATCCTCAAATTTACAGTTAATAAAGACCATTTTGGCCTAGTGGTAAAAGGGTCGGTTCTCTTTTTGAAGGAGTCGGGTTCGATTCCCACAGGAAGCATGTGATGGATACCCCCACCCTTGTGGTGGGGTAGGTGGTTGGGAAGTGATGGAGAGACCCTTGACCCTTGTGGTCATGGGTTCGACTCCTGATCCCTCCAGGTTTTATCGGTTCATTACCGTCGTGCCTTCGGGCGGGTTTGTGAGCCGGGTTTTCCCTGGAACAGGAGACGGGTGGGCCGAAGGGCTCTGTCCGTACGGACTAGAGGCCGTCTAGGGCCCCTTTCGGCCATTGGGGGCCGCGTACAGAGTACCCGGCAATACTTTAGTTGATCGTTAAAAAAAAAATAAAGACCATTTTGGGTTATATATTGGATAAGATTTTATATGTCAGTGAGCCATATCTTGCTTTCTTCGAACGGTTCCTTACAAAAGGAGCAACAACAAAGGAGCATTGATTAGCCTCGGCGTATCATCACTATATATTCAAACAGTAAACGCATCTATTAATATGAATGATTTAATTCAAGTATGTGTGTGTATATATATCCATTACAAATAGATTTTAATTTGTGAAGTGTGTGAAGCACTATGGTAATTATGATACTAAATATTGAACTATAGTAACTATATTACGCTACAATTTTAAAAGCTTATTGATTATTACGCAACTTAAAAGTTCTAGCGTAATGATAGATATATATAATCTAGTACAATTGTTAAAAGCATAATTATACTATTTACAAAAATGTCACCGCTTGTTTTTTTCTTTGTTTTCTTTGCATTATAGGCTTTGCACCTTAAAACCTATTTGCATTTGTATTTTATTCTAACACTATCTATATTTATATATGTTTGATCCATGTCATGTGTCAGTTAATGGAATAATATTTCTGTCACATACACATCAATTGTAATAGGACATATTCTAAAATGGACATTCTACCAACCATCTACATCATAGTTCTTAGCCTTTCATTTGAATATTCCTCTCCAAGATACACAACACACTTGAAACACCTGCATTTATTCTCCATCACGCTTTTTCCTACACTTATGTGTCATGTTTAAGCATTTAATGTGTATATGGTAAAGATCTTAATGAATTAAGGTACATATTTACTTATTAACTTTTGAAACATTTTTTTATTTTAATTGAAGAGGCGGCAAAGCTCAATTCAAGTGAGTGGTATTTCTTCAGCTTTCGCGATCGCAAGTACGCAACTGGATACAGAACTAACAGGGCCACTACATCTGGATATTGGAAGGCCACCGGAAAAGATAGGACAATTATTGATCCAGTTAGTTGTGCCACAGTAGGTATGAGGAAGACTCTCGTGTTTTACAAGAACCGAGCACCAAATGGGATTAAAACTGGTTGGATCATGCATGAATTTCGCCTCGAAAACCCTAACAATCCTCCCAAGGTATGTTTAACTACTTCATGATACGTAGATCCATTTTGCTTTCAGTATAGGGTTCGCCTGTACCCAAAGCATTGTTTATGGACTTTTAAAAGGAAGCAATGACTCGACCATAAAAATAAGTTGAGGTTTGGGATCGTAGGACCGTGTTTCTTGTCAGACAAGAAATGCGATTCACTTGGTTTTATCCTAATCGATGGCGTAAGCAAAGACCCGGACTTTGATGATTATGTAGATGAAGAAGAACAGGAATCGAACACACAAAACTAATAAAATCACACAGATTTTATAAAGCATACACAAAGCAAAGATTCACAAAGAAATACTCTCTTTAAGAAAACACACACATTAAGGACACACTATGAAATGTTATGAGAGAGTTCTTTTAAGCCAAGGGGAGGACTAAGATATTTATACTAGATCTTAGTCTCCCCATTGTCTTAGTCTCTTGCATAGAGAGACTCAGGCTTAATCTCCATAGCCTGTAAATTACAAAATTGTCACTGTCACACTAACACACAAATAAACGTTATCTAATATAGCCAAACGACCCATGATGACTAATCACTAGCTGGGTACAAACATAAAATGCACTAACAGAGATCCATATTTAGGTGGCTCTTAATTTATAGGGTTTAACTTCGCTTAAAATTTAAATATTGACAATGATCAAGTATACGTGAAACGGTTTCTTTTCATGATTATGTGGCTTTTAGAAATATGATACAAAAAATGTGCATCATCGTATGTCCATGTGTTAGAACTCTAAGAAAAAAAAGACCCCGATTTTAGATTACGCTTTAGGTCCAGAATGGTTTAGTTGCCGTCCCGTCGAAAGGGATACAATTTACGGAATAATTGTTTCTTTCTTTCATTTTTTTTCCTCAGAAAATCACTCTAAAATATGCATCAACTAAACTAATATCCTGCCTCTTTAATTTGGTTGAATTAATCAATGAACAGGAAGATTGGGTCTTATGTAGAGTGTTTTACAAGGCAAAGGGAGACAACTACAACTACAATGAACACTGTCCACAAAACTTGTATCACAACACAAATAATAATACAACTTCAAAACTTGATCCATCTCCTACCCTAACCAACTGTTGCCAGCCACCACCTTGTGTCCACCATCACCACCCATTCACCAACAATATCTCCACCACCCTCTCCGATCAAAACCCACTGATACACATCAACCATCACCACCAAAATTGCTTTGGAATATCACCACAACAATGCAACCATCCAAATCTTCAACAGCCTCCAGATTCAACCATGACAGAATCAATGGACCAAATGATTATAAGTTCAATTAATAAGTGCATAGATCAATACGATGTCTTTTACAATATGGATTTCGAAGACTATGTCCCTTCCCATAATCTACAAGACATAGAACTGGAGGATGATGATAATGACGATGGCATAGTGTTCTTCGAGTAGTAATCAGTTGTGCAAACTAGTTTCAAGTGTTTTAGGTGTAGAAAAATTAAGATAAGAACATTTAATTTCTTCATTTGATTATTTAATGTTTTGTGCTTGAATTAGATTTGAACGAAGTGAATGATGCGTTGTGTATTAATAGATTGAATGTATGTACATGCATAGGATGATTGATGTTTGTCAATGTTATTCGTTTCATATAGCTTTAGTGTCCTTTATGCAATGCGCAAGTGTTCCTTTTTTTTTAACAATATTTTTTTTTCCACCTAGATACTACATGATCTTGTCTTTTATTTATAACAAAAGCTTATTCTGTGTGTTATCCATATTCATTTTGTTTTTGTTTTTTCTCCGTATACTAAACTCACTACTAGATAATAGGGCTTTTGCTACGGCATTTTCGGTAAAAAAATGGTAGCAATTGCCATTTTACCACCAAAAAACTTGATAGCAAAATCACACTGCAGTTTTATTTTTTGTTACCGTTTTACCACCGTTCATTTTGCCACCATTTTACTACCACTTTTTGTCACTATTTTGCAACTTTTTTTTCTATTGCTTTTTGTCACTATTTTGCTACCTTTTTGTCATCATTTAGCTACCGCGGTAAGGTTTGCTATTTTTAGATACCGTTTTTCTTTAGCCATTCATACATCACCATTAATCAATTTATGCATTTGCCTTTGTATCATTTATGCATTTATACCATTTTATGAGACATCAAATAATCCAAATCCAAACATTCAAGCTAAAAGTGTTTACACAAATCATCATGTTTACACAAATCAAAACATAAAACCTTAGATTTTAACATAGCCTCAATTTTCATCATGCTAACGAGCATCGCGTCTTTCTTCACGTACTTTATTTTTTTCTATTTGAGCCTTCAACTCTATTATGATTCCATTCAACTTTTCTTTACCTTCTTTCTTTTCCTTAACGAGATCCTTGATAACGTTGTTTAACTTCTCAATCTACAAAACCAGTGGCGAAGCTTGACCCGAAACTTCGGGGGGTCGGAAGTCACCGAGGGGTCGGAAATCACTAGTTTCGGGGGGTCGAAACTGTATATACCAAAAGAATTCTATACGAATACTATATAATCGGAACTTCTGAGCGAAAATTCGGAGGGGTCGGCCGCCCTCCTCGCCCTTTAAAAGCTACGCCACTGTACAAAACAACCGATGCACAAGCCTTGTCGATATAACAACTTACAAAAAAAAAAAAAAAAAAAAAAAAAAGGAAACAACTAAGATAGACTCTACCGGTTATGTACACTATATATAAGTAGACCTTAGGCAACACTCGTCCATATAACCCAATCGACCCGTTTGACACATTGCCCTTTTGGCCTTTATTTGACCCATTTATATGCAAATAAGCCAAAATTTCCAAGACATCCAATTATAGGCATAAAAGCTCCAAAAATTGCATAACTAGTTTAAATCATCCATCAAAATTTAAAATGTAGTATTGCATCTTTGCCAACTTTACTTTTAAGCAAAAACGGAAATTAACTTCTACTTGCTTGTTGTATTGGGTATATACATGAGAGCCACCTTAATTGTCATTTATCAAGCAAACAAAATACTAAATAATAGCACTAGAAGTCAATAAAACTCAAGACTGAAATCAGTGGCGAAGCTTGGTTTCGGAATCGGCGGGGGCCGAACTCAATTTTTTTCGATCGGTAGTGGAAAATCGGCGGGGGCCGGACTTAACCCGGACTCAATTTACCTATGAAAATCGCAAAATTCCACTACTGCGCCAAAAAACAGGGGGGGCAGGGCCACCCCTGGCCCCAAATAAACTTCGCCCCTGACTGAAATAAAAACCTTTACAGATTATAGTAAAATATCAACGCACCTCTATGAAATTGGACACAAGTAATACCGTATTTCATAGAAAAGAACATAGCTTTCTTGAAATCGGGTGATTTTCTTCCTTTGTCATGATACTCAATTCCTTAAAATTTTAATAAGATTATTGCAAGGCTACTCACTTGTAAGGGACTGCTTTAAAAACACCATTCATCATAGAAATTATTATTATTTAAAGAGTTAATAGTCAAAATCGTCCCTGAGGTTTGGTCACTTTTGCCACTTCAGTCCAAAACCCAAACCTTTTACATCTGGGTCCTTCAGTTTTATTTTTCTTGCTAAATTCGTCCCTGACAACGTTTAAGTTGTGGAATGAAGTGGCAAAAGTGACCAAACATCAGGGACGAATTTAGCAAAACCCAAACCTTTTCAGGGACGAATTTGGCAAAAAAATAAATAAAACTGAAGGACCCAGATGTAAAAGGTTTGGATTTTGGACTGAAGTGGCAAAAGTGACCAAACCTCAGGGACGATTTTGGCTATTAACTCTTATTTAAATTAGTTCCAACTTTTACACATTGCTTTATCACCTTTTGTTAATTAGTTCAATTGAATTGTAAACAAATTAGTCGACATTATTAATGCCAAAATGGAATAACATATACCATACCAATGGCAAAAAATAAATCAGAAGCATACCATTACTGTATAGAAGTTGTCCATATGGGGAAAATGAAAAAGATGAGAGTTAGAAAATTTAAAATTATTAAGAATAAATTAAAGACCAAAGACATGTGTTTGAACCTTTCACTACAAGAAATCCGAGCTTTAGGGGCGACCCCTTTAGGGGCGACCCGCTTTTTGGTCGCCCCTAAAGGTCAATCCAACTCTCAGCCGTTGGATTAACAACAAGATCAACGACCCACGTTTCATCCTTCTTTTTAAGCATTAGGGGCGACCCTTTTAGGGGCGACGGTCGCCCCTAAAGGTCTAAAATAATTATAACTCCCGCCTCTTCTTCTTTATTTCCCTCCCACATTTTCCTTTTAGCTTTTCCTCTCAAACTCTCAGCTCTCATTCACTCTCAAAATCTCTTTCCCTCTCAATCTCTCAGATCTCTCAAAATCTCATTCACTCTCAAAACCCTTTTCTTCTTTCTTTCCTCCACAACCACCCCCCACCACCGCTCCCCCCACCCCACCACCGCCCCCACCACCGCCGGCCCCCCAACTACCGGCCCTCCACCACCAGCCAACCGCCCCTTTTCTTCTTTCTTCCTCTTTCCTTCTTCTTTACAGCCAACCGTAAGTTTTCTTTTTTATTTTTTCTTTTTTTTTTTCGTTTTTTTTTTATTAAAGTATGTTTAATTTTTTTTTTAATAATAATAATATGAGTTGTAGGAAGCTCCGATCTACCAAACCTGCTGAAGATTCGCCCCTAATACCGGTTAGTAGTCGCCCCTAATTATGATTTTTTTATTATTTATGCCCTAAATTTTATATATAGGTATGTATGTGCGTATTTAGATATGTCTTATTTTTTTTATTTTTTTTTTATTTTTTTCTGTTTTTCGGTTTTTCTGTCTTTTTTTTCTGTTTTTTTTTTATTTTTTCTGTTTTTATATTTTTTTCTGTTTATTTTATATTTTTTCTGTTTTTATATATATTGTTTTATTTTTTCTGTTTTTATTTTTTATTTTTTCTGTTTTTATATATATTTTTATTTTTTATGTATGTATGTATGCCAAATTCATTACACAGCACAGTAAATTACTAACAAAAATTGGATGACGGCACATAGATGACACTGAATTCGTAAATGTTTTAGTTCATCAGATCTCCTAAGTTAAAAGGTAGATTTAGTTGAAATTATTACTAAGGGAGAAGTAATTAATGGATTATTATTATATAGCAGTATGTATGTAGCAGTTTGTTAAGAGTTCTGGTTGTATATTAAGTAAGATGGTTTTTTTATGCTTTTATATTATATGTCCGCCCATTCCATTTCATGTGTATGTACAATGGTGCCTTAAATTAAAAATGTCTGATAGTGGAAAAGTGTAGTTTATGTGGCACTGTCACCTAGATTGTTTCTAGTGTATTCAGACAAAGCTAAGTAACTGATTGTAGAACATCAAGCCACTATCAAGTTCAAGACATATTTCTTGATTAGCTGATTATGTATTAGTTATCATATACAATTATCACTACAAGAAATCCCAGCTTTAGGGGCGACCCGCTTTTTGGTCGCCCCTAAAGGTCAATCCAACTCTCAGCCGTTGGATTAACAACAAGATTATGTGTCGTGTATAACATTTTCAACTTCTAAAAAATATTATTGTTGTCATATTATGTCTGGTGGCTAATCATAACACATCTTATAAATTTATACATGACGTATAGTTTATTTCACCGTGTAAACCTCTTATAGGGGCTATATGTGTCGGGCTATATGAATCCCCATTTAAAACATAGTGAGCTTAGAAATACCCGCCCGAAATTGATTTAGTAATTAATTTCGGGTAGTCCCCGTTTTGGGACTGCTTTTTGAATACTTTATCTCATTTAGGATGTGAATGTGTACTACATGATTGTTTGTTTTTGAAAGATACGGTTGGCGTTTCCTCTTTGCTCCTCGGGTATATATTTATATTATATACTTGGGGGCTAAGGGGAAATGCTGCCGAATTTTTCTTAAACAAACAATCATGTAATACACATTCATATATGAGATAAGGTATTCAAAAAGTGGGTTTAGCAACCTACCCTTTAGGTGTCAATAATATGTTTCATTTAAATTATCATGCCTTAAACCCAAATTATGTTTCAGTTACATCATCATGTCGATCGATAAAAGCTGGATTAAACTAAAGAACCGTTTGGACGTTGAGTACGAAAAAGGAATTGAGAATTTCATTGAGTATGCCAAACCATTGGTCAACTCATATGGAACGATTAGATGTCCGTGTAGAAAGTGTAATAATTCTAGCTTCATAGACTTCAAAACAATGACATATCATATTCGTATAAATGGTTTCGATAAGGATTACACGCTGTGGATCTATCACGGTGAAAATCCAATTACGCCATCTCCTGTAGTTGTAGATGAGGTTAGGGGAAGAAGCGATATGAATGACGTTATCGCAGACCTTATAGCCGAGCGTATGGAAGAGGATATAGACCTTAACGAAGGGGGCTCGGATACAGAGAGTAGTGATGTTCGTGATGAGTTTGAAGCCCTGATAGATGAAGTCGAATCAGAAATATATCCTGGGTGTACTGATTATTCCTCCCTTGACTTTATATCAAAGCTTATGAATATGAAGGTAAGGCACAAATGGACTAATAATTCGGTTGATGAGCTTCTCGGGTTTTTCCAGTCTGTACTTCCAGCAGGTAACAAGGTCCCCCCTTCGCATTACAAAGCCAAAAAGATATTAAAGAAGACTGGTTTGGGATATGAGATGATAGACGTGTGTAAATGGGACTGTGCCCTCTTCTGGAAAGAACATCAGTCGTTGCAGAACTGTCCTGTTTGTAATGAGAGTCGGTGGGTAAATAAAGACACAAGTGGCAAGAAGGTACCTCACAAGGTGTTACGATACTTTCCTTTGACCCCTAGACTACGACGCTTGTATGGCTCAAGGCACACAGCAAAAGATATGATTTGGCACAGTACCGGACGATCAGAAGATGGTATTATGCGTCATCCAGTTGATGGATCTTCATGGAATAAGTATTAGGGGCCACTGCCGTCGCCCCTAAAGCTGCAGTTTGCTGTAGTGTTATGTAAGAGTGAGGCCTAAAAGGGTGAGACATGAGACCAACATCCTAAAATATATGACACAAATATATGATATGGGACCGATCATATCAGATGAAAATTCCTACAACAGGTGTTAAACATAAAAAACGTAGAAATTTTATATTCGATAATAACTTCTTAATTTATAAAAGTTAAAAGCATGGTTTACCTGATCACGGAAAATGGTAAGACCTTCTTTGAAACTCAATTTGAACCAGTCCTAGACATGTCACTCTACAAACATTGAGTACAACGTTTATAAAATACGGAAGAAGCTTCGTATATTTAGAGCATGATTTACAAATGGGTATAAACGAACCTATTGCCAGTCCAATTATGGAAGTGCGTTTAGAAGTTTGGTGGGCCCTTTTTTTTAATTTGGTATTGGGTTTTATGTTATGAAAAGTAGCTGATGAAATGGATAATGAGGTAAAGGTTTTGAATGTTTTGTGGTTGTAAAAAAAATGGGCTTAGAATGATGTGACATGGTGAAGAACAAGGGATCAAACGCTAGAATATGATATTGGAAGCTTGTTTGAAGTTACAAAGCATTGAAGAACATAAAATATACTGTAGTTCTTAAACCGAGATTGATGTTTTGTTTTAAAAAGCGTTTAAACAACTAGAATCTGAGATTGAAAGCTTGTTTGATTTATAACCAATTATTGAATAGTAATTTGATGTTTAAGCTATAGTTGTAAACACTCTTACGAAAAAAATACATTTTAAAAAATATTGAATCGATTAGTTAAGTTAGTACATGAATGTTAATGTAGATGGAATATTGAAACCAATTATTAGGATAAGAAAAAATCAAACTAAGGACCACATAGGTCGGCCTAAGCCTAACCATGTGTTTCGTCCCTTACTCTCATCCGATTGGGTTTTTAGTCACCATTTTTCACACCTAAATCATTTATCAACCTTCACATCTCCAACTTTAAGATTTGATAACGTAGAGCAACTTATCTTTCAGAAAAATAAAACATATAGAGTATGGCTTGCATTTTTTTCGAGAGAAAAATATTCAATACCCAACTTTAGGGTTCTTACAATTTCGGTATGCACAAATCCTGTATAAACACTACAAGAACATTGTAACAAATATTCATTCAACACGTAATGCATAACCATCAGAATACATTTCTTAAGTTTTAATTTGATTTTTTAATTTTATAACCACATGTGTTCAAAAGTGTATTGAATAGTACTTTGGTGTTTAAGCTAGTTGTACACTCCTTATTAAAAATACATTTAAGAAAATATTGGTATTTGCATAAAAAGGTGTAGTCTTTAATAATTAAAATAAAAGCTAACCTATAATACAATTTTTTTTGGCAAACTTTATCAAAAATACACCAATTCTTGGGAAATCTTCAAAGCATCAAAATTGAAAAATTGCCAATCCTTCCAATCCATCGTGCCATTTTTACATCAACTAGAAAACCAAAGGAAGCCCAAGGCTTTAAAATCCGCAACAATATCAACCACGTTCCGGCTATCATCCTTAAAGAGCTTTTCATTCCTAGCCTTCCATATTCTCCAACACGTAATAACCATAATGTCATGCAACGCCAATCTCTTAACAGATGACAAAGAAGAATCCGAATAAACCTGAGTAATGTCACTCACCGAGAAGAAATAAAACAGAGGAAAATTTACCCATCTAGCGATCCCGCACCACACTCCATTCTTGTGGATTATGTTTTACCTTTTATATTTCAGTAAACTAGTATAAGAGGGTGTTTAGGATTGAGTTTCAAAACAACTTATTGATTTATTGGCTTTTCTAAGAAGCCAATACAATAAGCTGTTTGTGTAACCCAAAAGCAATTTCTGTTTTGACTTTTGGTTTTTGATTTTTAAGGGTGAAAATGTTGTTTTTGAGAAGTTAGAAATCCTGGCTTTTGCTTTTGAAAAAATTACAAATCTACCACCCATACAATCAATATTCACAATAAGTTAAGCGAAACACTTAGAAAACAATCTATTGACTTTTTGACGTTTCTAATCCCAAAGGCTAAACCAAACACTTTTTTTAAAACTCTTTTTCACAAAGTCATAAGCCAATAAACACTTCTTCTGACCAAAAACACTTTTGCATTTTAAAACTCAATCCCAAACACCCTCCATGTTGTAATATTAGATAGATGATGAAATGATGAATAAATGAAAATAGTCGTTTAGACAAACGAAGCCCAACTTTTTGGACCAAAAGTCAACCCACTAGACTTTCACTGCAGGGCCTTCTCATGTAGGCTTGTCGGTATGAAAGTTCATTAATAGCCTAAACTAAGAGACCCCATTGGGCTTTTGAAAACTACCGCAGCCCAGACTTTTGGACCAAAAGAGACCCCATTGGGCTTTAAAAAAGATATCGGATATTATACATGAATTTTCTCAAATGGAACTAAAGTTAATTAAAACATGAACTATATACCATTCAAATCAGTATCTTATTTGTACATATGAAACGTTTATAAAATACTATTAAGGTGTTTCATATTCTCAATGAAAAGTATTACTTTGTTTAACTCAGCGGATTAAATTGTGGATATTCTAGGTTTAGGGAGAATTTGTATCTTGAAGGCATTGGAACTTGGAAGTATGACTTGTTTTAAAAAAAGAATTACAGAGAATGTTTAGAAGGATAAGTTGACATAAATATCTGATTAGACAGTGTATATGCCGATTCATATATAATATGTTTTTCTTAAAGAATCACAATAATAAAAATTATACATTCACATTAGACATTAGTTGTATGTTTTGGGAAAAAAACTAAATAGAGAGGCGTCAGGTGCACCATGAATGACTTTCTTAATCTGATCAAGATGCTTCGTTTATGTGTGTGTTCATCCAAATATGCCCAAATGCTTTGTTTATGTGTTAGTGTGTACTAATACGCTTTGGGATATAATGTGTTACGGAAGCGCCTCACTTTGGGTCATTTTTTAAAACAAAGCGACACGCTATGTCCATAGCGCGTTGCTTAGGGCTTTTTTTTTTTTAAAAAAAATGTTGTTTTGATTGATTTTAAATGGTTTTAATTGATTTTTAATGGTTTTAGTTTTTTTAAGTGTTTTAACTGGTTTCATTAAAAAAAAAATGTTTGACGCGTTTTGGTTGGTTTAATTGCTCGTTGGTAGTTTTCTTAACAAACATCCAAGTATGAACAACTTTCATAAATCAATGCACGTAATACATGAACTATACAATCAATACCATGTTTTATTACAATACAAATGTTACATATCTAATCGATATACTGGACTTCCGGACTTTGTTTGATGCGTTTTAGTTGATTTAATTGCTCGTTAATAGTGTTCAGAACAAACATCCTAGTATGAACAACTTTCATAAATCAATGTACGTAATACATGAACTATACAATCAATACCATGTTTTATCAAAATATAAATTTTACATATCTAATCTATATTCTAGACTTCCGATATTACATTGGGGTCGACTAACGGGTAAACTATGTTTTTATATGCATAGATTCGATCCTTGTATAAATTGTATCAACCCAGTGCTCTATCAGTTCTCTCAAAAATCCAAGATGGGTTCGGGAGAGGCATTGGATACAATCATCTAAGCTCGACATGGATGTAATGGTTTCCATTGACGAACACGACCCCTTCTGTCAGCCTTTATCAGAGTGTGGCGCTTTGAGGTACGAGATTGATTGATTGGTCGATGATGTCTGATAAATGCGGACAAACGTGTCACATGTGAACCCTAACGACCAAAAAATAAACAGATAACTTTTCAATTCGTGGATTTTAATTTTTTTTTTTAATTTACCACATAGATAGTAAGCTATAGCTTTTCACAGTATTTACCAATGAAGATAATATGTGTTTGAATGTTCTAATAATGTTTCATATTTAACCAATTTGTAGATACCCTAAATAGTCAAGACATCGTTTGTTTGTTGGCCGTTAAAAAATAAGGGGGAAGGGGCACCTATAGATGTTTGTTTTCACTTAACTGATTTTAACCAATTATACACTGCCACATCATTTCACTGATTTACTTCACTGAAAAACTTTTTTGCAAACAGCACTCCACTGATTCTTTCATTTAATATTTTCATTTAAATTCAAAAATTAACCGTTTTTTAATTTTCTAACCGTTACAACCTAACGGCTACATTTTACACCTATAAAAACCCCTTTTCAATACCAAAATCACACCAAAATCGGTTATATACTTTAATCATATCGTTAAAATGGTCCCGTGAACTGCAAATGAGGAGAACGCGTTAACGAGGGCGTACTTGACAGTGAGAAACACAAATGATGATCTTGTCGATTTATAGAGAGCTTCGTTTTGGAACAACGTGTCGGTGGAATTCAATCGAATAAATGACACAAATGACCGCCCCAAGGATTCGCTCGTTAGTAAGTGGCATGCTCTCTTCACCAACTGTATCCGATGGAGCACCCTCTATGAAGCCACGATGGAGAGACACCCTAATATTCAAGAAGACATTGCAATCCAAGCCACGCGTCGCGACTATTATCATGCACACGGAAGTAACTTCAACCATGTTGTGACACGGCGATTGTTGCGCGATAGGTTTAATGATTAATGTTTAATGTTTAATGTTGTTTAATGTTTAATGTTGTTTAATTTTTAATGAAAGTAACCGTTAAACAAATTTTAAGTTAAAAATTAACACTCAAAATACAAACATAATTAACCTAATTAAAACATTAATGAAAGTAACCGTTTAAAAAAAATTAAGTTAAAAATTAACACTTAAAATACAAACATAATTAACCTAATTAAAACATTAATTAAACATAAACATAAACCTAATTAAAATACTACTTAAACATAACTATAAAAGAAAAAATACGCAATTGACTCGGGCGAAGAAACGTCACGATCACTATCACGCTCGTCCGACATCTCGTAGTGATATTGATATCCCTCACTTTCGGGTGTCGGGCAATACATTTCTTCATCCGAATTATTTACGTATTCGACCCCGGAATAATTTTCATAACCTTCGTCCAGGGGGTTTTGTACCGGGGGGTTTTGTACCGTAGCTAGTGGGTTTCGCATTATTGGAGGATTGACACGCTCCGGCACTCGTACAACATCTCCAACCCGTATTGTTCCTAGTTGTAGTAGAGCCATTACGTAATCATAAGCATAAACCAATTATTCGGTGGTCAAATCGTCAGGATCTTGTGGCTCGTAATATTCAAATGTTGGGGGAGGTTGTGTAGTCGGTTGGTGTGTAGTTGGTTGATGTGTTGTCGGTTATGTAGTTAGTTGGTGTGCGTGTAGTTTGTTGGTGTGTAGTCAGTGGGTGTGTGGTCGGTTGATGTGTTGCGGGGCGGGATGATCGTCGTCGTCGACAACGATACGTATTTGAAAACCTATTACCACCACCCATATTCAAAGATGTAGTTGTGTAAATTTTATGTGTAGATAATTTATGTAGGGTAAAATATAAAAAATGGTCAAAATGTAAACGGCTAAAAAATAAGAAAACGGTCAAAGGAAAAAAAATTGTTGGAAATTATTTATTAGTCAAGAAATATGATCGTTTTTTTGTACCAGCGCAGTAAGAAGAACCGGAAATTAATTCACGGGGACCCCTATCAGCATGGGTGGCGACGGTATTACCGAGCTGATAGTAGGGCATCCGTGCCCAATTCTGAGGGCGCCCCATCCCCTGATAATTGTACAATAATAATAATCTATATCTATATCTATATATAATAAACCAAAGCATTTTTTATGACATGTCATAATATTATGTATTCTCTCTTTTGAGAGATGTCACATAGGATGTGATGTGGCAACTCTAGACCAATTAAAAAAAAAGAATAAATATGGTTTAAATATAATTTAACATAATCTGTTAAATACATAATCTACTAAATGTAAATATTAAAACTTTATTATTTTCTCTCTCATGTTTCCTCTCATAACTTTTAAATGTTAATATTTTTTATATACGAGATTTTTTAAAGAAAAAAATTACCCCAAATTAACGAGCGTTTTATTATCTTTCCAACGAGTACCGTAGTGCTATATACAAAACGGAGAAAAAAACGACTATTTTTTGTAACCCGACACGTATTGTGTCAGGTTTGGAATTAGTTTAAAAAAATTATGGGTTTAGGTCGGGCCTGAGATTAGGTGATACCCGACCCAATTACCATTTTTTATATTAGAATATGATAACTTATGGCAGAGATTTGTTTAAAATAATAATAATAATAATAATAATAATAATATTCATTAATCATATATTGACAGATAACATTTTTATAGTTTAGATATTTCTAATTTTATTCACTTTAATTAGATTTTTCAGCTCGAGACACTCCCAGAATATACACTAGTAATAATAATAATCATTCCAATTCCAATTGCGATCACTAAAATCATATGGAACGGAAAAGGAAAAAGGTGGGCCAAATGATTTGACACAAGATGGGTTTAGAAAAGACATGTCATTTATTTCTTGACGCGACAAAAACCATCCTGTCCGACATTTGACCCGATTAATTACTTTCCCTTTAACCCCCTCATTTATACCTAGTTTACCATATCAGTCCTCAATGTAAAAACAATCTTTTGTGTTACTTTAGGTGACACCCTAAATAATTGATACTGAGGGTACATGACATTAACTTTCGAAAACATATGGGTTTGAAAGAGTATGATATACGGTGACATATGATTAATTAAATTTGTTTATCTGTATGAAAATTGAATATAATTCTACATTATGACGCTAACTCATCTAAATTGGATCACTTCAAACAACTAATATTGGCGTCAGGACCTCAGCGAGAAGAAAATTTTTTTGGAAGATTTGTACGGGTATTGATTCTGGATGGAAATGTCATGCTTAGGAAAGTCAGAAAGCCTAGGTGTCATACCAATGCAGAAAGAGAGGCAAGAGTTGGAAAGAGGGGATTAGATGAATTGAATGAATCGTTTTTTGATATCCTGGCCAAACTCTCCCCCATCTATGAGTCGACTTAGCGCATATTGTAAGAATATATTTATATACTCTATTATGTGGCCCTTATAATCATTTATCTAATAAATGATCAATGATCTAAATACCCCTATTGGTTTAACTGGTATTTATGTGATGGACATAATTACCCTTAATGAACCATTAAATAGGGTTTCCCCTTGGGTGTATATATAGAGATTATTAGGAGAGGCTAAAGACTAATGAAACATCAATACTCTAAACTGTGACACCCGACATGTTTGGCTTAAACATATTAGTAACATCTAAGTCTACCATAGCGAGAAACGTTTATAAACAGACTTAACTGGGTTACTTGAGTCGGGTCAAGTTAGGATTGTCCAGGGTACAATGATCTGGAGGATCATTGGGGAGTCGTTTTGGTAATACACTAGTACCGGGTTCCGTTGTTGGTGACATTACATGAACTAATTAAGTATATGTGTAGATTATGGATCGTGTGGTGGATTATATACATAGATGTGTTTAAATGATGTATAAATGATTATTCATGCTTAAATATGTTAAACATAGACTAAGGTTGCATGCTTATGTGTTAATATGTGTTAGAATGCGTTAAACACGACAAACTGGAAAATTGGTTGAAAATGGATTCTGGTTCGACCACTTCGAGTGGTCGAAGGAGAACCTTTGTCTGGTTCAACCCTTTATAAATGGGCGAACCTGGGGAGTGAAATTGAAAGAATTCCTTTCGACCAGGACAGGGCTCATTCGACCCTGTGGAAGGGTCGAAGGAGACCACCTTCGACCATTGAAATGGGGCGAAGGAGGGATAGTATAAATACCAACCTTTGTCATTTTTCATCATTTCACAAACCCTAACCGTCCCAAAATGCTCTCAAACAATCTAAAACACTAAGGAAGGAGTTTTTGCTCTTCTTTTTCATAATCTAACCTATCTACAACATCTAAACAAGAATCCAAGGTGTGTTCTTAATCCTAAACCTTTGTAAAAGCATTTTAAATCGTTTTCATCTAACCCTAATTGTCCGGATCTGCTCTAAGGGTGTTTTTATGATTAAAAACCTTTTAAACATCTTTCTAAATCAAAACATTATCATTAACATAGGTTTCATTGTGAATAACATATGTAAATTGTGTATTATGTGATGTTATGTGTGGTGCAATGATTTGCTGCTATATCTATGATAGAAACATGATATAAGATTGCTATTGATGCTAGATTATTGTTGTTTAGGGTTAGGATTGGATATGATGATATTATGGGCATTTGGGGGTTTTAACGAATCTAGACTTGATGCATGATATTTATGATCAATAGAATTGATAAGAAAAGATCGAACACTCGACAAACTGAGCATTTCAAGATTGAATATGAATCGATTCAAAAGTTTCCAAATTGGGTAAATTATTCATGCATGAAAGTGATGTTTCCATAATCTTTACCATTTTGGGAAAGGGCTGAAACGGACGTATTATCGGGGGAAATCGGTGGGGTTTTGTAGGAATAAGTTATCAATGTTTGACTGCTGTGTTTGATGATGTTTCGAGTCGTTTTGAATGTGTTTGAAGCGTTTTTAGGAAAATTTATACAACAGGGGCGAACCTGGCCTCCTTCGACCGATCGAAGGTGCGAATGAGGAAATCCAGGGTCGAACCTGGGTTTTTGTTGGGCGAATGTGGTTTAGCGGGCGAAGGAGACATCAAACGGTCGAACGAGATGTAAAACGGGCGAAGGAGATGTGAAACGGGCGAAGGAGACTGAAAACTGACTGGTTCGACCGTTCTGATGCAGAAATGAGATTTTTGATACAAACTAAGTGTTTTATGCTTGAACCTTGTGTGTAATCTATGTGTACTTGATTAGTTAGGGTAATGGGTCACCAACGGGATGTCGGGTCGGTCTAGTGTGTCGGTTAAACATTCAAACACATTTTAAAACATACTTGGTTACGATCTGGACAATCGGGGACTAGATAACCTTATGGTTATTAGTCGGAACACTTATGTGAACATTTTGATAGATCTCCGGTAGAGGGATTATCAAGGGCTTAACATCTTTACTTATAACCGAAGAACGCTATTTAAGGTGAGTTCACGGCCCCACTTTTACTGCTTTAACTTTTGGGGGAGAAAACATGCGCTAAACTATTTTGGTAACATATGTCATACTATGGTTTTAACTTATATTGCTATACGATCTTTGGAAGTCCCGGGGGAAACCATGAATGTGCGGGGATGCACAACGGGGGAAATGTGGATAGATCTATTGGGCGTGACCTGCCCCACTCGTCGGCTTGGAGGGCCGGGCGGGTGCATATTGTCTCGAACAGGAACATTGGTATCATGCTGAACATACGGGCTGCTTAAACAAGCTAAACATTGCTAAACGTGTCTAGTAATGGTTTCCAATCGTAGTAGTAATAAAACATACGCCTAGCTAGCGTACTTGGTAACATTGATATAGTATAGACATGGTAACATTTTGGTAACATATTGAACAAACCTGTGAACTCACCAGCATTATATGTTGACATCTTTTTGGCATGTTTTTCTCAGGTCGCTAAGGTAGCAATGAATGGAACTAGGCGCATGGGTCTGCATTGGCGTCTAGGCATAGTTGCACGTTTTGTAATAAAAAGTGTTTTGAATAACTTTGGATCATAGCATAGCTGTTTAAATACTTCTTAACTGCTTCCGCTTATAAAATCGTTGTTTATGGATTTACGCTTTTCATATAGAGTTGTTTATTGTGATCGTTGACTTGGATCCTGGTTTGTCATGCGCCTCGCGGTAAAACCACGCAAGTGGTAATTTGAGGGTGTGACAGATTGGTATCAGAGCCAATGGTTATAGTGAACTAGGACTGCATGTAGAGTCTGGTCTATAGCCGAGTCGCACACACTAGACGGTCACATACTTGAGTCTATTAGTGGGAATCGTACTAACGTTGTCGGGGTGTCCTTACATCATCATCATGCTTCTCCGTTACATCATCCGCTTTTATTTGGGTTCTTACCTACTCTTGTCTTCTTCTTCTGGATTGAAGAAGGAGGGGTTGATTTGTTGGTTCTAGCACACACATGCCTTCTTACACTTGCACCTATCGTCACACGTTACTAGGCGATGATATTCAGTGACTGGGGTCTGGATTAGGGGTACATCCGGAGGACCATGTAGAGCAGTTTATCATTTCGGGTGCACACGAAGTAATAAACTGGAATGCATGAAAGTCCCGATGGACTTCGAGTTTGGATGTATAGTCCTGGATTCGTCCCTAGGTTAACTCTTATAAGTTTCTAGTGGTTGACACTGGAAGTGAATCTGAATCTCTCGATTTCTTGATTTGTTAGATCATGTCTGGTGCTCGCGGTGGTGGACGTCGTGGTGGCGGCGGTGGTCGTGCTGGAGGCGGTGGTCGTGGGAACATCAACATGACCCAGGCTGAACTGAACAACTTGCTACAGCAGCAAGTGAACATGGCTATG
Source organism: Ambrosia trifida (assembly GCA_028751855.1). Classification (NCBI taxonomy): domain Eukaryota; kingdom Viridiplantae; phylum Streptophyta; class Magnoliopsida; order Asterales; family Asteraceae; genus Ambrosia; species Ambrosia trifida. Next base: position 132,334,433 of record CM054129.1, read on the forward strand.
GCTAATTTCCAGGCTGGGATTAATGCCATGGGTGGTGAGTTGATTTCTGTCGACCTTGCCTCATTTTCGGGTTTCGTGTCCTTTCGTTTGTGTTTTATTTGTGTACCGTGTTTCAGGTGTTGGTGCCAATCCACCCCCACCTCAGTGCTCTTATAAGAAGTTTCGGGACTGTCAGCCCCATAACTTCGCTGGAACTAAGGGAGCGGTGGGACTGCTCCGATGGCTGGAGAAGGTGGAATCTGTGTTTGTTATGTGTAACTGTCCTGCTGGGGACCGGGTGAAGTATGCTACCGCGACATTTGAGGGGCCTGCACTGTCGTGGTGGAATGCTACTACTCAGAACATGGGATTGGGGGAGGCTAATGCTATGCCCTGGGCGGAGTTTGTGCAGCTTTTGAGAGGTGAGTACTGTCCGAGAGAGGAGACACAGAAGTTAGAGCATGAGGTCTGGAGCTATAAGATGGTTGGGTCTGAGATTGAAGAATACACTGTGAGGAGGAATGAGCTGGCGGTGTTGTGCCCTGATTTGCACACACCCGAGTACAGGAGGATCGAGCACTATGTGTCTGGACTGGTGCCGGAGATTTCTGGGTTGGTGGCTGCTGGGAATCTTCCCACTATTGCTGAAGTTGTCCGATCAGCTCATCGGATGACTAACCTGAAGGTGGCAGAAGGCGTTTTGCCACCCAAGGGTGCTGCTGTGAAGGTTGCTGAGGAGAACAAGAGGAAGTGGGATAGTGTGGGGAAGAGTGTGGTGCCAGCTCAGCCGGCGAAGAAGTTTGATGCATCTGGGTCTTCTTCTGGGCAGAAGACGGGTGGGTATGTTGGGAAGCATCCCAAGTGCAACAAGTGTGGTTTTCACCATTCTGGGGGTTGTGATAGAGCTCGATGTCATCGGTGCCATCAGTTGGGGCACCATGCTAAGGATTGCAAGGTGGCACTCACCCCAACTCAGACTCCTGCGGCTACTCCTGCTCCTGCTGCTCAGGGAACTCAGGGGAGGCAGGGGTGTTATAACTGTGGTGATGCGGGACACTTCAAGCGTGAATGTCCTAAACTGAAGCAGAGCGATAATGGGAGGGGCGGGAACGGTAACGGGAACAATGGCGGCGGAGGCAGGACTGCACGTGCTTTCGTCATTGGATCTGCGGAGGCTAGGCAGGATCCAGACACAGTTACCGGTACGTTCCTTCTTAATGATCGCTATGTTTCTGTCTTATTTGATTCTGGTGCCGATAAGAGTTTCGTATCTTTGGATGTTAGTCGATTGCTAGATATAGTACCCACACCTTTAGAGGCTAAGTACTTAATAGAATTGGCTGATGGTAAGAAAATCGAAGCGACACACACCCTTAGGGAATGTCGCTTGGAACTGTCGGGTTTGTCCTTCCCCATTGACCTTATGCCGGTACCCCTGGGTAGTTTTGATGTCGTGGTTGGCATGGATTGGTTATCGTTGTATCGCGCGGAGATCGTTTGTTTTGACAAGGTTATTCGGATCCCTCTCCCTGATGGAGAGATTCTTTCGGTTCGTGGCGAGAAAAGCGGTGCTCTGCTGAGTATCATTTCTAGCATGAAAGCCCGTAAGTATCTTCGGAAGGGCTGTTCGGCCATTCTGGCGCTTGTTATCGAGACGACATTAAAAAACTAAAATTTATTTTATAAATTTGTATTAATGTTTTACATGCTTGTGTTAATGTTTTACACGCTCGGGATTAATTATTACATAATTAAAATGAGTTAACCCCCCCCCCCCCTCTACGGGCCGTAGAGGGTGCCTAATACTGGTTTATGTTATATTAAATTTTTCCAACAAAGAAACCAGCGAACTGGTAGCCCAGATGGTCCCCATATACGAAATAAGAGTTTGTGTGTGTGTTTGTGTGATAATGTGCCTAAGATCGAACCTCGTCCCAAACGTTTTTTGTTTTTTTTTATCTACGACCCGTAGAGGCCTCTACGGGCCGTAGGCAGCATAAAACATCCATCTCGTCCTTCTTCATTCTCAAAATTAATAAGACTTCTTCTACGAGCCGTAGAGGCCTCTACGGCTCGTAGGTAATCATTACCAATGATTGTATGATTGTCAATCATGGGTAATGATTATCTACGAGCCATAGAGGCCTCTACAGCTCGTAGAGAAGTAAAAAATGAGGTCTACGACCCGTAGAGGCCTCTACGGGCCGTAGAGGGTTGTGTGGATAAAATCTAACCTTGTGCAAATAGTGGGAGCCAAAATTTATCATATAAAGATTTGAAAGCCATATAAAACCACGACGTCATGTTGATAGTAGGGAAAGTTAAAATCAGTACTATTGATGCACAAATTAGAATTAATAAGGGTGTATTTGTAACAATTTACGAAATGTTTCGTACACTACTCGATATGTGTAGCAGACGGTGCACGTGGACAATCTGGGGTAATATTATACGTACACTTGATTGGACCGGTTATACTAACCGATTCGCACCAGTTTTTTTTGATCGGTAAATTTCCACTTTCATTCCACCTCAAAATATTTACATGTTTGTACAAAGCAAGACGCTAACTACAATCGAAAAGAAACACCCAATTGATCACCATTCTATACATGATTGTACCGGTTGTTATACAGCGGCGTTAGTGTGGCAAAAGGTGAGCTCTTGGGTCGGCATTCCTCAAATTTTTGCCTTCAGTGTCAAGGACCTCTTGGAGCTGCATAGAAGTACTAACGGGTCAAAAGAAAAGCAGGAAGTGATTAGAATTATCATCATGGCAGTATGTTGGGCGATCTGGAAAGCTCGAAATGATCTAACATTTAATGGGAAAAGAGTCCATGTGGCTGGAATATTTGGAGAAGCGCAAAACTTGGCATACTCATGGGTGAGTCGCACCAGTTTAATTCAAATCCGGGAACCTCAATACTTTTTAATTTTTTTAAGGTGACTTTCGGTATGAGTGACTCATTGTCACTCCGTCGGTCCGTTTTGAACAAACAGTCTGCCAAGGTTGGCCTGACGATGTTCTATCGGGCCCCATGCAGGATTATCGGCCTTGGTGACTTCACCCATGAAACCTTACTGCCTTCACACGAGTTGTCTCGCTGAAGTAACAATCGGATTAAATCTGGGGTAGCGCTCAGGATCAAACCCCCCTCGGTGCGTTTGTCACCATCATTACGCACTAAATGTCTCACTATTTGATGCGGGTGATGATTGAACTTAAGTCTTCTAAAAAGAACCCAAATGTTTTCACCACTTGATTTATAAATCATTGACTGAATACTTTTTTAAATAACCCAACTTAGCGGGATTTTTTCTTTTAAGTCAAAAGGAAGAAAATCAAGGTTATATGGGTAACTCAATGACAGAAAGCATGACTATTTGAGATGTGAGATCTAAGCGAGTAATTAGTATTATAGGAGACCGTTTGGTAATAATATAATATATTATGTTATATTTGACCCTACATTGTTTTGCATGAAACTTAGGTCAAAACGTAGAGAATAGTAAGCGTGTATCAATAGTATACTCGCATTTTTTTAAAACATTATATTTTAGAAGTATGCACGGGCAAAGTATGTAGGCAAGCATCCTAGCACGACACATAAATCCCACATCGATGCAAAATGCTATCCAACCCCTAACTTAACTTTTATAAATAGAATCCTTAGTAGTTGTTTAGGTATACCAGTTCTATTTGGGAATGCTCTATTATAAGATAATTTCGATCTTATGGTACCCCGTTAGGTATTGTTAAGAGTCGTTTTTGAAGTACGAGCAGGGTTACTCTACATCGACTTGTCATAGATAGTTTTAAGGTATGTTGTCGTTTAAGTTATGGTTAGTTAATTATTATTTTTATTAGTATTATTAGGGATATTATTAAGGGAGAGTATTGGGCAGCTTAGTCTTAGGTAGACATGACTGATCATCCATGCTTAAATAAGGTAGCATTAACCAATATCTAACCATAATAATAACTAGTTAGGTGCACTACTACCTAACTTAGGGTTGTATAATTGTATCAGGACCTTGATATAGCACCTGGTCGAATAAGCGTTGTCAACCGTTAAAGCAATTGATAAAGAGGTGAGTTACTTAAACTATTTTCAAAACCTGATACTTACTCATAAAATTGTTTTGACTGTGCTTGAACATGTATATGCATGGAACCATATGTGTGCCATCCAGTGTGTTACATATATATTATAATGATCATTCTATTTTCCAGACGTGGACATACACTTACATTTACAGCCTTAGTTACGGGTTTTAGGTTGTATGTGTGAATATATAATGTTTAGTCCGGAATGACTATGTTGACATGCAAGGAGCTCATACTTGATCAATATGAATTTTATGTGTTTGTTTTACTGATGAGTCAGTTTATGTGGCTAACTAGCTTTGTGCTGATGTACTTTTATTACTCGATCATGTATTACAGGTTGATGATGTAAGGATTGAAAGCTCCTAGCTGAGTGTTGGAAGACTTCAGTCGTTTCATGTTATTATAATTAAGCTTGATTTAACTTGTGGTTGTACCTTTATTACTCTAGCTTGTAATAAATACTTAAGTTATTTGATGAGATTACGCTTCCGCTTTAAGTTTGTAGCGACATGTCACCGTAAGTGCCCCGTCATGGGCGGGGTGTGACATATCGTATCCAATATATGGTTAAAACTACTTCTTCTACAGATGTCCATTTAACCGCAACTCAATCAACGTATATCTTCTTCTCCTCAGTTTTATTCTTGTGGCATCTCTTTTTTACCATTTTACCCGACCACTTGCGGTTGGGATCCTGCCATGAAGTCTGGTGTAGGGTTCACTGGGGGTTGTTGGTGATCAAAGATGTTTGGCAGTGGAAATTGAGACGGGGATATAGGAACGGGGAAGTTTTTAGTGGAAATTAAGGCGACGGATAAAAAATGCTAGTTAAAAATGTGCGTAAGCAACTAGGTCAAAATTACCTGAAATTTATAGATTATGGTTTTGAAGCGGACTAGAATAATTTATGTAAAGTTCTGAGTAAGATAGAAAAGATTTGTGAAAAATTGTGTGAATGGAGGTTGATTTATAAAGTGAAATAGTTTAAGTACCCATGTGTTACACGAGTTACACAATGTCATATGTGTAAATGAGAAGCTGTAAAATAATATTTATACAATCTATAATATATAGTGGGAATGCTTGCGCGTTGCCGCGAGTAGTTATGTTTTTTAGGCGCATCTAGCGTGATGGATTTAACGTAATTTATTTTTAATACTTATATTAAACATAATTAGGTTACCTTTATGTAGTGGCCTTTTTCTCATCCTTGGCATTTCTGGTGGCCTTTTTATAGTGGAGGGGAAAAGTCTTATGTTATAGTAGTTTATCCATATCGCAATTCAGGACAACATCTGCTGCGGATTTTGAATCACCTAAGTGGCAGCCAAATGGCCAACAAAGTGTGTTGGATGAAAATCGTCCAATTGAAGATATTACCCTATTGTATTTCATCTTTAGATAAACACAACAATGCTAGGTATATCACATCTTATACACATATCCGGAATCTAAACAATTTCTATCATCACTACATTAAGGTTATACAACAACTAATAGTTAAGTTAAGCCCTAAGTTTAGGTTATTACAAAACATCAAAAAATAAAATAAAATAAAATTTGATAGCTGTCATATTGGTACTAAACGCGTAGATTAGGTTAACGGGAAGATTGGGTAATCCTAAACAATCATATGAACAACATAGGATTCAACCATACAAAAAAATGGGTTTCTATGCATTTAGGCGAGACCATTGTCCAATTTCAGACCAGCAATTGTGTGACTTGAAAACGGAGCCGAAATCTTGCGCCAACACGTTCAAAAACATTGACAATATCATGAACCAATCATCTATGAACACCTAAATTTAGAAACAATAATACATGATGTAAGTTAAAAAAAACCCATATTGGGGTTGGTGGCCCAATGGTAGAAGCAAAGCTTCTAGGAACACCTAAGGGAAAGTCATGGGTTCAAGTCCCACAAGGAGTAGAAATTTACCGTTCAAAAAAAAAAAGTTAAAAAACCCATTGTTGGCAAACTTAACTCTAAAGCACGTTACAACACTCATCACATATATTGCCATTAATTACTAAACCAATCTTCGAGAATGTTTGGCTCTCCTTATTTCTACCTCTTATAACTTATTACTTTTCCAAAAAGTTAATAAGTTAAAAAAAAGTGTTTGGCAAATGATAAGGACTTAATGTTTTAACTTTTCATTTGTATATAATAAGTTGTTTTGGAAAAGTAAGAAATGTATGACGTTTTGAACCTGCTTATAACTTATTGATGAATATTTACCTACATGCTCTCCTTATATCCTTATACCTACCATCCTTATATCCTTTTTGGTCATTTTACTTGAAAAGTTAAATCAAACAATTTTTACAAAATAATTTATTGACTTATTGTTTTTTCCTACCACATAAGCTAATTCAAACATTTTTCTAAAATTTCTTTTTGAAAAGTCATAAGTTAATAAGGACTTTTAACTAGAAATCCTTTTGGACTCAAAATAAGTTTATCCGAAACATGTCATTCATATCCCTTTGGGACATTTGATCTAACATCTGGAGTGCATCGTTAAACCTTTCCACAATACAAAGCCATTTAATTAAAAAAAATGGGAAAGTGGATGAAACAACACTATCATTTGATATCATTAAGATGACGAGAACATGAAGATGGAAAAAAGAGTGGGTAATTTATTTTTCTTGGTTGCCAATTCAAAATACATGAATTTAATTCATTTGCTTCATTTTATATTTTGTTTATTTGTTATTGAAATAAACTTTAGCACCAATCAACATCCGCCATGTCACCCAACCCAATGCTCCCTACGCAAGTGAAAATCACCTTGCCCCTACACCATAGAGGTACAAACGTCGGTTTTTTTAGAAACCCAAACCGGTTAAGGTGTAGATTTCAAAGGCGCTAGGTGCACTCAAGGCGTATAGGCCTTGCCTAGGGCCTAGGCGTGAGGTGTAAAAAAAGCGAGGGCCTAAGATAAAAAAAGCGAACAAAGAAAATAAAGAAAAATATATTAAAATAATATTATTTTTCATCTACTTAGTATCAAAAGTTTTAAAATATTGATGTATTAGTGTATAGAAGTAGTTTCCCTACATAAAAGTAGATATCGGGTTGGAATCTAGCGATAATTTAACGAATTTGGCCGGAAACTCTCCAGAATTTGGGCATCCAGCTGAAATCTGCGCCTAAACCATCACCTAGATAATTAAAGCGTAATTTCCTCGACTCAAAGCGCAAATGCATCGCCTCGCCTGAAAAATGGGCCTAGGCGCAAGAGGCGATGACTTTTTGACAACTATGGTGTAGACTGGTCACAAGTCAAACCGGTTCAGTTCCGTACCAGTTTGGTCTGCCAAAAATCAGTATGTTTATCTGGTTTCGGTTTTGATTCCGATTCAGTTTCGAGTCTCAAACGCACGTCTTAAAATCATATAAATTACATCAAATTTGTCTTTTATTAACTTTTAGTTTTTTTTAAAGAAGAAAACTGAATTTTAATACAAAAAAACAAAGTTTTATTTGTGTTTATAGCCAAAATGTTTTTTCTTAAACCGGTTTCGTTTTTTTCGCTTTCAACCGGTTTTTAGCGATACCGGTTTCAGTTCGGTTCTGGTTTGTGTACTGGTTTTGGTTCCGGTTCATTTGGCCGGCTTTAGCCTAGTTTCCAGTTCGTTTTTGGTTTGCGATTTTTAGTACAGGTTTCACTTGTGAAACCGGTTTTGAATCGGGTCGGTTTTCCATTTTCGGTTTCCAACCCACATAGACACACACCCCACCGGATAGCCTTAACGGCACACCCTAAATTAATAATCACACACCTCTCTTACTCTATCTCTCAGATCTGATAGGTGTTGTTCGGGTTGGATCTACAAGGCGTTGGAGATTTGTGATACGGTTTTCTAGCGGAACCGTTTGTAGAATCCAACGTGAGAATTTTTGGTTTTCGTAATCTAAAACACCAAATGGTACAACCAGAGAGTGTGTGAATATTAACTTAAAAAGGGTGGTTAGATATTTTTAATAAAGCACCTTTTGAAATGATGACTACAAAATGAAGTGATTGAGATAGCATTTGAAGCAATCAATCTGATCGAAGATATATTTAAGAGGTACACGATACCATAAAGAGCCATGACGGAGATTGAATGAAAAGACCGAACGTTGGCTAAAGAAGGAATCCCATGATTGATATTTTTTTGAACGGCCCCATGAGGCCATGATTGATATTAGTTTTTAGGTATTTAGGAATCATACCTACACTCTTAAATTACCTATAACCCTTTTAGGTATTTAGGAATCATACACTATTAAATTAGGATTCATACACCTTGACTTATATGATATATTAATAGACGGCTGTCACATACTCAAAATGTGATGTCACGAAATATATGAAACCTAAAACCCTAGTTTTAAACTTCTTATAGTTGGTAATGTGATGTCACGGCGCTAGCTATTGTCTTGGATTCTGAGTGGGACGCGAGCGATAGTCTGGAGCGAGCCATAACACCCCCACGCGAGAGATTGCCGGAGCGATGGTTTTGAGGTGGTCGCGCCCACTCGCTCGCGCATCACAACACACAGTCTAAGGTAGAATACCATGATCGGGTATTACAAAATGTTGGGGATTTATAGTAATAACGAACAAACAACCGGATAACAGAAATCTCTGAAGGCACGTAATCGCTTTCAGATTGAATAAATTCGACGATTCAATCGAAATATTCAATCGGATACAATCAGAGATTGAAAATTTTCTGTATGTTTTGATTGAGAGAACAACCAGAGAGAGTTTTTGACCACGATTAAGGAAATTTGTTATGAATTTAGGGCCATTAACTGCCTTTTAGGCAGTTATTACAAGGTTTCAAGCTCGACCCCAGCCAGGGGCTCTGCCACTTGGACCCTGCTCCCACGGGCGCTGCCCCCGGATCATCGTCGCTTAGAGGATTTGCCCCTAAGTTCATAATAAATTCAAATAGGCGTGCATTCCACACCACCATACCTATATAATGTCTTATTATGAAAATATTGGTCAAACAGTCAATTCAATTATACTAAAATATCCAACACAAAATATATACGAGTGACCTTCATGGAATCACGGTGCAATATTTGAAGTCGTTTGCAAAATGTAGTCGTCTTTGTTGGTGGCTTTGTATCTTGCAAGTCCTTGGTTTTGTTTAAGATATATCATATCTTTTGCCGTACAAAATAAAAAGAAAAACCAAAAAAAGGGTATACGAGCTCGTGACCCATCAATGGCGAAGAAAAAACATGATTTCCACAACAGAATTTACAAATTTGTTATAAAGAAACTTTTGTATGGTGATGGGCTTTAGGCTGGATAGTTAAACCGAAGAACTTGAATATGGTTATGGCTACAAACAAACTGAACGAATATGTATAAGGCCTTGTTCGTGTCCGAGTGTTAAGGAAATATATGTGTTCACGAACAGTTCATAAATGTTTACCAAATGAGATTTTATGTCCGTGTTCATTTGCTAAGAAAACACGCGTGTTCGCTTTCGTTTGTTAATTTTGTTTATGATCGGTATACGAACACAAACAAAAGTGCACACGCCAATATAGTGGAATGTGCTAGAATTTCTTCTTTATTTGGGTAAAATAAATAAAAATAATAGAATATAAAAAAATATAAAAATTAAAAATTCTATTAAAAACTATCGAATACATATGAGCATAAACAAATATGTTACCAAACGTTCACGAACATAAATGAACGAACGTGTCATTTGTTCATATTCGTTCGCTTAACTAAATGAACGAATTTTTTTGTTCGCGTTCGTTCATTTATTAAACGAACAAACATAAACGAATTTTCCGCCGAACGTTTTATGAACTGTTCGCTGAAAGTTCAGTTCGTTTGAAGCCGTACGGTTTTGTATATTTGTTATGAAAAACATTAAAACCCTAACCTACACATTTGTTTTGAAAAATATTAAAAACCTAACGTATAATATACACATTTAAGTGCATGTAGCCCAAACGATAATCCGTTTAATCCATTTGTATACCTAACATGCCTTTATACTGTAAAATGTTAAACACGTCTTAAATTGGTTAACATGCTATATATAAATGGTTTGGAATACATGGGTTAAACACGTAAGTTAGTGCTTGACCTTAACACAGATTATTTAGTCTAACTTAAATAGGTTAATGGTTATTCTTATTATTGAATGGGCCTAACATGTTAATATGAATGTGAGGTCGATGGGATGGTTCCAATGCCGTTTGAATGAGTTCAATTGGAGTCCGTTTGATACCCTTCCTACGAATTTCTATTTTTCTTTCACTGTGTATTTGATCATAACCCACCAAATTAACAGATAAGTAGCGGAAACATATATATGAATATCGTAGAACATTCTGTATAATATTAAATACTATTAATACTTCAGTTAAATAAAAAAATACTTGTATATTAGCGGAAAACGGTATAAAACAATGTATGTATATTCTTATTTAATTATTTATTATTTGTTTGAAGTTCCTCAACTAGAATATATATAATAATCAACTAAACAACTGTGTAATAAAAATAAAGCCACGTGCATTAAGCTAATTAAGTAAAAGCTCCCTGCCCTAAAAGCATTTTAAGAATATTGATTAAATTATAATAAAATTAAAACTTATTTTTTTTGAACGGCCAAATAATTCACCAAGCTACCAATTTGGAGAAAAACCTGCTACGTAAAGCCCCACTGCGGTAAACCATCTGGATCGAATTCGAGCTTAAGATCAAATAGCATCAAAGTCTTATATTTATTTCTTCATACCACTCCACCAAATGATGCAGGGTGATTTAATTTCAACTTAATGATAAGTTGGGTAAATATGTAATTAAGAGGCTTAGCAGGGGAAAATATGTAAAAAATCCTAAATATAAATATACAACTTGAACTTGTCAAGTTACATCAAAATAGAAGGTAGACAGCTAACAAATTTATGGGGTGTTTGGAATTGATTATTCAAAATAGATTATGCGTTTTGGAAAAGCAGGGGTCTAGTTGTTTATAGATTATTGCGTTTTGGTAGCCTAAAAAACTGATTATCTGCGTTTTCAAAACGCAATCCCAAACACTAATAACTGATTATCTGCGTTTTCAAAACGCAATAATCTAATAATCAGATTCAAAACGAAATCCCAAACACCCTCTTAATATATTTGTAAGACTATAATCAAACCACGTAAGGCCATTTTTTTATCACATATGATCTTGGTTGAAAGTTGAAACAAACAAGAAATTAATTACTTCCAGTTTTTGTTCCACAAATGCTGAAACTGCAAAAGTACATCCACTACCACTACAACTGCAAGCTCCTACAACTACAAGCTGGAAGCTAAAACTACTGACTATTAAATTTGGGGAAAAACACCAAATTCCATAAGATAACAATAACAATATATTTATATTTATATTAAGGTCAACCAATTCCATTTTGGTCATCAGAACTATGTTTTTGTTTTCATTTTCATCACAAATTTTTTTTTTAAGTAATGTATTCTCCATTAATTTTAATCATAAAATGCAAATGTCTTCTTCGTTTTGAAATAAAGCAAACAAAGAAAGACTCAAAACATTTATCAATGGAACACAAGCAACCAAAACCAAATACTTTTCATAACAAAATATAAACAAACGTACCCAGTAAAATCAATCTCACTTGTAGCACGTACTAAATGTTATTACGGAGAGGGTGAGATAAGGGCAAACATTTCCTCTATCCCAAGAGACAGGGTTATACACCATTGAAACCCGACTCGAAAAAAAAAAAAAAAGTTCATAATGGAACAAAATTAAGTATAATGATCAAAATGGAACAAAGTTTTGAATAAGTTGCTACATCCAACACACTTACCTAGTAAAATCCCTCTTAATACTAGGGTCGGATAATAGCTATAGTAAGTAGTTTAATCAAAGGTTTTCAAGAAACCAAACAAGACTTCCATGATCCAAACTTTTGTTCATACAATTCAACGATTATTATTATTATCATCATCATCATCATGATCACCTGGTGGAAGAGCAAAATCTTGAAAAGATGAGTTGTTTTGAAACTGTTGATGTTGTTCTTGAGGTGGAGGTCGTTTTCGTTTCTTTTTCTCATAGCTTATTCCTCTAGCTTTCGATTGCAGATCTCGAACTTCTCGAAGATAAAGCCTTACTGCCCGAGCACCAAACGGGTTCGTCTCCGGCTGCCCGCCGTTTTCCTCATAAGCTGCCCGGAGACGCCCAATCAACGCGTCCAAACTGCCCCATGCTTGCCTTAGCGGGCACGGGCAGGGACACGGAGGGTTTGGGTGCCCGTAGAACGGGCACACCGGGGTGTGGACTTTAGTCTTGCCAAATTGGTCAAGATACCTAAGAAACTCTAGCACGTTGGCGCCACTACACCGGGATAAGGTGAGTGGCGGCCTGTGGTTTTTCAGGTACTGACAAAAGGTGTTCCAGTCCCTGCGCTTCTGGTTCTCGTAACGGCTGGGAGTAGTCCCAGCCGTTTGAGAACCAGAAGACGAAACCGCTAATAAATTAGGGTTTGAGAGGTTGTTACTAGAGGTTTCCACTTCTGGGTAAGGATCCATTGAAGGGTTTTTTGACTTTTTGTTGAATCTAGTTGGTTTTCCTGATTTGGGTTGCAATTATTTAAAGATCTAATTCTCTAGGACATGATGCTTTTCTTTTCTTTTTGTGGTTCTAATTTATCTTGCTAGGGTTTCCTTTTTTATCAAAAGAAGAGTGGTAAACTGATATTTGTATTAGATGACTAACAAATACATACACATAACCACCATGTGTTGATTGATGTTGAGCTATAGGTGAATGTGGGCTGCCATTGATGGGATTTGGAGGTTTTGAGTGAAAAGAACAGTGTTTTTGCAAGATCTTGGGAAGATAAAACAAAGGTTGGGTTTGTGGTGTTGTGAATGTTTAAAGGTTCACATTGGGTTTCCTAAAATAGGGCACACAAACTTCTATAAGTACAGTAATTTGGTAAAAATGTTACTCATGTGACTTTCTATTTATTTACTTATTTGTACAATTTGCTAGCAATCTTTTCTGTTCATGTTTAGTTTAAAAGACTAATAATCTAAGGTTGAAAATGTTTTCCTAAAGATATATATGAGCATATATTGAAGATTCTTAAATGGAAAAAAAAAAAACTTTTGAACTTGTTTATACTATGTAAAACAAAATTACAATCGCCTACTTTACATATATTCAAATTAATATAAAGACTAAATATAATATCGATTAATATATAATTATAGTATCTAATAAAGAAGAGACACTTCTACAGTGTCTCTTCAATATGATTGGCTACACATTTTGCTGGCTCAATCTGATTGGTTAATTTGGGCGGCATCAAATTTTGACTGGCCCATTTTGACGGTAGGCACATCACGAATTACTATTATGACCAAACTTTGCTCAATATATACACTTTAGCCATTTTCAAATTTCAAAATTTGATCACCCAACTTTTTTAAACTTACAATGCACTTTTGGCAACTAACTTTTCTTACTAACCTATGTACTTTATTTTTTCTCAATTTGATCACCAAACTTTGAGCTTTTAGTATTTGAAACTTTGACCACCAAACCTTTAGCTTTTAAGATTTCAAACTTTGATCACCAAACTTTTAGCCTTTAGGCTTTCAAACTTTAACCACCCAAATAATTTCAAACTTTGACCACAAAACTATTAGCTTTTAGCCGCGAGAATTTTTTTTAAGCCCACGCAAGAGTAACAGTCACCTGATATTATCTTTTATGTCCACGAAACCCTCCACGCAACAGGAGCTCCCACGGCGACGCAAGATCTTTAACGTCCACCAAATCCTTAACACAATAGGAGCTCCCGTCGCGAAGCGCGGGGTAATAGAATTAATGTCCACCAAACCCTCAACGCAACAGGAGTTGCCGCAGCGAGGCGCGATCTTTACCGTGTACCAAACCCTAAACGCAACACGAGTTCCCGCAGCGAAGCGCGGGTAACTAAAACACTAGTTAATATTTAATGCAATGAAAAATATTTACAAGTAGATAAAGTTGTTTTTGCCTTAGTAATTAATACGTACTATACATGTCTATTTTGTTTTAACATTCAACTTCATTAAAGAAAGCAAACCGATTCACAAACTAATGATTGATGCCAAACCGATTGCATCATGTAATCTTGCATATGGTCAGTACACAAACACCAAAAGTTCTAGAACTAGGTTCCTTAATCACTTGAGTTGGGTTGTTTTCACCTAGATTCACTTCATCATGATTCTCTTAAAGGTTCCCATTAGGCCATTATGCTACAGAAAATTCTAACCTTGGACAAGTAATAGTTGCACAACTTCAAAACCGAATCTGGAAAATTGAAAAATGAAAACCAAAATAACGTTTTGGTTAATTCATCATACTAGAACCAAATACCATAATTTATTAACCAATAACTGTTCAGTTAAGAAACACCATAACCGAAGTTATCGGTTTCGATTTCGAGAGTGGGTGAAAACCGAATCGTTTTGGGAATTTAATATATTTGCATTGGTTGTTTTTTTTAGTAAAAAGCATAGTTGTTAAAGCGCCTAGGCACAATCAAGGCGCATAGGCCGAGCCTGAAGCCTAGGCACAACGCGCATAAAAAACGACGGCTTTTTATAATTAAGCGCATAGTACAAAATACATTTTTTAGGGATTCTAGAGATGTTTTAGACTTGTTTAGGGCTACTTTAGGATGTTTTAGGGTTGTTTAAGACTTGTTCATGACTCATTTAGGATGTTTTAGAGGTTTATGCAACTTTTAGCTTGAATTTGGCCAGAAATCAGCCCTGATAGTGCGCCTCAGTGCCTAGGCGCGCGCCTCACAGGGCGCAGCGCACTTGGTGCGCCTCGAGCCTAGACGCGCTTTTGACAACTATGGTAAAAAATGAACCGTGGTTTTCGCCGGGTTATCATTTCATGGCTAGATTAATTACTTGGTAGGGATATTTGTCCATTAGACTGGAAGTCTTATGTTTATCATGAAAAAGAGCGTAATATAGAATTATTGATGTAATAGTAAAGTAGAAGTAACATTTAGCATCGTTAAAAAAACCGTAATGTTATGGTTTGAATGAAAACTACAAAAAGGTACATACGAAAAATGTACTTGTAATTATTTAATAATGAAGTGATTGGATGGGATACTACTAGCGTATGGTGTTTTCTTCCTGTTTACTCTTCATACTTCAGAATGCTTTCAACAATCTATTCTATGCATTGATTACTTCATTTCTTGAAATGACAATTCTGTTTTATTGACCAGCTTGTCCCTTTTGATATGTCTATCATCAAATCTGAATCTTATTTTTATCTTGATATCAATGATATGTCATATTCTGTCTTTTACCATTTAACTTGATTATGTATATATTTCGATGAGTAAATTAATTTAGATCGTTTGTAAATTAGCTTACAAATTCCCATATTTGATGAGTATTAATGAATATGCTAGACTGAAGACTTTTTGTAATCCTTTCGTCCAGATTTTTTTTTTTTTTGAACGGCCCACAAACTGACGTCCCAGCTACCTGGGCACCTAACAATCATGAAAGTGTCCAAACGCTCCTAGGAGAAGACACGAAGTTGTTTAAACGATGTGTTTGTGTATTGTTTTGTAACGTTGATGCATGTCTAAAAGACAGAGGCTTGGCCGCTTGGCATGGCCGGCCCTTAAGGGGTGTGCGGGGAGGACTCTCGGCCCGGGCCTAATTTCTCGGGGGCACATTGACCCTCCGACAATCCAAGTTTTCTTAATAGTAATGTCCTTAATTCGATGGATTTTTGTATGTTTGAGCCCCAAAATTGTTAATCAAATATTAATCAAAGTGAATGGTAATGGTAGTTTATATAAAATAGAAAGTAAAGAAATGTTGAAAATGTTAAGAATTAAAGACTTTCACCCATTTATATTTTCACATTTCGTGGGATTCGAACTCCCAACCTTCCTCAAGAGAGTTTGTTCCCTCTACCGTTAGACTACAATCTAATCTAAGTAAGAAATAAAATTTGATCCATCAATTTGATATTACTTTAATCGTAGCTTAAAAAACAATTTACATTATTTATTTCGTTAAGGCCTAAAGCTAAGGTTAAGGGGCACAATTTTTGCAGCTCGGCCCGGGTACCTAAATTTTCAGGGCCGGCCCTGCCGCTTGGGTTGTTTTTAAGACTATATGGTGTGGAGAGGGGTGACATTTTCATGATGGGCCTCCACGTAGGCGCCACGTAGGAGTGGGAGAAGAGGCATCTTCATGATGGGCCCCTCCAAGAGGGTGGTGTGCACTATGATGACGGGCCTCCTCATTGGCCAGAATTATTAAAAATAATAAAAAAAATCTATTAAAAATAATAAACTTGGCACGTCATAGGAGGCAAGGGGATGCCGGGCTTGCCGTTGCCGGCCCTGGGGGTGGTGTAGCCCGGAGCGGCATATCCTTACCTCCCCTATGCCGGAGCCCATACCGTGTAGTCTAATCGTCTCAGGCATACGTCAATTCATTATTTTCTTTCCCATAAGAAAAAAAAAACTTATTCCTAAACTCTTTCGTTTGTAAGGTCAAATAAATATTAATGTCTAATTCATAGTAGGAAAATACATTGATCAGGTAATCCCACACACACATATATAATATATCGTGTGTGTTAAAAGAAAAATAGCCAATGTACCACCCCTCTCTAATTAAATTAGTTACATAGTCTCTCTACTTTACTCACTACAAAGATACGTATAGCATGCAAATAAGTGAGTTTAGTCAACCCCTGTTCAGATTTGGATTCATCACCAAATGAGTTTATCAAATTGTTTTAGATACTACGGAATCAAGGTGATCTAACCACCATGTTTGTTGACATAATAACTGCCATGTCAAACGGTGTCTCTTACAAATGTGAAATTATTGGTTCAAATCCTTACAAATGCAAGGTTATGTGGAAATAAGGTGGTATAAAAATTTGTTGTTAAAAAAAAAAAAACACGTCACATATTTAATATATACACAATTCTAACTATAAGATATTATTTTGATGTTAAGATTAAGTCTGACAAATCCTTTCAAAATTACTAGTAGGAATGCCCGCGCGTTGCCGCGGATACTTATGTTTATTGGCACATGTTACATGGCGTATTTTGCATAATGTATTTGTAATACCAATTTGCTTAGATTATTCATATATTTGTTCACAACGAGCAAGAGGGTATAAAACAAAGAACTGACATTAGAAACAACAAATAAAAGAAGTTAGATGACATTATGGACAAATCGAACCGGAGATAACTATATGAAATTGCATTGTAAGTTGCCACCTGTATCAAAACTCATATCTCATGCGCAACAAATATTTAGAACCTAATTTAAAGAGGCTTGCCTAATTTAAAAAAAATGGTAAAAAAATGCCTCTCTTCTCTGGAGATTCTTGAAGCCAAAAAATTCTAAAGCCTAGCATATGTTCTATCAAAACTACATACAACAAAAGTGAGGGATCAGTTTCAAAAATGGAAAGCATTAGCAACAACAAATTTAGTTCAACTATAGATCGACAAAGACAAATAAAATAAGATTCACTATATCAACGAATAAACCAACTACCGAACCCATAACCATCAATGCAAGGTTTTGTACCGGCCTACATACCTATAACAACAACAATATAAGATGGAAATTAATGCCAAACAAGCTGGATCCGTAATCTCCTTCTTGAACTAAAAGCCCCGGTTAGGCAAGCCACCATTGTATATTGTGATAATATCTCGGCAGTCTATCTTGCGGAAAATCCGGTCCAACATCAACGGATCAAACATGTCAAACTGGATATTCATTTTGTTTGAGAAAAGGTTAGCCTTGGCGATGTCAAGTTCTCCACGTACCAACCGACTACTTCATTTTACCTATTTTTTTCTTCCTTCTCAGCCTCTGCAGCCCTCTTCAGCCTTGCACCCATATGATGCTTGTTTTGTCCTCTCGAGATGTAATTTAGCATAAGCATTGAATAATTTCACCTCTTCGGTAACCTTCACAAGTTCAACAGCCAGTGTCTCCCTGAGAATGAGCAATACTGGGCCTTGGACATGGGTAGTGGTTGCAAGCTCCTCTGGTGTAAAGTCACCCGCCTGATTCAAAAAAAAAAAAAATTAACACACAATTAAATAAAGTGACCCCATGACTCCATATGTGAGTAGCCGGTCAAAACAAGTGTAATTCACAATCTTGACCAAACATATAAAACATTTACCTTGGTCTTTCTTGCGCGTCTTGGGAAGACAACCAACTTGGCCCTGAAGGTTTTAAGCCTCTGAACATTGGCTTGTAAACCTTCCAAAGAGCGCTTCATGCGCCTATGGTCCAACAATATCAATGGTTTGGGCAAGTTTTTTTGGGATGCCCGTAGCCTATTTGAAAAAATAATGATCAGTTTAAAAAAGCATAAACCTTTTATGATATATCGATATTATAAACAACAATTATATGTTTTAATCTAGTCACATAATATTCTATATTTTGTAAATATGTTCCATATGTTGGTTATAAATCAACATTCTTAATCAAAACATCTAAAAAAATACCATTTAAAAGACATAACATAAAAGCAATGCGTCTTACCTTCAACTCTTCAAGAGAAAATCCCCCGCCCTCCCTAAGTTTCATGTTGTACTTCAAGGTTTGCCCATGAACCTAAGGACGGAGTTTCCCCGCTGGACTTGGGAAAACTTTCACCGCCTTTGCTTGCCTAGCTGTTAATAGTAAATGAACAACAATAGCAAATCATAAAGATTAAGCCAAACAAAACAAAACCACCAAACTAACTAAAATAAAACATGACGGCCTACCGTTGCGCCTGCGAGTTTTGCGGGCAGGTTGGTTAAACCACCGAACAAACACTTAGCAAATAACTTGTAATTGTCATTTGCCTGGACTTGCCTATTTAGGGCATTTTTTATCTTTTAATTGTAAAAGTTTATTTTTTTGTGAAAGAAGTTAAAACCTGGGCAAATTTTATTGATATAAAAAATAAAATGAACAGATACAAATACAAACTAAAATTTAATTATAATCACCGTCTTTTTCAAATTTTACGTTAAAACTAACATAAACTACTAACAAAAATGACTACCGCGTTTCATAAGATGTCAACCGTTCTTCTTCTTCTTCTTCTTCTTCTTCTTCTTCTTCTCCTTCTTCTTCTTCTCCTTCTTCTTCTCCTTCTCCTTCTCCTTCTCCTTCCCCCTTCTCCTTCTCCTTCCCCCTCCTTCTCCTTCTCCTTCTCCTTCTCCTTCTCCTTCTCCTTCTCCTTCTCCTTCTCCTTCTCCTTCTTCTTCTTCTTCTTCTTCTTCTTCTAACAGACTATATTTTTTATGGAAACATAAAGATAACAACAAATGGCCAATATTATGAGTTAATAAAACACAAACATCTTTGAAACTGACCATCTCATGTGACACCGAAAAGACAAAAAAAAAAACTCATACTTGAAGGAATAAGGGTAAGGAAAGAATTAAGTTATAATTGATGTTACCCTTCTAAGTGTCTTAATTATCACAATTATGCCCATATTACCCTTAAATTTTTTGCTTAAATATATTGTACATGTTGCTTCTTAAGTTGTATGAAAATGCAAATTACTATGTTGGCCATCACTCCTCCTTAATAAGATAATATAGATTAGCAAAGCCATTTTAAGGGGGAACGGGGCGCTACGTGTAAGTTTTTTCAAGTTCACTAATTTCAACCAATCCTACATTGGCACATCACTTCACTGATTTCCTTCACTGAAACAATTTTTTGGAGGCAACATTCAACTGGAAATAAAATAGAGAAAAAGACAAAAGGGGAGAGACAAACTCACGGGTAGCAGCCCGTTAACTAGAAACAGGATTTGGTTCACAGGACCACTACCAGCATAGGTGGCGACAGTGTTACCGTGCTGTAGTGAGGTACTTGTGACCAATTCTGATAGCTCCCCGTCCCCCTAATAATCGGGTAATTTGTCAACCATCCGAAAGATCGTGTTGAACTAACACTAGGTGTTACGCACACTAAAGACCTAAATCTAGAGCTAAGCTAGAATTTAAAATCTTTTATAATTATTTATCATTATTTTTATTTAGGATTTTCTTGGTAATCTTTCTCTTGATATTAGTTTTTTTTTTTTTTTTGTCTTAACTTAAAACAAAACAAATAGTTGCATGTTATTCTATAAAAACACGTTCTTATTGGTTTAGTGAATATTCCAATTTTCAAGAAATTACGGCTACTATATTCTATTCACCAATATAAAAATCACAAATGCATTATTTTTTAATTATTTATAGCCAGATCACGAATTTTTAACTCTATTAAACAATAATCCATGCTTCTTAAGGGAGAGGGGCGTCACCCGATTTTGTCACTAGTAACCAACTACCCCTACAGCAATATCGTCGTTGTTGACAGGGTAGAGGGGGCGGGGAGATTTCACGTGTGCTTGGCCACATATGAAATTTGAATTGAACAACGTAAGGAGGAAATCTACATTCCAATTACATTTGGATCTATTTCATTCTATGACCAAAACACACCTAAATTCCAAATTAAATTATAATTGCAACGCAAATTTTATACGTTTCATGAAACGAACGCTTTTTTAGAAGGTTTATCTGCATGAATAAAAAAAATTATGAATGGTTTATTGATAAATTGGTTGAAATGTATAACAGTTAGACAGGTAACTTCTAGTTCTAAATAAAGCTTTGATTGGTTGTACATGTATAGATGCGCGTCTCAAGTGTCATTCCTTTTTAAAACAAGTTGCAAACTAAGAAGAAAAATATCATTTTTTTATTAGTTTGCAACTTGTCTCAAGTGTCATTCCTTTTTAAAACATATACAACTGAAGATTACTATCCAGTTCAAAAACAAAAACACACACACAAAATAAGGAAAACATATATCCTAATTCGGAGGTGCATATATCTTAGGTTGACAAGATAGTAACATGAATAACCGAATTTAGTATCCTAATTCGGAGGTAAGCGTATAACATTTCCGAGCACATTCACGAGTCTCTCAGTGTATCAAGATGTTGAAAACAAACCACATGTGACAAGTGTATTCCAAAAACTAAGGGGGGCAGAGCGTCACCAGAATTGGTCACGGGTACCTCACTACCAGCACGGTAACACCGCCGCCACCCATGCTGGTAGTGGTCCCGTAAACCAAATTCTGGTTCTATTTAACAGGCTGGTACCCGTGATTTCTCTTTTTTTGTCTCTATCTTTCTCTCATTGATTGTGGGTAAATAATAAGTGAAGTGTTGCCACCAAAAAAATGTTTCAGTGAAATGATGTGACGATATATGATTGGTTGAAATCAGTGAAGTTGAAAAAACTCACGGGTAGTGCCCCGTCCCCCCTAACAAGTGGTTAATTAATTTCAACAAATCATGCAAATAATCATTAGCAGTATGGTTAATTTTTTCAGGTTGTAACGGGTTATTTGGGTTGGCATTATGGTATAATAACCAGCCGTTCATGTAGGAATCAGGATAGCAAACTAATTATTTGGGCTGCATTCTATTATTCTTGGGACCTTTGCCCTTTGGGCTACAATATGAAAAACCATAAATGGGCTGGAATAAACACAAATCAAGAACTGGGCTGAAAATCGACAAATGGGCTGCCGAAACACAAATTCAAATCAAACTAAAATATTTCAGCAATATTAGTACTAATCGGTCTTTAATGTAACCAAGTCAAAGGTTTATCATAATCAAATCAAACCCTTGCAAGTGAAATGTCATATGATATTTATGTGTAAAAAACTGTTATTCAAAAAAATATAACTAATTTTCTTTGTCCTGGAATGAATATTATTTTCATAAAAAAAAAAAAACTTTTTAAAAAATAATACCACTTGCAGCTAATACCCAATTAATAAACTGTGTTTTTTTTCTCTTCCAAGACCTAATTAGATTTGTCAAATGAAATAATCCTGAGTTAAACAAAGCCCATAACCAACTTATCCCTTTGGACAGGTAAGGCTCAAGGGTGCGGTTTCGGTGAAGGTTTCAGGGGTGAGGTAGCAGTGACCCCCGAAGGGGAACACCCCCCCCCCCCCCGTTTGTTTCGGTGCCACTGGGGAAAATTCTCCTCCTTCCCCGAGTTCATATCTCCGTTGCAATTGGTTGCTTTTAAAGATTAAATAAACTAATAAAATAATGGAAAGGGAAAGAAGAGGGAACCCACCAAGGGTGCATTGGAAAAAAAAAAAACACAAATACCAAAAATTGATAAATACAGTGAATATATGTATTTCAGGGTTCATGAGACAAACTTTTCAACACCTTTTTGCATTTACTCCATTCCGAAAAATGGGGCATTGAATCATTGATGGCCAAAAGGTGCAACCAAACCCAACCCTAATTTAATGGTGCAAAAAACCATTGAATGCTTGAGGTCCCAAAACACATATGGCCAACAACATGCCTCGTTATTTGTAGGTTTATCTTTGTGAAATTGTGTATTTTTCAATTTCTTTCTATGTTTAATGAATGCAAATTTAAGTTTCATGTTTTTAGACTTAGCCTTTTGGGTCTTAAATTTTAAAGCGCACTCTACTTGTGATTGTTCGCTTTTAATAGGATATAGAGACATCTATTGTACGTTGTATTGTTAGCCTTAGCCTTTTGAGACATAATTTTGATTAATTTACTTTAAAATGAGCTCTTTTTGTATTGTACGTTGAACAACACTAAGTCTAAGGCATCTGTCAGTCTGATTTTTCAAAACCAGATTAGACCGAAACTCCTATTCATCTTATATCTATTTTTTTTTGGTTTTCTGTTCTTTAATATATATATATATATATATATATATATATATATATATATATATATATAGGGAGAAAACCCTCCGAAACGAAAAAACCCTAGAAAACTCCTACTTCCCGAGCTTTTTTTTTTGAAAATTTTTACATATGTAATATACATGTTTTTAAGAGTTTTGAGCCAAAAAAATGAAAAAAGCGCCGAGTGGTTTTTTTAAAAAAAAAAAATAATAATAACATATGTCTATTACTGCCCTAACGTATGTTACCCTACAAACCTTATTTATTTTTTTTTTAAAAAACCACTCAGCGCTTTTTTCATTTTTTTTGGCCCAAAACACTTAAAAACATGTATATTACATACGTAAAAATTTTCAAAAAAAAAAAAAAAAGCTTGGGAAGTAATAGTTTTCTAGGGTTTTTCCGTCTCAGAGGGTTTCCATTTTATCCATCTCCTATATAGTATAAGTGTATATATATATATATATATATATATATATATATATATATATATATATATATATATATATATATATAATCTGGTTGAGTGAAAAGATCATGTTTGATACACATCATTGTCACATGAATGATATGAATATTATTTTCATTAGCAAAGTAATTGGACAAAATTCTAGATGTATCGAAAGCCATGGGATTTTGGAGGACTTTGCATACATGCATACGTCGTTGGAAAGATTGATACGGCTACTCCTGTTTTTGACTTTTCACAATCTCAACTCGTGCCTTTATTAGTTTGCCTTTGACTTTAGTACTTTACACCAGTTGCCAGCTAAATGACAAACTAGTTCATGATTTTATATTTAATTAAGGTTGAAAACTAGGTGTTTACAAGTATACATACTTAATTCATATAGGTAGATATAAAGAGGGAGTTTGAGTAATTGTTTGAAAAGAAGTTTTTGAAAGATTTTATGCTTTGAAAATGAGAAAAGAGATGAAAAATAATAAGTCACAATTTGTAACTTTTGAGATTAATGAGCTTTTGAGGTAAAAGAGGGAGAAAGGAGAAAAGGAGAAGGAGAGCCAAACATGCTCAAGATCACTTTTTATCAGTATTTTCGTACCATTCATTTGTATACTCTTAAAGTGTCTTTGTTTAGGTATACGAGTTATAACTTACCAAAAAAAAAACTAAAATAGTAATAAATTTTGTTATAAATCTACGTTGAATCAACAAATCACTCCGTTTAGTTATCGGTTCAGTCTAAAAACAATATCAGTTATGGAATCAAAATATCAAGGGCTTAGGGGCTGTTTGGTAGCCTCTTAATGAGGCTTTGAACCATTCAGCTCTGAATGGTTCAGCATTCAGACTATTTGTTTCAACCTAAAAAAAAGCTCTGAATGGAATCGTTAAAAGCTGAACCATTCAAACTTGATGCATAGCTGAACCATTCAAAGTCTTTTAACCATTCAGACATCTTAATAATTCAACACTTAATCAACTAAACAACCCCTTAGTCCATATTCAAGATCCATCCTTTACCTTTGATTCATTCATTGTACTTTAGTCATACTTTTTTAATGTATAAACAATTTGTATCCTACTATACGTTTTCTATCATTTTTTTTATAAAGTAATCAATTTTATATAACATTTTAACAAAAAAAAAAAAAAAAAAAAGATATTAACCACTAAGGGTTTGTTTGATAGCCTCTTAACGAGCCTCTGAATGGAATGGTTAAGAGCTGAACTATTCAGCACTTAATCATTCAGAACCTATTAACCATTCAGATCTCTAAATGATTCATCACTTAATCAACCAAAAAGCCCCAAACTCTTTTAAAAATATTAGTAATAGTCAATCTAAATATGCCGTCAATTATATTTAATCAAATTAAAAAGTATACATGGTCCGGCTTTATGAATTTAACTACAAACCTATTTTCTTCCTAACATTAATTAACATAATAGTGACATTTTTGGCATCACATATTAAACACCAACTATGCTTAAAACTTCATGCAACCATATATATCATTTGGCTTTTGCACCCACCTAAAAGGCCAAATGGCCAATCCTACCACCACCACCATCACCACCACTCAACCACCGCGGAAACGCCGTAAACTCTCCGACGACCACCACAACCACCACCACTCGCTACTACCCGGCCTGCCGGACCACATAGCCCACCTATGTCTCTCTCAAATCTCTCCCACCACCTTATATTCCGTTTGCCACTCATGGCGCCACCTCCTCTACTCCACCACCTTCCCACCTTTCCGATCACTCTACACCCTCTCTCTACCCACCGCCGCCGCCGGCGGCGCCGCCGTCCACGGCGGCGAAGTGCTAACCCTCTCCTCCTTTGACCCAATTTCTTCCAAATGGATCACCATCAATTCTCCACCACTACCACCATTCCACCACCGTCATCCGTCGTTCTTTTCCCGGAGTTTACCAATTCAATCTTTAACTATCTCCGATAACCTTGTCCTCTTCGCCGCCACCGCCGTTCACCGGAATATTCCCTTTCCTGCCTTTTCACATCCTATTATTTTTAACCCATTAACTAACACATGGTCAACTGGTCCTCCATTATCAACCCCACGACGGTGGTGTGCTGCCGGAGCTTTTCACGACACGGTGGTGGTTGCTAGTGGAGTTGGTTCACATTACAACGAGACTGTTGCTCGATCTGTTGAGAAATGGGTGGTTAGAAAGATTGAATCTTTTGATCAGAAACCAAGAGATTTTAATGGGAATTGGAAAAAGATTCAATCTTTGGATTTTTCGGAGCTAAAAACGGAATCTTTTGATGATAAAAGAAATGGGAATTGTGAAAAGATTCAATCTTTCGATTTTTCGGAGCTAAAAACGGAATCTTTTGATGGGAAAAGAAATGGGAATTGTGAAAAGATTCAATCTTTGGATTTTTCGGAGCTAAAAACGGAATCTTTTGATGAGAAAAGTAATAGAATAATTCAGTATATATTTACCATATTTGTATCAATTATCATTTAGTGGTCATTAACTAATTCCCCTTGTATTATGGATCCAGAATGATCCTCTTGTACTATATATTGTAACCTTTTCAATGAGATTAATGAGGATTGACAATTATCTCTCTATGTGGGGTGTCGGTGGTAAAGTAGGAGAGTAGGAGTTTGGTATTGGTGGGTTTTGGATGGGGTGATGTTAATTAGATAGGTGGCGGTGTCAAGTGCGTGTGGCCAAAGGTGTGTGGGTAGGGATGATTGGGCCATGATGGTGCGGATTATGTTGTTGATGGAGCGTATTTTGCGCTCCTACTTCCCAGCCTAATTTCTCCACAGAAACTTACCCCTCCTCTGATCGCTCTCGCGGACGTGGTCGCTCTCGTGGCCGCGGCCGTGGTCGGTCTCAACATTATGGTCGTGGTCGCTCCAACACATCATACTACCCTTGGCCTAACCAACCATACCATTACCCACCCTACAGTCCCTGGACGCCTTCTCCTTCACCATACCACAGCCCACATAACTGGCTCCAATGGTCCACGCCTCCTCCCTGTCCCTACCCATCTCACCCGCCTACAAACCACCCTCAACAGAACCCATCAAACCCCTCCAGCGGCTTACTCGGCCCTCGCCCCAACCAACACTCTGCTGCCGCGGCCTCCTACACACCCACGGATATCCAACAGGCCCTCTACACCGTGTCTCTTAACCCACCCGAATACCAAAATGGCGTAATGGACACCGGGGCCACTATCAGTATGGATCCTAATGCAGGTAACTTTAGTACTATTTTTAATAATCGCTTGAATGAAAATATTATTGTTGGAAATGGTGCAGCGATCCCGGTACTTGGACATGGCCCACAAACTTTTCCTAAACCTTACCCACCATTTAAACTAGACCGTGTCCTATATGCCCCAAAATTAATTCACAAACTCATATCTGTTCGTCAATTTACACGTAATAATTCTGTATCTGTTGAGTTTGACCCCTTTGGTTTTCTTGTGAAGGACTACAAGACCCGGGCCCCTATGCTCCGGTGCAACAGCAGCGGTGACCTCTACACCTTCTCACAAGACCATCACTGTTTCTCCACCTCCACCACTGCTGCTCAGTCCTCAAGTCTTTGGCACCAACGCCTCGGCCACCCTGGCCCGGCTTTATTGCAAATTTTAAAACATTCTAATTCTATTGCTTTTAAGTCTTTGAATAAATCTGTTTGTGAACCTTGTGTGTTTGGCAAGAGCATCAAACTCCCGTTTAATTTATCTAATAATTCGTCTTTACAACCTTTTGATATTGTGCATAGTGATGTTTGGACCTCCCCAGTTTTAAGCTCGGGAGGACACCGTTATTACGTCTTGTTTTTAGACGACTACACCAATTTTCTTTGGACCTTCCCAATTGCATCCAAGTCCCAAGTATACACCATGTTTGAGACATTCACCACCCTTGTCCACACTCAATTTCAATACAAAATTAAAACCTTTCAGTGTGACAATGGCACTGAATACGTCAACCATCATTTTAAGAATTTTTTTCACCAAACATGGCATCCTTTTCCGCCTTTCTTGCCCATACACCTCACCGCAAAACGGGAAAGCGGAGCGCAAAATACGCTCCATCAACAACATAATCCGCACCATCATGGCCCAATCATCCCTACCCACACACCTTTGGCCACACGCACTTGACACCGCCACCTATCTAATTAACATCACCCCATCCAAAACCCACCAATACCAAACTCCTACTCTCCTACTTTACCACCGACACCCCACATATGACCATCTCCGGGTTTTTGGTTGCCTTTGTTACCCTCTCATCCCCCACACCACCATTCACAAACTCCAACACCGATCCTACCCGTGTGTTTTTCTCGGGTACCCGACCACCCACCGTGGCTACAAATGCTATGACTTGAAAAATAATAACATTATTATTGCACGCCATGTGCTTTTTGACGAGTCCTCGTTTCCGTTTGCCACGGTCAGCCCACAAACGCACCCAGCCAACACTTACAAATTCCTCACTGATTCCATATCCCCTCACCTGTGGCCCGCTATCAATCCACACCCTCCCACCTCTACTAAACCCAGCCCACATCTACACCCCACCACAGGCCCAACAACACACTCACCTGGCCCAACAGCCATTCCCCTTCACAACAGCCCTCCGGCCCAATCTCCCCTTTCACAACAGCCCTCGCCAAGTTCACCTATCACACCGGCCCAATCACCCTTCAGCCCATCTGGCCCATCTACCCCTCCACAGCCCCACTCATCCTCGGCTGACCCACAACCTCAACCCGCACCCGCCCACTCCATGCGTACCCGCGCCATGGACGGCATTTTTAAACCCAAACATATTTTTAATCTCAACACCACCACCATCTCCCCCATACCTAAAAACCCTTCCCTTGCCTTGTCCATACCGGAATGGCACACCGCCATGACCAATGAGTTTCAAGCGCTTATTAAAAATGATACTTGGGAGCTTGTACCACGCCAGCCACACATGAACATCATTAGGAGCATGTGGCTGTTTAAACATAAATTTAAGTCAGATGGCACCCTTGAGCGGTACAAAGCTCGCCTGGTATGTGATGGCCGTTCCCAGCAGGTTGGGATTGATTGTGGGGATACTTTCAGTCCGGTTGTTAAACCGGCAACTATCAGGACTGTCTTGTCTATTGCACTGTCTCATTCGTGGCCAGTACACCAGTTGGACGTTACCAATGCATTTCTTCATGGCACACTTAATGAGACCGTCTACATGCATCAGCCTATGGGTTTTCGCAACCCTCACTTTCCCGATCATGTGTGCCGTCTAAAGAAGTCGCTATACGGTCTCAAACAGGCTCCTCGTGCATGGTACCAGCGATTTACAGACTATGTTCTTACATTGGGTTTTCGACAGAGTGGGTGTGATGCTTCTCTATTTATTTATCATCATCAGGGCGCCACGGCTTATTTACTACTTTATGTGGATGACATTTTGCTTGTGACATCTTCACAGGCCCTTCGCGAGCACTTCATGCGTTTTCTTTCCTCTGAATTCGCAATGAAGGATCTTGGGGCTCTCAGTTTCTTTCTGGGTATTTCGGTTACTCGTCATGGCGACTCTATGTTTTTGTCTCAACAGGGCTATGCTACAGATATTATTGAACGTGCAGGAATGTCAAATTGTAAACCCGCTGTTACCCCTGTCGACACCAGCACCAAGCTCGGGGCAAATGCTGGCACTGATTTTGACAACCCGACCCTTTACAGGAGCTTAGCAGGCGCTTTACAGTATCTTACTTTCACCCGCCCTGATATCAGCTATGCAGTACAGCAGGTTTGTATGTTTATGCATGCTCCAAAGACGGACCATTGGAATGCGTTAAAACGCATCATCAGGTATATACAGGGCACCACTACTTACGGTTTACACCTCGGCTCCCATCCCCATCCTACACTACTGGCATACACTGATGCAGATTGGGCTGGCTGCCCTGACACCCGTCGTTCGACAAGCGGGTATTGTGTCTACTATGGAGATAACCTGGTGTCTTGGTCATCCAAACGCCAGCCAACCATCTCTCGTTCTAGTGCAGAAGCAGAATACCGCGGAGTCGCCAATGTTGTTGCTGAAATCTGCTGGCTTCGCAATCTTCTTCTCGAGCTGCACCGCCCTCCGTCAAAAGCTACTATTGTTTACTGTGACAATGTCAGTGCCATCTACCTCTCGGGAAACCCAGTGCAGCACCAACGTACGAAACACATAGAGTTGGATATACACTTTGTACGGGAAAAGGTACAACGCGGTCAAGTTCGGATCCTTCACATGCCATCTCGCCACCAGATTGCCGACATATTCACCAAAGGACTCCCTCGGGTCCTATTTGAAGATTTTCGCTCCAGTCTCAACATCCGGCCACCTCCTGCTTCGACTGCGGGGGTGTAATAGAATAATTCAGTATATATTTACCATATTTGTATCAATTATCATTTAGTGGTCATTAACTAATTCCCCTTGTATTATGGATCCAGAATGATCCTCTTGTACTATATATTGTAACCTTTTCAATGAGATTAATGAGGATTGACAATTATCTCTCTATCAAAAAGAAATGGGAATTGCGAAAAGATTCAATCTTTAAAAAGTTCGGGGCTAAAAACTGAATCTTTTGATGAGAAAAGAAATGGGAATGGCGAAAAGATTCGATCTTTGAAATGTTTGGAGCTAATAAATAAATCTTTTGGTGAGAAAAGAAATGGGAATTGTGAAAAGATTCGATCCTTAAAAAGTTCGGGGCTAAAAACGGAATCTTTTGATGAGAAAGGAAATGGAAATGGCGAAACGATTCAATCTTTGAAATGTTTGGAGCTAATAAATAAATCTTTTGGTGAGAAAAGAAATCGGAATTGTGAAAAGATTCAATCTTTAAAAAGTTCGGAGCTAAAAAATAAATCTTTTGATGAGAAGCGAGATGAGAATAGTGAAAAGATTCTGTTTTTAACTCCGAAAAATTCAAAGATTGAATCTTTTCACAATTCCCACGTAAATTCTCATCAAAAGATTCAATCTTTGACTATCTCGGAGCTAAAAACGGAATCTTTTGATGAGAAAAGATTAGGGAACCGCGAAAAGATTCACTATTCGAAATTTTCAGAACCAAAAACCAAATATTTTGATCAAAAGCGAAACGGGAATTGCGAAAAGATTCAATCTTTTACACATCCGGAGCTAAAAACCGAATCTTTTAGCGAAAAGCAAAGAGACTCAAATGCGAATTGGATAAAAATGCGATCTTTAAAGAACTCAAAGCTTTGTAGAGAAGCCATTGATGCGGTTGGATGGAAAGGGAAGCTTTGTATGGTAAATGTGAAAGGCGATTACACAAAAGAAGGCTTTATTTACAATATTAATTCCGATGAGTGGGTAGAGATGCCAATGGGGTTGTTAGGTGGTTGGAAAGGTCCAGTGGCAGCAATGGATGAGGAGACAATGTATGTGGTAGATGAATCAAGAGGAGTGTTGAGGAGATACAATGAGGATATTGATAAGTGGTTGGATATTATTGTGGATGAGAGGTTGAAAGGGGCGGAGTACATTGCCATTGGTGGTGGTAAAGTGTGCGTTGTGTGTGGAAATCATGTTGGGATTGTAGTCGTTGATGTCGCGGTGGTGCCGCCGCGGTTGAGGGTGGTGGAGACCTCTCCCGGACATGAAGTATTGGGTGTTCATATTTTGCCGAGGATGTGTTTGCCGGAATTTTGATGGCCGGTTAGTGTGTTAGAGTCCAAATTTTAGCTTTTCAATCATACATTATTTTAGTAGTTAGTTATTTAATTGTTTGTTGTAAATAATAAAAAAATTGTCACACACTTGTATTTCTTATTTGTATAGAAATATAGAATATTAAAATTTGAATCATTCTGCATGGATATAGTAAGGTTGTTTGTGTGGTTTGGATATAGCTGGCAAAAAAAAAAAAAAAAAAACTTTATGTGGTTTGAAAAGTAAACCATAAATGTATTAAGGAAATTTATGTGGTTTGAAAAAAATTGTAATTTTAGATTTTGGGTTGGTGGCGTGGCACATTTAAGTCGGTGAGATTATGGGTTCAAGTCTCACAAAAACTAAAAAAATGAAATTTGTTGTTAAAAACTTAAGTTTTAGAATAACCAGAACTTTGGTTGAGGCAAAGCCATTGTGGCGTATTTAGTCATTTGAAAGCTTGAAGAAGATGATGATGAGCTTGAAATAACAGATTACCCGTCATGTGAGGGAGAGTTAACGAACATGAGGACCAAGGACGAAACATGTTAATAATTGAAACATCATGGCCCAAGAGTGTTAAAGATGGACGTAACTTTTATGATCGGAGCAAACCTCAGGGACAAAAACCGCAATTTACTATAACAAAAACACATAATGATGTATGCTTTTGTGGTACCCAACCAATTATTTAGTTGCTATGTGGCTAGACTATAATATATAAATGTACTTGATTAGTTTACGCACTTGTTATTTTATTAGGATTGGTGAATGCGGCATGTTAAGGTTAATAATTGAACTTTATAGAGTACAATTTTGATTCACGAATTAAAAGTATGATAAGAATATCCTGTGTGCGTTTATACTTGAGTATTTGAAACGATCCCGCAACAACACGCGGGTTACCTACTAGTCCTATATAAATACGTATGTATAATAAAACCGAGCAAAAAATGTGAGAGAAAAATGGTTATGCTGGAAAAAAAAACAATCTTTTGTTGTTGGGCAAAGAATGAGAATTCTTACTGGGCTAATTAGATTTGTGAAGACTAAAAGAACTATTGGGCTAAATATGAGAAATTATTAATTGGATCTCTTGAGTCTTGATTTTTTTTTGAAAGGTTTAGTTCAGTAGAAATCATTGTACAACCCTAACCTGGCAGTCCCAAGTTCGAATCCCTACCCACACACCGATTTTAACATCCTAACATCCTAGCCTAGCAGTCTCAAGTTCGAATCCTTGATTACAATCGTGAATTTTTCTTTACATTTTAACATCCTAACAAGTGACCTGTGACCGTCTAACCCTTGGCAACAAAACTTGTAATACGAAGTTTGCCAACAAATGATTTAATGCTAGGGGCGTTGTTTTGTTTTTTTTTTTTTTTCATGAAGGTATAGTGGTGAAAGACAAGGGAGCAATGGTTAGGGGGAATGATAGAAGAGGCTACGGGGTGTCCTGGTCCCTTCAGATTTTTTGCTCAGTGGTGTATATTTACTAGTATTTTGCTCGAAATTTTAAAACCCTCCCACTCCAATACCCCTCACTCCTAGCGGTCTTAAAAACTAAACAAAGTGTTTTTCTTGAGATGTACATCTACATTATCTACATTATCTTACATAAGAATCTAAAGCAGTATATCGTACCGCAAGGGACGAAGCAAAGAACATGATACAGAACGAACAGAGACTGGTTCGATTCCAGCGAATAAAAGCGACGATCAGAGGAGTTCATTGGGTGAAATTTATAGGAGAATAAGTGATAAGGTAACGAATTTGATTATGAAAAATATAAGGTTTAGTTGGTTTCAATTTCATTCAAATTAACCGAGATAAAATGATAAGGCGATTCGAATGGGTCTTCGAAGAGTAGTAGATAACCACAATCAATAAATTATTTTGATGATTTTTTTTAACAATTCGATAATTGAAGTTTATAAGGGTCGTGAGATTTTAAAGAACATATGGGTTGTGTACTAAAACAAATCTGTTTATCTAAATAACCCATAAATAGTTTACAAAATTTTATCAAACTTTTATAGAAACTAATACTCTCAAAACTTTTTATTAAAAGTGTATTTATATAAAAAGAATGTAATAACATTAACACTTCATTTATATAACTACATTATTATAGAAATAATATGAATTTAACTTCATCATTAATAATAAGATTAAATTTATATGTAAAAATGTTTTAAATGAAAACTAAAATAGAGTATTTACGATTGAACCTTTTTGTATACCAAAATGATTATAGAATCTTAAAATATCTATTATCTATTAATCTATTAATATATATAAAAGAAAATGTATATGCTGACGTAGCGTGCAATGGAGGCCTCAACCTCCCCTTGAGAGTGCCACGTGGCTTAATAATTGAGAGTTTTTGGTGTTTTTGTGAGAGTTTTTGGTGTTTTTGAGTATTTTCGTATTTTAAGTAAAAAACAAGGAAGAATATAAAACCCTAAAATTTGATCCGCCTCCTCATTATCTCACCGTCTCTCTCAATCATCTCTTCATCTTCCCTTTTCATCCCTGTTAATCTCACGAATATACCAATCAAAAACCATAATTCCTCATCACCCTTCATCCCCACAATCGTGAACCCTTTCTCAATCACAAACCACGCTCATGTGTAAACAATAATCCATCAAACCCAAACTCTGTAAACAATGAAGACGACGATGAAAGCGTACGCAAAACTCAAATCATTCAATCTATGCCTCCAAAAAAGTCAAACATCAACAATAATCACCTGATGAAACCCTGGTTCATGCGTCAACTCAGCACCAAGCTCAACTAAATAACTATAAACCCTAGAAGCACTCCCATACACATGCGGCTACCTCCTCAAACACGAATCCAAAACAGATTCCAAAATCTTCATCCCTCGATTATTATTATTATTATGAAAAGCATCCAAAGATGTTTAGGATGGTATTAATATATTATCTCTAATTCTTCTGATTGTTGCTGGTCGCGGAAAAGATTTAAGCTCACCTTAAGCTTCATGAATCTAAAAAGCTTCTTCCTTATGTTTCTAACAAAAGGTAAATTTAATCTCTTTATTATTATTAATTCTAAAATAATAATTATTTATACTTCCTTATTCAGACTACTAAGCAGCTTAAGAGGCCAGTTAAATGAAGATTTCGTTATTAAGGTGGCTCCCGGAAGCATGGAGCTGCTCAGATTAGAGAAACATAAAAAACTTCTACTGGAAAACCCCTAGACAGATGGTGAGATATTCTGGTCTGTATCGATGGGATGACCTAAAGCGCCTGGTTCAAGTTACTGACGAGGAACTTGAATCGGATCTTAGGGTTATCTCAGCCGTAAAGATTAATGGGTATTGTAGAATTGTCGATGATATGTACATGTGTCTAATGCTAACCTTAATTATATGGTTATCAATAATGAAGTGTTGGTGTTTGAGTTCACTTGATATAATTGAGGCTGTTGAATCTCTGGTGAGCTGGGGATTCCCTCAAGTTATTGTACACCGGTGTTTCGAACTGTATGGTAGGATAACATATGGGGTGGTTGGGAGATGGATAAGAAACGCGTTTCTTTACATGTTGCACGACGGATATTAGCTGATGGAAAAATGAAGGGTGATGCTATCTAGACACCCAAAAAAAAAAAACCCTAGACATCCCCCCTATGAACCGTGGAGGCCACCACGACCCGTCACATTATTATAGGTACCGATACAAGTGAACGAGTTCTTGGCACATAGCGATGGAATGAAGGTTGTTGAATCTGCAAAGGTTACAAACCAGAGTTCTCCAAACGGTTTAACCTATAAGGAACTCGATCGGTATAAAAATTCATTTACTTTTGCTAATTTTGTGTAAAATATATATGATAGCATAAATATTGAGAATGATTGTAACATTTGTCAGACCAAGTGGGCAGCCATGTGTTGAAACTTGAAACCAAGGAGTTTAACGGGTGAAGTTATCGAGGTCCATCTTGCCTCTAGAGATGGTCGATTTGCAGCTTATGGGCATGTTGAATTTGCCACCACTGATGCAGCTTAGAAGGTTTATTTTAATCCTATTTCTTCATTATTTTTTAAAGTGTAAGTAACAACAGGCACTCATTCAGGTTCAATCCTCATATAGTTGCATTTTTAGTAGTTTGTTAAAAATTGGTATACCCAATTAGTTTTAATACATTAAAACCTTATGTAAATGCATTTTGACCCATTTGTTAGAACTTGATATATACGCTCTATAATTGTCTTTTGAGTAAGTATTGCATACTACTAAATCAATGATTAATTCTAAGTTTTCCACTTCTAGCTTTTAATAATGAAAAATCCAATATCAAAAGTCTGTTCCCCAATATAAAATATAAACCTAACCTTTTGTAAGGTACTGACATGTCAATAATTTATCTATCAAGGGAAAATTGTGGTTTATTTTGAGAGCAAAACTTGGTGTTTGCTTCGAATACATCAAGCTAATGTCTCTTGAATCCTTTCTCAACACCTCAATTTGTGACAGACCAACTGTTCCCATGATATAAAGTTTAGGGTCACTGCATAATTTATAATATTCCTGGACAAACCATTATCTATCATATGGTTTTAGTCAAACGTAGCTTTATTCAGCTGTAACAAACTTGATAACATTTTGGAAAACTATAATGGAAAGATTAGCTCAGTGCACCTAAATGAGTGTATCAATAGTTAGGTAACAAACATAAATGAATTAAAATTGTAGGGTATCAAAATGAGTCGAAACCGGTTGGAAACAACCAAAGTAGGCCGTGAAATTTTGGTCTACATAACTTTTTAAGTTTTTATTTGTGTTGCGTATGTTTTTGAGTTTTCTTTAAGCTGCATAAGACATAAGTTACAAGTATAAAGGCTTATGATTTTTTTTTATTTGGATTTTAGTTATTTTTAAAAAGGCTCTACTATGCAGGCTTTTGCATAAGATTTTAAACTTTTTTTGGAATTTACTGATATCAAAACACACTTACGGCAAACTGTAACTGTTTTTTCTAGAGTAGTAGATCAAAGATGAAGATCACTACAGATATGAATAATGTTGTCAATTTCGTAAGTAATAAGCACCAAAAGCAAATGGTATTAATGAAAGTCAAAGTTTAAAAAAAGGCAAATGGTACACAACTTCTCGCATTAATGACCCATTTGACCCGTTTTAATTAGTTCATTTGCTTAGTTCCTTCCAAAACAATTTCTTTAACTTATTATTTTGGAGCACAATCAACAATACTCATATTCGACGAAATACTGATATCAATATTTGTTGTTTCGGAAAATGTTGAGAACTAGCCGAAAGGATATCTGCCAAAGCTGCTATGGATCATCCTTATTTTGATAGCCTTGATAAATCACAGTCTAAAGCACACCTTTAGCTGCTGGTAGATTCAAAGATTTCATCATCACTTAGGTAAATTTACTATGTGTTTTATCCAACAATTTTAGTGTTTTGTGTTTCGTGTTTCATGTTTGTGTAACATTCATCAAGAATCTTTGTTAAGGAGGGCTCTGGTAAGTTATGAAACAGTCTATGAAATCCCTTTTTCCAAAGACAATCCAACTAACACATATTGGACTTGACCAAAATGTTCTTTTGACTTTATCCATGCATTATGAAATTTAATGAATATGATATAAATCAAAATGAGGCCAGCAAGTCATGCGCTACTTGGGTTCGGCTTGCTAGAGGCTAGAATTGACTCGAACTTAAACGATCTTAACATGGAGCTCAAGCCTGTATTCGCTTTCGCTTAGAAAACGAACCCGAGCACAAGTTTCATTTCTCAAGCTTCTTTTGGATCGCGAGTCAAAACGAGCCTCCTATGTATATAGTTTTTATTTAATATATTACGTAATACATATTATTATATATAAACTTATGGTGGCAAATAAAGAAATGATATATATTCTGTTGTATAAATAAATACTATATAAGCTAAGAATGGATTAAAGCTAACCCATGAGGCCATGAGCACCATTTTCTTTTGTGTAGCATCATGGCCTGTCTCAAAATACTAAACTTTAGATGATTGTTCATTTTAATGATGTGTATTAGATTTTCCATATTTTGTATGCACGCTTGGCGTGCTTTTGTTAATATAAAATTTGGTTTGATTATCTTTTTTTGAATGCCATAATAAACTTATTATTATTAATTCTTCTGAGTACTTAAGTGGTTGTTTTAGACTCATCACAGTCAAGATGCATATTGACCCTTTGTTTGTGTTGTACTTATTAGTCTCTCCACGGTAGTTACAAAATCTGAGGTCCAATGCAAATGAAGATGAAATTGGGTTGTCGGATGTTTCTAAAATAAAGAAATAAATTAAATTGTTTTGTTTGTGCAGATGTGGTGTTGCTTTAGGCCTTTAGCTTTGTGAAGTTAATTGCTTCCATTGTTGCTTGAGGTATCTTATTATTTTGGAGAATTCTTTTGCTTTTCTAGCTACTCTTATTTTGTCTTTTTTTTACTACTTTATTTTTATGGTATCTGTCTGATGTTTGTGATATGTATTGCTTAGTCAACTATTAGTGAATATCATTCATGACCCATTACAACCTGTTTTATCTGTTGGGAACCATGAGCTTTTAAAAAATGTACTTTCAATTGCGTCTTGATCATGAACAATAAAAAAAATATTTAAAGAAAAGCAGATGAAAATGTAACAAAAAAACCTACCCCACCAATGCACATTTAACCAATAAAGTCCTTGATGAAGCGCTCTTGGGTGTATTTCTGGATTACGTGATGTCCTTCTCTATCGGAGTCTAAAGAACTATGACAACATAACATGGAATTGGGTAAATAGGTATGTTTAGATGGGTCTGTTACTTTGCCTCAGTAATCACATCGGGCCAGGTTTCGGTAGTTTTTTTACATTTAATCGGGTTTGGATATGTCACGAAATTCAGGTTTTTGTATGAGTTTCTTTTTTTCACTTTCTTTAACACGTTGATTTTTTAACCGTAGTCAATTACCGAAACCGATTTGAAACTACCCAACCCGCAAAATGTTATTAGGCAACCATAAATATAAAGGAAAGTTTTTTTTTTTTTTGTTGGAACCAATCTACTTCATGGTTTTATTTCTTCTAATACATATAAACATCCGCCTAAAGTCACACGAGTGAAAGCGAGAGACGAGACGGGGCGTGCGGTAATGGCAGAAACACTAAAGTGGACCCTTGGTACCGTTAAAAGCCTTTCCTGAGCACAAGGTCAAATACAAGGTAACGCGAACCCAATAATTTAGGTTTTTGTGCTCACATATTTGGAACATAATTCAGTTTTGTGTTGCAAATTGGATGTTTATTTGATGAATTGTGTGTTTTAGGATTATACTGATAACTTGCTATTCATTTGGCCTCAGATGTATGACATTCTAATTGAGTAGTATGCATTCTTGAAATGAAGGTAGTGTATGCAGTGTGTATGCTTTTTAAATATTGTTTGCAACACCATTCATAACTATCAACTTATCTATCAATGTGTATCATGACAAACCTCTTCGTTGACGGCAGAGCATAACTGAGTATGAGCGAACAATGATGTACTATATCATGAATTCATGCTTAAAGGGAAAGGTTTTCAGAGGAAACATATAGATGTATCATTTGTTTATCCAACTCTACTGAAATTTGTAGGAAAATTGTAGGCTACACATTTAAGTTGCCTTTGAAAGTTTCGAATGTTATATCAGTTTAATTTATTGCTCAGATTCGTGGGAGGAACATCTAATCACATAATCAAGTCAATGAAGCATTATCATTCGAATGTTACGTCTCGCTTTGGTACGTTAACATTAATTACATACTAAACTACTATAAATAATATGTAAATAATAATGAGTCTGTTTGATTGTGGCGTGTAAGAAATCATTTTGCGTGTTTTGCGTATGACGCCGCCGCAACGCGCGGCGGGTCAGTGGTGGCAAATACAAGTTGTCTAAAATAGTACAAATTAAATGGTATCTTATTCATAACATGCTACAACTTCATTTGTCAATTTATTCATATAGTGTTATGTTTCTTTTTGTGGCTAGCTTGCTTCACAACTGAATATTTTTCATGATGGTTTTTCCACCACTCCGGTTACATATAATGAAGGAGGTTGTTTAATTTCTTATGATGTGATTTGTACGATAAAGCTAAGCAAAGGCATCACCATAGATCAAAAAATGAACAGCCATGAATCTTGATTTGACAAATCACAATTCACTTAATTGGTTGATATATGTATATATAAGATGTGTTCTTAATATTGACTGATTATTTGTGTTTGGATTTGAAGGTGTGCTAGATAGGAAATTGGTACCGTAATAGAAAAAGTTTAGCTTGACGCAGTTCGGGATTGCGAAATCGATGACTGCAAGGTCTACGTGGATTGTTCTAGATGGTCTTAACAGGGAAACGTAAGCTTATTTAGTGATTTAGTTTTTGAAGTGTTATTTTAACACACAATTTGCTGAGGGATTTCATAGTAGATGTAGCAACTTGGTTAGGCTAATTTGAATGCAATTGTAGCCAATTACCTGGACACTTATGTGTTTTTTTTGTCCATTTGGAAATAGTGATAAATATTAACAGTTGTGTTTAACAATATATGTGTTATGCTTCAAGTGATTGGTTAAATTCATACATATTTAGTGTCAAGTTTTTGTTTTTGTGAACTTCTGTTAACTGATATTTGATTGGTTGAATTGATAGGGATGTTGCTCCGGTTGGCTTCTCGGCGAATAATCCATGGCTGACTATTGGCTTCTACTTCCTCATATGGTAGGTTACAACAATAAAAGCCCATTAATGAATGCACAATAGATGTTAATAGTTTTCTATATACAGTTTAATGTCACTAGGAACCAAAATCTGATTACAACTTTGAGCGGGGCGTCGTCCGTTTCTAGAAGTGACAACAGCATTCGACTCGGTCTGCTCACCAGTTTGTGGTTCCTCACCAGCACCTGCTTTTGGGAGATCAATGCCACCTTTGGTGGTTCATCAAGCCCAACCTATGTTGCTTCATCATCTTCTTTTGGTGGGAAGCACACTTATCAACATTATTTTAAGTTTAGCAATCTTATGTTAATAGTTGTTTAGTTGCCTAATATTTTGTACACCCTTTAGGCCTATCATTGTCTACAAAAACTTATGTTTTGAACATTCTTAATGATAACTACTTCGGATGGTTTTATTTCTTCTAGAAATTCTATAAATAATTCCTTATTAAAACAGAATGTTCATATTATACCTCCCATACCAGCGCATCAACTCCGTTCCAAGTTTCATAATCATGATCAGTATGCTTGCGTATTTGGACTGGATTTGGAAACATAATAGGCTGGGTGTAGGCTTTTGTGTCGAAGATTTGGTATAAACAGGTTAGAAAGTGGGTTAGAAAATTGTCAGAATGATCAAACAAATGTCAGAAACTGGTCAGAAGCCCATCAGAATGTCCAGTTTCTTTTCCATAGCTCCTGAAATATGCAACCTGATATATACAACTGTCGTGTGTGTCGTACATTGTTTAATGATTAAAGTTGTATTTGTGGAATAATAATCATCATTCAGACCTATCTTAGGTTTCTGATTCACAAACTCTTCTGACCAAAAAACAACCAAACATACAATTCGACCACAACACTCCATCTATATTCACTCTTATTTGATCAACTTCATCGATACAATGCGACTAACAAAGATCAACTTACAGACCAACAAACTGGCAACCACACAATTTGACCACAACATTGCACTTCAGTGCAATTTAATTATTTAAGTAATTTCATTTACTTTTACAATTCATCAAAATTATAAATTTCAATTTAATCCTTTAAATAATGTCATTTTTTATAAATTACTTCAATATTATAAATTTCAACCCCGGGACGCTCCCGGGTAGTCAGCTAGTGTACAATATGAGGAGAAGAATGAGGTTTCATCATGTAATAGTTGGAAAATTAATAATAATAATAATAATAATAATAATAATAATAATAATAATAATAATAATAGAAATGATGAAAAAATGCAAGGTTACAAAATCCAGTGGTGGATCTAGAAATGAATTTCAGTAGTAACGTTTTTTTATTTTTTTTTCATTTTAGTAGCAACGTTTTTCAAATTTCGTAAAAAAAACAAATTTTCCACTAATTTTTCACTACGCGCGCGAAGTTGAGCAGCAAAGGAAGCGGCACCTAGCTCT
Source organism: Ambrosia trifida (assembly GCA_028751855.1). Lineage (NCBI taxonomy): Eukaryota > Viridiplantae > Streptophyta > Magnoliopsida > Asterales > Asteraceae > Ambrosia > Ambrosia trifida. The sequence continues at coordinate 132,375,810 of CM054129.1, forward strand.
ATGCTAGGTCCGCCCCTGACAAAATCCCACCAGTTTCTATTTATCACTAGTGGGGTGCCCGCGCGTTGCGGCGGAGACCACAACACTTTAATTGGTGATTTTAAGGGTGTGTACAAGTTGTTGTTCGGTTCACTTTGGTTCTGAGCCATAACTAAAACCAAAACTTTTGATTAAAATATTTCAAAAACCGATCGGTTTCAATTATTTATTTGTTTCCGTTTGGTTAATCAGTTATGAACATCGGTCTAATTGGTTTTCAATAAATAACTAAAAAATTTACTTGAGCGGGAAATGTGGACTTGAGTTGAAGTACTCAATAAGAAGAACCCATTATTATTAAATTTTTTTTTTTGTTATTGTCTACTCCTTTATACGAATATTTCTTAATATCTTTGTTCAAAATTCATTATAAACATAATCTTTCTTCTCTGATCATAGAATCCAGTGACAATATAGTTTAAGATCAGATAAGCCATACGTAGTAATTTTAGAATTCAAATCGTTACCTTATGATTAAAAACACAACTTTCGCTATTGATCGATTTCTCAATTTCTATATAGTATTATCAGGTTTATAAAAACTTTAACTTTTATAAAGTACCTAATTGTATATAAAAAAGATTATAACAAAACATGTAGTTTTATGAATTATTATTATTTTTTATATGTGTTCTAATTAATTAATTAGAATTGAATAATTGTAGAATTGAATGTCATGAGGTCTCATAAACATCTCATGACTTTTGATTACCTTTTGATTAAATATGGTGTTTAAAAGACAATTTTACCCTCAAAATGTAGTTATTATATGCATTGTTTGTTGTATTATAAGCAATTAAACTTATACCTCTTAAAATTTAAAAAGTCCTTGTCAAATGCTTTATAATATAGATAGATATAGATATAGATATATGATTTATTTTAGTGTCATTTGTAAATTGTAAGGGGTATAGCTTCCCACAAAAGCAAATGAAGAAAAAGTGGAAGCAATGGATATATTCTTATCTTTGCAGTCTCAACATAGAACAAACTTGCTACTGTAATCATCCTATTCCCGGCTGGCTGGCTATATACCAAGCCATCACTATCTTTTGACATTGAAAAATGGATTTCAAACTGGATTTTAAACTCCCAAATGAAGTTGATCTCTCCATTTCCAAAAATGAACAACTTGTCGTTTTCGCCTCACACCAGACAGATTCCATGTTCATTCTCACATCTGACCTTAAAAAAGGTTAGGTTTTCTTAACTACCTTTGTTGTTTTGATTAGGCCTGTAAACGAACATGAACACAGGCATGTTCGTGTTTGTTCATTTAACTTTAACCTAACACGAACACGAACACTTAATCGAACACATTTTTGTGTTCGTGTTCGTTTATTAAGAAATTTGTCGTGTACGTGTTCGTTTATGTTCGTTCATTTAAACCTAAACGAACAGTTCATGAACATAAACAAACACAAATGATCAATATAAACGAACACAAATGAACATAAACGGACACAAACTAACACAAACAAAAACAAGTTAATAATGATTCATGAACATAAATGAACGTTAGGGTTAGGGTGGAGAGCGGTTGTGAAGTGTGGGGCTGTGAAGTGTGAAGAGCGGCTAATAAGTGATATGTTTAGAATGTTAGGGTTAGGGTTAAGTTTTTAGAACATATGAATTAAGGTTACTTAACAAAAGGAAATAAATAATAAAAATAAAGCTAAGTTTAATTAAACGAACATAAACGAACAAAATAAACGAACATAAATGAACGAACACAACGTGTGTTCATGTTCGTTCATTTATTTAAATAAACGAACATAAACGAACTTCCCGCCAAACAGTTCACGAACAGTTCATGAACGTTTGATTCGTTTACAGGCCTAGTTTTGATTTCTTTGTATATGTTATTTGAATGGATGGTTGGTTATATGTATGTTATTAGGTGGCTATGAAAGAAAGGACATAAAGATTGAGATAAATGAGGATGGGAGTAGAATGACAATAAGTGGTGAAAAGCCCAATATGAGGGGCTTCCAAAAAACCTTCATTATCCCACAGGGAGTGACTTTGGACAAAGTCAAGGCCAGGTTTGACCAACAAGAATCAAGACTAACTATTCGGATGCCGAAATTGGTAAAAGCGATGGTCCCTGGTGACGGGATTCAGGAACTCAAACAACCTACTCCTGTTCCTGGCAAGGGGAACCCGTCGGCTGAAAAACAAACGGAAAATCAGGATGCGGATGAAAAAATAAAGCAGCAAGACCCAAAACCCGAAAGCAAACAAGAAAAGGCAGAGGAAGCGGAAAAGAAGAGTTCTTCCTCTTCCTCTTCCTCTTCCTCTTTCTCGTCTTCCACTACTATAGTAGCTGGATCAACGCTACTTATGTCTCTAATTGTTGTCCTTTTCGGCTTCATTCGCTCCAAAAATGAATCTACCAAGAAAACAACCTAACAACCGCATTCATTTGGCGTCTATGTTCCATAATATAAAACAAACTATTTCAACAAAAATGTGGTCTTTCTTTCAGCATCCAGAGACTAGCTATTGGTCCAAACAGGCCACTAATATATAGTGGAGCACAGCCTACAAATCACATTCCCTTTTCAACATCTTCTAATATGCATATCTATATATCATCTTCCTGCAACGCACACATCATTAGTTGGTTCTTAACGGCTTGCGTTTGCACGTGATGGAATTTTGATTTCTCTTGTGTTTTACCTTTATTATAGATGATTACCACTCCATGGACCGGACTTTCCTCAGCACATATCGTCCTGGTTTTTGTTTCTCTGTGACTGGGATTATGTTGTCCATTAGCTGAGCAACACACAAAACAATGTTAATCGCATTAATTACGTATCTTTTTTTAATTAACATTAATTACATATCTAATGCATTCTAGAAATCATATTTTCATGCTACCACAAGATTCTTGGTTTGTTTTGCCTTTAATTCAAAGTATCTCACACATTCTAAATTTCATGAAACAGAGAGAAGAAAACAAAATTTTGAGTAAAAAACACAAAAGAAATCAAACCTATATAATGTGTACAACTGCCCCCAAACATGACCTAGATATTCAATCCCATAAATCTCAAGTGTAGATACTAGATAAATTCAGGATTTCATGCATAACAATATAATGTGTATTTACATTTTCATTGTTTTGAAAATGAAATACAGTAGTTCCATGATCGGGTTTTCCATTTGGTGTGCCTCTCCAAAAATATCATACATATTTTTTATATAACAAGATCATCATCATCATCATACTCAGTTAATCCCACCTATAGCAAAGCTAAATTAGGGTCTGAGGAGGGTAAGATGTAGACAACCTTACCTCTACCCCGTGCGAGTAGAGAGGCTGCTTCCAGTGAGACCCTCGGCTCGATAGTGGTTTTGTATCAAGCCTTGGACATAAGGCACTTAACACTTAGCAATCGGGACAAGCCCGATTGGTGCATGTAACCCCTTGTCTTTTGGCTATCAACGCCACCACCTAATGCATGATTAACCATCCGTCATTTTTAACGTTATTTTCACGAAATTAGTAAAATAACGTTAAAATTAGTGCAACTTTACTTTTGCCCCCCGAGGGCCACACATATATACATTATATGCGCACAGCCGTAAGCGGGGTTATTTTTATATAACAAGATAAATGTCCCAATTTTCTACAATGCAATATTCGAAATATATCCCCTTTTGTGTTCACACAAATAAGTCAAAACCACAAACTAGACACAATAAAAGTATAAATCTTCGTCTAACGGAAGTTATCTCTTAAGGCGCATACAAAAACACCTGCTATGTAGCATGTACATGTATTTGCTTATCATTCTGTGATAGTGGATCACTTTAGTCAATGAAATGAGTAAAGAGAAGGTCCTTGGAATAACAAATTAAGTAACTATTTATCAAGTAAAAGAAAGGGAGATGCATCATAATTCATAATTTGAGGGAAGAGTATTGACAAAATGAGATTTATTAATCAATCTGATGATTCACGCAACCAATAAGCTGTGTAACACCTAAAATCCTTCTACACAAACATCATTTTGACACCCTAATAACTGTTGCATATACGCTTCCTTGTTTACCCTATTTCGGCTATTTGATAAATGAGTACTATATATTAGAAATTTAGAAACAATACAGCATGTAAAACAATAGGCGTGTCAAAAGAAACGAATAAAAACAAAATGTATTAAAATACTAAGACTTTTCTAATGCATTACTAGAACAAGGGGAGTTAAATTTATTACATACCTGCTTATACCTTTTTCTAGTTTGTTCCGTCTGAAAACAATAAAAATCAAGTAACACTTGTTGTAAGCTAAAGTTTTCAAGTAAAGAATAAAGACTAAAAAACAACAATTTAAAACTCTTAGAAAACAATTCCAAGATATGTATGCAACAGTGTTACCTTTACTTTCAACAACGTCTCGTTTTCTTCTTCCAATTTCATTGCTAAAGATTCCAGTTCGGCTTGGTATGCCTGAAGAAGCAGCCGTAAGAATCATAAAAAGCTGGGTCTAGAAAGAGGGAGAGAGAATCAATTACCTGCTTGCGTTCTCTGGACCTAGCAGCGGACTCGCGATTCTTAATCATCCTTCGTTGCCTCTGTTGAGCAGCCTTATCTAACGTCTCCAATATCGCTCGTCTTTTCCCTCTCCCTCCCACGTCTTCCATTCCAATACCAATACCAAACCCATCAGCAGCATTAACATTCGGCGGATGAGTATCAAAACTGAAAATCCCTCCACTGGGTAAACGCGGAGGCGGAATTTTAACATCTTCTTCCTCAACCGCCTCTGCCTTTGCCAAGAAATCCTCTAACGTCATCATCTCATCCGGCACTTCCTGCTTACAAACGCGCCCTGCCACGACCTCCTTCCAAACATCGTCCACATTCTTCGATGACGCAGCCGCTGCAAGTAAAACATAACATTAAAAATAATAATCAGTTGACAATGAAAAACATTATTTATTTCCTAATACTATGTTTATAAGAAAAACAAACCAGTTTGTTGAGGGGTGGGAGCAGGAGCAGGAGCAGGAGCAGGCGGTTGGTTGTTGTCAAGGGTCATCTGGAAGATGGAAGAAGTGGATGATGTGTTGGGTAAGCGTTTGTTTAATATGGTTGGAATGATATTAAATTGAAAGAAATTATAATCGAAAATGACAAGGCAACGATAGTACATAAGAGCATTCACAATAGCCACTCCATGTCCATCTATATAATTTAATAAAAAAAAAAACACATTTATCTTCAAATTTTGTTAATCTTTTAAAAACCTCCCCCATCTCATTCTCCATCTATTTCTCCATATTAATTTTTTATTATTTCTCTCTTTCTTCCATTTACATTTTTAACTAATTACTATTTTGTCTTATTATCTCCTTACCATTTAAGAATTGTAGCAAAATAGAACTTTTGACTCTTTTTTTTTTTTTTTTTTGAAAGGCCATTAAATCAATTTATTAAGATACCAAAGACTAGCAGGAAGTTAACCAACACCAAAGTGTACATTTTACACAGCCACAAAAACAGAACAAAAAGCACAAGGACGAAAACACACCAAGCAAATTCACAACCAGCCACAAAAGAACCAAAACAAACTAAAACAAGAAGATTTGACCTTAATCAAGCAAACTATAATCTAAAAGGAAAGGAACATGTTGGCTGCATGTTAGGGCAGCTTTATGGCTGCGTATTATGGTAGTCTATGGCTGCATATTATGTGCATATTGGTTATCTTCTTCTCAAATCAACACATATACACAGCCCTAACAAGAACATACATTAATCATTTAAACAAATACCAATTATTATTAATAAAACTCTTGCGCGAACATCAAGAATACGGATTACAGATGAGATTTAATTTTGGTCTCAAACATGTAAAATATGTACAAACGTAAAAGAAAACAACAAACTACACATACACCATAAGGTCCTGACCCGTTTCAACCCATCACTACTAATTTATCACCGTTTGACCCGTTAGCCAGACCGTCCATGTTTCCACCTATTAAACTATATAAATGATATAAAAGTGGAAAGTGAAATACCATCTAAAAACATTCCTCACTTTAGTACCTAATTAAGGTAAACATATGGTTGTTGATTTAGCACATTTACTCAAGATATAATTAAGGTAAACATAAGATTCTAACACCTACATGGAAGAACTAAATTGAGCTGCAGGTTCAATGCACTTTATTATTATTACTACAAACCCAAAGATTGGCATTTTTATTTTAATCAGTTGTCAAGGTAAGGCTTGCCACTTGGTGCAAAACAAAGTAATGGAAGTAAAATCAAACCTAACCTGTTGTAGAATAAAAAAGATAGACCACTCCCTCCTGCAACTAACGCACTCGCTGAGAGGTAACGGATGACCAACTTGGAATAATTAATTATTTAATTTATATTTATACAACTGAAAATCATGCAATTGGTAATCACTAATCAGGTAAAATTGTAAAGGTTTCCAAATCCTCCTAAAACATTTCAGGTAATGAATATATCCAATTCAATTGTTGTTGGCAAAGCATTGCATATCCTGAAGTGGAATAAGAAATCACAATGGTCCAAAGGCACACATGTTAACCATTTGTACCATAGTTATCAAAGGCGCTAGGCGCAAAAAAAAACGAGGGCTTGAGATAAAAAAAGCGAACAACGAAAATAAAGTATAAATGTATTAAAATAATACTATTTTTCATCTAGTTAGTATCAAAAGTTTTAAAATATTGATGTATTAGTGTATAGAAGCAGTTTTCCTTAGATAAAAGTGGAAATCTGGCTGAAATCTAGCCATAATTTAACGAATTTGGCTGGAAACCTTGGTTTTAAAAAGCGCGAAGCGCACTAAAGCGACGAGGTCCAAAACCGAGGCGCAAAGCGCAAAAGCGGTGGGATTTTCGTACGCGAAGCGCAAGACGATTATATAACTTTTTTTATATATGCTATAGGTTTTTAGCATCATTTACCCAAAATATAGATACAAATAAGGTTTATACATGATTTAACAACCCTTTTAGCTACATATATAACAATTTTAAGCATAAAAACAGCTCCCATACAAAAGGCGTGCGCCTTAGGGGATTTTTTTGGCAAAAAATCGCGCTTTTCCTGCGCTTCTTGTACAAGGTGCGCCTTGGGTTACATGAGGCACAAATCCTGGCGCCTCAGTGCGCCTCGCGCTCTCGAGCGCGCTTTTTAAAACACAGCTGGAAACTCTCCAAAATTTGGGAATCTAGCTGAAATTTGCGCCTAAACCATCACCTAGAGAATTAAAGCGCAAATGCATCGCCTTGCCTAAAAAATGGGCCTAGGCGCAAAAGGCGATGGCTTTTAACAACTATAATTTGTACCCAGAAAACAATGGGGTGGTCCTGACAATCCAAAACTATAATCTATAATTATGGCTTATGAGCATTTTAGCTACTTTTATTTACCTAGTAAATAAATGCATAATATAACCAACCATACATAAAACAAAAACAAAAACAAAAACAAAAACAGAAACACATACACAAATCAATACACACTTACAACAATAATTTAAATACTACAAAACCAAAGAAGCAAATATCCAAAACACAAAATCGAATCTTTAGAAGAAAACTGTAATTATTATTATTATTATTATTATTATTATTATTATTATTATTATTATTATTATTATTTTATATTAACAATTTCAATTTTTATTAAAACAAATTATTATTATTATTATTATTATTATTAATTATTAATTCGAAAGTCATAAATAACGTACCGGTTAGGACGGAACGTGGAATCACATCAACCACAAAACAAACAATTGAGGTGTTGGATTGATTAATCGATGTAGAGAAGAAGAAGAATTGAAGAGAAAAAGGGTTATTTTGGAACCTTCAATCAGCGTGTTGTAGAATTGGAGAGGGAGGAAATCACACCTTGTAGAAAAAACCCTAATTGAAAAGGGTGGAGATCATGAACCCTAATCGAGATGCACAATCGATCTCATTCTTGTCTGTGTGTGTCCTTTGTGAATAAGGGAGGGAAGAAGAAGCTTTGGAGAAGAATAGGCGCTGAAAAGAAAGGGTTATCTCTATTATAGAGATGATGTTGTCAAGAGTTTTTATTGGTTTCTTTAACGCTGTGTTCCCGAGTTTACTAAATAAAAGAAAAGAAGAGAAAGGGATTTTAGGAGAGAAAAGAAAGGAAAATATATAACTTTATTTCGTGTTCCCGAGTTGAAGGGAAAAGAAAAGAAACTAAAGATTTTATGTGTTCCCGAGTTGAAAGGAAGAGAAAAGAAACGTATATTTTACAATTATACCCTTGTAAGATTTTATTATAGGTTAAATGAGAGGGTAAATTAGTAAATGATTTACTTTAAATTTTTCTTACTTTCCCTTCCTCCCGCTTCCTTCCAATTTGGAAGGATTGTTATTTGGAGGAATTTTCCTTCCTCTTCCCTCCACTTCTTTCCTTTAATGAAACTCTGGAACACAAAATTGTCCCCCTTTCTTTCCGCTTCCTTTCCTTTCCTTCTACTTTTAAACTCTGGAACATAGTGTAAAACAATTTTTAGAGATACTTGATATAAAGAGGCTGATGAGAATGCTATAAGTCTATCATTTTTGTTTACTTTCTAATTGCAACTAGTAGGATTCCGTCGCGTTGCGGGGTTGTACAGTCGTTATCGATTCATTACTATATCAGCATGATATCATTAAATATTTTATGGATAACCCGGTTACAACCCAACAACCCGCTTATAACTCATGAACATGTTTCTGGTTGATGACGTTCTAAAGATCCGTTAAGCGTTTGTCGCCGGCATTATTGACTGTTGCTCCAGTCGGTTTTCGGTAGCAACATAGCATTAGGCAACGTCTAGAAAGGGTAAGATTGTACATGTTTTTCAGGCGGTGGGGTAAACGATCTATTGACGGAAGCATGTGGCTATGCACAAGCGCCGACGAAGTCGACTAGCCTAACGACGTTATTACACCTCCGTTAGTACTGTTGCCTAACGCGATGTGCTTACGGTGGTGGTTGACAATGCTTTTCTTCATTGTGGGAAAACTGTGGCCAAAATCCAAAGCCAAAAAGCTTGTGGGGAAAAGTAGGAAAACCAAGAGTCGGCTATTTGCGCCGACGGTTGTCCTTTAATATATATATATATACTAATGTTTTATTTTTTAATAGTTTTTAGTTTTTTTTTTTGAACGGCAAATTTCTACTCCTTGTGGGACTTGAACCCATGACCTCCCCCTTAGGTGTTCCTAAAAGCTTTGCTTTTACCATTGAGCCACCAACCCCAATTAATAGTGGCAACGTTTTATTGTTTAATAAATATGTTATTGTTCTCTTACCCGTATAATAAATGATACTATTAGGTTAAGCAATCAAATCAATGCACGTTCGAATAAATGATTTTGTTGGTCGTTCAGAAAAAAATATATATATATATCTATACTTTCCATAATATGAGATGCATGAGTGACATCAGAAAGCTGATGTGTCAAGCTTAGAGATAGGCCACCAATGCCTGTGTAATGCAAAAAGTGATATCATTAATCTGTTTAAAATATTCACAAGAATACATTTGCAATGCCATGTATTCCATTTCTAATCAAGTGTGGTAAAATTTTAAAACTTCTAAAATATTTAATTAAATAAATAAGATTATTTATCTTTAATGGTTGCCAATGATCTTATCTTTAATGGGTTTTTATGGTAGCTTGGAACTTTTTTAAACACCATTAAGAGAGTTAGTTGTAGTTGTTGATGATGTTTTGTTATCCAGATGTTGAAAAATTTAGCTCATGATACATGGATTTAATTTGGATTGAACTGTAGACATTTTTGGTAGATCCAGTTTTAATTGTTTGTGTGAGATATAAGGTTTGTACAGAGCTTGTTTTAGGGTTGACTTTGGCCAGTTTCTTTTTCTACAGTATTGGTATGGACTACGGCCACGGGAACGCAGGGGCGGACTTACTTTGGGAGGAGAGGTAACATCCGCTACCCCTCAATTTTTCCGGTGCAGTGGAAAATTTTCGTATTTTGAACGTTTTTGCGTAACGCTACCACTAAATACCATTGAATGTTACCCCTGAAAGTTTGGTCTAGATCCGCCACTGCGGGAACGGGAACAGGTATGTGCGGCTGCATCAAGTCGTGGTTCAGTTACGGACATTTAATATAGAATACGGTGGGATTATTAGTCTCATACTCTCATCTTCTCTTGCATTACAAGTAGGTAAAGTTGTCGTGCATTTACGGTGTTTGCTAGCTGGTCATCTGATTATTGTAGTTTGAAGTCAGTTTGAAATGTTTGGATTATCATATTCTGGTTATTTAGATCAAATAATCAACTTAATTCTAAGCTGAACCTACAAGCGATGTTTCGCTTTTTTAGATATCCATAACCAATGTGTTTTGATTATAAACAATCCGACTATTAGAAAAGATGGTTCTCGAAGGCTTTGAAACGCGGATACATTTAAGTTGGTTTCAAATAATAAATTTAATGATCATAAGTTTCACTTCCTGTGTGCCATTAACATTGCAATGAAAACTTTACATTTAAGGAAATATTGCATTTCTTTGTGACAATAAAGTTTCACTTCCTTTGTGCCATTAACATTGCAATGAGAACTCTCAGTTTGGAAAATAAAGTTATTCTCTTTGATGCTTTTAGGATGTAAATGGTAATGATAATAGATATTGTTATTGAAACTAATTTAAGTAATATTTACAATCTATGGATTGTGAAAGATCAATGGACTTTAGGAAAATAAAGTTACGCTTCACCTTGGACTTTAGGATTAAGACAATGTTTAAATTTAAATATCTTTGTTCGTGATGAATATAGAGTCTTTTTTTATGGATCAAGTGGGAAAAATATTTATTGTAACATTTGTGTTAGTTATATTATCGAGAAGAAGGTAACGAGACTAAGCAAGTCTTAAGCAGGCAAGATCGCTTAAGATAGAAGAGTGGGTTGAAATTGTAGGCGATTATGTAGGACCATAGGCTGCACCATTGGCTAGCTATTTTACTCCGACAAAAAGCTGCTGGTTGGGTCATATATTCACTTTGTATGGCGGCGTGCGATACACCACTCCGGTTTATGGTATGTCGATTTTTGAATACGGGTGATTGTTTTGCACATTTGATCCGTTAATTGAATGCTTTGTTGGTAAAATGCTTATACAGTTTACTAAGATTATATCATCATTTAAGAGGATGGTACTAAAATTGCTCTTTTCTTTAGGGATATTGACTATGAGCAACACTAAAGACTGTTATGGCACGCTGGTAACATACAATTTTTCCTCTTGAGGTATCGTACACACACAAGTTCCGTTTTTTGTTCACTATTATATCCTTTTTTTCCTTTTTTTTTTTGAAAGATAAAATTTCATTCAACAAAAAAACGAGGACCTCGAAGAAAGGACCACGCACAACATAATTACATCAAATACAATGGGTTTCTAACCCAATCATTCCAGACAATCCTCTGGTTCTTAGATCTAAACTTTAACCAAATATACGTTATAGCCTTGACCAAAGAAACCACCTCCGGCACCTTCGGATCGCCGTTTTGAAAAACCGCCTTGTTTCGCTCTTTCCAAATCGCCCAGCTGGTAACCCAAAAAATCCCACCAATAACCTTTTTCTCCTTAGCAGGCCTGGGACTTAAATTCGGCCATTTGATAACTGACTCCAAGTCCGGGAAAGAAGCAGCATCCAACTTACACCATCTCCACACCAGCGCCCAAACACCTGAAGCAAAGAAGCATCTAAACAAAACATGATTTACCGTCTCCTCTGTAGCGCTGCACATGGGACAGGTCACACTAGGTAACTGCACGTTTCTCTTGTTCAGCTCGACTCTCGTTGGAATTCTGCCTTTATCTAATCTCCACATCCACAGGTTTATCTTGATCGGAACCCATCTGATCCAACGAAAAACAAGGCTGGTACCCATCCCTTGGTGCTGACACATGGACTGTTTTACCGCCGCAACTGAGAAGTCCACAGTCGGCTTGTTATCCCATATCCATATATCTTTGCCGTCTACAAACTGGACCTGCGAAAGCATAAACTCAACATCTTGTTTCTCCGAGATCCCTTCAACAGACAAAGTACCCGAGGCCCAATCATCTGACATCTTATAAAGAGCCCCATCAAACTTCACCCGATCACTAACAACACAATCCTTCTCTTGTTCCAAAGCAAAGAGGGCTGGCCATCTAATGAATAAGGGGGTTTCGCCAAACCACACGTCCTTCCAAAAACTGATTCTGTTCCCATTACCTAGTTTGCAAGTGATCAAACTAGCAATAGACTTACCATCAATACGGTGCTGCTCCAATAAGCTCACAATCGCCTTCCAAGCACCCGGAAGAGATCTTTTAACCGGGAGAAAAGACCACTTACCACGACCTCCATGAATACTAATCACTACTTTTTTCCATAAACTTGCATAACTAGTCTTGAATCTCCAAGCCCATTTAACCAATAAAGCAACATTAACATCACACAACTTAGATATGCCCAACCCCCCATATTTCTTTGGTCTAGTAACCACATCCCAAGAGACCCAATGAATGCCTTTACTAACTTTATTCCCAACCCACAAGAATTTTTTCATCAATCTTTCGATTTCTTCCATTACCGCCTTAGGGGCTTTGAAAAGAGAAAAATAATAAACCGGAATACTAGAGAGAACCGATCTAATCAACGTCAATCTCCCACCCATCGATAATAACTTAGCTTTCCAAGATGAAAGACGGCCTTTCACCGTATCTATGACGGAACCCCAATGAGTCGATCTATTCATATTCGCGCCGATTTTGATACCAAGATACACAAATGGTAATTCACCAACCTTCCAACCCAATAGCTCGGCCATGGAAACAACATCCAAAGAGGGCACCCCCAAACCAAAAATATGTGACTTTTGCGCATTGATTTTCAGCCCAGAAATCATATTAAAAATGCGCAACAAACGGTTTGTGAACATAATATTATTCGAGGACCAAGAACCCATAAGAAGAGCATCATCCGCATATAACATGTGGGATATACACGGACCCGCTCTACTAACATTAATACCCTCAATATCTCCCAACAAACACGCCTTAGAAATTAATTTCGCCAAACCCTCCATCACAATGAGAAACAAGAACGGAGATAGCGGATCGCCCTGTCTAAGACCTTTTTTACAATCAAACTCAAAAGTAGGTGAACCATTAACCAAAACCGCCGAACGAGCCGAATGCACAATGCCTCTAATCCAAAGGCACCATCTATTTGGAAAACCCATTTGAGCCATAATAGAAAGTAAAAAATCCCAGTTCACGTTGTCATACGCCTTTTCAAAATCGATCTTCAAAAATAAAGCCTTTTTGTTAAACTTCTTAATCCACCCAATCGACTCATTTAGAACCAATGGCCCATCCAATATAAATCTCTCTTTAAGAAACGCGGATTGCGAATCAGAAATCACGTCTCCCATGACATTTTTTTATCCTAGCCGCTATCACCTTCGATATCACTTTATTAATCACCCCAACAAGGTTAATGGGCCGGTAATCTTTCAACCCCAAAGGAGTTTTATTTTTTGCAATAAGAGTAATGTGGGACAGACTGCATTCTTTACTAATGGATCCCGTCTCGTAAAATTCTTCAAACAATTTCAAGAAATCCTTCTCCATCAATGACCAAAAATATTTAATAAAGAAAAAATTAAAACCGTCTGGACCAGGCGCCTTGTCAGAGCCACAATCAAAAACTGCTCTTTTAATTTCTTCATTAGAAAAGGGGCCAACCAAATCGTCAATCTTCTCAACTGGAACCTGATTGAAATTATCACAAAAGAAAACCGACCTTCTATGTTCTGTCTCACGAAAAAGTTCTCTATAAAAACGAAGAACTTCTCGTTTAACTAACGAAGGTTTAGAAATCCATTCCCCATTGACCAGAACCCCCGGAATATTATTAGCCGACTTCCTACCATTGATGCACCGGTGAAAATATGCCGAATTTTCATCTCCCAGAGACGCCCAATTCACCCGAGACTTTTGTTTGAGATCCTTATTCTTCAAATAAACCATTCTCTCCAACTCTTTTTTACTCTCCTCCCAAATCCAAAGCTCATCTTCCTCAAGCTCACGAAACTCCACAATCAGTTCCAACCGCCTAATATCATTCCTTAAACATTCTGCGTCCGCCTCTTCTTTTTTTGAGAGCGTTTTCCACCAACTCTTAAGAGCTAGTTTAACCGCCAACAACTTCTTAGTAATGATTATATCAGCCGGCCCATCAACAGAAGTGTTATTCCAAGTTTCTCTAACAAGCTCTTCACAGCCTTCCCGATCTAGCCAAGAATTGAACCACTTGAAGGGTTTTGCACCGTAGTTCGATTCATAAACAGTAAGTAACAAAGGGCTGTGATCAGACATCTCTCTTGGTAAAGCTCTAAGACAGGCGCCATTCCATTTATTAAACAGCTCCTGGCATACCAACATACGATCAATTTTGCTCATCTTCATACCCTTGCCAGCACCTGTCAAAAAAGTGAATCTACTTCCCTGCATGTTAAATTCTTGTAAACAAGCTTCGTCAATAAAACTATTAAAATCTCGAGCAGCCCTGATATTAAAATTCGAGTTTTTTCTTTCACAATCCCACCTAACCGAGTTAAAATCACCAATGAAGATCCACATCCCCGCCATCCCTTGCATAACATTCAAAAGCCGCTCCCACAACACTCTTTTTTCCCCCACCTTCTGGGGAGCATAAACATTGACCACATTCAAAATAGACCCGTCTTCCGTCAAAGTACCAGTAGTAACAATAAAATTTTGATCCAGAGAAGTTTTATATTTTTTAAACTTCCTAGGATTCCATACACTAATCAAACCACCAGATTTCCCTTTAGCCCCAACAACATCAACATCATAGTCTTTATTACCCCAAACCGTAGCTAACTCGAACTTACCCATATCCGCAAGAAGGGTTTCTTGCAGACCCAAAAAATCAACATTAAATTTTGAAATCAACCCTTTACACCAAGAGGCTTTTCCAACCGCCCCTACCCCTCTAATATTCAATGATAAAACATTCATCGCTTACCGGATTGTAAACCTTCACCATCAATAGATTTTGAAATTAACTGCTCGAATCCCTGGAGATCAACGCCTAAACGACCGCTGAACTCCTTAGTTGCTTTCAATTCTTGTGCCTTCGATTTTACGTTCGCAGAAGAATCTGCAGAATCCTGGACGATATCAACCTGATCAGGTTGAATATTCCCCTGCTTAGGACCGTCTTCTGTTTCTTCAATAAGAGCTTCAAAGGAATTAGCCACATGGACTGGGCCAAAACCCCCTTGTTTTTAAAACATTAACATCCTGGCCCAAGATAAAAGGATCCAAATTGAATGGGTCATCATCGTTCAGCCCAACATTCTTTAAACCCTTGGTGGGCCTGTCATTGCTACTGGAATAATGCCCCCCCCAGATTCACAGCCCACTTCCACATTTTTTTGTTTTGACTTCTTTCTTTTTAAAATCTTGACCGAGGTCTCCATACCAATATTATTATGACAGAGATTTTCACCATCAATGTCATTAATATCCTCCATTAACCTTTGACCAATGATTGGGCTATGATTTCCTTCATCAAACTTCTCTCTCCTATCAACATAACTCTTGTCATTTACTACACCCTCTAATTTATCACTTTCCATAACAGGCTCCACCACCGGAGATCTCATCGGACAATCCGTTGTTCCCTCATCCTGCGTCCAATCTCCGTCGACGTCATTCACAAAATCCGATATCCAATCTTTATCGTCCTCCTCAATCCATACTTTAAACGTTTTTCCACGCCATTTTAAGAAAACAGTGTCTTGAACTCGGGTACCATGATTAAGAAGCACACCAATGTAATGAAAAGATGAATCTAACTCCAAGCTTTCTAACAACGGTTTCTTGATAACCGTTCCAAAAAAGCTCCCAATGTTCTCGAAAACCTTGTCGTCAACCATGCTCAACGGTAGCCCCATCACCTTCAACCATGCAACTCGTTCATACGGCACCACTTGTCCTTCCCAGATATCCACAGAATTGAATAAATCAGTTCTACCGATCATTTCATCTCTAGCCATAATGGCATGTTCCTTCAACCGGAAGGAGATCAGCATCCTCAATCCACCCAAGCACCGAACCTCGCCTTCCCGTAACCCCATCTCTATCAACAGCCCTCTGATGTTCTTAAGCACCTCAAGATCACAAAGATTAACGACTACCGATCTCCCATGAAGATTCTCAAAAGCACAGATGGAGTCATCAATATCGATCGTCTTTCCTGTAGATGCCCCAGAAAACGCCTCCATATACGACATAGTATTAGCACCATATTCATTCTGTTTTCTATTCCCTTCTTCCTGACGAGACTGTTTATTCGCTCCCATATTCTTGAAAGGACGAGCATCACGTTGGTTATTGATTTCTCCTTCCTCCAGAACAAACTTAGCCACATTAGCTTTCAATCTGAACTTTCCAAGACGAATAGATGATAACACCTTCTCCATCTCGCTTCCGTCTTTGACATCCAGCAATGAAACGAAAGCAAATCTTTTCCCCTCCCAATTCCTTTTTCTCGCCACATAAATGTCGAAAATCGTCCCAAAATTCCTGACCTCCTTAGCCAAATCAGCACCACTACACCTATCTGGAAGATTTGAAACGAAAAACTTGGTTATTCTAGCCGATATCTCCACCGGAATGTTTTTCCGGCGAGAGCCCATGGAGAGAACTTTTGCGTTTTAGTGTTTTTGCATATTCATAAATGAAAAATACTTTAATATTAGTAGTTTTTACTCCATCCATTTATATTAGGAAATTCAACCCTTTATTGTTTGATGATCACATGTTTCGGTTCATTTTTAACCCATGTAATTCCCTTAAGGATGTCAACTGAACAGTTGTTGATTCGGCAAATGGGTAAAGCCCAACATTAATTGGCCATCTTCAGCTATTTAAGTTTAATATTTTCCAACCAGAACCGGAAAAAAGTGTAATTTGTTGATTGTATTGTGTTATGAGTGTATTGAGCTATGGTTTATAAGAAAATGTGCTTTAATTTTAATCCTCGAATTTCATGAACCAAACTTAAGCAATATGTAGTGTTCATACAAACTTAAGCTTTTATAGAACTCATAAATCAATGTAGGAAGGAAGAAATATTGTATGGTCCCATGATTAACACAAGAATTGGAGTTACTATGTTATGTTACAGTTCCTTCTTGGATACCTTTACAGGGAGTATGTATATTATTTATAAGGAATACAAAATTGTGACTGACATGAGACTAAATTTCTTGGTTTCATGCATAGGAGTTCAGAGAGAAATGAGAGCAGGAATAATTAGAATCTATGAATAGTTTATGCCTGAAAATTGGATGTATAGTTTGTCATTATTTTAGTAATCATATTCGACACTTATAATCTAATTATTACCAAACTTCTAGCCTTGGCAATCATATTTGAATGACACAAACTGTTCCACATTTTTACTTTGTGAATTTTGATTCTGAATAAGTTTGGATTTTAGTATTAAATAGTCAAACAGATTAAGCATTGCAAATTAAGAACCTGAAAGATGGTTCAAAAGTACCAAAGGCTCTCTAAATAATCAGGTATCAAAGTTCAAATTTTGACCATAATTTTTCTACTTTCGGTCAACATTGATTTTGGTTCTTTATGCATATTCTGCAACGTCAAAAGCAACTCGAAGTCAATTCATCATACGCAGAGAATTGGAGAAAGAAACAGTTGATAAACCTCTGATACATGAACCCAACTATGAAGATTCACTTCCAAAGTCAGTAAGAACTCATCATGCTCATATGTTTATCAAGTTTTCATTGTTTTAAATATCTTGTCTTATTTTCTTGATTTCTCAAAGGTGGTAGTATACACTTTCTGTGATGAATAGGCAAAAGCATTGTTCAAGACAACATCTGCTTATGAAGAAACAGCTGATGATTATCGACTGATGAAGCAAGCAACAATTGTTTCTAATCAGTGGATAATCATCAACTGTTTCATTCATCAATGGTTACCAAGCAGCAACAGACTGAAACCACAGACAGTTGGGAGTGAAGAACTGATGAAGTGGCTACAACAGACTGAAACCACAGCGCAACAAATTGAAACCACATACTTATATAGGAGCCAGTAATAGTTTAATCATTTCCTGTTTAGAATCCTCCTTAATAAATGTTGTACATGTATGTTGACAGGTTGTGCCAAATTCGCGTAGCAGAAGGTAAATGGGCGAAACAACTGATGGTGGTTTGTATGAAAAAATTCAATAGGAGCTTATCTAGATAGAAAGTAACATTCTTATGCTAAAAAGTGTCTAACATGATTATAATCCTAACTGCGGCAAATTGTTTGGTTGGATTCATGATGATGTAGATTGGGCGGTTATGTAAGAATGATTTAATTTAACTGAAGCATATTGCTAGTATCGTTAGAGCTATCAATTTTCGTCACATACGTTTTATCACGACACAGAGTTAATAGGTTTCCTGTTTGACTTTAACATGTTTAGTGTTGTTAACAAATCAACCTCTTAATAACCTTTTTCAGTTTTGTAAATTTAAAACAATATAATATGTCTAAATACCTTATGACTTTTATGGATTTTTGTTTTAAAAATATTAAGTATTACTAACTTATTATGTTAGGGATTGTGTATTTATATATAAGTTAAGACTCTTGTGAACTTTTGGCAACTTTTGTTTCATTAAACAGGATTCTAAATATGTGATATTTATCGTGTCTTTAAACAGGTTTCTAAACATGTCTTATCGTGTAACATGTTTCTAAACATTTCGTGTTTGGAAAAAAAATACACGACAAGTTATCGTGCTGTGTTCGTGTCTAGCATTTTAGGTCATTGTGTCTTATCGTGTCGTCGTGCCTGACCTATTATACCAGCCCTAGCTGTCGTAGGTTATATGAGTGCGGTAGAACCGAACAAGATCGGTATGGGTATCAATATTATCAGAAATGGTATTAGTATTTATTTTTTATACTTTCCGATCGATGTAAAACTTCCTATAGACATATCACAACTTTATTATTTTGGTTTTCTCTTTCATTTTTTTAACAAACCAACAAACTTTATTTCATCAACATGACTACAACCCCTTCCTAGCCAGGCGCTACAAAGGGACAGAAAATTTACGACCATAAACATAACCACCCCAAAGACATCAAAAAATATAAAGATAAAAGAATTTATTTAAGAACAACCAACAAACTGAATTGAATCCGTATCCACTAATCCGAAAACTTGCACCTACCCAACCTGCCCATATGAGTTGGGTGATTGAAACTTGAACCTAGTTCTCGCCGCAAAGCGCGAGATAATCTCACTCGTTAATAATTATTTATCACTTCTTTTGTGTTAAAAGCTTATAAAAAAATGAATATGTTATTTTTTCAAAATTTATTAGTGTATGAAGTTAAAATTGTCATACATTGAACAAAGTTAAATAAAAATAAAGAATTAAACGCTAGAAGGAGGGCTTGAACCTCCGACCTTGTGGTTAACAGCCACACGCTCTAACCAACTGAGCTATTCCAGCTTGTTTGTTTATCTATTAAACCGATGTTATATATAGATTGTATTTACATGTGAGTTGACCTAAACATCAACGAAGTGGCGCACTTTTAATAAATATAAAAATTGGTTTATATTGTCAAAATAATAAATTGGTTTCCTGCTTTCGAGCAAATAGATATAAAAATAATGAAATGGAAGAATAAGATAAATATATTTGCACACCCACTTAAATGCTTTTCACATAATCAAGAGTTCATGACTTCAAAAACCAATGGACTTGAAGAAGAAATAATGTTTTGTACACCAATAATCAACACAAAACAACAACAATTCATGGCATAAAATTCCATGACTTGGGATTGAGTTTCAAAACAACTTATTGACTTATTGGCTTTTTCAAAAAGCCAATAAGTCAATAAGCTGTTTGTGTAACACAAAAGCACTTTCTGTTTTGACTTTTGGCTTTTGGCTTTTGGCTTTTAAGGGTGGAAAAACTGTATCTTGGCTTTTGGCTTTTGGCTTTTGACTTTTGGAAAAAAATTACAAATATACCACCCATACAACCAATATTCACAATAGTGAGGAAAGATATGTTGCGATTTTTACTATCAAACTAAGAGGGTGTTTGGGATTGAGTTTGAAAATGCAAAAGTGCTTTTGATCAGAAGTGTTTATTGACTTGTGACTTTTTGAATAGGAGTTTTAAAAGGAAGTGTTTGGATTAGCTTTTTGGATGAGAAACGTCAAAAAGTCAACAAATTGTTGTTTTGTTAAGTGTTTCGCTTAACTTATTGTGAATATTGGTTGTATGGGTGGTAGATTTGTAATTTTTTTTTTTTCAAAAGTCAAAAGCCAAAAGCCAGGATTTCTAACTTCTCAAAAACAGTTTTTTCACAATTAAAAGCTAAAAGTCAAAACAGAAAGTGCTTTTGGGTTACACAAACAACTTATTGACTTATTGGCTTCTTGGAAAAGCCAATTAGTCAATAAGTTGTTTTGAAACTCAATCCCAAACACCCTCTAAAGGTTTATCTGTTTTGTCTTGATGTTAGAAGAATAGGGTACTTTCGGTCGTTGATTATTCCCCATTACCATCCTTACAAACAAGATGTTACAAAATCAACAGAAAAACAAATGATCGAACCAAAACCCACTAATAGTGAGACATTCCCATTTGAAACGAAAGTGTAGTCCTTCACCTTCTTTAATCAAAACGCCAAAACCCACTAAGAGCTCACCAATTTTGATGCTTTTAATCCATTTAAACAAGAAGAAAACCTAGCAATATGCATTTATCTAATGATACGGGCCAGGCCCAATCATTTTCTGCTGATCCAGCACCACAGGGCCGACCCAAGAGGACCATCCGAAGCCCACTTCGTTATCAGTCTTGAGCCGCAAGAATTGGAAGTAGTAGCATTTTATTATATCCTGATCATGTGGCCTAGTGGTAAAAGGGCCGGTTCTCTCTTTGGAGGAGCCGGGTTCGATTCCCACGGGAGGCATGTGATGGATACCCCCACCCTTGTGGTGGGGTAGGTGGTTGGGAAGTGATGGAGAGACCCTTGACCCTTGTGGTCATGGGTTCGACTCCTGATCCCTCCAGGTTTTACCGGTTCACTACCGTCGTGCCTTCGGGCGGGTTTGTGGGCCGGGTTTTCCCTGGAACAGGAGACGGGTGGGCCGAAGGGCTCTGTCCGTACGGACTAGAGGCCGTCTGGGGCCCCTTTCGGTCATTGGGGGCCGCGTACAGAGTACCCGGCAATACTTTAGTTGATCGTTCAAAAAAAGAAAAGTAGCATTTTATTATTTTTATTTTCTATGTTATTTTGGTGTTTAGTGGATCCATGATAGTAGGTAGTGGGCTATAAATAAGGGCATAACATTATGAACATGCTTTAGTGGCATGGTGGACACGTATCCCGAATTTAGTATTTTAGTGTTATGTTTTGTTGAATGAAAAATCAGAAAATTGTCCCAAAAATTGTCTCTTCTATTCTTAGTTTCTTTTGGAGTCTAATCCCCTCTAAGGATTAACTATCATTTGGTGCTTTCATTCACCAACTCAAACCTTCCAATGGGTCCTCGCAAAGATACTTCTTTTGACGACTCACCACCCACCACCAATGATCTTTTACAACAACTCATCACATCCACCGCCTCGGCTGCTGCACAACAAGTCCACTTCAAACCTTCACCAAGTCCGAAATTGAAAACAACCCAAACGCCCTCGTCAAACCCCGGATCATCTAATTCGAACAATAACCAACCGCGAACACCCAAAATCACCTTACCTTTTTTTCGACGGATCAAATCCCCTTGGTTGGATTTTTCAAGCCGAAATTTTTTTCGCCTATTACCAAACACCTACCAATGACCGAGTATCCCTAGCCGTGTTCTATTTCATTGGCAACGCCTTAGCTTGGTATCAAAACCTAGCTAACAACGACCTCCTACCGTCTTGGACCATGTTTAAACGGGAAGTTGAACGACGATTCGACCCATTATCCTTTGAAGATCACGAAGCAACCCTTTTAAAACTCACCCAAACAACAACCGTATCCGCATACCTCACCGAATTCAAACGCATAAGCAACTGTGTTACAGGCCTTTCACAAACCACATTGCGAAGTTGCTTCATTTCCGGCCTCAAACCCGACATACATAATGAACTAGCCGTCCTTCGCCCCACTACATTGTATGAAGCTATTAGTCTAGCCAAAGCGGTCGAAGACAAAGTCTGTGACAACCGGCAAATTTCGTACAACGTTTAACGTGATTTTAATCGTGCTTTTAAAGTAATTAACATGGTTTAAAGTTATATCGGAAATGCTCGAGAACGGTACTATTCAACCAAGTCAAAGCCCTTTCTCTTCCCCGGTGCTGCTAGTAAAAAAGAAGGATGGCTCGTGGCGTTTTTGCGTGGATTACCGAGCCTTGAATGCAGTCACAGTTCGTGACCGTTTTCCAATCCCAACAGATGACGAGCTCCTCGATGAACTTCACGGCGCAACCATTTTTCCCAAGATTGACTTGCGCTCCGGGTATCATCAAATTCGGGTTGCTTAAGAGGATGTTCACAAAACCACTTTTCGCACATCCGATGGTCATTATGAATTTCTTGTCATGCCTTTCGGCCTTACAAATGCACCGTCTACCTTTCAAATCGACTATGAACAACTTGTTTCATAAGGTACTTCGGCAATTTATCTTAGTATTTTTCGATGACATTCTTATTTATAGCTCAAGCCAAACTGACCACATCAATCATTTACAGTTTGTTTTCAACACCTTAGCAACCAACCATTATCATGCCAGAGCCTCAACGTGTGTTTTCGGTGTCGAATAGATCTTTTTTTTTTGGGTCATAAAATTTCATCATCCGGCGTTGCACCCTAACCCGATAAAATACAATCCATTCAACAATGGCAAGCCCCATAGTCCTATACTACACTTCGAGCCTTTTTAGGCCTCACCGTGTATTACCGCCGCTTTGTTCCATCTTATGCCCGTATTGCTGCACCACTTGCTGATCTCCTAAAAGCGAAAGAGTTTCTATGGAATCTAGCATCCCATCTTGCATTCAACACCTAGAAATCCCACATGAAAAATCTAATCACCCTTGCCTTACCCAATTTTTCGAAACCCTTCGATGTGACCATAGACGCATCCGGTTTGGCCATTGGAGCCGTCCTTTCCCATAATACACAACCAATATCTTTTTAGCAAGAAGCTATGCCTCACTATGCAAGCCCAATCCACTTACACAAAAGAACTTTACGCCATAACCGAAGCGGTCAAAAAGTGGAGACAATACCTTCTCGGTCGGAAATTTCCTATTTACACCGATTACATATCCTAACCCAAACCATCCAGACCCTGGAGCAGCAAAAATGAGTCACAAAACTCATGGGTTACGATTTTGAGATCCACTTTAAACCCGGAAAGAAAACCAAGTTGCCGATGCCTTAAGTCGCGTTGACATTCCATCAATGTTATCGCTTTCGCATCCACCGGTCACATGGTTGAACGAACTCCGTTTATACTACAAAACGAATAGCACGGGTCGGAAATTGTTATAGGACATTCAAACCGATGGCAACAGCTTTCCACATCACAAAGTCCATGATGGTCTTGTTTTCTTACATGACAAACTTCTCATTCCGCCAATCACGGATCTTCGAAAACGGATACTGCAAGAGTTCCATTCCTCATTTGTAGGCGGACATTCAGGTGTCAACTCCATAATTAAACGACTTTCAGGTAGTTTTACTTGGCTTGGTTTAAGAAAAGATGTTGCTGAATTTGTTAAGTCGTGCGAAGTTTGTCAGTCCATCAAAACACCAAACCACAAACCGTATGGGTTGCTTCAGCCCCTACCCACACCAGAACAACCATGTTCGACATTTCAATGGACTTTTTTACAAGTCTACCTCATTCGAATGGAAAAAAGACAATTTGGGTCATCGTTGATCGCCTTTTAAAGTTCGCGCATATCATCGCACTTCCATCGGGGTACACTTATATATCACTTGCTGCCATCTTTATGCGTGAAATATACCGTCTACATGGTTTACCAAAGACGATTGTGTCGGATCGAGACTGAGTTTTTGTTAGCAGCTTTTGGCGTGAATTGTTCAAGCTCATGGGTACTAAATTATTACACTCCAGTGCCTACCACCCGCAAACCGACGGGCAAATCAATGTCGTGAACCGGAGCTTAGAGTTGTATTTAGGATCGTTTGTCTTTGATGAACCAAAGAAATGGGAACGTTATTTATACCTTGCTGAAATGGGAAAATAAAGATGAGTTAGAAGAACGGTTCCCGAACTTCACTTCCATTGCGGGCAATGAAACGCTTCGAGGGGAAGGAAATGATACGGGCCAGGCACAATCATTTCCTGCTGATCCAGCACCATAAGGCCGACCCAAGAGGACCATCTGAAGCCCACTTCGTTATCAATCTTGAGCCGCAAGAATTGGAAGCAGTAGCATTTTATTACTTTTATTTCGTATGTTATTTTGTTATTTATTTCTCTATAAGTGGATCCATGATAGTAGGTAGTGGGCTAGAAATAAGGGCATGACATAGTGAACATGCTTTAGTGGTAGGGTGGACATGTATCCCGAATTTAGTATTTAAGTGTTATGTTTTGTTGAATGAAAAATCAGAAAATTGTCCTAAAAAAAGTCTATTCTATTCTTAGTTTCTTTTGGAGCCTAATCCCCTCTAAAGATTAGCTGTATTCCCAGATCTGCTTCGCAATAACACAAGAAGCGAACAAATGAATGGCCGACTCCTCCTGCTCATCATAAAACCTGCAGCGCCTATTGATAATAATAACATTTCTCCTGGTAAGGGCCATGATTGTAGAAAGTTTATCTTGTATTAGGCGCCACACCAGTTGACTTTTAGAGCATTCACAATAGATGCTCTATATTAGTGTGAGGGAGGCCTCTATATTATATAGAGTGAGTATAAGTGGTTGTGAGTAGAGGAAAGATAAAATATATAGAGGAGACACTGTTCATTAGTAAATTTGGAGGAGACACTTTTCACCCTCTATAATTTTTTTAATATTTTTAAAAGTGGTTGTGAGTAGAGGAAAGAGAAAAGGTAATGATAAAAGTATAGAATAAGTATTATTAAATAGAAAATGAGAGAGAAAAATAGTGATTTTTAGTATAATTATTGAGATAGAGATGAAGTATCTAGTGTGAATGCTCTTATAGGAACCCAATTATTCCATTCAAACTCCATTCCAATGGTCCACTCTTCATAATATGTAAAGAAAAGAGGTAACTTAACTGACCCAAAAATATAAAAACTCTATTAAACTAATTTTTTATTAGTATTCAAAATAGTCGACATTATTGTCACTTTCTTTGATTATTACTTAATTAGTAAAATACATGACCACGAATTAACTGCAAATAAACTAAATGGTGATCAATGATAAATTTAAAGAAGTTTAGATGCAATTTGCAAATTATAAAATAGGTTTTAACCGATCGTGTACAACTTTTAAGTATAAACATTGTGTTTGCCACTACGATATTTATTGATCATCATTCATCACCCCTTTGGTTTTATTTCACCATTTCGGTCAACCACTTAATTTGACTACAAGTAAACTTATCCCCTTATCCACTCTTCATAATTATAATGTTATCCGGTCTTCATATTTATAATTGTTATGATACTTGTAATGCTGCAAGCGAACTAACTTTTAGCGAACCGTTTGGTGGGAAGTTCGCTTATGTTCATTTATGTTCGTGAATGTTCGGTGATGCGTTCGTTTAAGTTCATTTATGTTCGAGAGTTTAATAGGGTTTTTAATTTTTATAATGTTTTTTGCATTCTTTAATTTTTATTTATTTATCCAAATAAGTAAATAATTTATGTGAGGTAAGTATATGGCTATAGAAGATCAACAAATTTTACTTTTAGCAAAATCATTAAATAAATAATTATTAAAGAGTTCAAGTTTAAATATTTAATTAATGAAGACTTCAAGTCTAAGATGCGAGCTTAGTTTTTTAGACACTACTTTATTATGTTTACCAATATTATGTTAAGCACTAAATATGTTTGTATAACTATGTTATATTTTGAGTGGATCTAGTTAATTTCTTAGTATATGTGAATTCGATATTATTTGGAAGTTAATATACGTTCTTTTGTGTTTGTTTCCATTCATGAACACTTTGTATTCATGCACACTTGTTTGTGTTCATTAATGTTCGATTGTGTTCGTGAGCGTTCATAAACAAAATTAACACATGAACACGAACACGAGTGTTTTCTGAACAAACAAACATGAATAAAAAATGTCGTTCGGTAAGTGTTCATAAACTGTTCGTGAACACATAATTTCCTTAACAAACGAACACGAAAAAGGTCTTGTTCGTGTTCGTTCGGTTCGTTTGCAGCCCTAGATACTTGTCATAATAATTATAATTGTTATCATAATATGTATAAGAAAAACGAATTATCATAACTTTACTTTGTATATATGTAGTTCAATACTCTTAACAATTAACATTCCCATGCAAGATAAACAAATCAACATGAAGTTTAGATCACCGTAAGTGAAATTGAGGAGAGGTCTCTCTCTTTGTCAAAATAACCGCAACCTAGAAATTAAAAAAAAAAAAAAAACAAATTTTAAGAATTTATGTCGAGATCATATCTCAAATGAAGTGTAGCTAGGTGGCTAGACCTCGTTGGTGTTTTATGTGCTGATTATTAATAGGTTTGGCAGTTAAGTTAGTAGCTCAGACATTAGGGATGGCAATGGGTTGGGTTTGGGACGGGTTTAGGTAATCCCAACCCCATACCCGATTAGGAATGCTTGTCCCAAACCTGGCCCAAAACCCGTCGGGTTTGTGTCGGGTAATTACCCATCGGGTATCGGGTATACCCGCGGGTTTCGGGTAAACCCATTAATTTTTAAAACTTACCTATTGAGTATATCCGACCAAAGACCCAACGGATATCTATTAGGTAACTATTAACCAATTGAATTTACCATTATTAAATATATATGTAAATGATTACAATGTATAAATATAAAATACTTAAATCTATAAAAACACTTAAAGACAAGATGACAGATGGACATTTGATATACACTAATTTTTGGTAATTTTTAGCACAAGATGACAGATGGACAATTTGATATATTATGCATATATATTTAAAAAGATATACTAGAAATTATATTGGGTATCTAATCGGGTAAATGAGTATACTTTATCGGGTAATCGGGTCGGGTAAACGGGTATATCATCAAATCGCAAACCCGTCCCAAACCCGCGAAAAAAATAAAAACTAATCCCATACCCGGACCCATACCCGATTACCCGACCCCAAACCCGTCCCAAATATATCGGGTTTCGGGTTTACCCATCGGGTTCAGGTTTGATTGCCATCCCTATCAGACATTGTCACACTTCAGTATAATAAACATGATCCAGTTAGCTAGATATTGTAATTGATGCGTGATAGACATGATCCAGCAAACTTCGACATTAACATGTGCTAGAGCCCACACATTCAACTTTGATACAAGCAATGCTACTTAGTCAATTGATTGTTGGTTGCTAACTTTTGACTAAATTAATATGTCAGCAAATACTTTTCTAAATAAATATAAATGTTATTTTAGTTTTAACAAGTATAATGGTTGTAATGTTACACCAAAATACAAATACAATTGTTAGAAATATAATAAACAAATTCATTTTTCCATCTTTTACAATTGTGGTGATAATTCTTCTCCTCTAGTGAACATGTTGAACCAAAATACCATGTCATCGTGCATATTTGATTCGAACCCACATCCACTTGAAAGTTGACCAATGTTTTCATGGACGGTAGTCAACTCGCCGGCGCCGGAGCTCCCATCGGAAAAAACCTCCGACCAAAACTCATCATCCATCTCTGGGAAGTTCTCTAAAACCATGTCATCAATGCACAAGTTATCATTTGTACTTGTAGTCATTGAAGATACGTCCGTACACGAAGGTTGTGGCGAATCAATTTGATAATAACTGGTTTGACTACTTGAATTCGTATCTATTGGCGATAATTGACCGTTTTGTTCTTTAGATTCTTCAACTTTTTGTTGAAATTTAGAGGTGTTAGCATTAGTAGGGTTAGGGTTTTGTTTTACTCTCTTTTTTAAGTGTGTGTGCCACACGTTTTTTATCTCGTTATCCGTTCGTCCTGGCAACCTTGCGGCAATAGCTGACCATCTACAATTCATATCACCATAACAAGATTAGTAAAAAATATAAGATCAAAAAAATGAAGTACAACAATTAATAGGGATTTGCTAAACGTACACCACCCGTTCTAAATTTTAAGTGTACCCCTCATTATTAATAATTAATAAAAATATTAAATCAAAATGGGTTTTGTTTTTTATCGAATGTGAAAAACGAGAAAAATATTGATATGACAACTTGAACGAGGGGGTGCGTTTAGCACAATCCTACACAACTAATACACGTACGGTAAGTGTTTCGAACATGCACACACCTATTTCCCATTTCTTTGTGTAACCGCATGATGGTTTCTTCTTCTTCTTTACTAAAGTTACCCCTTTTAATATCCGGTCGTAAATAGTTAGTCCATCTAAGCCTGCAACTCTTTCCACACCTCAACAAACCTAATCATAACATCATAACCAAAATGAAAAACATTAGATATCAAACACATAGAAACATTAGTTTCCAAAGGTTATCAGCTCGGATTTTAGCGAATACCTGCTAGTTTAGGAAGAACACGCCAATTCGGGTGACCGTGGAGGTTAACATAATCCATGAGGATTATATCTTCTTGGTGACTCCATGGACCCTTTTTTACATTCATCTTTTCACAGCATGGAGCTCTACCCATTTGTGTTCAAGTTTTTTGTGTGTTAATGGAGTTGTGAAAGGTATTGAAATGGTGAGATGAAATGTGAAAGGATTAGGGTTTATATAGGCAATGAAGGAAGACGACGAAAAGGAAAAGTGGCGTGAGGGGTCCAGGCGCAGCCAAAGTAGTAAGCCAGCCAACTTGACCAAAGCCTGTTCATAACTTAATATTTTATATACTAAGATCAACTTGATGAATCTCTTTCAGCATTGATGTATACATGTAGTTATGTGCAAAGTTAGTGTGTTTATTGATGTTATAACTTGTATTTTAACTAGATACGATGTATATGGGTATAATTGTTCGAATACATTATACATACATTAACTAGCTAGTAAATATGGTATAAGAGTTCAAAAGAAAGAAATACAAAGTATAGTTTTAAGGGTCAAATTATCCAGCGTCGTCTCCGAAAACGTCAAAAAATTTTTGGGCCTTGGGCGAAAAAGAATTTGGGCCCAAATTTTTGTAAAGAGGAATGAATTATAAAAAAAATTGAGTATAGTGCTAGAGCCAAGGATTGAACTTAAGACCTCTACATTAAATTAACATGTTTTTTTCAACAAACATTCGGGCCCATTTAAGGGTCGGGCCCGAAGCCGGTGACCACTCGGCTCACCCTCACAGCCGGCTCTGAAATTATCCTATACAATGTAATAAAAATGAGAAGTGTGAGAAGGATACAAAAAACACAATAGATCATGAAATATGACACAATAAGCCACAAGATATAACACAATGCTGAAAAATATAACACAATGCGGAAGAAAAAAGACACAATAAATCAAAAAAATGACACAATGATAAAAATAAGAAAAAGACACAATGCTGCATAAAAGACACAATGATATAACGTAAATTCTAAAAACTACAAGCTAAAATCCAAAAAAACGAAAACCTAAGAACTAAGATCGTAGGGTTCAATGAGACGGTTCCAATATCGCTTGAATGAATTCAATCGGAGACCGTTTGATACCCTTCATACGACTTCCTATTTTTCTTTCACTGTGTATTTGATCCTAACCCTAGTTTTTAATACTATCTTGATCTTTGTTTCTTTGTATTTATCGAAGAATGCATTATATTTATCAAATACTACGGGAATGTTTGGTAAGGAACCTTTAAGAAAAAACTCATACTCAATAAAAAGTTTAGTTTGATTGAAGGAGCTTGAAGCTTTTAGGTTAGAAGAAAAGCTCTATATTGAAAAGCAACTAGTACTAGCGTTTAAGAAAAAGCCCCTATTAGCTACAAACTTTTAATGGGTAAATGACACAAATACCCATCTTATAATAATAAAAAAAACATGCATACAAGTTTTTAGTTAATGCCCATTTTGGTCATTTTATACATTTTATTAAAAGCTCCAGTTACTCTGCCAAACACCAAAATATATTTAAAAACCTATAGCTAGCAGCTTCCAGCTACAACTACCAGTTACCAGCTTCCAGCCACCAGCTATTTTTGCCAAACATACCCTACATTAACTTCTATTTACTAGCAAATACAATGTGTTTTTTCACAGGTATCTTTTTTTTTATCGGCTTTTTCACACATATTTGCTTACTAAGACACTGAACTACATATTTAGTCAATGTTTAAACTCAATTGACAAAATTACACTTTGTGTCCTTATTGTATCACTGAAATTATGAAGTGTGTCTTTTATTTTATTTTTTATTTTTTATTTTTTGCATTTTATGTCCAAAATGTCGTTTTGTTATTGCATATTGTGTCCTTTCAGTTAACCTCATTCTACCCAAGGGTATAATTGTCCATTCAGGTCAAAAAATCATCTTTCCCTTATAACAGACCTGTGCACTTAGATTTTACACCATAATCGACCCATTTGAACTATGAGATGGATGATGATGAGGATGATCCGTTGGGTTTACCGGGTCGCCAGAGATGTGGGATTCCTTGTTACTGGTCATCGTCCAAGAAAAGTACACCAAAGCATGGCGTTTGTGGAAGTAATTATTTTCCATCATTTTCGGATACATTAAGAATAAAGGGAAGAAGTTTGTTATGTGGGAGCCAAGTCAATTATCATAGACGACGCAGATCGTCTATGAGTGGTTGGTTACAACAAAAAGAGGCTCACCCACAAAACGTCTCATGTTCCATTGCTTACGAATGGGGATGAAAGCAGAGATAGTTCATCTCTTGGGACGGATGACGAGCTTTCGACTAATCATGGTGAGCTTGATTTGGAAGCTTTGAGTCGGTTAGATGGAAAGAGATGGTCAACAAGTTACAGAAGTCAAGAAGGGTTGGAGCTCGTAGCTGTAAATGGGAAAATAGAAGGGGATTCGCCTTCATCTCTTGTTGATAATATTAACTGTTTTAGCTATAAGTATAAGTCAATGTTCTTTAAAGATATAGTTGATCATAATGTTGTGGTTTTGTCCCTTGTGAATTCTATATTTAGGGGAAGAATTGCTCCACTTTATCTATTTCATGGTCCACGTGGTACTGCGAAAACATCAACAACTAGGGTCTTTGTTGTTACGTTAAATTGCCTCGCCACCAGAGACGTGAAACCTTGTGGCGTTTGCATGGAATGTGGTCGAAAACTGGTATGAATAACTTGTTTTGGTTGATTAGGGTTTCAAATGGGTCGATTAGGGTGTAAAATCTGAGTGCATTGGTCTGTTATAAGGGAAAGATGATTTTTGACCTGAATGAACAATTCTACCCCTGGGTGGAATGAGGTTAGCTGAGATTTCTAACCCAATTAGTTAGAAAGGACACAACATGCAATAAAAAAAAACGAGATTTTGAACATAAAATGCAAAAAAAAAAAAAAAAAAAAAATTAAAATAATTGACACATTTCATAATTTTAGTGATACATTTATATATTTTCTCTTGAAAATGAGAACTATTTAATTACAACCTAAAATATGTTAAAAGATATAGTACAATTTATGTGTGTGTTTGTCCTTTGTTGTGAAAACGCCTCAATCTATTATTTATGAGATGCACGTTTAGCATATATTTATTTTATTTTTTTTATTCAGGAATTTATGAGATAATATTAACGAGGGGACGAATGACGATGGTTCCAGGTGAGAGTGCAAAACAGAATTTGACAGCAGCAAAGCCACGTTGACCATTTTGAGTCAAACACACACCCCTCGTGCAATGTCTTATTTTTTGTACTGGAGCTAAAACCGGCTCTCAAGACCCCACAAAGAAATGAGTATGGATGTGGTAAAAAGTGTAAGGCTGGGATATGGATGTGGTAAATGTTTGACTTAATTCGAGCACATACAAAGGTTGTTTAACATATAAAGGATATATATATGAAGGGTTCAGAGCGCGACACATGACACTAGCTCAAATGATATTCTTGTCTGCCAACAATAATTACACACGTTATTACAAACCCATATAATTACACACGTTGTATCTTATAATTACGCGTGTTAAATAGTATAATTACGCACGTTATACATGATAATCAGACACGTTATAAACCTAATGTTTTTTTTAAAGTATAGCAATAGTGTATGCAAATTAAAGAGGATAACATGCTTGTTTGTATGGGATATTTTTTTAAACAATGTCGTATGAAAAAATTATGGACGTTTAAAAAATGGGGGCGACACTTGAAAAAGTCAATAATTGTAGACTATACTTATTATACCATTTTCAACTCATTCTTTACTTTGTTCATGCTTGAAATTCAATCCAAATGCATCTTTCAATCTCATCGTTGATTCCCTAGGTCAAGGGCTCACATTCCTTTGTATTCTTTTTATGTTAAGATTTTGTTATATTTAAAACATTCTTAATAAAAAAATTTCAACATGTCTTGTTTTAATCTACATGTCCAAGGTTTGAATCTGCCTTGGTTTGAATTCTATGTATATACTTCGAGTAGTCTTCTTTCGAGCTTTAATATCGTTCGAGTTCAACCATAGGCATATATAGGCATGGTAAGGTATGGGTTCGGCCGAACCCGTACAAAAATTTGTTTTTAGTGTTATATATGCGTTTATTTTGACTTCACAGCCGTATAAATTTTGACATCAAACCCGTAGAAATCTTTACACCGAACCCTTAAAAACTCTGACAATGAACTCTTGGAAAACTTGACACCGAATCTTAGAAAATCTAACAATGAACCTTAACCCGCATTTTTCAATTAAAAAAATCTTGGCTTCGCCATTGTTCAACTCACCTTAAACTCCATGTCTAAATCTCAAGTTCGAAAGCTAACAAGCAACGTTATTAGTTGAGTCTGGATAAATCCATTATTTGTCTTTCTACAATTGTTTTTACTTTTACATAAATTATTATCATAACACACATACATATATATACGATAATCTAACACCAAATATTATTATCTATATCTATATTTCACAAGTGTATACAAAAATTATAAACTTTTTTCTTGAATGTATAAAGTACATTAACTTAAACTAAAAAAATACATGAAACATCAATTAAAAAAAACCATACAAATAAAAACAAGTTACTCAGCGTCGTCTTCGTCTTCCTCCCAATAGTGATCTCAACCATACTTCACCGTGATTTTATTTTTTTCGTTTCAAAACCAATTCCAAGCCTTTACCTTCGAGGTGCTAATGGGTTTCCAATACATGTTCAAGTCGTGGTCATACTGTCTTTGCCTTATCAATTTGCGTTGTTCCTCAAAAAATGTTAAAGTTTTTTCGTCTTGTTGAGTTTGCATTTCCACCAACTTAATTGCTCAACTTATCTTCTTTCCATTCATCGCTCGGTATGACCTAAATTCGTCAAGCAAGGAGTTTTTGCTTAAAGACTCGGCGGCGGCTTTCTTACAATTTTTCTGATTTGGTCTTGTTGGTTGGGTATCTTCATTGAGATCCGTCATCCTACTATTGGGGGTGGATTCGTCTGGTGTATTGGTTGTGTTTGTGGATAAAATTGTTGTGGTGGGAGTGGTTGTGTTCATGGTGAAAAATTCATTATTGAGCCTATACTTTTCCCCCGCACTCGAAAAGAAACCGGATTTGAACTCGATCCTCTACCCTTACTACTTGAATCCCCTCCTTTTGATTTAGATGATCCTCTTCCACCCTTTACGACACCCTTTAATTTTCTTAGATCTATTTGGTCGTGATTGAAAGTGTTTGAAATTAGAGTGTTTGATTTTTGTTGTGATTGAAAGTGTTCAAAATAGTGTGTATATATATTTAATAATTATTTTTTCAAACGGTCATATTTCCAAACACTTAAATGACTGCTGAAAATTTACAACAAAACAACAAAACAGTCAATGCCTATAGCCAGCAACAAGTCCACGGCCCCGCTACTAGTGCACCAGTGGCGGTGTTGTCGTGGAGATAGTGGGATACCCGTTCCCTTTACGGGTAGCGCTCTGTCTTTCCTAAGGGTTCATCAGTGAACCATTTCAAATTTATTTCATTTATTCGTTTATAACGATAGGTTCAATCACTAGTATCTATATCTATATACTATATTATAAAGCATTTGACAATGACTTCTTCAATCACTAGTATCTATATTTCGATATTATCTATACTACTTTATTAAAGAAACTGAATAGACAAAAAAGTAATTTCATCATCTTTTTTAGATGGCAGTCAAAGAGTCTCAAGCCAATCCTACCATTTTTACCACTTTCTTCCTTTTTTTGCCCCTAATGTACAACATTTGACGGATATTATACAAATGACTAATGTTGCACAACCTTTCATCCCAAAAGTTTTGAAATTGTTCCTGCATTGAATCATCAATTAAGTGGTGTTCAATGAAATCCTTAATGATGTGGGAGCTGGTGAGTTAAATTGAATATCATATTAAATTATTACAACAACGGTAACAATTTATAAAATGGTATTCGATTTTGGTGTTAGGTGTTGCAATTGAATCAAGGGTTTCTAATTTGTTTGAACTAACACAATGTTGTGTTGCTTTTGTTAATATAGGTTTCATAATAGGTGAACAAGTTAGAAGCTCATATAATTTTAGTATTATGCTGGTAAAGTAAGGAAAACAAGCGAACTTCCCACCAAACGATTCTAATTTTAGTATTATGCTGGGAAGTTCGCTTGATTTGGTTGTAGATAAAAATAAGAGTTAATAGCCATTTTCGTCCCTGAGGTTTGGGCCAGTTTGCCACTCCAGTACAAAAGTTTATTTTTTTGCAATTCCTTCCCTGAGGTTTGGATTTTTTTGCCAAATTCATCCTTTTCACTAACCCAGTTAAAAAATCTCGTTAAGGTCAGGGGTATTTTTGTCTTTTTACCTATAATTTAAAATTTTAATAAAAAATCTTACCCCACCCCCTATATCTGTCTATCTCTTTCATTCACTCTCTCTCTCTCTCTCTCTTTCACTCTCTCTCTCTCTCTCTTTATATATATATATATATATATATAAATATATATATATATCTGCAACCTGCAACCAATAATCACATTCGGCTCCAACCCAATCTCATCCTCAACCTCCTTCAAAAACTCCAACCCTTTCCTAACCTTCCCATCCTTACAATAAGCATTCACAACAATACTAACAGTACACACATCCAATAATAATAATAATAATAATAATAATAATAATAATAATAATAATAATAATAATAATAATAATAATAATAATAATAATAATAATAAAAACAAAATGTGACTTTGTCACTTTGGTATGGTAGGTCACATTCCAAGGCCCAATACAAAAAGGATTTTTTGTAGATAAATATTATCTTGGAGGGCAAGACAATGGGGTTATTATAAAAAGGGTGTGCCGCATATTATTAATCGGGGAGAGAGGATTATTACGAAAGAGGGAAATTATTATATTCCTGGAGAAGAGCCACATCGAAGAGCAGCGGCAAATATTACTGCAACAAAAGATTCAAACTTTACAGATCTGATGATGGAGGTGGAGGACGGTTACAGTGAGGACACGGTGGAGGTAGTTCATTGTGATGGGTTGGTGGTCCTGTGATGGTTCAGTGACAGGGCAATGGTTTAGCGACAAGGTTTTGGCGGTGTGTGGTGGTTGGGTACATTAGGTGGGTGACAATGGTGGATGTGGTGGCATAACTTTGAGAAAAAGTCATATAGAATGACTGGTGGGATTGGGGTGGTGGACATGATGGAGGTGGTGGTTAGGGTTTTAACCTTTGGGAAAAGGGGAAGAAGATAAGTGAGGTTTTTTTTTTTTAATTAAAATACTTATAAGATGAAAAGTCTATATTGTCCCTCATTAAGCAGGTAAAAAGGCAAAAATACCCCTGACACTAACGAGCTTATTTAACTGGGTTAGTGATAAGGACGAATTTGGCAAAAAAATCCAAACCTCAGGGAAGGAATTGCAAAAAAAAAAAAAACTTTTGTACTGAAGTGGCAAACTGGCCCAAACCTCAGGGACGAAAATGGCTATTAACTCTAAAAATAATTTTAGTCAACACTTCTAACTCTTTTCACTCTAGGGTGGGTGTACAATAATTACCAAAACCGTATTCTTTAATGTCACTCTCAGTCTAGGGTATGTGTACAATAATTTCCAAAACTCTTTTCAGACTAGGATGGGTAAAACAATAAAATCGAATACCATTTTTTAAATTGTTACCGTTGTTGTAACGCTCGAGTTTCCTACTAGTTGTTTTAAAAATTACCGGTATGGTTTTCAAAATATATTTCATTTATGCATTTTTTTCACCCGATTTTTTCATATGAAAATGTATGCAACTCGTAAAGTTTGAAAATCAATACAATAATTACCCATATAAGGGTTTTACAACTTGTAAGTTACATGAAAGATGGTAGGGGCGGTTTTTCACTAGGGCCAGAACAGGCGTCAGCCTTATCAGGTTTTTCGTTCAAGATCCGTCACTGAAGATGGCAAATAATTTTTTTTCCTTTTCCAAAAAATATGGACACGTGTAACTTACAACGTTTTATAAGATTGTGTCTAACTCAATTACAACATTTTATACAACACTTGTAACTCAATTCCAAAACATAAGATCACTTGTGCTACTAATAAAGTTTTACAACTTAAAACCCGGCATCAAAGAGCATCTAGTCTAGCTGTATTACGGTGTATAAAGTAATGTTCCTTCCCATAAAGTTGAGGAATCGAGTCCCATAATCGATAGTTGTGTAGAATTAAAGAGTGTGAGTTAATTGTCACAGGAGAAAAAAAAAAAAAAAAAACTGACAATATACACATCTAGTCTAGCTAATAACTTATCATAAAGTGTTCTGTTTGAAAAAGATATTTTGATAACAAATAATATGATTCAACATCTAAAACTAATCCTATTTCAAAAAGTCCATGTTAATGTACGAGCATACAAAGTGGTTTTCAAATACCATGGATACATCGCAATCGCACTTTCCATGAAGCAGCACAACAATTCCCAGTCGTATTTTTGTTAATACTTTTCTAACATAATGGATTAATAAAAGACAAAAACATTACAATAATTAGAATATATACATACTTAAGAAAATCTATTTTACAGTATGTCAAATCGGGCGTGTCAAGCTTTCAAAAATGGAGTGTTGAGATTTTTAACGTGTCATATTTACTAAAGCAACATATTTTAGTAGCGCTAGGATTTTGTCACACCCTCAAAATCCACTTGCGGAGTTTTACCGCGAGGCGCATGACATACCAGGATCCAAACCAACGATCACAATAAACAAGTCTAAATGAATTAAAATGTAATTTCAAAACACAGTTTAATATTCCCGTTTACAGCGGAAGCTTATTCAAATAAAATCCAGCATAAATAAATCAAGTTCAATGTTTGTGAAATCATGCAACTCTATCTAGACGCCGTGCAGACGCGTGCGCCCTAGTTCCATTGTGCTACCTTAGCGACCTGAGAAAACATGTAAAAGTTTACGTCAGCACAAAAATGCTGGTGAGTTTACAGGTTTGCAGTTCAAGTACCAAGTCCACCTGTCCATACTATAACAAATAGAAAACCAGTATACGCTAGCTAGGCGTACGTTTGTTACTACCACGATTGGAAAACCATTACTAACTCGAATACCAAAAGTATGCCCGATGTATGTTCCTGTTGTTCCTGTTGTTCCTGTTTGAGACAATATGCACCCGCCGACCCTCCAAGTCGACGAGCGGGGTTGGTCACTCCCAATAGCGCTATTCACATTTCCCCGTTGTGCAAACCCGCACATTCATGGTTCCCCCCGGGACTTCCAAAGATCGTGTAGTACACAAGAGAAACCCATAGTATGACAGTAGTTACCAAATATAGTTTTAACACATGTTTTCTCCCCCGAAAGTATAAAACCAGTTTAAAAGAGGGGCCGTAAACTCACCTTAAGTTCCTTTACTCCTTAACCCGAGTAAACTCAGCTGCTATGCTAGTCCCGTAAAGTGGCGACCTAACATACGACAGTTACAAGTACTTAGACTAATAACCCGCAGGTTAATTAGTCCCTAGATGTCCAGACCATAACCAAGTTCGTTTGAAAACACCGTGACTGTTTAACTGACCCAAAGTACAAGACTCGACATCCCATTGGTGACCCGAGACTTCCCGTGTTATGTTTACGCTCCAAAACGTACAATAACGCAAGTACACTTAACATACGTTAACACACAACAAGTTATAGCACATAGTTCACGTATCACCGGAATACATCCAATTATATGTTACCAAGTTATTAGACATGTTACGGGGTTCCTAGCATGTTACTACATGTTAAATCGGGTCTCGGAATGCTAATTTACACTTACAGCAGCAGTACACGCGATTAGGAAAAGTCAACTAGCATTTAGGTTGGTCAACTAGCAATTAGGAATCCTAATCGCCTCTATTATAGGCGATTGGGGCTATACCATATGTTATTATTAGCAATTAGGGCTAATCACATGAACTTACTAGCAATTGGGGCTAATCACATGAACTTACTAGCAATTGGGGCTAATCACATGAACTTACTAGCAATTGGGGCTAATCACATGAACTTACTAGCAATTGGGGCTAATCACATGAACTTACTAGCAATTGGGGCTAATCACATGAACTTACTAGCAATTGGGGCTAATCACATGAAATTATAGGCGATTGGGGCTAATCACATGATATTATTGGCGATTAGCACCCCAATCGCATGAGTTATAGGCGATTAGCATTGCTACTCGCCTGTAACCATGCTGTTCCGGTTTTTCGCGCGTTTAACACTCCAAATCAGATCCAGAACGTGTGTAACTACCCAATATCATCCCAAACACTATCCTAAACATGTTTAACCCAAAACCCTTCGTTCAACCTCGTATAATCAGTCCAACATGCAACCAAAGCAATCCAAACATATACACATAGCATGCAACATTCAATTAACGCATGTAATCATAACCCTCTTATCCAATTACTGAGATTTCTATCATCATACTAACAATATTAATTCTGACCTAGCATGATAACACATCAAATCATCATCAAGAATCATAAAAATCCTATCTTTCTAATCATACACACCCATAACGCATGTATATTAGTTATAATCCGATTAACAACCCTTATTGATGATTTTCAGAAAGCTTTTTCGTTTATGAACAGGTCTGGACCATTAGGGATTTATTAAAAACGTTTACAAAGTGTTATGGATGAGAATCAAACCTTGGAATTGTAAAAGAATGATGGTTAGACCTTGAAACCTTGTGTTTTTGATCAAAATCGCCTTCCAGAGGTTGTTTAAGTGTTTGGGGCGGTTATGGGACGACTAGGGTTTGTATAATGAAGTTTATGAGGTCAAGTATGGTATTTATAGTCGTTTTTAGTCGTCCAGCACGTAACACGCGATTATGCAGCTTTACACGCGATTAGGGATCCTAATCGCATGAACAGTCATGCATTTGGGCCTAATCGCATGAACAGTCATGCAATTGGCCCCCCAATCGCATGAACAGTCATGCATTTGGGCCTAATTGCATGAACAGTCATGCAATTGGCCCCCTAATCGCCCATAGGGGCTAGTTTCGTGCGTTTTGCGCGT
Source organism: Ambrosia trifida (assembly GCA_028751855.1). Taxonomy (NCBI): domain Eukaryota; kingdom Viridiplantae; phylum Streptophyta; class Magnoliopsida; order Asterales; family Asteraceae; genus Ambrosia; species Ambrosia trifida. The sequence continues at coordinate 132,415,903 of CM054129.1, forward strand.
TAAACCCCGTTTTAACATATGTTAACACATATTCACATACCGACAAGTCATATAATGATTATAAACACATAACACTTGTAAATACCCATATTCACACTCGTTCACCAATTCCCGGGACTCGAGACTTGCATGTTCCGTATGCCTTGACGATCCTACAAATCGTCACCGTTTGTACACTTGGTTAAGGACCGACATCTAATGAACCTCTAGACCAACATCCAATGATCTTTTAGACTAACCGATAGTTCCCGAACCATAACCCGACTTAACTAACCCAGTTAAGTACAATATACGCGTGACTCGCTAAGGTAGACTTTCATCTAGACAACGTTGTTAACCCGAATTTGCCAGGTGTCACATCATCCCCACGTTAAAAGAATTTTCGTCCCGAAAATTTGCACAAGTACAGAAAGAACAAAAGAATTAACGAAGGAACAAAACAAAAGATAGAAACCAAGAGAGAGATTTACCCGAGTTGTCACATCATCCCCACGTTAAAAGGAATCTCGACCCGAGATTCATTCGGCTGCCGTAGAGACATGTCTCGACTCGAACGCTTCCTTAGGAAAGAGATGAGGATACTTAGACTTCATCTGATCCTCCCGTTCCCACGTATATTCCGGTCCCCGGTTCGAGTTCCACCGAACCTTAACGATACGAATCTTGCTGTGACGTAGGCTACGAATCTTGTAATCAAGGATCTCCACAGGTTCTTCCACAATCCGAAGACGATCATCGACCTTGATCTCTTCTAGTGGAACGATGAGAGACTCGTCAGCCAGACACTTCTTCAAGTTTGACACGTGAAAGACGTTATGTACGTTACCGAGCTCCGTCGGTAGGTCAAGTCGATATGCCACCGGCCCAATCCGTTCCAGGATCGTAAATGGGCCGACATATCGCGGATTGAGTTTGCCACGCTTCCCAAAGCGTATGACGCCCTTCCACGGTGAGACTTTTAGAAGTACCTTGTCATTGACTTGGAATTCCAGTGGTTTGCGACGCTGATCAGCATAACTCTTTTGCCGGTCCCGTGCCGCCGCCAACCGATTTCGAATCTGTACGATCTTTTCCGAAGTTTCGTACACTAGTTCAGGCCCAGTGAGTTGACTCTCACCCACTTCAGCCCAACAAAGAGGAGAACGGCATTTCCGTCCGTACAGTGCTTCGAACGGAGCAGCCTTGATGCTCGTGTGATAACTGTTATTGTACGAGAATTCTACCAATGGCAGATGAGCTTCCCAACCCTTGCCAAAATCGATCACACACGCCCGCAGCATGTCTTCTAAAGTTTGAATCGTACGCTCACTCTGACCGTCAGTCTGTGGATGGTAAGCCGTACTCATGTCTAGTTGGGTACCCAAAGCCTTGTGCAAAGACTTCCAGAAGTGAGAAGTAAAATGGGAGTCACGATCCGAGATAATAGAAACTGGTACCCCGTGCTTAGAAACAACTTCTTTCAAGTAGAGACGAGCCAAACGATCCATGGTGTCGGTCTCCTTAATAGCAAGAAAATGGGCTGATTTCGTTAACCGATCGACAATCACCCATATCTTGTCGTTCCCGCTTGGTGATTTAGGAAGTTGTGTGACAAAATCCATAGTAATCCGTTCCCATTTCCATTCCGGAATTTCAGGTTGTTGCAGGAGACCCGATGGTTTCTGGTATTCCACCTTGACCTTAGCACAAGTCAAGCATTTGCTCACGTATGAGGCTATGTCCGACCTCATGTTTGGCCACCAGTAAAGCACCTTCAGATCTTGATACATCTTATCCGAACCAGGATGAATAGAATACCGGGACTTATGAGCCTCATCAAGGACAAGCTCCCGTAGTCCCCCGAATAAAGGAACCCATATGCGTTCTGCGAAGTAGTGCAGGCCATCCGGCCTTCGCTCTAGGTGCTTGTCGGCACCGTGCATAGTTTCAGCTTTAAGGTTTTCCTCCTTCAAAGCTTCCAATTGGGCAGAACGGAGTTGATCAGGTAACGACGAATGGATAGTGAGCTGCAACGCCCGAACGCGACGAGGTTTAGAAGATTCCTTCCTGCTCAAGGCGTCTGCTACAACATTCGCCTTGCCAGGATGGTACTTAATAGCACAATCATAATCGTTCAAAAGTTCGATCCAACGGCGCTGCCGTATGTTCAAGTGTTGTTGGTCGAAAATGTGTTGGAGACTCTTGTGATCGGTGTAGATGGTGCATTTGGTACCGTACAAGTAATGTCTCCAAATTTTCAACGCGAATATCACGGCACCCAACTCCAAGTCGTGAGTTGTGTAGTTCTTCTCGTGCACCTTAAGTTGACGAGAAGCATACGCAATCACTTTCTCGCGTTGCATCAACACGCAACCGAGTCCATGAATGGAAGCATCACAGTAGACAACAAAATCATCAGGACCCTCAGGTAAAGACAAAATAGGAGCAGAACACAGTTTAGACTTCAGTTCTTCAAATGCGGACTCTTGTGACTCACCCCAGTCGAACTTCCTATCCTTCTGAGTGAGAGTGGTGAGGGGTTGAGCAATCTTCGAGAACCCCTGAATGAAACGACGATAATAGCCCGCAAGGCCTAGGAATTGCCGCACCTCAGTTGGCGTCTTTGGTGCTCCCCAGTCCTTGATCGCTTCGATTTTTGCTGGATCGACATGAATTCCTAGTTCATTAACCACATGTCCTAGGAATTGAACTTCGCGTAACCAAAAGTCACACTTTGAGAACTTGGCGTAAAGTTGTTCCCGCCGCAAGAGTTCCAAAACTAACCGCAGATGTTCCCCGTGTTCGGTCTCGTTCTTGGAGTAGATCAGAATGTCATCAATAAACACAATGACAAACTTGTCCAGATACGGTTTACAGACGCGGTTCATCAAGTCCATGAAAACCGCCGGTGCGTTCGTGAGACCGAAAGGCATGACCAAGAATTCGAAATGGCCATAACGTGTTCGAAAAGCAGTCTTTGCAACGTCAGCCTCCCTGACGCGCAGCTGGTGATAACCGGACCTCAAGTCGATCTTGGAATAATAACTAGAACCCTGTAGCTGGTCGAATAGATCATCGATACGTGGAAGAGGATAACGGTTCTTGACGGTCAATTTGTTCAGCTCTCTGTAGTCTACACACAATCGGAAACTTCCATCCTTCTTCTTAACAAATAAAATCGGGGCTCCCCAAGGGGAAGAACTTGGCCGGATGAAACCCTTGTCCAAGAGTTCCTGTAACTGGCTAGACAATTCCTGCATCTCGGGAGGTGCAAGACGGTAGGGGGCCCGAGCAATAGGAGCAGCCCCCGGTACAAGATCAATACCGAACTCGACTTGACGATGAGGAGGAAGACCAGATAAATCATCGGGGAAAACATCAGGAAACTCGCGTACCACCGGAATGTCGTCAATCTTCTTCTCATCACTAGAGGAAACAGATAAAAGCGCCAATACGGCTGGATAACCCTTTCGAAGACACTTAAGGGCTTTCATGCTAGAGATGATGTTTAGCGAAACACCACCCTTGATACCGTACACAGAAAGAAATTCTCCATCAGGGAGAGGAATCCGAATAACCTTATCGTAACAGACAATCTCCGCGCGATACAAAGATAACCAATCCATTCCTACCACAACGTCAAAACTACCCAATGGTACCGGCATAAGGTCGATGGGAAACGATAAACCCGACAGCTCTAACTGACACTCCCGAAGAACACTAATAGCCTCAATCGTTTTACCGTCAGCCAACTCAATAATATACTTGGTCTCTAATGGTACAGGTACTACATCTAGCAGTCGACTAACATCCATGGATACAAAACTCTTGTCGGCACCAGAATCAAATAACACGCTAACAGAATGATTATTGAGAAGAAACGTACCGGTGACTGTATCAGGGTCCTGCCTAGCCTCAGCAGCTCCAATGACGAAGGCACGTGCATTTCTGCCGCCGCCCCCGTTGTTCCCATTCCCGTTGTTTCCACCCTGTTTCAGTTTTGGGCAATCCTTCTTGTAATGCCCAGTGTCACCACAGTTGTAGCATCCTTGTTTCCCTGTAGTCCCCTGAGTAGTCGGAGCTGAACTGTTGGTCGGAGCCTGAGTCGATGGAAGTGTAGCCCGACAATCTTTAGCATAGTGGCCTGTTCGCTGGCAGCGGTGACAACGGTTACTGTCGCAGTTCCCTTGGTGATGGCGTCCACACTTGTTGCATTTGGGCAGTTTTCCCGCATAACCACCCTGCTTGTTACCTGAAGACGATGAACTCCCATTATCAAACCTTTTACCCTGCTGTGTAGACCCAGATCCCTTCCCTTCGTTCTCCCACTTGCGCTTGTTGTTCTCTGGGGCCTTAGTAGTCGAACCTTTCGCAGGCAAAATCCCCTCATTCACCTTTAAGTTAGTCATCCTATGTGCCGATCGAACTACCTCCGCATAAGTAGGATGATTTCCAGCAGCCACTAACCCTGCAATTTCCGGCACTGTGACATCCGTCACTTTTATCACTATTATTATATATATATATATATATACACATTTCTTTTGTTTCGCACCTCCTATTTTGGACGCCACATTTTATCCTAATAATAATAATAATAATAATAATAATAATAATAATAATAATAATAATAATAATAATAATAAAAGTAAAAAAAAAAAAACATTTTTACTAAAACTAGTTTGTTAACCTCAACCCAACAAACCATCACCCAATATCCCTTAAGCCCAAACCCCTTGTTCCCTTACTTTTTTTCTGAAGCCCACACATGTCAGGCCCACGAATGCCTCGGCCCACCAGAATTCTGGCCCAAGCCCATCACTCCCTTTCCCCTCCATTCTGTTAAACAAAAAAAAAATAATAATAATAAGATTGCCGCTCCCAGGACTCGAACCCGGGCAGCCGGCCGGGTCACCACACACACACACGCTATACCATCTGAGCTACACCTTGAATCTGTTATCAATCCAACCTAAAATACATTTAACCCCTCTTTGTCCTTCCTTTCTTCTTCACGTGAACAGCAAGACAGCAGCAGCGATTTTTATTTTTTTTATTTTTTTTTTCTTCTTTTAATCCTTTGATTTGGCCTAATTAGCTTATGCTAATTATTGTTTGACTTGAACTCGTGATTATCGGCCTACAATAACACACCAACGCGTTAATTATCCATTGATTGATAATCAATTAGTCATAATCGCGTATTGTATTCAATACGTGGTCAACCTTACCTAATGATCGTTCTAGACATCCAAACTATAAATTGACCATCTGCGAGCCATCCCAACTCGCTATTTCATCTTTCCCCATCTTCAATTCTTCACAACAAACCTCTGTTCATGTTATTTTGATTCGTGTTTGACTTTTATACTTGACCGAGCAAATCGCGTTCAAACAAACTTGTAAGTCTAATTTCTTCAGTGGGTTTTGTTGATCGGCATCCACACAATGAAAGCCCTAACATTAATCGGGTTATAGATGTGTGGATTGAACGATTGCATTGCTAGGGCTCGTAATCATATGATTTGGGGAAGAACATTGATTTTATATATACATTATATATTAAACAAACTGAATCTTAACACAACCACAGGTCTAGACCAAGTGGTTGTGTTGATGTTTGGATTCCCAGCAGACGCGGGTTCGAAACCCTGCTGCCACACTTTTTGCCTTTTATTTTCCTTGTTTATCAATTATAGATATATGTTATTTATATCTTATAAATTCATTCAAAAATACTAAAACTCTTTTATTAATTCCACAAAAATTATTTTAGGTAAATCTGATGTTAAAGTTTCACCTACAATTTTTAGTTTTCTAAAATTTATTTATTTAATATTTATAATAATTAAATCAATTTTATGCTATTATATTTATAAAAATCTATAAAAATGTCAAAACGATCTATTTAATTTCCACAAAAATTATTCTAAGTTTTCATAACAATAAACTTTTCTGAAATGATTTTTATTTCAGAAAAATCATTTATTTAATATTTTTAATCAATTTTTGTTAGTTTTAATCATAAATAATTCATAATAAATTCATTTTTCAATATTTTTTGTACCAAAATTTTACATAAATTATTTCTATTCATTTAGAACTGAAATACAATTTTTAATGCACAAATTCTTTGATTTTAATATTTTTAGATATTAAAGTCATATTTTGACAATTTAAAATAATTAGATTAAATATTCTATTTTCAAGAAAATAATTTTATAAAAAATTATTTTCATACTTAAAACCTTATGTTGTGACCTTATTCAACTTAAAATTTTACAAAAAGACTTTTGTCTATTTATTTATTAAATTTCTCATAATTAATAAACAATTTGTTTATTAAACAAATAAACGTTTATCCCCAATTCAAAGCCCTAGAAATACATGCATCCTAGAGTTATTTCACTTACACATTATCAATTACTTTAGGTTGATACCTTGAGATAGTTCCAACACATATTTCGTTGTCCAAGTTCAATTACAAGCTATTACGTAAACAGTGAGTATTCCTATCCCCTTTTTGCTTTTATACATTTTTGGGGTGTTACATGTACACTATTACAAATTTCAAATACAATTTTACATTTTCACAAATACAATTCTAGTACTATGTGCATTGCTTACAACGTGCTTTATGCTTAGACAATACATGTGGAATACATTTGTACTTAGTGAAATCATTAACATGGTACAAGCCGACCTTAACATTGGATAGCGCTATTTGGATTGACAACCCGCCTAGGTTGATTCTCCCCCTTTTCATCGGAGAATCCGTGGCCATTGTTAAGTTATTATCCACTTGTTGGATAAGTACACTACAGTTCATACAGTACATTATACAGTCACAGGGTTGATTTCGCTCATTTGTATGATACATAGTTTACATATTTGCACTGTAGCTTGCACTTGAATTGTATATTTTTTTTTTAACCTACTATATATATATCAAATCTAGGAATGCTCACCAACATTTCATATGTTGACCAAACCTATTTTTGTACATGTTTCAGGTGCAGTTTGATCTAGTGCTTTAGCAAGAGACATTTAGTGCTTTATTTCAATTCAATTATTTCAATATTTACATTTCATTTAGACAAATGTAATTTCCATTTCCATGTAAGACAATTTTGATTATACAATAATATTTACATTTTAGTACCATGAGCTTTTGAACAATCGTCACTACGTGGCACCTCGATGATTCCGCCATCGGTTGGGGTGTTACAGATTGGTATCAGAGCCATGGTTATAGGGAACTAGGTTACTAGGTGAAATAGGCCTAGACTATAACCGAACTTCAACTTTCATGCATAATATTTTCTGAATCACTTTACCCCTCATTTCCCTCTACTTTCCTTCTTCTATCTTTCCCTCCTCCTCTCTCTCCATTCTTCTCATCCTTCATCATGGTGCATAGAGATGGTGTCCTACAGGGAGTGGAAAGTCTACATCATCATGGAACAGGGACAATACCTTTCATGAAGACACTCTTAGGCATAATGCCTACTCTTACTTTTGTTCCTTCAAAGTTGTTGAACTTTAATGAGTGTGATAAGGACACGTGCAATCTGGAAGGGTGGACGCCTGTACACTGGGTTTTCTGGCATAGGCAAGCATAGCGCATAAATCCATTTACGGACCTGTTATGCTTACCTGGGGATTCCTGGAGTGAGTGTCCACTTATAGGCTAAAGCATGTCTTCTTTGATCACCGTTGGGTTCAATTTCTTTGAAAAGTCAACGTTCTTCTTGGGCTTTACAGCTAGACAAGGGCACTCCAAGCATTTCATGCAAACTTTTTCAATAATACTCTCTCCTTTCATATACAATATCCTATATATCATGATACATTGCTTACAAGTTCATACTATCATAACCATCTATGGATTTCACAATCGCACTTCACCTTACCCTCTTAGCCACTTTTTAAATATTCAATACCCTACCCAAATCATATTATTTCTTTTCTCCACATGTTATTTATTTTAAAAACTATAACCTCATACTTTAGCACAAACTAAAGATTTCTAAAACTAGTTGTATTACCTAGTAACTTTACAAAATACATATTTTCCTCGAACTTAAATTCAATTGATTACTTATTGACGTAACAAACGATTTTGTATATAATGTTTTAAACTATTACAAAGCCTACTTAGCTTGTACTATTTAACAACTCTTGCCTATTGTACAAAACCAAATTTTGAAAATATTTTTTTTTTTGGAATAATATCTAGTCTCTAGATTCTACATCAACACTCACTCATTTTCAACTTGTTCAAATTTTTACAATATTTGGCATACACCACAATCATGTTTTCTTTGATCCAAACCCCAAAATTTACACTGCTATACTATAAAATAAACTCTTTATCAACTATCTTCACATTCACCATCTCTCACAACCTTGATTCTGCTTCAAAATTTTTCATCATCCTCTCAAGAACTAAATTCATATCCTTCACCTTCTCACACGTGAGCTAGTTACCCATGATAATCAAACTACTAAAAAACCTGATACTTGATTCTACATGATTTTTTTTTTCCAAGACGTCATTGTTTGTGAAACTTGATTTCCCCTTAATTTGACTATTCACTGGACATTTAAATTATTCATGATACTCGTGTTTTCATTTTCTTGATCCTATTATCATTTTGTACCCAATTTTGTCGCACTCATTAGCATACAACATCTAGAAATTTCCTTGCGTATTATTGCGTATTAACACAGATTGGAAATTTATTATATTGATTACGTTTATCATACAAGACTCTACCTTACATTTATTTGAAACGTTTGGACTCGATACTTGATCTTACAGATGCTTTTTCTAAGAAAATATCATTGGTTATTACATGAAACTAGATTTTTCCTTAATTTGACTATACATTGAACATCTAATTATTCATGATACTCGTAGACATTTAATTATTCATGATAACACTTACACTTAATGGTTGTAGTACTTACAAACTTGCTTGCATAAACATGCTATCAATTTGCAACCTATGTGAAAAATAATTGCTGCACTTAATAGAGGTCATCATGCCTTTATCAACAGTCGGGAGAGGCCCTACAACCTGCTCCACGACTGGTGGAGGCTATCAAACATACTCAACGATTGGTAGAGGTCACTATGCCTTTTCAAACAGTCGGGAGAGGCCCTACAACCTACTCCACGGCTGGTGGAGGCTATCAAACCTGCTCAACAATCGGTGGGATCATAGAAGGACACAAAACCCTAATGTAAGGTAAATTGATGATTCCGGTCCGGAACGTAATCATGAATTTACAGGTACATTAGGGTAGTGTGAAATTCTATTAGAGTTTTTGGGAAGACGCCCAGTACGTTTTCAAGGTATCAAAGGTGTGGTGGGTTAGCTGCGGTACACCCTGTATACAAGCACTAATGATGCATTGAAAGTGAGATTGGAAGTCGAACCAGGAACAAACTCTGTTTGCTTGTTAGTTCATTCGGTCTTATTATATTACTAGATTCTTATTCTCGTACATTTATTTTAGGGTTCCTAAAACTTGAAATTAGTATATTACTAGATTCTTATTCTCCTTATTATTCGAGACGAACCTAATCCAATCCTCAACTCATACCTATCAAACCTCATATCCAAATCACTCGATTTTCCAAACTACAGTTATCATAATTTTTTTTTACCCAAGCATCCATAACCCTATGTTTCTAATAACTTCGGGACGAAGTTTCTAAAAGTAGGGGATGCTGTGACATCCGTCACTTTTATCACTATTATTATATATATATATATATATATATATATATACACATTTCTTTTGTTTCGCACCTCCTATTTTGGACGCCACATTTTATCCTAATAATAATAATAATAATAATAATAATAATAATAATAATAATAATAATAATAATAATAATAAAAGTAAAAAAAAAAAAAACATTTTTACTAAAACTAGTTTGTTAACCTCAACCCAACAAACCATCACCCAATATCCCTTAAGCCCAAACCCCTTGTTCCCTTACTTTTTTTCTGAAGCCCACACATGTCAGGCCCACGAATGCCTCGGCCCACCAGAATTCTGGCCCAAGCCCATCACTCCATTTCCCCTCCATTCTGTTAAACAAAAAAAAAAAAAATAATAAGATTGCCGCTCCCAGGACTCGAACCCGGGCAGCCGGCCGGGTCACCACACACACACACGCTATACCATCTGAGCTACACCTTGAATCTGTTATCAATCCAACCTAAAATACATTTAACCCCTCTTTGTCCTTCCTTTCTTCTTCACGTGAACAGCAAGACAGCAGCAGCGATTTTTTTTTTTTTTTTTTCTTCTTTTAATCCTTTGATTTGGCCTAATTAGCTTATGCTAATTATTGTTTGACTTGAACTCGTGATTATCGGCCTACAATAACACACCAACGCGTTAATTATCCATTGATTGATAATCAATTAGTCATAATCGCGTATTGTATTCAATACGTGGTCAACCTTACCTAATGATCGTTCTAGACATCCAAACTATAAATTGACCATCTGCGAGCCATCCCAACTCGCTATTTCATCTTTCCCCATCTTCAATTCTTCACAACAAACCTCTGTTCATGTTATTTTGATTCGTGTTTGACTTTTATACTTGACCGAGCAAATCGCGTTCAAACAAACTTGTAAGTCTAATTTCTTCAGTGGGTTTTGTTGATCGGCATCCACACAATGAAAGCCCTAACATTAATCGGGTTATAGATGTGTGGATTGAACGATTGCATTGCTAGGGCTCGTAATCATATGATTTGGGGAAGAACATTGATTTTATATATACATTATATATTAAACAAACTGAATCTTAACACAACCACAGGTCTAGACCAAGTGGTTGTGTTGATGTTTGGATTCCCAGCAGACGCGGGTTCGAAACCCGGCTGCCACACTTTTTGCCTTTTATTTTCCTTGTTTATCAATTATAGATATATGTTATTTATATCTTATAAATTCATTCAAAAATACTAAAACTCTTTTATTAATTCCACAAAAATTATTTTAGGTAAATCTGATGTTAAAGTTTCACCTACAATTTTTAGTTTTCTAAAATTTATTTATTTAATATTTATAATAATTAAATCAATTTTATGCTATTATATTTATAAAAATCTATAAAAATGTCAAAACGATCTATTTAATTTCCACAAAAATTATTCTAAGTTTTCATAACAATAAACTTTTCTGAAATGATTTTTATTTCAGAAAAATCATTTATTTAATATTTTTAATCAATTTTTGTTAGTTTTAATCATAAATAATTCATAATAAATTCATTTTTCAATATTTTTTGTACCAAAATTTTACATAAATTATTTCTATTCATTTAGAACTGAAATACAATTTTTAATGCACAAATTCTTTGATTTTAATATTTTTAGATATTAAAGTCATATTTTGACAATTTAAAATAATTAGATTAAATATTCTATTTTCAAGAAAATAATTTTATAAAAAATTATTTTCATACTTAAAACCTTATGTTGTGACCTTATTCAACTTAAAATTTTACAAAAAGACTTTTGTCTATTTATTTATTAAATTTCTCATAATTAATAAACAATTTGTTTATTAAACAAATAAACGTTTATCCCCAATTCAAAGCCCTAGAAATACATGCATCCTAGAGTTATTTCACTTACACATTATCAATTACTTTAGGTTGATACCTTGAGATAGTTCCAACACATATTTCGTTGTCCAAGTTCAATTACAAGCTATTACGTAAACAGTGAGTATTCCTATCCCCTTTTTGCTTTTATACATTTTTGGGGTGTTACATGTACACTATTACAAATTTCAAATACAATTTTACATTTTCACAAATACAATTCTAGTACTATGTGCATTGCTTACAACGTGCTTTATGCTTAGACAATACATGTGGAATACATTTGTACTTAGTGAAATCATTAACATGGTACAAGCCGACCTTAACATTGGATAGCGCTATTTGGATTGACAACCCGCCTAGGTTGATTCTCCCCCTTTTTCATCGGAGAATCCGTGGCCATTGTTAAGTTATTATCCACTTGTTGGATAAGTACACTACAGTTCATACAGTACATTATACAGTCACAGGGTTGATTTCGCTCATTTGTATGATACATAGTTTACATATTTGCACTGTAGCTTGCACTTGAATTGTATATTTTTTTTTTAACCTACTATATATATATCAAATCTAGGAATGCTCACCAACATTTCATATGTTGACCAAACCTATTTTTGTACATGTTTCAGGTGCAGTTTGATCTAGTGCTTTAGCAAGAGACATTTAGTGCTTTATTTCAATTCAATTATTTCAATATTTACATTTCATTTAGACAAATGTAATTTCCATTTCCATGTAAGACAATTTTGATTATACAATAATATTTACATTTTAGTACCATGAGCTTTTGAACAATCGTCACTACGTGGCACCTCGATGATTCCGCCATCGGTTGGGGTGTTACAGGCACTAACCCCGATACATAGTGTTCAATCTTACGATACTCTGGCACGTGCAGATCGGGACACAGCACAGCCAACTCATTCCTCCTCACAGTATACTTCTCGATTTCCGATCCAGTCATCTTGAGGTTCCACACCTCATGCTCCAGCTTCTGTACCTCTTCTCTCGGGCAATACTCCCGCTTCAGCAACTGCACAAAGTTCTCCCATGGCATAGCATATGCCTCCCCAATACCCATGTTCTGGGTGATACCATTCCACCAAGTCAATGCCACGTCCTGAAATAACGCAGCCGAATACTTCACCCGATCTTCTGGGAGACAGTTACACATCAGAAATACCGACTCCACTTTCTCCAACCACCTAAGCAAGCTAACCGCACCCTCAGTGCCAGAGAATTCCTGGGGCTTGCAGTCCCGGAACATCTTGTAGGTGCACATGGGTGGGGGTGGGTCAACAGGACCACCTGAAATGAAACGTATGAGAAACCACGAATAACGTAAACAAGGTTCACCAATAAGGCAATGAAAACGGATAAAACAACTTACCACCACCGTTGTGCCCTAACTGAAAGGCAGCCTGGAGCAAGTTGTTCAGATCAGCCTGTGATAGGTTAATACCTCCACCACGACCACCAGCACCACCACGACCACCACCGCGTCCACCATTGCGACCACCTCCTCGTCCTCCACGTACTCCAGACATGATTCTGGCAGAAAGAACGAGAAAATTTAGTTTCGCAGTTAAAGGTAACCACTAATGTTCACAAGATCGAAGCCAGATCCAATCCAGGACTATCCCCTCAAACCCAGAGCTCACTAGGGCTTCCATGCATTTCGTTTTATGATTTTGTGTGCACCCAAAATGATAAAACGCTCTACATGGTCCTCCAAGTGTTCTCCTAGTTCAAAGTTCAAATCACCGAACATAGACTCTTAGCTATGCACCGTATTACTACGGTAGTTCATGACAAGTGTTTCTATTGGAGTGCGAAAGGGAGATGTCCGAGCCTTGGACAAATCTCAAGAGCACACGAGTTACCCCAATAGACCACACTGCCTAGAAAACAAGTAACCCAACCTAAGATAGAACGGATGATGTAACGTAGAAAGACCAACGATTTAGAGACACCCCGACAAGACCATACGTAAACCACTATAACGTTTAGTACCATGTGATCGTCTAGTGTGTGCGACTCGGCTATAGACTAGACTCTACATGCAGTCCTAGTTCACTATAACCTGGCTCTGATACCAATCTGTCACACCCTCAAAATCCACTTGCGGAGTTTTACCGCGAGGCGCATGACATACCAGGATCCAAACCAACGATCACAATAAACAAGTCTAAATGAATTAAAATGTAATTTCAAAACACAGTTTAATATTCCCGTTTACAGCGGAAGCTTATTCAAATAAAATCCAGCATAAATAAATCAAGTTCAATGTTTGTGAAATCATGCAACTCTATCTAGACGCCGTGCAGACGCGTGCGCCCTAGTTCCATTGTGCTACCTTAGCGACCTGAGAAAACATGTAAAAGTTTACGTCAGCACAAAAATGCTGGTGAGTTTACGGGTTTGCAGTTCAAGTACCAAGTCCACCTGTCCATACTATAACAAATAGAAAACCAGTATACGCTAGCTAGGCGTACGTTTGTTACTACCACGATTGGAAAACCATTACTAACTCGAATACCAAAAGTATGCCCGATGTATGTTCCTGTTGTTCCTGTTGTTCCTGTTTGAGACAATATGCACCCGCCGACCCTCCAAGTCGACGAGCGGGGTTGGTCACTCCCAATAGCGCTATTCACATTTCCCCGTTGTGCAAACCCGCACATTCATGGTTCCCCCCGGGACTTCCAAAGATCGTGTAGTACACAAGAGAAACCCATAGTATGACAGTAGTTACCAAATATAGTTTTAACACATGTTTTCTCCCCCGAAAGTATAAAACCAGTTTAAAAGAGGGGCCGTAAACTCACCTTAAGTTCCTTTACTCCTTAACCCGAGTAAACTCAGCTGCTATGCTAGTCCCGTAAAGTGGCGACCTAACATACGACAGTTACAAGTACTTAGACTAATAACCCGCAGGTTAATTAGTCCCTAGATGTCCAGACCATAACCAAGTTCGTTTGAAAACACCGTGACTGTTTAACTGACCCAAAGTACAAGACTCGACATCCCATTGGTGACCCGAGACTTCCCGTGTTATGTTTACGCTCCAAAACGTACAATAACGCAAGTACACTTAACATACGTTAACACACAACAAGTTATAGCACATAGTTCACGTATCACCGGAATACATCCAATTATATGTTACCAAGTTATTAGACATGTTACGGGGTTCCTAGCATGTTACTACATGTTAAATCGGGTCTCGGAATGCTAATTTACACTTACAGCAGCAGTACACGCGATTAGGAAAAGTCAACTAGCATTTAGGTTGGTCAACTAGCAATTAGGAATCCTAATCGCCTCTATTATAGGCGATTGGGGCTATACCATATGTTATTATTAGCAATTAGGGCTAATCACATGAACTTACTAGCAATTGGGGCTAATCACATGAACTTACTAGCAATTGGGGCTAATCACATGAACTTACTAGCAATTGGGGCTAATCACATGAACTTACTAGCAATTGGGGCTAATCACATGAACTTACTAGCAATTGGGGCTAATCACATGAACTTACTAGCAATTGGGGCTAATCACATGAACTTACTAGCAATTGGGGCTAATCACATGAAATTATAGGCGATTGGGGCTAATCACATGATATTATTGGCGATTAGCACCCCAATCGCATGAGTTATAGGCGATTAGCATTGCTACTCGCCTGTAACCATGCTGTTCCGGTTTTTCGCGCGTTTAACACTCCAAATCAGATCCAGAACGTGTGTAACTACCCAATATCATCCCAAACACTATCCTAAACATGTTTAACCCAAAACCCTTCGTTCAACCTCGTATAATCAGTCCTACATGCAACCAAAGCAATCCAAACATATACACATAGCATGCAACATTCAATTAACGCATGTAATCATAACCCTCTTATCCAATTACTGAGATTTCTATCATCATACTAACAATATTAATTCTGACCTAGCATGATAACACATCAAATCATCATCAAGAATCATAAAAATCCTATCTTTCTAATCATACACACCCATAACGCATGTATATTAGTTATAATCCGATTAACAACCCTTATTGATGATTTTCAGAAAGCTTTTTCGTTTATGAACAGGTCTGGACCATTAGGGATTTATTAAAAACGTTTACAAAGTGTTATGGATGAGAATCAAACCTTGGAATTGTAAAAGAATGATGGTTAGACCTTGAAACCTTGTGTTTTTGATCAAAATCGCCTTCCAGAGGTTGTTTAAGTGTTTGGGGCGGTTATGGGACGACTAGGGTTTGTATAATGAAGTTTATGAGGTCAAGTATGGTATTTATAGTCGTTTTTAGTCGTCCAGCACGTAACACGCGATTATGCAGCTTTACACGCGATTAGGGATCCTAATCGCATGAACAGTCATGCATTTGGGCCTAATCGCATGAACAGTCATGCAATTGGCCCCCCAATCGCATGAACAGTCATGCATTTGGGCCTAATTGCATGAACAGTCATGCAATTGGCCCCCTAATCGCCCATAGGGGCTAGTTTCGTGCGTTTTGCGCGTTAAACCCCGTTTTAACATATGTTAACACATATTCACATACCGACAAGTCATATAATGATTATAAACACATAACACTTGTAAATACCCATATTCACACTCGTTCACCAATTCCCGGGACTCGAGACTTGCATGTTCCGTATGCCTTGACGATCCTACAAATCGTCACCGTTTGTACACTTGGTTAAGGACCGACATCTAATGAACCTCTAGACCAACATCCAATGATCTTTTAGACTAACCGATAGTTCCCGAACCATAACCCGACTTAACTAACCCAGTTAAGTACAATATACGCGTGACTCGCTAAGGTAGACTTTCATCTAGACAACGTTGTTAACCCGAATTTGCCAGGTGTCACAGATTTCAATAAGGGTGCGGCAGAATTATGTATTTTTATCTTCATACTCTTTTTTTTCGAACGCATTTGCCCTCACCCCTTTGGAATATGTGGAGCCAGAGGCGGATACAACTAAGAACTAGGGGTAAGGGTGGTTGCCACAAAGTTGTTCGCCGATCAAAAAAAAAACTAAGAACTAGGGGTACGTCTGACACCCTTTGATTATCTTGGTGAAGTGGAAAAAATTTGTTTTTTAATGTATTTTTATAAAATGTTACCCCTAAACAAACTTTTTGTTCCTCCTTAAAATAATTTTTATAAAATGTTACCCTTTGTTTTATTTTCTAAATCCGCCACTAATACCTTTTGTTGTACGCTTCTTAAAATCAACTGTCCTCTATGCGTTACTGAGAAGAGTAGAAAGCGTCGGACATCATTTGATCAAGACAATACGCAGCAAAATAATTAAGTGCACATGTTTTCGATGGGGTATATGCGTCAATTTACAAAGATTTGAACATAATCTAATTAGGACCCTAAAAATTCAACTGCATCAATATTTTTTTTTTGAAAGGCCAACAAAAATTTTATTCATATACCTCCGACTAACAAACCGTTAGTCCGAGCCGCCAAATACATATAAACCACCACTAAACATACATATTACATCATTGATGCAAAGTTTGAACTACACCAATCCTCCCAAGATATTCCACCAAAATTGGCCCGGTTTCTTAGCCAAAGGTAACTAAAACTCTTTATGTCATCCTTGATCCTCCATAGATTAACCACCGCCTTACCATTAAACGTTGCGTCATTTCGCCATTTTCAAATGGTCCAGACGGTGGTTTGGATAATAGACATAACAAACTTTCTCCATTTTGTCGACCCTCTCATTCGTTTGTGGAGGACAGCCAAATCCTTTAGTTCCAAGATATAAATCCCAGACAACCTGCACCATTGAGACACAAAGTCCCACACCTCCGAAGCAAGCTGACATGACACGAACAGGTGCATTGCTGATTCATCAGCATCGTTACAAAATTTACAGGCTGCATTCGGCACAAAAATGTTACGCGACCGGAGAGCGACGGCTGTAGCGAGCCTATCTTGAACCAACCTCCACACTAGAAAATTAACCTTTATAGGGACCCAATTGTTCCACACGAAATCGAGTTGCCGGTTGACAAAAAAGCCCACATTTGAGCGGTCTCTCAAGCTTTTTACCGAGAAACAACCCGAGTTGTCAGGAGCCCAAATCCAAGTGTCATGATCCATCCCAAAAACGTAGGTTTGCAACGCATTCGAAAGTTCCAGAAGATCCGACAGTTCTGCATGTGAAGCAGGGATCCGACGCCACATAAAGCGAACCGCACGGACCCCGTTACCATGCAGGATTCTGTCTTTAATCGTAGCGTATTTAAGCCGTTCCAGATCAAACAATGACGGGAATTTTTCGCATAAGGGGCTGTCGAACAGCCACTTTTCTTTCCAGAACAACATTTCACTGTTAGGCCCCGGTTTACCAGTGAAAAAAGACTCCAGATCGATACCAAGTGCATCATATTCCTTTGCAATGCAGCAAATGTTTTTCCACGGGCTCGGCAACGACAATCTGACCGGAAAAAAGCTCCAGGACCTTGAATTCCCGTGGATATCCCAGATCACCTTTCGCCAAAGGCTGCAGCGCTCGGTTTTGAAGTGCCACCACCATTTGGCAAGCATTGCCAAATTCACCATTTGAAGCGACTCGAACCCCAGACCACCAAATTCTTTAGGGGCGATTGAGTTTTTCCAGGACACCCAAGTCACCTTGTCCTTGTCCGAAAGTGAACCCCACAAGAAGTCCTTGCGAAGTTTTTCTAGCACTTTAATGACGCCCACCGGTGCTTTAAACAGTGAGAAATAGTAAGTTGGGAGAGCGTTTAGCACCGACCTGATCAGCGTGATTCGACCGCCAAATGAAAGGGTATTAGCCCTCCAGATTGAAAGCCGCTTCTTGAAAACTTCTTTAACGGGTTGCCAGTTCTTTATTATATTCATATTCGCTCCGAGGAAATTCACCCTTAGAGCATCCCAACACGTCCGCCATGAGTTGAATATGAACATCATCGACCCCCACACCAAAAAGGCTGCTCTTTAGTAGATTTACACATAAACCCGAGACCAAATGGAAGCATCTCAACAGCCTCTTCAAGCACATAATATTATCAAAGGTCCAATCACCCAAGAAAACGACATCGTCCGCATAGAGAAAATGCGAAAGTATAGGCCCCCCGGCTGCGTCAATATCTACTTCGCTAATCAAGAAAATCACGCAGAAAAATATTATATTCAAAAACTATTATTATTAATTTATTATTATTATTATTATTATTATTATTATTATTTATAATATTCTAATTACCAAAGCGTTAGTGCATTATGTGGTTGTACCATATGCTTTAAGGATGTTCTGTGCATTTGTTGGTTGTACACTTCTACTTTAATTGTTGTACTGATGGTTATACAAACCCATGTGCTGGTTTTCTCGATGTGGGCTAGTTGTAGACACGTGTTCCTGGCCATCTTCATTTCATCATTTCCATCAACGAAAGGAAACTCTGGGTATGTTTGGCAATGAGCTTTTAAGAAAAAAAAAACTCCTACTTAATAAAAAACCTTGTTTAGTTGAAGAGCTGGAAGCTTTTAGGTTAGAAGAAAAAGCTCTATAGTGAAAAGCTACTTTACTATTTCTTAAGAAAAAACTCTACTAACTACAAGCTTTTAATTAGTAAATGACACAAATACCCATTCTATTTTAAAAATAAAATAAAAACTTTCTTTACAGGCTTTTAATTATCCCATTTTGATCATTTTATACATTTTATTAAAAGCTCAAGCTACTCTGCCAAACACCAAAATATATTTAAAAAGCTTCCAGCCACCAGCTAGTTTTGCCAAACATACCCTCTATCTTCATTTTTCCATCTCTCTCTTCCCCGCTCTTCTTCTGAGTTTGGTTAGGGTTTCCCTACTTCCGGTTTTCCACCGCCGACCCCCACCAAAGCGACCATAGCCACACCACTGTCACCCCTCTCTTCCTCCCTCGGCACTCCCTCTGTTTCTCCTAGCATTAGTCGGTGAAAGAAACCGACTAGCACCACCACCGCAACACACGCTTCTCATCTCTCTAGGTAATCTATTTTATCTTTTGTATATGCCTCTTCGTTATTTACTTTTCCGCTTCTCATCACTTTTGGGTTTCCCACTACCATAACGCAGATCTAAAATGCTTAGATTGAGACGGATTCTAGAACTTCATCACGCGTTTGTTCGAAACAATTTGATGGTCAAGAAAGTAATTAATCACTTAAATCTTCCTTGAAATTCAAGTTATTTTTTGGGTTTTTTTTTTTAATTTTGTATATGATCATTATTAATTGATTTACTATATGTTTTTAGGGGCAAATCCTAAAGGTCTCATCATTACTCATGTCAAAAACCACCTACAGGTAATAATATAATAATTAAAATAAATTTATTGAATTTTCAAGATTGTTGACACATTAAATTTCTTGCACCTATAGATGTATAGAAGCAAAATGATAGATGATCACGGCCAAGGTAAGTTTAAAATACTATCTTATCATTCATTCACCATTACTCCATATTTGTTACAGGTTCCAATCCGAGGTCACTAGCAGAAACAGAGGAACAAACCAACCCACTCGGTTTTTTGACAACTCGATAAGGTTGTTTCTTTTCTGATTTATAATAGGAGTTCCCAGAAAGTTTCCAAACATGAAGCTGCCTGTCTGGAGAACCAGCACGTCTTTGTGCCATTTTCTTTTGACACATTTGGAGGCCTAGCCCCCGAAGCAATCCGGTTCTTAAAAAGAGTTCAAAAGGTGGTGCAGAGTAATTCCCCAGCGACGAAGGACCTTAGTTTTATTTTTAATAGAGTAGGTTTTTCTATTCAAAAGGGGGTAGCGGCGCAACTTGTAGCCCGTTTACCCGCCTCCCACTTGTAAAAGTTGTCGGTTTTAATTGACCTTTAATGACAATTAATCGAATGACTAGTTTAAAATTTAAAAAAAAAAAAAAAATATATAGGAGTTCTTGGATAAAAGATCAGTGTTTTACCACTGCTTATAAGCAAGTGCAAAATCATCATGACAGTGCTAATTAGCTAATTATTTTCTTGATAGTCAAGGTTTAGCAGCTGGGATGATGTTGGAATTTCCAATGGCCACCTTCTTTAAGAGCTTGCTTGCTAAGCAGCGGTTTCCTCCTAAAAAATAGGAGGCGGCAAACGGCGACCTAGGGTTTTTCTTTTCACGATGACGGGAAGGGCCAGGTATAACGTTGATCAATGGTACGATGTACCGTTCAAGGATAGGAACAGGAATTCTCATCAGCAAGGTAACAGTAGCGGGGTTTCAAGCACTAAGTTCTTTGTATCAAACTTGCCGCCTAAGTGTTCTTCAGCAGATTTGGTTCGAGTGTTACAAGGTTACGGGGACATCCAAGGTACGTATATCGCTAGAAAGTTTGATAAACTGGGTAAAAGATTCGGGTTTGTTTCATTTTTAAATGGGAGGAATATGGGTGACTTGGAAGATTCGCTTAAGGACGTGTGGATTGGATCTTATAAGATCTACATTGTTCGAGCTAGATTCGTTGATGGGATGGATCTGAAATCGAATTCGGACTCAAAAGGGAAACAGAAAGCTAGAGATGATGTGGGTGATGGCAACGTGCATGAGCATGTCAACGTTAATGTGGAGGCTACTTCACATGAAAACGTTGTTCTTAATGATAGGGTGGAGGCTAGTACGGAATGGGGAAGAACTTTCAGGGATACGTTACTTAATAAAGAGCCTAGGGTTGGGGCATGCGAGGTGTCTGTGGGTGATGATGTGCATGCGTTTGATCGATGGTATAATTGTGGTTTGTTGGGTAGGGTTCTCACACTGCAAGATCTCATTGGCCTTAGGAAAATTCTGACGAAGATTTCTAGGGTTAATGTTGATATCAAATATGTTGGTGGTTTGCATGTCTTAATGGTTTTCAGTAGTATGGAGGCTGCTATAGAGTTTCATATGCAAAAGGAGGTATGGGGTGATGTCTTTTCTTCTTTAGAGGTGTGGAAGGGTCAAAGTTATGAATATGAACGCATTGCGTGGTTAAAGTTCCAAGGGGTTCCGTTGAATGTGGCCACGTCGGAGGTCTTTGATAGTATTGCTGCTCGTTTTGGTTCGGTGATACAAGCGGCTGATTTCTCTGATAATGGGGAGGACTTATCGTATGCTTGCGGTGGTATTTTGTGTAAACAAGTTGACAGGATTCACTGTGTGGTGGACCTTCATTGGAATAAGAAGACTTACCCGGTGTTAGTGGAGGAGGAAATAAGGCTTTGGCAACCTGATTGTCTCCTTGAAGCTCAAGAAGTTCCGAATGATTTAGTTGATGAGGAGATAGTGAACGATAATGAACCGGTTGAACATGTAGTGGCTAATGAGAATTCTGCCCAGGAGAATAACATAAATTCTGGATTGAAGGCTGATTACGTCACGACTAATGATGAAGAGGACTTGACTGATTTGGATCACGCCACTGAGAAGTATACCGAGGGGAATTCGCAGGTGGAGAATAGGAAAAAAAGAGGTTATTTCATGAGGAAAAAGGCTGGCAGAAGCAAATCTAATTCTCCTACCGGATGTGATCGGCCGAAGAAAAGATGTCGGGATGATAATGACCCTTACGATATTGATCGGTTCATATTCGCTTTGGCTGGTAAGGACCAGGTTAACAGTACTCATAATGCGGATTCACAAGTAGTAGATGTCGACGAGGTGGACACTGAAACAAACGTTGAAGAAATGGATATTGGCTTTAATAATGGTGTCCGGACGGAAGTGGAAAATACCATTCGAATGGCTACCTTGGTGGGTGCCGTTGATATGGAAAAGTTTGACACGGTTGTTGAGCAGCAAGTTATTGAAGAAGGTTTACAGTCGGTTCCTATATGAATGTTTTGTCTATAAATATTCGAGGATTGGGTTATCACGAGAAGGGTCCGTGGATTAGAGGATTGAGAATTGCAAATGAAGTGGCTTTTATCATGATTCAGGAGACACAGTTTACTTCATTAGAGAGCGTTAATATTGGTAGTTTTTGGGGTTCTGGTTCGTTTGGTTTTGATTGGGTGGGAGCCACAGGTCGGTCTGGTGGGCTCCTATCTATCTGGGATAATAAAAAGTTCGAGTTGTCTCACGTTGAGAAACATAGATTTTTTCTGGCGGTTCATGGTATGATGAAGGAGTCGCGGCAGGAAGTTGTTTTCATTAATGTATATGCTCCCCAAAGTGTTGTGGATAAAAGAGTTCTTTGGTCTGAATTGGAGCGTCGTATAGCCACTGATCATAGATTCTGGGTTGTGGGAGGTGATTTCAATTGTGTTAGGGATCGAGATGAAAGGCGGAATTCTAAATACAATCATGCGGTTAGCTGTGAGTTTAATGATTTTATCGACAGAGCGGGTCTTCACGAGTTCTCCTTAAAAGGTAGGAAATTTACGTTTATCATGGGGAATAAATGTAGTCGGATTGATCGTATTTTCGTGTCCTGGAACGGTTTTAACGAATGGCCGAATGCGGAGTATCGTGCTCTAGGTAGAGAGCACTCGGATCATAGTCCTTTAATTTTGAAGGTGGAGGCGCGTAATTATGGTCCTAAACCGTTTCGCTTTTTCAACTCATGGTTGTACAAAGAAGGGTTTGAAGACGTTGTTGTTAAGGCGGCTAATGAATTTTCTGGTTCGGGGCCTCCTGATGTGAAACTTATGGGTAAGTTTAGGAAGATTCGCCAAGCCATTGTTGAGTGGCGTAAAAATGTCACGGCCATTGAACAAGAGGAGGAGTTCCAAATTAAGCAAGATCTCTTGGATTTGGATTCGTGTATTGAGGTTAGGGATTTCACTGAAGCGGAACAATGGGCTTTTGAAGAGGCGCACAAAAGAATTAGAGAGATTGAGACCGGAAAGATCAAAGATTTACGTCAAAAATCTCGGGTTAAATGGGCGAAAGAGGGTGACGAAAACACGGCGTTTTTTCATGGTATGGTTAATAAAAGAAAGATGTGTAATTTTATTCCGGGTTTGATGATCCAAGATGCGTGGGTTTTTAAGCCTTCTGAAGTTAAGAAACACACGGCCCGATTCTTTAGAACGAGGTTTGAAGAAGGTATGAAGACCCGGCCAAAATTATTGTGTCATGACATCAAGCGGTTGACGGAGGTGGAGGCTAACGAGTTGATTAAGCCTTTTGATGTTAAGGAGATTAAAGAAGCCGTCTTTGATTGTGGCCCTGATAAGGCCCCGGGCCCGGACGGTTTCAATTTTCGCTTTGTTAAACGGTTTTGGGATTTATTCGCCGATGACTTTGTTGATATCATGACCTATTTTGCTGAACACGGCACGATTAATAGAGGAGTTGGCTCTTCTTTTGTGACGCTTATTCCGAAGGTTCAGGACCCGGTTAGTCTTAATGAGTACCGTCCTATTACGCTTATCGGGGTGATTAGTAAGATGATTTCAAAATTGCTCGCTAATCGTATGAAGATGGTGATGGGTAGCATTATTCACGACACTCAGTCTGCTTTTCTATCAGGGAGGTATATTCTGGACGGGCCCCTGATCATAAATGAAATTTGTTCGTGGGCTAAAAAGCAAGGTAAAGAACTTTTTCTATTCAAAATTGACTTTGAGAAAGCCTACGATAATGTCAATTGGGAGTTCCTCTTATCCGTTTTGCGCCAAATGAAGTTTCCGGAATTGTGGTGTAAGTGGGTAAAAGGTATTTTGATGTCTGCTAGAACGTCTATTCTAGTAAATGGGTCTCCTACGTTTGAGTTTAACTGTGAAAAAGGTGTTCGTCAGGGGGATCCTTTATCACCGTTTCTATTTCTTATTGTCATGGAGGCGTTATCGAGTATGATCCGTAAAGCCAGTGATAGTGGGGCGTTTGATGGTGTTCGTTTTCCGAATGGTCAGGTTTCGGTTTCACATCTTCTATACGCTGATGATGCCATGGTGATGGGAGATTGGTCTATGTTTAATTTTAATGCTTTAAAGAGGATTCTTCGGGTTTTTCATCTCGTCTCTGGCCTTCGTATTAACCTGCAGAAATCTTTATTATATGGTATTGGTAAAAGTAATGAGGAAATCGATTCACAAGCGGCCGGTTTAGGGTGTAGACCTGGAACCATCCCGTTTAAATACTTGGGAATCTTGGTGGGTGCGAATATGAACCGGATCGCAAATTGGGATCCTATTGTTGATGTTTTTCGGAAAAGGTTGTCGAGATGGAAAGCGAGTATTGTTTCCATGGCCGGCAGAATTACGCTCATTTCGTCGGTTCTTGAAAGTCTACCCTCGTATTATTTTTCTTTATATAAGGCTCCTTTGGGTGTTATTAATAAACTTGAGGCGATTATGAAGAGGTTTCTTTGGGGAGGTAACGAGGATAAACACAAGATCCATTGGGTAGCTTGGGAGGAAGTCACTAAAAGCATTAAAAATGGAGGTCTTGGAATTAAAAGTTTAGAGGTTTGCAATAACGCTCTGGTCTTGAAGTGGTTGTGGAGGTACCGGGTTGAACCGGGGGCTTTGTGGAGGAAGGTTATCGACGCGGTTCATTTTTCTACTAGAAAGTGGGAGCCGTATCCGTGTTTAAAAACTATTCCTGGAACATGGAGTAAAATCGTCAATCTTGGGTCTAGACTGCAGGTTCAAGGTAATCGTTTTACTGATCTTATTCGAGGGGAAATTGGTAATGGTAGATCGGTCCGGTTCTGGATCGACCCTTGGTTAGTAGACGGGAGCTTGAAAGCTCTTTTTCCAGCCCTGTTTAGACTAGAACAAAATAAGTTTTGTTCGGTGGAAAGCAAGTTCATGCAGAATGGAGATAGATGGAGTGTGGCGTGGAGCTGGTCGCGTTATCCAGCATTGGAAGAGGAGGTAAGTCAGTTGGTTAATCTTCATAGGTTGCTGGTTGATGTTAAGATTTCGGAAAAGGGAGATGGGTGGCGTTGGTCCTCGGATTCTGCTGCGGAGTTTTCAGTTAAGGAGGTCCGTAAATGGCTCTCTCCTATTGCGAGTACTAATAACGCTTTTGTTTATAGCTGGTGCGATTGGGTTCCGAACAAATGCAACGTTTTCATGTGGCGAGCGGCTAGATACCGGATCCCAACGTCTTTTGCCCTCCGA
The DNA here is from genome assembly GCA_028751855.1 of Ambrosia trifida. Lineage (NCBI taxonomy): Eukaryota > Viridiplantae > Streptophyta > Magnoliopsida > Asterales > Asteraceae > Ambrosia > Ambrosia trifida. Next base: position 132,441,653 of record CM054129.1, read on the forward strand.
AGACGTAATGTTATTGTGGGGGATGGTATGTGCGCATTCTGTGGTGAAGTGGAAGACACGGTAGATCATCTTTTCACGGCTTGCAGGGTGTCGATGGAAGTGTGGTCCCGGATTTCTTCGTGGTGTAATATTGCTCCAATTTTCGCGTTTTCCATCCACGATATATTGAAGACAGCCGAGTATATGCAGACTTCGAGCACCATGAAACAAGTGTTGTACGGTATCCTTATTATAACGTGTTGGGTTATATGGAAAGCTAGAAACGAAAAGGTGTTCTCTAACAGTACGAAGGACCCGGTTGAGATGGTGGCGACTGTCAAATCATTGGTAGGGATGGCAATGGGTCGGGTTTGGGACGGGTTTAGGTAATCCCAACCCCATACCCGATTAGGTATGCTTGTCCCAAACCCGTCCCAAAACCCGTCGGGTTTGTGTCGGGTAATTACCCATCGGGTATCGGGTATACCCGTGGGTTTCGGGTAAACCCATCAATTTTAAAAACTTACCCATTGGGTATATCCGACCAAAAACACATCGGGTATCTATTGGATAACTACTAACTAATTACATTTAGCATTATTAACTATATATGTAAATATTACAATGTATAAATATAAAATACTTAAATCAAATAAAAACACTCAAAGCTATAGATAACAAATAGTATACACTAATTTTTGGTAATTTTTAGCATAAAATGGCAATCTAGATGGACAATTAGATATATTATGCATACATATTTAAAAAGATATATAAGAAATTATATTGGGTATTGATGTGTTGCAAAACACATCTCTTTTCCTATGTATTTTGTATATTATTTGGTCAAGTTTTTACTCGTGTTGTGTCGTTTCTATTATGTATTTATGTATTTTATTATTTTATAGGTGTTTGGAAGAATGAGCTCAAAATGGAAGAATTTTAATCGAGACACCAACGCTTAAGAACAGATGTTCATGGACGTTGGAGCGTAGACGAGAAACTTTGATCGAGCCAAAAATACCCGAGTCGAGCAAGCATGGAACACAATTGTAATAATAATAATAATAATAATAATAATAATAATAATAATAATAATAATAATAATACTAATAATAATAATAATAATAATAATAATAATAATAATAATAATAATAATAATAATAATACCTAGGTCGTGTTGAGGAATACTTAGCGTTTTTATGACTTTCGGATTCGTTTAATTATATAATTGGCTTATGTTTTGGTAAAGATCTATTTGAGTTTGGTTATAATGCTTTTGCGTATTTAAGTCTAATTTATGATCTTTGATAGTTCCACATGTGTCTTGTTGAATGTCTTTCAGTTATAGATGCATGTTAGGTTACCTGCTTTGTGCTTGTAACTAGTTTATGGTTTTTGACGTCTAATTCCATAGGAACTTGATTTGAGAGTTTAAAGGACTTAGGTATTCTGCCATTCCTTGAGACCGGGAGGTGATAGGGTGTCGGGTTGTCTAGATCTTTAGGTATCGGGTAGAGGTGAGACCGGGAGGTGATCCTTGCCTAGTGTGTCTTTAGATTCTTGTAATTCCGAATTATTTCCAAACCAATTAGATTACTCCTTCACATTTTTGGATGTGTTGTGACTAGCGAGACAGGGAGGTGAGCGAGTCTTTCGAGTACCTTAGCATTCCCTAGTGGGGTGAGACCGGGAGGTGATCCGAACTAGTAACCAGTGATTTACACGTCCCTTAGGATTTTCTGAGAGGTGTTAGTGAGACCGGGAGGTGATCTAGCGTACTTTAGGGGTTTCCTGGGTCGGGCGTATCTTTAGAAAACCTGGTAGCCAATCCATTATTCGATTCCGAGAGTTGTGAGTTTGCGGGTAGGATTCTAGACCTAGGTAGTTGCCTTCCATATTATCTGAGTTCGATCTAGTGTCCTTGGTTCCCTGTTTTCGTCTGTGTTATTTATTTTAATTGCTTTTATTTTATTTTCATTTAGTTTAAAATTAATTCGCAAAAATCCGGATGGGAGACTTAGTCTTTATTCTGCTTAGTTGTAGGTTGAGTCAAAAAAAAGAAAAAGAAAGTTGTTTTTGTGTTCGTCCCGATCCTTTTTGCGCGTAGTAAATGAGCCTTTTTAATGTAATACGTCGGTTAAAAGCGGGGTCGATTGTCGGGTTTACGGGTCTTAGCATATGTTTCTTTAAGTTGCGGGATAGTAGGCTTGACTGAGTTGTTTTTATGAAATAAAATGTTTGGGGTACCTGGGATAGTGGATCAAGCTGGATGGTTAACTGGTTTTGCACTTGTTAGTATCGGTAACCCATATTTCCACATGACAGTGAGTTTTGAGCCTTTAAATATTATATATAAATATTCACTATTTCGTTTCATGTGTGATATACCGACTTTGTTGCATTATTTTAGAACTTGTGCGTTTTGATGCATTTTGAGACCATAAGCTTAGACTTGACACAAATATGATAGAGGCATTAGGATTACCCATTTTTGTTTAGCCTTTTCGTTTGTTTTTGTTATTTGCCTCGTTTCACCATTTTTACCATTAGAAACCACTTTGAGCCTAAAACTTTCGTTTGTCACCCATTTTATTTTATATTGATTACCGGATTGTATATATTTATGTGATGTGAAAAAAAAAGGAAAAAAAATAAATCAGCATAAAGAGTAGCTGATACAAAAAAAAAAAAAAAAAAAAAAAAAAAAAAAAAAAAAAAAAACTGAAAAAAAAATATGAAAAGGTGAAAGAAAAAAAATATAGAATAAAGGTTGTGGGTCGAGAAGACCAAAGAGTTAAAGTTTATTTGTTTATGGTTTATCCGGTTTATCTCGTATTTTTCTTTTTAGCCAATTTTTCCCAACAAAATACCCTACCTTTAACCCTTGCCTACCCTTTTGAAGTCCTCTTGATTTGTGTTAGTTTTAGCAATTAGGTGGAAATTTGATTGACGTACAAGCTTATGATAATTTTGCTTCATAGTTCGGTTTTGAGAGATTCACTCCAAATAAATATATAGCCGAGAGATGAGTGATATTGTGAGGGGTGCTTACAGGTGCATCGTCGGTTGCTTGAAGGTAAGTGAAGCTTGACTAGGTAGGCCTTGTTTTTTTAAAATTGTATCATCTTGACTAGTCAGCCTTTTGAACGATGTAAGTCTTGTGAAACCGCTATGCTTGTTGATTTCGTAGCTTGCTTTTGACCCTGTTTGATGCTATCGTTTTTGTTAAGTGCTTTGTTGAAAATTTTGTTTGGGATTTTGTATAATTCTTTTTCGGGACGCAAAAGTTTTAAGTGTGGGGATGTTTGATGTGTTGCAAAACACATCTCTTTTCCTATGTATTTTGTATATTATTTGGTCAAGTTTTTACTCGTGTTGTGTCGTTTCTATTATGTATTTATGTATTTTATTATTTTATAGGTGTTTGGAAGAATGAGCTCAAAATGGAAGAATTTTAATCGAGACACCAACGCTTAAGAACAGATGTTCATGGACGTTGGAGCATAAACGAGAAATTTTGGTCAAGCCAAGAATACCCGAGATGCGATCTTGAAGTATACTAATAATACTACTATTATTATTATTAATAATAATAATAATAATAATAATAATAATAATAATAATAATAATAATAATAATAATAAAAGAATGTTTGTGGGTTTGTGGCCCAACCCCCTTGAAGTCAACGAAAAGAAAAAAAACCTAGATGTACATCTAGATGGAGTGCACAATTATTAGAAGGGGGTACATAATATCTTGGAGCCATATTAATACAGATCGAAGAGATTATTATCAAGGGGATTATATTTTTGAGATCGAAGTCATTCATACAGCAAGTCTTGGCAGCCGCCAAAGTCAACCAAAGAATCGGAGGGACATATATTATAAAAGAGAGGCAGGCACATATTCATTCTTGGAGAGCACATCAACAGCCGCCGAAGAACAGACAAGAAAGGGAAAAGAAAGAGGCGAAGGGGAAGAAGGCTCGGGTTTAATCACTGCAAATATTGGTTTATATTTTATTTACTTTGTGTTTATAATTATTGGTACCATGACTTTGCTATATTTTGAACCTATGTTTTTATCTTGTTCCACTACTATTATGTTTGGCTAAAACATTAGTGGCCACCTAGGTTGAAGATGATGACTATTTGATTTCGGGTTTATGTTTCGGTATTGGATTTTATAGTTGGATTTATGTTTTAGTAAGAAACCTGTTTATGATTCTATGATGTGTGTGCGTACTTTTTACTAATTTATTATCTTTTAATGTTCCACGAGTGTCTTAGTGAATGTCTTTCATGTTTGGACACTTGTTAGAATTACTTGCTTTGTGCTTGTAGTTTACTTTATGGGTTTAGGCCTAAATTCCATAGGAACATTAATTGGGAGTTTAGAGGTGATTAGTATTCTTCCTACTCTTGAGACCGAGAGGTGATAGGTAGTCAGGTTTGTCTTTGGTGTTAGAGGTTTAGGCTAGAAACGCTGAGAGATCAGGTTTTCCTAGGTTCTCTAGTATTATTTGCTTATCTGTGTCATAGATTGACTTTACAGGTTACTCCTTGCACTTTAGGGTGTATTGTGATTGGAGAGTGAGAAATCTAAACCAGTCTAGCGAGTACTTTAGCATAGTTAGTGAGACCGAGAGGTGATCTAACCAATCAGTGAGATTAGTAGCCTTTAGGATTCCTTTTCGGTCAGTCTTGGTAAATGATCCGGGAGCCACTAGGATACTAAGGGTGAATATTATAAGATCCTGATTGCCAACATAGTTTCCAAAGCCGGGGCAGTTCCAATTTCATTAGTAGGATTCGATACCTAGGTGGTTGCCTTTCCCATCTCTGATTTCCTCCTTAGTGATCCTCTGCTATCTTTTAATTTAAGCCTTTTAATTTATTTACTTTAGTAATTAATTAATATAAAAATCACAAAAATCCAATTTGCTAGGCTAGGAGTCGATAGAGGTCTAGTACCGAGAGTCGCCACATTGTGTCCACGGATCGATATTCCGGACTTACTTGCTCTGCTACACTGCGACCGGTGCACTTGCCGTTAGTGTGTGGTTTAGCGGGTTTATCCATTTTTAAAACTTGACCCGAATTTATTTAATACACATTTTCACACATCAAGTTTTTGGCGCCGTTGCCGGGGACACAGTGCGCTTTCGAGAACGGCCCGAGTCGGGGATCTAGTTATTTTGTAGATATTTTTATTTATTTTTCTTCTCTTTATTTTTATTTATTTATTTATTATTATTTTTTTTGTATATTCTCTCTAGCTGGTGCCGTGATCTGTTTGTTTAGTGTCTGTTTGCAGTGAGATTTTTAGGATGCTAGATGCTTGTGGGAGAAAGACTGTAGCAGACTACATAAGAGAGCGCGACCAGGCTGGTTATAATGAAGAAGGCATCTACACACAAATGCAAAATCACTATATGCCTGTTTTTAGGGAGCCCGATAGTTTTCTTGCCTCTTCAGTACCAAGGATCTTTGTAAATTGGTATGAAGGGGAAAATCCATACTTACAGCCATTTGATATCACTCCAGAACCGGAGACGATAATGGACGAAGAAGTCCCACCTCCGGTCCAACAAGAGCCCATTGAAGATGATTTGAGTGATAGTGAGGTTGAAGAAGATGTCGGGTTGATTGAAGAAGTTAGTGAGAAGGAGAACAAGATGGAAGATGAAGAAGAAGAATATATGCATATACCATCTTGGGAGGACGAGTTTGGTGATGAGTTGGTTAATTTACCAACTTTTGAAGAAGATGAATTTGACCCTGTTGGCGATCTGTTATTTTTAGAAACTTTACTTGCAGGGAAGCCAACAACGGAGATCAATACACCAAACGAGGAAAAAGTGGAAGAGGTGGTAACAAAGAAGAAGACCAAACCACCTCGTCACAGTCAGGATTGCCGGCCCGTGCTGCCACCATCACGGGAGAAGGTTTACAGTCACAAGGACCAACATCAAATGCCACATACAAGGTTTGGTCCAGGTAAGTGTAAGAATAGGTGTTCTGACCCGTTTGAATTTTTCAAACGTCATTCTAGATTCACCATTCGTTTTTTGACGAACAATGGTGAACGATCTGAATTAAACGGGTTGGATAAAGGGTGGATAAAAGAGAAGCCACCTGATTGAACTTGGGTTAAAACCCAAGTGTAGAGTTTTGTATCATCATCTGCCAGGTATGTTTTTATTTTATTTTATTTTCATTCTTCTTTATTTTTTTTATATATACTTAATTTCTAGTTTATTGAGTCGTGTGGGATTGCCTTGGCCCTTTTCGCTGTTGGATCTCCCCCGCCCGTACTCAATCTCCATTCGGGTGGGGTCGATTTTAAAAATTATTTTTTGTAAACAGGCATCTCACTTGTCATTGAGTCATTGTACTTTCATTTTCTTTTTAGTTTATTTTTGCAGGATTCTGACTATGGCCGCGAAGGAAATGCTATACGGCTGTAGATGATGGACGGACGGGACACTTTCTGCGATCTATCGCCACATTTTCCAGGGGAGTTCGTTCCATTTATTTTGTTGTTATTATATATTTTTTTTTTTCGTATTTTTGCATTTTTATTTCTAGTCTGCGTTGTATCCTGGAGCACATTGAGGACACTGTGTCTTTCTAAGTGTGGGGATGGGAGACTTAGTCTTTATTCTGCTTAGTTGTAGGTTGAGTCAAAAAAAAGAAAAAGAAAGTTGTTTTTGTGTTCGTCCCGATCCTTTTTGCGCGTAGTAAATGAGCCTTTTTAATGTAATACGTCGGTTAAAAGCGGGGTCGATTGTCGGGTTTACGGGTCTTAGCATATGTTTCTTTAAGTTGCGGGATAGTAGGCTTGACTGAGTTGTTTTTATGAAATAAAATGTTTGGGGTACCTGGGATAGTGGATCAAGCTGGATGGTTAACTGGTTTTGCACTTGTTAGTATCGGTAACCCATATTTCCACATGACAGTGAGTTTTGAGCCTTTAAATATTATATATAAATATTCACTATTTCGTTTCATGTGTGATATACCGACTTTGTTGCATTATTTTAGAACTTGTGCGTTTTGATGCATTTTGAGACCATAAGCTTAGACTTGACACAAATATGATAGAGGCATTAGGATTACCCATTTTTGTTTAGCCTTTTCGTTTGTTTTTGTTATTTGCCTCGTTTCACCATTTTTACCATTAGAAACCACTTTGAGCCTAAAACTTTCGTTTGTCACCCATTTTATTTTATATTGATTACCGGATTGTATATATTTATGTGATGTGAAAAAAAAAGGAAAAAAAATAAATCAGCATAAAGAGTAGCTGATACAAAAAAAAAAAAAAAAAAAACTGAAAAAAAAATATGAAAAGGTGAAAGAAAAAAAATATAGAATAAAGGTTGTGGGTCGAGAAGACCAAAGAGTTAAAGTTTATTTGTTTATGGTTTATCCGGTTTATCTCGTATTTTTCTTTTTAGCCAATTTTTCCCAACAAAATACCCTACCTTTAACCCTTGCCTACCCTTTTGAAGTCCTCTTGATTTGTGTTAGTTTTAGCAATTAGGTGGAAATTTGATTGACGTACAAGCTTATGATAATTTTGCTTCATAGTTCGGTTTTGAGAGATTCACTCCAAATAAATATATAGCCGAGAGATGAGTGATATTGTGAGGGGTGCTTACAGGTGCATCGTCGGTTGCTTGAAGGTAAGTGAAGCTTGACTAGGTAGGCCTTGTTTTTTTAAAATTGTATCATCTTGACTAGTCAGCCTTTTGAACGATGTAAGTCTTGTGAAACCGCTATGCTTGTTGATTTCGTAGCTTGCTTTTGACCCTGTTTGATGCTATCGTTTTTGTTAAGTGCTTTGTTGAAAATTTTGTTTGGGATTTTGTATAATTCTTTTTCGGGACGCAAAAGTTTTAAGTGTGGGGATGTTTGATGTGTTGCAAAACACATCTCTTTTCCTATGTATTTTGTATATTATTTGGTCAAGTTTTTACTCGTGTTGTGTCGTTTCTATTATGTATTTATGTATTTTATTATTTTATAGGTGTTTGGAAGAATGAGCTCAAAATGGAAGAATTTTAATCGAGACACCAACGCTTAAGAACAGATGTTCATGGACGTTGGAGCGTAGACGAGAAACTTTGATCGAGCCAAAAATACCCGAGTCGAGCAAGCATGGAACACAATTGTAATAATAATAATAATAATAATAATAATAATAATAATAATAATAATAATAATACTAATAATAATAATAATAATAATAATAATAATAATAATAATAATAATAGGTATCTAATCGGGTAAACGGGTATACTTTATCGGGTAATCGGGTACATCATCAAATCCCAAACCCGTCCCAAACCCGCGAAAAAAATAAAAATTAATCCCATACCCGGACCCATACCCGATTACCCGACCCCAAACCCGTCCCAAATGTGTCGGGTTTCGGGTTTACCCATCGGGTTCGGGTTTGATTGCCATCCCTAATCATTGGGCTTCCTGTGGTACAAGAGTAGGTTTAAATCGGATAAGGTTGATTGGAAACGTTGGTGTATTTTTAATTTCGATACATTGTAATCTTGTTTGTGGCTTATCTCTAGCTTAGAGATAATGCCGTTGTTTTGTTGAATGAAGTCTGCTTTCCAAAAAAAAAAAAGTTACTCATTTAGGGGCTGTTTGGTAGCCTCTTAATGAGGCTCTTAACCATTCAGCGCTAAATGATTCAGCATTCAGTGTGTTTGTTTCAGCTTCTGAATGGAATGGTTAAGTCTGAATCATTAAGATTTGAGATGTTGCTGAACCATTAAGCACTGAACTATTAAGCACTGAACTATTAAGCACTGAACTAGGCTGAACGTTAATGAAACTCCCCTACCAACGTGGGACAAGAAAACTAACCATTAAGAGGTTCAACTTAATGATTCAGCGCTTAACCATTCAGACCTCTTAACCATTCAGATCTCTTAATGATTCAGCACTTAATCAACCAAACAGCCCCTTAGTGTTTGTTTTCTTTTGGATGCTGAAGAACGAGTGCTACGTAAATATAAGAGGTACATAGTTGACAGTTGTGCATTGCCTTTTATCTTTAAATTTGGTGGTTTATGTCAAGGTGAAGGTAGGGGTTGCAGCCAACTTGATTGTAGAAGGACTGCTGCAGCAATTTCTTCAGCTTGCGAGGCGGCGCTTTGAGACCGCACAAGCACATGTAAGGATGATTTATTCATCGACTTCAATTGATGTGTATGATTGGTGTTCCCAATAAAAAAATGCTTTCTATCATGACAAACTACTATAACTTGGAGTTCTTTTTTTTTTTGTTTAGGTATCTCACATACAATTCAGTGTAGTTAGGCAATCAGAAAAAGAAAAGTAGACACCAACATATTTTTTTTGATGATTTAGCCATGCAGTGTCTAATATCTAATTATTTACTAATTTTACTATGTTTTGGAATAAATAGTTCACAATAAGTTTGTCAAATGCTCGCTAAATCAATTAAGTTATTAGTAATATCAGTTTTGTTTTCCTTCGATTTACATGTAACAACTAATATATTAAATACTGCGATCAAAGATTTAGAATTAACTCTTTTTTCGGTGCTTGATTCAATTGTCAAGAGCTTGACTTTATGGTGTGGTCAAACCAATTAGTTCTTAGTTAAATTTATTTCAGATTATACGACGAACTCAACACCTATATGTGCTTAACTACTGGTAAAGTATATCAATCTTAGGGCTTTTTTATCAATCTTCAAGTCGAATGCAGGTCCACAAAAGTCTAACGCGCCTCAATGTTGGTCATCACAGGATGGTTGACAGATGAACTAATTATCGGGTTGAAATGACTAACCCTTATTCATAACAGGCTGCAAGCGAGGATGGCATTGAGACATCTACAGAACAGTCAACATCTTTTTCAAGCATTGGAAATTCAAAAACCATATGATCTTTTAGTATTGATCCTATATTTATCGCCTCTGTTTTTTATACCTATACCAATGTTTTAATCTCAGCATCAATTATGCATTCATCAATTTCTAGGTTTTTGTTGTTGTTTCAATTTTGTTTTATTATAATTGTTGTATAATGATGCTTTTATTAGTGTTTTCAAGGTTGGAAACTGGATAACATACATGAATGTTTGAGCGGGAGGTAATTCGTAGATAGTGCTATGTTGTTTTTGTCGAATGTGTGATTGGTTGTATGATTAAAGGCTAAGATATTCATTTAGGGGAATGGTGGTTATGGGATTTCAGGATTAGTTGGAACTACTAGATTTTTTAAGCTTGGTAAAATGTATGTGCACATTGATGTTGAGCAATGGTGATAGACACTTGATCACACTTGAGCAATTTTTTACATCTTCAACATGAATTTGTTAACAAAGGTGCTGAACATCTAACATATATTAGTAAAGAGAGTAAACAGAGTAACGAATTCTCAGTTGAAGATTAAGATTGTCTGTTTCTTTTTAATATCTGTTATCCAAACAGAGCTTTCATGCGTATGTTGATTTATCTTTCTGTGGTTGTAACGCCCTTTAGTATTAAAACATCTTATCAGTATTATCAACTGGTATCGTGAGATGAACAAATCTTACTAAACAGATTTTCCTTACAACAGACGATTGGCTTCTTGATCTGGTCTGTTAAAAGGACATCTATATTTCAATCTAATATAATTGTATTTATACAAGTTGCTTTGATATATTGCATAAGTCATTGCAGGTGATGGAGATCATAAGGGTTGATGTGGTTGCTGTGTAGATCAAGTCAGGATACTAGGACATGTAGATCAAGGTTATGAGGTCACAAGGACAAGAGGTCACAAGGCTATGTAACAGATAGTGTCACGTTTATATATTCAAGAGCATGTGGGCCTTAACGATGTGTTGTACAAGTCGTGTACATCTGGCCCATTAACCCACTTACATATTTGTACGTATAATGGCCCAGGTTCATAGTCTGGCCCATTAGTCAAGTTGTGTTTCTATATGAACGGTTCAGATCATCACTCTTCAAATGTGTGGCTCAGATTAACTATACACGGATCCCGAGGTGTACTCGTCTCTCGAGCTATATATTCTACAGTCTTCTTCACATCAGATTATCACTCCTCATTTTATTCACTTTTAATATCTCTGTTTCTCTCGTGTACTTTAGACGATTAGGGTTTTCAGTTTACGTCTTGTATTCTGTAGAGGTGTTCTAATCATTGTCTAAGTTTTGTAGATCATGTTGATCTGAGAGTCTGTTATTTTAGAGAGTTGTTGTCAAGATTTGTAATCAGTTTGATCTTAGAGTTTCTTGTTTTGATTAATAAAGTTCTTCATGTTCTTGATATCATGTTTTCTGACATGGTATCAGAGCCTTAGGTTGTAGATCTGTTGTTGGTGATAATAGTTCTTTGTCTCTTCTTTGTGGATCTAGCTGTGAAGTTGATTTAGATCTGTGGGTATTGTAATCGCTGGATCTGGTTAAGATTCATCGAGTCATATTTTTGGGCTATTAAGATCTGATATTCCGCTGTAGTACTCTTGTGAGATCTTGGTATTGAATCAGCTGTAGCCTGATCTGAACGTGTGGAAAGAAGGAGATATATCAACTGGATCTTGCACCGGAGCTGGAAGGTGTGAAGGCGATGTGCTAGGGGTCGTAAAAACCCTAGCAAACATATATTGATTACAGGTTACCCCCAATCAAAGGGTAACTTGTGTTTGGCGAAAACCCTAACTTGGGTTGCTTGGGTGAGATCTTTCTGATTTACTATTCTTGTTCTATTGTGAGTCTAGGAGCATTGTCCGGGTTAGGGGGACCGGAATTGGCTCATTGTTTGTTGTGAGTCTGTGTCATCTAGGTCTAGGAGGCTCCCAAGTTAAGGCTTGCGCAGGCACCCTGAGAGTGTCCTGTGATCTGGTCCCTGGCTTGGCTTCGCCTGTGTGTTTGGGTATTGTGTTATCTTCTGCTACTTGTTTTTCTGTGATTTGCTTGTGTTTTGTTTTTTGATTCTTGTGTTTATTGTTTTTTTAAGAGTTTCATATGGATGACAATGAAGAGCCTGCTGCTGCCCTTGGGGGTGGTCAAGGGCCACCTCAGGGACTTGGTCCTCAGGGTCCTGCTCTTCAGGGCCCTGGTCCTCTGCCATTTGGGGGAGGACTTGGTGGAGGCCCTCAAGCAGGACCTATTGTTAATCCTGAGACTCTTGTAAGTAAATTGGATGCTAGTGATCCATTATACTTACATGCTTCTGATTCTAGTAATCTTACTATTGTATCTGTTAAACTAAAAGGATCTGAAAATTACACTGTATGGGCTAATGCCATGATACTTGCACTTCAAGTTAAAAATAAGTGGGGTTTTATAGATAAAACATGTGTTAGATCTCAAACTGATGTGGTTCTTGCTAGGCAATGGGATAGATGTAATTCAATTGTTATGACTTGGATTTTAAACTCCATTAGTGAAGAGTTGTATATGGGTCATGTTTTTTCAAAACTTGCTTGTGATGTTTGGATAGAGTTAAAAGAAACCTATGATAAAGTAGACGGGTCAGTTGTATTTGATCTGTATCAGAAAATTAATTCGTTTACTCAATCTGGTATGCCTGTTTCTGATTATTATCATAAACTAAATATAATGTGGAAACAGTTAGATCAAATAATTCAATTACCTGCTTGTGTGTGCAATGCTGCTAGAGAATTTAATAGTTTTAATCACATGATTAAATTGATGCAGTTCTTAATGGGTTTAGACAGTGTGTACATTAATGTTAGAACTACACTTTTGTTGAGAGAACAATTACCTAGTGTAAAAGAAGCCTTTGCTATAGTTTCTAGAGAAGAATCTCATAGAAACTCTAGCATTGGCACTAGGAAAAATCAGACTCTTGGTCTTATGACTAAGAGTACTCAGGTTTTTGAATCAAATAAAAGGAATAATAAGAGTTCTAATCAACATTTAAAATGTACTCACTGTAACAAAACTGGTCACACTGTTGAAAAATGCTTTGAAATCATAGGTTATCCTTCCTGGTTAAAACCAAGAGGAGGACAGCCAAAGAAAGTTCTCTCCAACAATTGTAGTAGTAGTAACAGTAATGAAAAAACTGATGTTCCAATAACTTCATTAACTAATGATCAGTTGTCTAAGTTGCTTAGCTTGTTAGGTGAGAATTCTAATGAAGTTCCCCAAAGCTGTAATGTTACAGGTAATATAATTGACCCTTTCTGTGCTAGTGCTTGGATTAAACCTGTGTTCTGTTTTAATGTTAGTGGAACTCGGTTTAAAATGGGATGGATTATTGATTCAGGGGCAAATCAACATATGGTCACTAGTGAACATGATCTTACTGATTTTATAGATGTGTCTGATTTAAAGATTTATGTTAAACATCCTAATGGAACCAAAGCTTTAGTTACTAAAATAGGGAATCTAAAACTTGGTAGTGGTGTGATCTTGCATGATGTGTTTGTTGTTCCTGAATACTGTATTAATCTGATCTCTGTGCATAAGTTGGCTAAGGATAATAAGTTGTTCATAGGATTTGATGAGAATACTTGTTATATTCAGGATTTGGTCACCAAGAAAACCCTGGTGACTGGTAATCAGCTTGAAGGGTTGTACTTTTGTGGTGGATCCTATGTGAATAATCAAGTATGTGTTCTAAGTAGTAAAGTTTCTGAACTTTGGCATGCTAGGTTGGGTCATCCGTCTGATATAGTTATTAAGAAGTTAGAACCTATTCTAGGAATAAAGTTTGTTGCTAATGAAGGACCTTGTGATGTGTGTCACAAATCCAAGCAACATAGGGAACCATTTCCTCTAAGCGAACATAAAACAACCTGTTTAGGTGAATTGGTTCACTTAGATGTTTGGGGTCCCTATAGAGTTCCAAGTAGAGATGGGTTCAAATACTTTCTAACTATAGTAGATGATTTCTCTAGGTCTGTTTGGGTGTGTCCTATGAAACTTAAAACAGAAGTTTTTGAAAATATAAAAGATTTTGTTAACATTTTAAAAACTCAGTTTACCAAAAATGTTAAAATGTTTAGAAGTGATAATGGTCTAGAGTTTGTTAACAGTCAAATGATTAATTTTTGTAAATCTCTTGGTATAATACATCAAACCTCATGTGCCTATACACCCCAACAGAATGGAGTTGTAGAAAGAAAACATAGGCATCTATTGAATGTTGCTAGAGCCTTGTTGTTTCAAAGTAATCTTCCTGTGAGGTTTTGGGTTGAGTGTGTTCTAACTGCTGGTTATTTGATAAATAGGACTCCCTCCTCTGTGCTTAATGGTAGAACTCCTTATGAGATGGTCTATGGTTTTGAGCCCTTCCTTAGTCACCTAAAAATGTTTGGATGTTTGTGTTTTGCAACTGTCCTAAATGATTCAGATAAACTAAACATTAGGGCTGAAAAATGTGTGTTCATAGGTTATTCAACTGAGAAAAAAGGATATAAAGTTTATGGTTTAGAAACTAAAACAATTTTTTTCTCTAGAGATGTAAAGTTTTATGAAAATGTGTTTCCCTTTAAAGAAGTTTCTGTTTTTGATAAAAATAATGAAAATAAAGATAAGGAAGTAAATTCACAAAACTTTTTTGACTTGTATGAACATGAAACATCCAACCATTCTGACCTACCCGATGATGATGGAAGGGAGCTAGGTAAGCATGAGTCAGATACACATGGGTCTCAGCAATCTGTTGATGGCCATGTGATTGATAGTGAATCCTCTTGCTCACTACAGTCTAATAATAGGTCTGATACAGATAGGGTTGAGCATGTGATGTATGACAATGATAACACTTCAAATTCTGAGGGTAATCTTGGTCATGAAACATCACAATCTGCCATTAGAAGGTCTACTAGGAGTTCTACCTTCCCTAGGAAATTAGATGACTTCGTTATAGAAGGCAAAGTCAAGTATGGAGTAGAAAAAGTAGTTAATTACTCAAACTTGACTTGTGATAGTAAGGCTTTTGCTGTTATGTTAAACAAAAGCCTTGAGCCTAGAAACTATAAAGAAGCATCTAATGATCCTAATTGGGTCAATGCTATGAATGAGGAGATAGAGGCATTAAATAGGAACAACACTTGGGAATTGGTTGAACTTCCTAAAGGAAGAAGTGTTGTAGGGTGTAGATGGATTTATAAAATTAAGTATAAATCAACAGGAGAGGTTGAGAGATTTAAGGCTAGACTAGTGGCTAAGGGGTATAGTCAAAAGGAAGGGATAGACTTTGATGAGACCTTTTCCCCTGTAGTCAAGTTTGTTACTGTTAAATGTGTTATGGCTTTGGCTGTACAAAATGGGTGGAAACTGTTTCAGTTAGATGTTAATAATGCGTTTTTGTATGGAGAGTTAAATGAAGAAGTCTTCATGGCTCTTCCTGAAGGATATTTTTCTGATAAAGAAAATAGAGTTTGTAAATTGAAAAGGTCTTTGTATGGCTTAAAGCAAGCACCTAGGATGTGGAATGAAAAATTAGTAGGTGTCTTAACTGAATTGGGCTTTAAGCAAAGCAAATGTGACTATTCTTTGTTTATTAAGTGTTTTGAAACTGTTATTGTTGTTCTATTAGTATATGTAGATGACATTGTAGTAACAGGGAATTCTATTAATGAAATTGTCTTTGTTAAAGAATGTTTAAAACAAAGGTTTTTAATAAAAGATCTTGGGGAGTTAAAGTATTTTTTGGGAATAGAAGTTGTTCCTTGTGAACAAGGTGTTTGCATGTCCCAAAGAAAGTACTGTTTGGATCTTTTAACCGAGTATGGTATGCTTGCATGCAAACCGGTTAGTAGTCCACTGGAACCAAATCATGTTTTGACTTCAATGTGTAATGAACATAGTGAAGTATTAAGTAATATAACAGGTTATCAACAATTAGTTGGTAAGTTGATATATTTGTCTCATACGAGACCAGATATTTCCTATTCAGTTCATTACCTAAGTCAGTATATGCATAAACCTTTGAGTGCTCATTTAAAAATTGCCTTAAGATTGTTAAGGTACCTAAAGAAAGATCCTGGAAAAGGATTGTTGTTTTCGAAAGAATCTGAATTTGGGTTAAAAGCCTATTCTGATTCGGACTGGGCTAAATGTATTCAAACCAGGAAGTCAGTAACAGGTTTCTGTGTTTTTTTAGGAAGTTGTTTGATTTCCTGGAAAAGTAAAAAGCAACCTACAGTGTCTAGGTCCTCTGCTGAAGCAGAGTATAGGGCATTATGTGCAACTGCTTGTGAAGTCATGTGGATTGTTAGTTTATTGTCTGAATTTGATATAAAATTGGATTTGCCAATACCTTTGTATTGTGACAATAAGTCAGCATTGTCCATTGCTGCGAATCCGGTTTTCTTTGACAAAACTAAACATTTTGGTATTGACTTGTTTTTCTTAAGAGATCTTATTTCAAAAGGGGTCATTAAAATCTTTGACATTAGGTCTGATGCTCAGGTTGCTGATATTATGACCAAGGGGCTTGGTCCTGGGCAGCATTTTGAGTTGTGTAAACAGCTTAGTATGTTTGACCCATTTGCTGTGTAAAAATGTTTTGACCCATTTCAAGGTTATTAGATTGAGGGGGGGTGTTAAAAGGACATCTATATTTCAATCTAATATAATTGTATTTATACAAGTTGCTTTGATATATTGCATAAGTCATTGCAGGTGATGGAGATCATAAGGGTTGATGTGGTTGCTGTGTAGATCAAGTCAGGATACTAGGACATGTAGATCAAGGTTATGAGGTCACAAGGACAAGAGGTCACAAGGCTATGTAACAGATAGTGTCACGTTTATATATTCAAGAGCATGTGGGCCTTAACGATGTGTTGTACAAGTCGTGTACATCTGGCCCATTAACCCACTTACATATTTGTACGTATAATGGCCCAGGTTCATAGTCTGGCCCATTAGTCAAGTTGTGTTTCTATATGAACGGTTCAGATCATCACTCTTCAAATGTGTGGCTCAGATTAACTATACACGGATCCCGAGGTGTACTCGTCTCTCGAGCTATATATTCTACAGTCTTCTTCACATCAGATTATCACTCCTCATTTTATTCACTTTTAATCTCTCTGTTTCTCTCGTGTACTTTAGACGATTAGGGTTTTCAGTTTACGTCTTGTATTCTGTAGAGGTGTTCTAATCATTGTCTAAGTTTTGTAGATCATGTTGATCTGAGAGTCTGTTATTTTAGAGAGTTGTTGTCAAGATTTGTAATCAGTTTGATCTTAGAGTTTCTTGTTTTGATTAATAAAGTTCTTCATGTTCTTGATATCATGTTTTCTGACATGGTCTTTAGTATACAGACCTTAAAATATGATATAGTATTCCCGTGTTTTCACATGGGATTTCACTTAGTATATATATAATAAACCAAAGAATTGACTATTTTTTTTGTTTGAAGTATTAGGTGTTAGCATTGGATTTATAGATTGTTTTAGGTTAGGTATTGAATATTGATATTAGAGTTATGCATTTTTTTGCCTTTATGATAGGTGTTAATAGTAGAGTTATACATTGTTTTAGGTTAAGTATCAATATTAATATGTTAGAGTTGTATATTTTTTTAACCTGGGGATATGTGTTAATATTAAAGTTAAATTGGAGTTATACATTGTTTTAGGTTATGTGTTAGCATTGGAGTTGTACATTGTTTTAGGTTAGATATTAATATTAGAGTTATACATTGTTTTAGATTAGATGTTAACATTAGAATTATACATTGTTTAAGATTAGGCGTTAACATTGAAGATACAATGTTAATTGTTTTAGGTTAGGTGCTACCCAAAGCTTTTCTGCATGTAACTGTAAAGCGCACCAGTCTATTTCATATGTAAATTTGATGTGTCATATTAGATTTCTCAACCCGAGACGCTCTCGGGGTATAATCTAGTGTAAAAGTATTAGTAATTGGCGTGGTGTTTCTCCACGGGATAATCATGAATTTATTTCAGTTCCATTTTTATTTCGGCTAAAAAAACTGTAAACCCAAAAAGAAAATCGAATAATCGAAAACCCAAATTGATAAGCATCCAAACTCACGAGTCTAAAACTAGAGGACCACATAAAAACATCAAGAACCAGTACCGGTACTGAAACCGTTCAGCAAGAATAAATCAACAACTAAGGGGCTGTTTGGTTGATTAAGTGCTGAATCTTTAAGAGGTCTGAATGGTTAAGAGGTCTGAATGGTTAAGCGCTGAATCATTAAGTTTGACCTCTTAATGGTTAGTTTTCTTGTCCCACATTGGTAGAAGAGCTTCATTAAGGTTCAGCCCAGTTCAGTGCTTAATAATTCAGTACTTAATGGTTCAGCAACATCTCAAATCTTAATAGTTTGTAAAATAAAAACGGGTTTGGACCACACATCCACATCGGAATTGCCCACTCAACTTGGCAGCGTTGAATCTACGCACAGCCCCCATTTCCCCCTACAATAATAATATCTCAATCTCTACGTAATTGTAAACCAATTTCCCTTTTAATCATATCTTTTATTGTTATAAGTTATACCCACTTCGTTTCTTGATCTTTAACCTTCAATTTTGGTTCATATCAACCATCATGTCGTTCAGATTCAGAGGAGGGGTATGCACACTTTATCTTTCTCATCAATTCACTTACTTTATGCCTATAACTCACCTTAACATATGTTAATTGTGTACTAATTGCTTTGATGTTAGTTTCTTTGGTTGATTTGGGTATTTTGATAAGTTGGTTATGATCTTGAAAGGAATATGTTTTTGGGTGTTTTAGTTTTGGAAATTGTATGCAGGAAACTCTGAATTTCATTAGTTGGTTATGAATTTGAGCAAAGTTTGTTCGGTTTCGTCGATTTGAGCTTAATTTTTGCTGCCTTGTGTGTGTGAGATATAGTGGAAATGATTCCTGTTATGTGAATGAATATAGAGGTGAAATGACCGGTTTTCGAGAATTAGTTTGGTAGTAGCAATAGTTGTTAATAGCGAATAGCGGACGATAGCGACAAGCTACCGATATGCGACATAGCGATAGCGATGAAATAGCGGGCGCTATTTCATGTTTAGCGATACACTAGAAGAACTTTTTAGAGATTTTTTACATGCATATTTTACCCAAAAAATAAAAAAAAATGCTAAAAATAGAAAAATCTCGCTATTTGTCGCTAATCAACCATATAGCGACACATGAGCGCTACGCTATTCGCTATAGCGGGCGCTATGGTCGCTATTAACAACTATGGTAGTAACTGCAACAAAACTGAGCCGAGTTGTTAGGCTCGTTTATCTTAACGAGCCAAAATTTTGAACTCGAGCTAAGCTCTTAAAAGTCCAGAGCCAACTTTTTTTATTTTTGAAATTCTTATAGTTATCAAAGGTGCATGGGCCTCGTCTGGGGACTAGGCGTGAGGCGAAGAAAAGGCGAGGGTCTGAGATAAAAAAAAGCGAATAAATTTCATCTAGTTAGTATCAATAGTTTTAAAATATTGATGTATTAGTGTATACAAGTAGCTTTCCTTAGATAAAAGTAGAAATGTGGCTTGAATCTAGCCAAAAGTTAACGAATTTGGCTGGAAACTCTCCGGAATTTGAAAATCTAGCTGAAATCTGTGCCTAAACCATCACCTGGAGAATTAAAGCGCAATTTCCTTGACTCAAAGCGCAAATGCATCGCCTCACCTAAAAAATGGGCATAGGCGCAAGAGGCGATGGCTTTTAACAACTATGGAAATTCTTAAGTTTTTTTATACACATGTTGATGTATATAAAAACAAATTATAATTTTTGTAACGTACGCATAATGCAGACTTGATAATTTTTATTTGTATTAAAATTTGGGTTATAAATTATATATATTAAAACTTTTAGCTTTAATTAAAAAAGCTACTCGAGCGAGCCAACAAGTCAGCTAATGAGCGAGCTTGCCTTGGGTCCAGCTTTTCTTGTTTACAAACGATCTAATTTGAAGCGAGCTCTTTTAATGATACCATTATGATTATATGTTGATGTATGGGTCGTTTGACTCATTTTAAATGTATATCCTATAATAATCATAATTTGTCAACCTGTCAAAATGATTGATAATAGCTTTCAAAAGACAATGCCAAACGCCCCTAAATCTAGAATGTGGTGTGATTCTGGCAATCTTATCATCCACGTTTTAGACCACGAATGTGCGATTGGCGTTTATTTGAGCTTTGAAATTTACATTTTTTTTATGTTTGATTTGATATCTAAAACTATTTTTCTTATAAATTTTGTTGTTGATTCTCAGAAAAATGCTTCTTCGGGAATGGGTGTTGCTGATCACTGTAAAGGCACGTTCTTGGAGCTGCAAAGAAAGAAGGCACACCGTTATGTAATTTTTAAAATTGATGAGAAGAAAAACGAAGTTGTTGTAGAGAAGACCGGGAAGCCTGCTGAAAGTTATGAAGATTTTACATTGGCTTTGCCTGAAAATGATTGCAGATACGCAGTCTTTGACTTTGACTTTGTCACCTCGGAGAACTGTCAAAAGAGCAAGATTTTCTTTATCGCATGGTTAGCTTTCTTTATTTTCGTATATTATCAACATGCGTGCGTACCTTTAAAAAAAGTTGCATCATTTTCTAGTACAAAAAGAGTATAAATTAGAATAATTGGTATTCTAGTTCATATTATTAGGGTTGTCTAGGACTTGTTCATAGCTCATTTAGGATGTTTTAGAGGTTTAGGCAACTTTTAGCCTGAATTTGGCCGGAAAATCAGCCTGATGAGTTTAAGCTCTCATTTTTTATCGCCTGTGCCTAGTTCCAGGCGCGCGCCTAGGCACCGTTTTTCACAAAAAAAAAAGCCCAGATTTGCGCCTGAGCCACCGCCAGGCGCTATAGGTGCGCCCGAGCGCCTAGGCGCGCGCCTGAAGGGCTTTTGACAACATAGGTTTAAAGTTTAAACATGGTTACTTCATATCGATTTGTATATTTGGTTGTAAATTTGTAATATAAATTAAATAAAAAAATTTTTTTTTGGTTAAACTGGTTGTGTTCGTGTCATCCTGCGAAACCTCGTTTAATGTTTGGGTTTGAGTGTTTGACCCGTAAAACCGCGAACACGACCCATTTAACACTCCTAATTTGATTCCTGAACTATTTCTTGCATGCTGTCTAGGTCTCCTGCAACGTCAAGGATTCGAGCCAAGATGTTATACGCAACATCAAAAGATAGGCTCAGGCACGAGCTCGATGGGGTCCACTACGAGATTCAAGCTACTGATCCTACAGAAATGGAGCTTGATGTGCTCAAGGAACGCGTTTACTAACCGGTTAGCATTTTTGACCCGTTGTCTCCACCTTTCTACAGTTGCAAACCGGTTTCCACTTCTTCTAGCAGAAGAAAGTTATGTTTCGAATAAATGGCAGTCGCGCTTCAATAAAACTATGTTTAACCCGAATATTATAACCCGTCGCCTGTTACTTCATCTTACAAAATATGTATTTAGTGACCGGTCAATATATCATAGTTGGCTTCTGATTCTGTTGTCTTATGTCACAAGAGCAATTCACTAGCAGACTAATTTTTTTTTTTTTTTTTTTTTTTTTTTTTTTTTTTTTGTAGCATAATTTCTAAAACAATAATTAAGGGATCAAACAACACCATTCTAAACAAACAAACAACACTCACTTAACTCCAGTGACATTCAGGCTTGTCTCTCGCTACCAGCTTCCTCTTCGTGCTCGCCTGACATTTCCTCGAGAGACTTTCCCTTCGATTCCGGCACTAGAAACGTACACAACGTTCCCAAAAGGTTAATCACACCCAAACAAATCAACGAGTTTTTCACTCCGATGCCGGGTGGGTACCCGGCATCTGCCTTAACTGGATCTTTATCTTGGGCCAAATACAAGAACCCAAATGCCCCAACTATAGCTCCTAGTTTCCCAGATGCCGCGGAAATCCCGTGGCAAGTGGACCGGAACCTTGCGGGGAAAATCTCCGCAGGGACCACAAATGTAGTGGCATTCGGCCCGAAATTCGCGAAAAAGAAAGTTAATGAGTAGACCGCTACGAATCCCAGGTTGTGTTCCGGTTGGGTCCAGTAGTTGTAAGGGAATGCTAAAACAAACATGAATATTGTCATCATTATGAACCCGATTAGTTGGATCGTGAACCGTCCGATTCTGTCGATCAAAAGCACGGTGAACCAGTATCCGGGGACAGTGCTGCAAAGCGCGATAAGCGTTTGTGCTCTCGCGATTTTGTAAACTTCTTGGATAGCGTTCATGGTTTTCGCGGGCGGGATCCACCCGATGGCGGTGAATATGTCTTTTTGGAAGAGGTTTTGGCTGTAAAACGCGATGTCGAGCAAGAACCATGTGCTTGTTGTTCCGAGCAAATGCAGGCCGTGACGTTTAGCGAATTCTTTGCTGAAAAGCCCGAAAGAGTACTTCGAATCCGCCATTACTACGTCGAGTTTCTCTTGCTCGGATTCGATGTCGGTTTGTAGGACTTTCGACATGTCGGAAGCTGCTTTTTTCGCGTCTTTCGCCACTAGCGCGGTGTATCTAGCTGTTTCGGGCATTTTCATCCTCCAGTAGTAAGTTAAAAGTGCGGGAATAGCTCCGACCATCAAAACAATCCTCCACACGTAATCGGCTTCTGGAACGGTCGAATTTATCGGATCTACCTCATACGGCGGAGCTTTAAACCGGCTATCGAAAATCGCAGCCATCATAATGGCGAACACGCCTCCTCCCAAGATCCCAAACCCTTGCATAGCGAACACTGCAGCTATAAACGCGCCACGAGTTTTCTTATTAGAATATTCTGACATGATAGTGGCGGAGAGCGGGTAATCACCACCGATCCCAAATCCTAACCAAAACCGGAAAAAGCAAAGTGTTGTCATAACCCCTTTCGGTTGGCTACCAAACGATAACCCAGACGCAATTGAGCAAACACACATGAGAATAAGCGTGATACCATACACCTTTTTTCGTCCCAGTTTATCACCAAGCCACCCGAAAAACAATTGCCCGACCAATGTTCCAACGAGTGCAACACCATTCACCGAGGCAGAAACTTGAGGAGGTAAACTTCCGGGCTTCGGAGACCCTTCTTTATGATAATATATCCTTCCAAGCAATTTCGTGACAAGCGAGATGCAAAATAGATCATACGCGTCCGTGAAGAACCCCATTCCAGCGATCACAATCGCGGTGAAGTGATACCATTGTGTTTTCGCTCCATCGAGCGCGTTAAGGACCTTCAAATTTCCGGATGACTCCATTAATCACCTTCTTTCTACACAAAAATCCCCATAACAAATCAATACATATAAAAAAAAACGTACCCAGCATAATCTCACTTATAGCAGAAAATCAACATATGACGACGAAAACAAAATTGATTGTATCTATCTTTCATGTATGCAATGTAATAAAAAGAAACAATAGAAATTGTAGAAATTTATGGTATGATGTACTGACCTTTGTTTGTTATTGTTATTGTTCTTGAAAATGAAGTTAAAGAAAATGTGTGTATATATATAGAATGAAAAGAGTATAGAACCTAAAATTAAGCAGCATATGCTCACTATTTTCGCTACTATAACAAACTAGTCAAATATATATAAATAGGATTCAACCCGCAAATGTTTGTATCGAATTGGACATGAATACAAACCACTTTCTATTGACAATGAGACTAGGTGTTCAATTGTAGAAAAATATAAACGGATCCAAATATCCAACTATCCATTCAATGATGATAGTTATGTTCAGGGATGGACGGTATCGGGTAAGTGACATGATTAAAATAATTTACGTCATAAGATTGTTGTGGGTGCATTTACTGAGGACATGATGAAAATAATTTATGTGTCATTAGATTGTTGTGGGGGTGTTTACCGTGGGACATGATAAAAATAATTTAGGTTGACATGATAAAATTAATTGTTATGGTCGTTTATGTGGATGACATCATAATCACAAGGGACGATGATGTCGGGAAGCTTAACTATTTGATAGTTACATAAGCAGATGTTTCCTTTCTAGTGAGTGGCGCGTATTGAGCTATCTCAAAACCACACTAGGTCTAGAGGTTTTCTACTTTCTATTCTGATTAGGATCACAATTAGTTGTGTGTGTGTGTTTACCGAGAAAGGAGATGGACGAATATCAGAGTTCTCAGATGCAGATTGTACGTTATTTTACACGAAGGTCTATGACTGGGTATCGTGCGTTTGTTGGAGGTAATCATTGTATCCGGGAAGAGTAAGAAGCCCCATACAATATGTAGATTGAGTATTAAGTCAAATATAAAGACATCTTGGATTCACATCATTGATGATAGTTGTTTGTCATCTTTTCAGAGAACTCATGGTTGTTTTTGACGACTTGATAGTATCCGATAGTGAAACTAGATTCGCTAGATCAAGTCTAGTTTGGATCCAATATACGTTTTATGAATATTACTGTGAAATCCGGTTTGGAAGAAACTGGTTTTCAAATATACGTTTTTTTTATCGGCTTAATCACCCCCCCCCCCCCCCTTTCATTTGTTAGTATATACAAGTATTTGTATGTGTTAGTTTAATCACAACGGTGTAAATCAAAATCACACCACTCAAAATCACTTTCTAATCTTAAAAAAAAAAAAAAAAAAAAAAAAAAAAAAAAAAAAAAAAAAAAAAAACCCTCTTGTAATTCATCCAAATTTGATCAATCACAATCATTCATTGGTTTTGGGTCTTCATCAACCAACTTAACAGTTGCAGTTGTAGCTATTAAAAAAAAAAACAAAGAGATTTCGCACCATATGATGTGATTGTAGAGCGACCCAAAGATTGCATCACATATTGGTAGTAAAGCAGCCCAAGCCCAATACATTACATAAGGCCCAACATATTTTATATTCTGTGATCATAATTATGATAATCAACAAAGCCCAAAATTGTTTACAGAATGAAACAAGCCATGGATTTCTAATAATTTACAACAAAAAAAAATAAAAAAAAAATTATAAAATCTAAAAAAAAAAAAAACTTTAAAAAAACAAAAACATTTAAAAACAAAAGGAATAGATACTTCAAGTTCAAGGCAGTGGCGTTAATGATTCACTAAGAAGCAAAAGTTCTTCCATATAATCCACACCCAAATCCTCAAAAACCACCGTATGGCCACAGCTGCCGCCGTCATCCGATACGGCGGCAGCCGCCATACTCTTCTTTACCGGTCTTTTCCTCAAAGAGTGTCTTCTCTTCAATGCCATAACAGGAGAACACCCTTCTTCAACCCCATATTTCATTTCCTTCAATGACTCCTTAACTCTCTCAACAGGAAAATTCAACACCGCATGCGGTCCCCTCGTCGAAAATGCGGCTTGATCATAAGCCATGGCGGCCGCCTCCGCACTATCAAATGTTCCCAACCATACCCGGACTCCGTTTCGTGTCGAATCCCTTATCTCGGCTGCGAATTTCCCCCATGGCCGCTTTCTTACGCCGCGGTAGGATTTTGATTTTTTTAATTTTTCGGCAGCCGACTCTTTTTTTTCGGCGGCTGATTTTTCAGCCGCCAAGATATCGGGAAATAGCGTGTAATCGCAGTCGAATTGGTTAAAAGGGTGGGCATTGTGTTGGTAAAGAAGCTCATCCCATGAATAAGAAGTTTCGGGCGAGTGATCGGCGGTTCGGACTTCGAATTGGATGCAAGAAGTAGCCATTGATGGCGGTTGGAGGCGGCGGCGGCGGTGGTGATCGGCAGTGGTAGAGTGTTAAGTGACTTAAACAGAGGATGTTCTTGGTTATATATATATATGCCTTTAAAATCTGTTAATCTATTGGAGGTTTTTTAATAATATTTTAAAAGGGATGTAATTGGACGGCTAAAAAATGGCATAATAAAAAAAGAGATGGGGGCACGTGACGCAAGGCGGCTGGTCCAAGTCAGATGGATATTATAAGAGGCGTGCCAACGTGGACGTAATTAGGCAGGTCAGCATGACAACTTGGATATTATTATTATTATTATTATTATTATTATTATTATTATTATTATTATTATTATTATTATTATTATTATTATTATTATTATTATTATTATTATTATTATTATTATTATTATGAGTAAAGATCAAATACAAAGTGTTTTTCGGTAAGAAATGTGAGAATAAAATGGAGTAAACAAATTTTATTTTTTTTTAGAATTTTTTTCCAATGTGCTTAGACATACTTTCTAGATGAATAATACAAAAAAAAATAAATTTTTTTAGTGTAATTACGTCATTAAAGTAAATACACTAGTTTACACTAGAGTAATTATGTAACTACTCTACACGTAATTACTCTACACCAATTTTTTTTTTTTTAGTTTTCAATACTACAATACATGTTTAACAATATTGGAAAAAATATTTCGAAAAAAAAAAATACCTTCTTTTGATTCTCACAGTTCTTACCAAAAAACAGTTTGTATAGGATCCTTCCCCTTATTATTATTATTATTATTATTATTATTATTATTATTATTATTATTATTATTATTATTATTATTATTATTATTATTATTATTATTATTATTATTATGATGATGATGATGATGATGATAAAATTTCTGATTACTTAAATGTATTACAACATGCTCCTAATTATTATTGTTACATTTTCGTAAGCATCATGTCATATTTATGCATAAGATGGTAAAGTTAGCTTGTTATTTGAAGAACTAAAGCTATTCTATCATGTTATCTAACGCGAAGCGATCATTAACGTTATGGTTTATCTTAACTTGTATGTTATAAGATACTAGATTCTATCCCGGGAGCGTCCCGGGTTAAAAATTTTAATATGATACATTAATTTTACATATGAAATAGACTGATGTATAACTTTAATATTAATATCTAACCTAAAACAAATTAACAATGTACAACTCCAATGCTAACACCTAACCTAAAAGAATGTAGAACCTTAATGTAACTCTAATATTAACACATATCCTAAAGACTAAACAAATGTACAACTCTAACATACTAATATTGATACCTAACTTAAAACAACGTATAACTTTATTAACCTATTCGGCTCTGGTTGAAAAAAAAATATATTTACTGATTTAAACATAATTAGTGACTTGTCTATACATGATTAATGATTTACCTGAACACTTTGTGTTTTTTTTCCTGTATGAATAAAACCCCACAAAAAAATTTCTCCGTTTTTTATATAGCACTATGGTACTCGTTGGAAAGATAATAAAACGCTCGTTAATTTGGTGTAATTTTTTTCTTTAAAAAATCTCGTATATTAAAGATATTAACGTTTAAAAATTATATGAGGAAACATGAGGGTGAAAAATCCAATTTTGTTTTTAAATTATTTTTTTCCTAAAATATCTCAATGCCACATGGGATGACACATGGCACACTCAAGAAAGAGAATGCCTCTTTGAGTGCCATATCATTAAAATGACTTTGGTTTATTATATATATATACTAGCTGATTACCCCGGGAGGGTCCCGGGGTTGAAAAATCTAATTTTACGTGATAACCTATTGCAAATGGCTCAAGTTAACTAACCACAAAATCTCTCAATCATAACATGTTCATAGTATTCTAATCAGTAATAACTCATATTCCCTAATCTAAAACCTAATCAGTAATCATCTAAAGATTCACTTATGTAAGCTGCAACTATTCAAAAACTTATCACATCTCTCTAATTTCTCACATTCTAATGGCTCTTATAATTCCTAACCTAATCAACTAAACAAACACTTAAGTTGAAAGTTGTAACCATTGCATCTCATTATGCCACGTGACATAATTAAGAGATGGTTGAAGCCACCATTGAACGCCATGTCAGCAACTATCAATTCTTCCCGGTAGCGTCCCGGGGTTGAAAAATATAACCATTCTAATAATTCTAATACTAATAGTAATAATTATTACTCTTGTAATTAATAATTAAATAAATAAAAAAAATAACCTTCCTATAAGCTGACACCATGTGTTGCAGTGTGGCGCGATTCTTTGTTCTAGCTTCTCTTGATGAAGTATACCTAGTAAAATTCTAATGATAACATGACGATTGGGCTGATTTTCAATATCGTAGATAAGAATCTGATTTAAAAGAAAAAACATGATTAATGAATAACATGAACAGTTTGTGTTTTTTTCCCTGTATGAACGAAACCTCACAAAAAAATAGTCGATTTTTTCTCCGTTTTTTATATAGCACTATGGTACTCGTTGGAAAGATAATAAAACGCTCGTTAATTTGGTGTGATTTTTTTCTTTAAAAAATCTCGTATATAAAAGATATAAACGTTTAAAAATTATGGGAGGAAATATGAGAGAGAAAATTTTAAATTTATTTTTAAATTATTTTTTCCTAAAATAACTCAATTTAATTAAAAAAATGAAATAATTCAAAAACACTAAAGTCTTTCAATTATGATGCCACGTGGCAGTTTAATGGAGAGGTTGAAGGCACCATTGCACGCCACGTCAGCAATGTTCAATTCTTTTATATATATTAATAGATAGATATAGATATTTTTTATATTGTTGTCTTTGTAACTTCTTAATTAAAAGATACAAACCCATGGACCGTGGTTAAGATTTTAAAAGGGTAAAAACAAAAGAATAAAATCAAGACGGATTTACGCAATCAAATGAGTGAGGAGTGGGTAAAAAAAACTACCTATTTTTTTTTGTCTAAACCCCAAACCACTACCCGATTTGGGGTATCCGAACAAGGCGAGGCACCTGAAGGGATAGGGTACCTAATCCAGACGCGGATAACAACCCTATCCCATAAAATGCACCAACTGCAAGAACACCGCGGACCTCCAACCCGCGGAAAGGAACTTCATATCAGCAGCGACGTCAACTCCCTGACGCTCGCGGAACAGAACCTGCGCATGACGACAAGATCATGCGCAGGATCACATCATCCGGGTGACGTCATCAGCTCAAAGGAATCTTCAAGCGTGAGCCCACGCGCCGAATATGCTGATAGCATCAACCTTTAGTACAAGGTTGTACGGAAGATCAAGAATTAAGGAGATCTGGTCAGGCGTTGAACATTCTTTGCGCCAACTAAATAACAACACATGTCAGGAGTGGTCCAACAACCCCTGACAGTGAACAGCGATATGACTGCTTCTATGCTTCCATCATGCTACCATGAACAATACACGCCAAAGGTACTGTGCATGCATGTCCACCTGCTACCACACGTCACGTCAGACACCACCAGTTAGGCCTGTAAACCGGCTTCCATGCCTGAAGATTACCAAGGGGAACAAGAAACAGTCCCGAAGGAACCCATTTCCCAAAAGGCCAAAAAGCCCAAAAAGCCCAAACAACAAAAATCCAAACCCACCAACCCAAAAAGAACCAAACCAAAACCCTCCCAACACTAATCCCAACACCCCATCCACCCAGATGTCCAGGTTCATCCCCCCGACCCAAAGCACCTCGCTATGGCCATAGCGAGACGCCTAGGGTTCACTTTTCCAGATATTCATGCAAACTCATACTGACGTTGTACTTTGATGTGGCCAAAGCGTTTCGCTATGGACATAGCGAGGCCCTTTGAGAGGGTTAAAATATAACCCAGGGGGTGGAAATAAACGAATTTTTTGCATTAATGGTAGCTTTTTGGTTTTACAAATTATAATTTGTAGGCTTCATGGAAAAAAAACCCACAAATGGTGATGCCTTAGATCCATTCTAAGGGATCAAAAGGAAGAAGTCGCTTATTGGAAAGAAGGGATCATTCATTGTCGTGCAAAGATAAATACCTCATCAGATTTCACATTCTCTTCATCCCACAATTATTTTTCCAACACAAACGAAATACTAATCAAAATACTAATCCAAAGATGAGGTATAATAGTTTTTCCACAATTGTTTTGGATGGTAGAGTTTTTTAGTGATATTGGATTGATGTTACATCCACATGGAGATATAATAGTATTGGGCGGGGAGTGTTTGTTTTTAAACTTGTATCATACATGCTTAAAGGCATCGTCTCCCGTTTCATCCCCCGCCTTGCATCGCTTTTCCGGGGTCCAAAAAAGCGGTGTCTTTGGATCGGTGTTACATCCACATGAAACTACTTGGATCGATGTTACATCCACACGTGGTATAACACGTGTAGAATGCAACATTGGTATTGTAGTTTATAATATTGGAGAGTTGGTTTGCGTTGGTAGTAACAATCTCCAGTGTTGCACCCCCAGGCATGCCAACAGATTCTGTAGGAGGTTCAACCTTCCAGGCAAACCCTGTTCTTTTGCCGGGGTAATGTGCCCTACAAGTGGCCCTTCCTTTTTAAAGTTGGAATTGGTGTTCTCGGAAATTGAAGGTGGTGGATTCATTAAAGCTACTAATTTTAGCAGCAAACTTAATCCCACTTAATCCTTCTGCGCTTTCAGCGCAAGGCCCTCCGATATTGAAGAATCACGGTCGGTCATTAGCAACGTCGGGGATATCGGATGTAGCTGCTCTTGCTCGTGCTCCTCTTGGCAGGGTAATCTAGCTGCTCATGGGTACCCTTTAAGATTTGGTACCCATGTTCAACAGATCGATGGACTTAAAGATTTGGCCAAATGGGTTTGAATTTGAATGTTGTCCTAAGTTTAAGGATTGGGAGAATGTCGAGGTAGAATATTGGAATTGGTGTTCTCGGAAAAACATTGTTTTGTAACTCGGTAGATTGTATAGTTTGACTAGTTTGAAAAAATAGTTGGTAAATAAATTTGTATTATTTGTTTTAAATAAATTTATCATTATTACATGTATTTACTTTTATTTTAGAAAACGTCTAATAATAATAGTAGTAGTATTAAAATTAACAGTACCATAATAAGGCTGTCATTACTAAATAAATGATCCCTTCTTTCCAATCAGCGACTTCTTCCTTTTGATCCCTTAGAATAGATCTAAGGCTTCAAGAGGACAACTTACAGGCTGCAAATGATTGGAAAGAAGATTACCTATGATCCTTTAGAATGGATCTGAGGCATCATCATTTGTGGTTTTTTTTCCATCAAGTCTACCAATTATAATTTGAAAAACCAAAAAGCTACCATTAATGCAAAAAAAATCGAAATAAACCGAGTCTTATATAAACTCTTCTAGTTTTAACTAGTTTAAAAAGGTTTAGAGTCCTCTTTGAGTATTGCAAGAGCCGGCGTGCTTAGCTTGATGGCGAGCAAGAGTGACGTGACAATTGACAACCCACATTCTAAGACTAATCTAGTGATCATGAATTCATGATTATGAGACAAACTACATGGAAATACACTCTTTTGACTAATAATTCCACATCAACATTGACTAAAAAAAATCAAATTTAATGGTTGTGATAAGCAACTTGGCATATAATCATGTTCCGGATCCAGTGTATCAAATTTAAGACCACGTGTTACTACATGTTTTATTATTATTTTAAATCACCTCATGTTTTTTTTTTTATTCAAATACAATGAACCTTCAAGGCTTCAATTTCTTCGTGGCACTTTAGGTTTCTGCACGTGTTTTAATATTAGTTTTTGCAGTTGCTTACATGACTATTGTGGTTTAAGAGTGTGTTTGGGATAGAGTTAGAGAAACAACTTATTGATTTAGTGTTTTTTTTTAAAGCGAATAAATTAATAAATTGTTTGGCTTTGGCTTTTGACATTTAGAATACAAATTACAGATCTAACCATCTACATTTTGCATTCAAACCCATCTGTACTGATTGGTCATTTCACATATATTAGCTAAGTCAAACAATTTTAAAAAACAATTTATTGACTTTATTTCATCACAAAATATAATCAAAACACTTTTTTGTAAACTTCTTTTAAAAAAATCATAAGTCAGTAAACACTTTTAACAAGAAACACTTTTAGAGTAAAATAAGCAATCCCAAACACCCCCTTAAGAGTGTGTGATGGTTTAGTAAAGTTAGTCAAGTGTCACATTCTATGTGACGAGCTATGACCGGTTCGTTTAATCCGAACCCGTCCACACCTATTAAAATCCATACTTTCGAAACCGACATAATTAATACAAAAACGATTATATCACTAAAAACAAAAACTTCACATATTTTGAAGTTTTCTCATTGATTAACCAAATATCCTAATTCAAAGGAATATCACAACTTAAATACAACTCTTCACGGCGAACCCTAAACCACCAATTAGTACAATAGGTGAGGTAAACATAGGGATTCATACTCTCTTTCTCTTTCTCTTTCTCTCTCTCTCTCTCTCTCTCTCTATATATATATATATATATCTTTCTCACACACACCTCACATTCTTTTTCTCCATAAACAAATACTTATTCTCACGTCAAAGGATGGTCACATAGATAACATCATTCATGTGGCGAGTTTGACAGTATTCTATTTTGCAGTACATAGAGTTCATGTTCACGTTTAAGGAAGATAATAGTGGTCCAGATTCTATTCGTAGATCAATACTCTCACACATATCTTCACTATAAATAATAAGAAGTGGAGTTGATTTATATATATTTGAGCAATGGTTTAAGGGGTCCAACAACATGTAAACGACGAAGTTGAATAATAGTATAGAGTTAAAGCACAAATAAAAAGAGAACACTCCGGAAAACAAAGGAGTTATTTGTTTACATCTGAATGGTTCTATTCAGAGCCTACCTCTGAATCGGTCAGATTAGGTGTGTTTGGTTCACTAGAACACAACCTCTTAATGGTTCCATTCAGCTCTTAACCATTCAGCATTGAAAACTAGCTGAATGAACAAGAAGACACGCATACCCCCAACCACCACACTCCTTTCTCAACTCCGACGTCGGGCACCCACACCTTCCTCGACGCCGGCGCCATCCAGCCCAACTCTCATCAGCGTCGACATTTTCCACCTCAACACTCCTTAGCACGCGGACGTTGTTCGGCTCCCGACCATCCTCAACACCAACGTCGGCCACCCCAACCCTTAGCACCGACGTTGTCCAACCCCTCGACCATCATAAGCACCAACACATTCGGACCCCCACCCTACCCCAATTTAATTTTGGCTCCAATATTCATGAAAATGAATACGTATCAAGTGTGTACCTTTTTCTTCGATTTTGAATTTGTAATAGGAGGGTTTCGTGAAATTGGAGTCTGTATCGTTAGGTGCTGAGTAGGGAAATGAGAAGAAGAGTAATTGGAGTGGTAGTGAATCAAGATTTGAGAAAGTTTGTTGTTGTTGTTGTTGTTGTCGTCGTCGTCATATTTATGTTGTTTCATTAAACCAAACTAAAAGGGTAAAATAGTCATTCTGTACCATCATTTAGAGGTCCAAACAAACAGTATTCATTGATTCAGCACTTACTGGCTCAGAGTCTATTATATATCCAAGCCTCTTACTGGTTCAACATTTACCCACTCGAAGGTTTCCAAATAGCCCAAACTTATATAATATTGAATACTAAAACTATCTATATAATCGTAAAGACAAAAGTTGGTGACATTTACAAAAATGCCACTAATCTTTATATATTTTTCCAACAATCATACAACCCTTCAATTTTTGAGAATTACAGTGTTAACCCCTACACTATTACTTCATTTTAAACCCCCTCAACTTTAGAAAATTGCAATCTTTAGCTAATTTATTTATAAAAAAAAACTAATTTGTCATTGTGTTTAATGACTTTGTAAAATGTCATTTTGACCTACTTAAGTTTCTAAAGTTATGAGTTTACCCATATTGTTCCATTATCTTAAAAAACTATTTTTTACATGCGTAAGTTTTATTTATGTCGGTATAATTTGAGTTGGTTTACGTTTCGGAGTAACTTTTTTAGAAACAAGTCAAGTCAAATATAATACGTTTTGATGCTTGTTTTATGTATGTTTCTAGTTGGTCTACGTTTCGCCGTAAATTTAGTTGCAAATCGAATAAGGTCAAATATAATACGTTCTCATTTGACGGTATAAATTCTAATTACTCTACGTTTCGACTCCACCACAACATGCTAGGGGTAAAATTTCAACCCTTGATTTTAATATGTCTTTTGATTACACGTGTCAGTTTTCCCTTTATATACGTTTTATGTTTTTTTGTACGTTTCCTATGTATTAGTTGGGCCATATATAAATACGTTATGATTGTACAATATAAATTCGGTTACTTTACATTTTGATTCAACCGCATTACTAATTGAGTTAAATTGGATACGTCGAAACACGCATTTTAACAAGGTTAACGCATCATACGACACTTAGACTAATCCGTTCGATGTTTACAATGTATCCGAACGGCAACGCACGCAGGTCCATTAGTTATCAAACTTTTGTTCTCTCTGTAAATTTTTACATGGTGGAGATAAGTTTTGGAAAGCTGAAATTGACATTAAATTCAAGATAACTTCATAATGAACACGTAACTTAGTCAAATCAAAGATTAACTTGTTTTTACAATAAAAATGAAATAAACTAGAACTGCGAAATTAGGTAAAACCTTTGACTTCGAAACTGGGACTCGAGGTCTAATAACATGATAGGGCACATTGAGACACTTATCACCTCCGTAACTCGTAGCTCATAAGATAACGACCATTATGTAATTTTTTTTAGGTTGAAACATTTTTAACATGTTTACGAGACTGCTTAACTTCATATCATATACTTACTAATATAATATTTTGTTGCTAAAAGGGTATAGTGATCAACGAAGCTTCCGAATTCCAGTGTAGTTTTATCTGGCAAAGCGTAGTAATGACATACAACACATATATTATAGTGGTTTTGTAGAAGAAAAGTTGAGATGCAGCACGACTAAAAAGAATTTTGTCAGGGTTAGACGATACATAAATCGAAGAAGAAGAAAAAAGTTTTTGCAGTAAAAATGTACTTTTTTTTAACAGTCGACGGTACACACCTATAACGAAGCCCCACACCCTTCAGGTCTGATCCCCGGGGCCCCCCTGAGGTCCAACCCCTCATTTCATAATAACCCTGCTCTGAGTGGGATTCGAACCTGTGACCTCCCAGGTAGGGGTGTTCATCGGATCGGATAACGGGTTATTCGGATCGGATTATTCGGATTTGGAAATTTTAGGAGCCTATCCGAATCCGATCTGATCCGAATTGTATGTATACCCATTCGATCCGAATCCGATACGAATTCAATTCGGCATTCGGATAAATCCGAATGGATATCCGAATAATCCAAATTAAACCAAACAACAATTTTTCAATTTTTTTTATTTTTCCTAATTTATGGTTACTTACATTTTATTAATTTGAATTCAATAAACATACAAAAGCGAAAATAGAGATTAGTCTTAAACACAAATACAAAGTTCAAACTTCAAAATATAAGTCTTCAAAACGTAAATTTAAACACAAAATCAAACTTTAAAACATAGTCTTGAGCACAAAATCAAACATCACGAAACGTGACACTAACTAGTCCATATAGATGGACGATGTTGAAGAATTATGGTTTAGTATTGGCCTCATGCCTCATGGGTTGAACTAAGTTTCAAACAATTGGTCATTCCTTTACTAAAACTCAATTGAAGCTTATTTGGGTTATTCGGTTATCCGAATAATCCGAATAACCTGAATAATTTAATTTTGAAATCCGAATCCGATCCGAAATTCGAATAAGCAATTCGGATTTGGATCGGATCCATCCGAATAAGAAATCGGATCGGTTTTTTCGGTTCGGATATCGGATCGGATTTCGGATTTTTTGAACACCCCTACGGCCCTACTCCCAGGGCAGGAACCAGTGGCGAATGCAGAAATTTTTTGGGTGGGGGGCACAATTTAGTTGGCCAGGTTAAAACAAGGCGAATGCAGGAATTTTTCGAATAAAGTCAATTCATTGTTAACCACTTAATTAGAAAACCAATTCTTATATTATTTTTAACCGGAGGATCCTAGTATCCAATTTTGATATTTGATATACTATTTTATTTTATTTTATTGAATTGAAAAATAGATATAAAAGAGAAATAATAAAGTCAGCTAATATAAATACAAACAAATTAACAATATGGAAAATAATTTCTTACTTTTTTTAACGGCAAATTTCTATTTCTTATGGACTTGAACCTATGACCTCCCTGTTAGGTGTTTTTGCTTCTACCATTAGGCCACCAACCCTAATGGCAAATAATAATAATTTCTTACTTAACTTATCTTATATTATTATTATTATTATTATTATTATTATTATTATTATTATTATTATTATTAAATTGTTTAATTAGAAAAAGGAAAACATAAGTGGACAACAAATGCTCAGGAGTCAGACTTTAACATAGGTAGTACAACACCCATTTTTTTTGTACTATTCCCTTTCATTCACCTTATATCGCTGCAACTACAAAACCTACCGGAAAACAATTCTGGTGAAAGTTTATCAACATTCTTTTTCTATTTGCCTACTCTCCTCTTCAACTTCTTTTTCATTATTAATTTTCCTAGGAAAGTTTTTCATTGTCTTTAGTTTGAAGGCACCAAATTATGAATGAGCTCGTGAGTGTACGGTGGGCACAGGCCCACCGTCTCTGTACAGTGAATCCGCCCCTGGCAGGAACCCCACAAAGTGGGTAAACCTTTCCACCTTCATTGCAACCACTAGGCTACAAAATCATTGGCAGTAAAAATGTACCTCATCAAAAAAGTTTAGTAGCACACGCTACCATTCAACTCCTCTAGATCCGCCCCTTTTTATAAAACAATTTCAATTCAATGACGTAGCCATAAAAAATACAATGAACCAAACGCAACATTAAATATTAATCTAGATAACTATATATGCAACTACCAAATAGAAGGTTTTTATTTATTTATGTTTTTTTAAATCTCCAGGTGGGGTTTGTAATTTCACTTTGTAAGCAGGCAAGTGAAATCTTCGTTTAAGTAACTAATTCGTGCTTGTTGGTGGTCCAAATTTAAAAGAAAATTCGAATTTTACTTTATTATTTTATTTAACTTGATTAACTGCTCCTAATAATATTTATATATAATGTCCATTTCAATGATACAGACTTGTTGACAAATCAGAATAGCCTCACGTTATGACTATTTGGTTTTGTTTGAAAATTACTTACTGATAAATAAATGGTAGTGACACAACATCTTTGTTAACGAGGTGACTAATTCAAACTATTTATTGATTATAAAAATTAGGGATATTCGGAATCACCGGTTTACATGAATGAACCGAAAATGAATTTGACATATTGAAGTATTTCAATTGTCTTACATGGATGAAGTGGAAATTAAAAGAGTCAAACAAAACATGAAATCAAAATAATTTATTGAAAGCAAAACACTAAAATCCAATGTCATGTAACTAAGATCAAACTGCGCCTGAAACATGTACAAAATAAGTTTTGTCAACACATGAAATGCTGGTTAGTATTTCTTATCCCCTTTTGTTTTTATTCATTTTTAGGGTGTTATATGTACACTTATACAAATTATACATACAAGTTTACATTTTTACAATACAATTCTAGTACACTGTGTATTTGCTTACATATGTGCTTTATACATGTATTGAGTATAAAAATTAGGGATATTCACTTGGAATCACCAGTTTACATGAATGAGCTGAAAATGAATTAACGATCACTAGACCGTTGGATCATGTTCACATCCCATACCCATTTAGCTGGTAATGGTAAACAAGCTCCAGCCACATCACGTCGTTATCAGGGACGGTTTTTCACGCTGTCACTTAAACTCAAGCACTCATCACAGGTGTTCAAGGGTGCCCTGAGTAAGGTAAACATTTAATTATTTGCCCATTCTTACGTCTGAACTCATTCATGAAGACTAACTATTAAGAGAGTAACACTACATCAACACTCCTTTATTGCAATCATAGACGCTATCTTTCTAAGTAATTACATTAAATCTTTGAGTTAAAATGTTGGGACTAATCTTGTCATACTCAAAAGTTGGTGGATGATAAATGGTATATTTTATTTTAGAAGGAAGATTTAGGATTTATACTAGTTTTATTTTATTATTGATTAGTTTTTGAATTTTAGTCTAAGCAGATTTTTGGGCATCAAGTATTGTTTAGCATAAATAGAGAGAAAATGTTTAAATTTTAGGGAAAATATATTTAAATACTCCCAACATTCACCCATTGGCGGATAATACTTGGAACTATCACTTTAACTAATAACACTCCCAACTTGTAAGTTAGTTTGTTCCATCACCCCCAAACTAACCAAGTGCTAACCTAGTTAGTTTACGTGGCAAAAATGGCTTATGTGGCTTGCTGAATTGTCATAATTGCTTATGTGTCACGGAGATGTATAAATAATGTATTAAAAAATTGATAAAAAAAATTTATAAACCCCAAACACCCCACCCCCTTCTTCTGGTGACACCAGCTCACCACCACCCCCATCGCCGGTGACACCACCCAACCCTAGCCAGCTGTCGTGTCAACCGCCACAACCATTACCTCCCATCTCCACTAAACACTACCACCATACACACATTCTTCCACTTTCTTCAACTCTGTCACCACCATACACACTCCGCCAATGACAACCACCACCACCGTATCTCCAACAACACCACTTTCTCTCATGTACCACCGATTCCTCGGCATGTACCAGCGATTCCACTGGATTTAGGGTCAAATCCCCTGCAAAAAACCCTAAATTCGAACAAAACCCAAATTCAAACAAAAACCCAAATTCGAACAAAATTATAACCCTAAGTAGGGTGCTCTCTAGCGCCGCCCAGTCAATCCCCTTAATAATCTCAATCACGGCCCAATTGTCAGTTTCAGTTTTGTAGATGTAGGTTTCAATTTTGTAGATTTGGGTTTCAGGTGTGGGTGCAGAAGTCGCATGGTGGCCGGAATCGTGGTGGTGGTTAGTAAAGGTTCCTTGGATGTGGCTATGGTTGTTAATCAGGGTATGGTGGTGACAGTGGTGGTTAGCGGAGGTGGTTAGGTTTATCTAGTGATTAGTGAAGGATGATGGTGAGTCTAGTGCCCGGTGGAAATGAAGGTGGTTGTTTGTGGCGGTTGGCTAGGGTTGGGTGGTGTCGCCGGAGTTGGGGTGGTGGTGAACTGGTGTCACCAGAAGAAGAAGGGGGGTGTTTGGTGTTTATAAAAAAATTTAATCAATTTTTAATATATTATTTACACATCACCAAGACACATAAGCAATTATAACAACTCAGCAAGCCACATAAGCCATTTTTGTCACGTAGACTAACCAGGTTAGCACATGGTTAGTTTGGGGGTGATGGAACAAATTAACTTGCAAGTTGGGATTGTTATTGGTCAAATTGATAATTCAGAGTATTATCCGCCAATGAGTGAAAATTTAAAGTATTTAAATCCATTTTCCCTAAATTTTATGTACCTTCGTTTTAATCTAAGGTCCGGTTCGATGCTATTTTTTTATTAATTAAATTGAAAAGGTCTGATTTTCAACATAAAAGAAGAATGTAAAGTAAGCGCGAAGCGGAATCGACTTATGGGATCAGTAGGAATTTGGTCGAAAGTTAGCATCTAGTGGTAGAACGTTGGCGTCAGAAATGTACGTGTCTTGTTTCGTGCTTCTAATCTCTGGTTAGAAGTCTTTTGTATGATTGTTGTTTGGTTTTTGATTGTGTGAAATAAAATGGCCTGGTTCTCTTTAAAAAAAAAATATTGCTAGCAATGGAATATCCGGCCATATTCTTTATCGAAATAATATTTATTGTGATTTATCATTAAAATATCTGTAAACTGAATTCATTGTCCTATCTCTTGTTTTGCTGATTAAAATACGACAATTTGTTGGGATAATTGAATTGATAATTGGGTAAGTGAGTTGGATTTGGAAGTTATGACAATTGCCTTGTTTTCATATGTTTGACGTATGAAACATGATATCAGAAACTCTTGCGCCATTCTCCAATTCCACATAAGTAGTTGTTTACTATGTTAAGGGAGTGGGTTAAAAAAATATGTGTTCATATTATTCTTATTATGGTGTCAACATACGCGATTGAGCTGGGATCTCAGCCAAAAAGGAAGCCCCCGTGAACTTCCTCCCGGGCCCCGCTGAAGGGAGATCCACCATGAGTCCAGCAGATCTGTTTGTCTTTTGGCGGGCCGGGGGGGGGGGGGGGGGGGGCGTTTGTGTTGATTTAACAGGAGTATCCTCTCTATTTGGCTTGAGGGATAATTGGTTTGTAGTAGGGCAAGCGATACGGAAAACTTATTGTCCGTCGGCCAGCTATCTTAATGTAATTTTCACAGTTTAAATATCAATGAAATTTAATTATAATTAAAAAAAAAAAAACACTTTAAGCGACATTCATAAGACAGATGAGAAAATTGGTTACTAGTGAAAATATTTTTCCATAATAATAAGGATTATTAGGCCACCCGGGTTGTCCAACACTGGTTGATGTCCGTTACCCCTCTACCCGATCGGGGGTATCGTTGTCGGTGTCCCGTGTAGGTTAAATCGGGTGGGTTACTAGCTCTGATTTGGTCAAGTTGTGGGTAGTGTGTTTAGAATAGTTGTTTCATAATATTATCTTTTTCTTAACATATCATCAGCTGGTAACTTGTAATCAAATAAAATAAAAAATAATTGGCTACATTAAAAACGTATATTAAATAGTAGTCGTATGTTGAATGATGCTAAAGATACACCACTGTAGATGACGTCATAGACATGCTGACAACATATGATGTACGCTTGATGACGTATGCAGAAGACACTTTGCATTCGGACTTTTTTAGACCTCCAAACTAAAAATATTATCTTTTTCTTTACCTTTTTTTTTGAGTAAAGTCCTATTTGAGTCCTTGTGGTTTGCCCATTTTAACTACTTGAGTCCAAAATCAAAACTTTTCTCGGTTCGAGTCCTTAAAGTTTCTAATCTTAACTTCTTGAGTCCAAAAGATAACCTCTATTAGATTTTCTCAGTTAAATTTTGGGAAATGACTTAAATGCCCCTAGTTTATATTTTTGTTTCTTTATTTTTTTTATTCCACATCAGTTTTTTTTTTAAAGTGTGTTTTTATTATAACCATCATCATCATCATTATCCAAATTATAATTCCTAAAACCACAAATCACAAACAAAAACACTCAAGAACACAGACCCGAGTCATGACCACCAGACCCGAGCCATGACCAAACCAACCAGGAACCCACGATCGAGCCTCCAAAACAGCAACCACATGCTGAACCATAACCATACCGAGCCACAACCATAACCAACTATAGAGACTCGTCGGCCACACCCGTACCAGACTTGAGACCAAAACCCGCAGCAACCACCACCATCGGACCAAAACCCACCTAACTAGTGAACCCTTCCTTGACCCCTATCCAACCACCACTCGAACCACTCCCACCGTCGTTTATCAGCAAAACCACACAGCCACCACCATCGAGCCATCTGCAATCGAACGATCGGAAAACACCACAGCCCAGTTTGGGCCTAAAACCATGCGCCGCCACCACCAAGTTGTGTGGTGGCCGGCCGCTGCAACTGAGATGATGGAGAGGGACCGGGAGGGAAGAGAGAGAGATCGTGATGTAGAGAGAGAGAGAGAGAGAGACCGAGAGGAGAGAGAGATAGAGTGGCTAATGTTTCATCTTGTGGTTGATAATGAGGAAGGAGAATATAAGGGG
Source organism: Ambrosia trifida (assembly GCA_028751855.1). Taxonomy (NCBI): domain Eukaryota; kingdom Viridiplantae; phylum Streptophyta; class Magnoliopsida; order Asterales; family Asteraceae; genus Ambrosia; species Ambrosia trifida. Next base: position 132,483,275 of record CM054129.1, read on the forward strand.
GCTTTTATAGCTAGGGTTTCATCCAGGGGCATTTAAGTCATTTCCCAAAATTTAACTGAGAAAATCTAACAGAGGTTATCTTTTGGACTCAAGAAGTTAAGATTAGAAACTTTAAGGACTCAGACAGAGACAAGTTTTGATTTTGGACTCAAGTAGTTAAAATGGGCAAACCACAGGGACTCAAATAGGACTTCACTCTTTTTTTTTTTTTTTTTTAAACGACAAATTTCTTCTCCTTGTAGGACTTGAACCCATGACCTCCCCTTTAGGTGTTCCTAGAAGCTTTGCTTCTACCATTGGGCCACCAACCCCAATGGCTTTTTCTTTACCTGATACATGGAGGGATAAGCTTGGTATCAAAACTTCAAAAGTATTGCTAATTAAAATTATCAAACTGGAGTATTGGTATCAGTATTGATTATGCTCGGTATTGTATGAGTACTCTGAGGTAATCTCAGTAAAATAAAGGTATCATTACTCAATGAGCAAATGGTACCGGGTATCAGTACCGAATCAATTTCGGTACCACTAACGGTACTCACATTTTTTGTTTTTCGGTACGGTACCGGTACCGAACCGTACCATACTGTACCGGTACCAATTTTTAGGGAATTTCGGTACCGGTATTACCGGAACCATGTTCATCCCTACTCAAAGCCGGTCTTGAAGATTCAAGTGCATAGAACAAGCCGAGAAAAAAAGGCCCTAGGCCCTAACGAATTATATAAAACAAATATTTTTTAAGCGAAGAGTAGCGTTATAGCAATAAACATAGCAAAAAATCAAGGGCGAAGTTTGGTTCTCGAAAGTTGATACATTAAACCTATATTATTGACCGGATGTCGCGGTTCGGTCAAAGATAGTATTTATAAGTCCTAATTACCTCAATTATATAGATAGTGGTAACAAGGGCGCCGAACCACGAAGAGTCCGTGGTTGACGAATAAGCTCTTAGTTGATTGAGAAATATGTCACTTTATGAAGATGTTAATTTAATTATGAAGTTGCAAATTGTTCATTTAGAAATTGATTTGAGAGTTATGAACCAAATAATGACTCAAGATTATAATGGTTAAAATGAAAAACAATAAGTTGATTAATAAAAAGAACTTGATTGAAAATAATTGATTGTAAACAATGATTATAAAAATCGAGATCACACCGAGTTCAACAAGCAACCTAGATTTCTATCACAAATTGGGATGTTAAATAAATGATTGCAATGAGAATTAATGAGTTAATTGTTTCAATAGGCTTAGGTGTCAAGATTCACAAACATCAAAGATGGATAAAACTACACTTGATTACTCTAGAACATACAAACCCTAATGACATATCAAAGCATAATTAACCGAATTTATTTCACTAGTAATTAGCACAAGAAACAATTATCAAAGTGAATTCAAAACAAGATTGATAATCAACATGTTGTTCAAATACTCTATTACAAATTAAATAAAAAATACCCAATTGTTCAAGAACTCTAAGTTAAAAGTCTACATTGAATGATTTCAAAGGGGACTAGCCGCTCATGATAGTGGAAGCTTCAATGGTGATAAAAATAATGGAATAAATAGCCATAAGAAATATTGGGGATGTCAGGGTTATGGTTGGTGAATGATAATTTGGTGATTGCTGATGACGAATGGTTGAATAATGATGATGATGATTGATGATTTTTGGTGTGATGGAATGATTTGATGGTGTTAGGAAAGTGATAGATGATGTTTGAGAAATGGTCAAAAATACCATAAAGATCTATTAAAACCCTTAAATTTTTATAAAAAATGGTTTTGTGTCAGAGCAGCTTGTCGCCAACGCGAATGGCTTTACCGACGCGAGTACATATTGTAGACAGGGTGGCTGAAGGGATATGGTACCAAAACATCCATATCACCAACCAACAACTGCGCCTAGCTAAAACGCGTTCCGCCCGTTTTACGTCAGCGGAACAGCTAACGTCCCGTCAGACGCCGTACACACATCACCCGCCCGTTTTACGTCGGCGGGCCTTATACACTTCAAAGCTTCTCAAGCAAGATAGATGAAGCTTCGTCAGCACGACTAGAAGATACCTTCTGGGGCAACCTCGAGACACACACTCCTGCCCCAGGCAACTGTTCCTGACGCTACAGGCTGCCCATCAGAGTTCTCGACCAATCAAACACTGCTCCCAGTCTGACACTCAGAAAGGACAATGACGTGGCGGCCTCCCAGCCAAGATATCTCTCTGACAAAAGACTTTCTCAACTTGTCTCGGGTTTCAAGAAAGAAGATAATTACCCACCGCCCACCAGCGTCCACTCAGCGGACGCCACGCGTACTATCGTCAGGACGGTAACATCCCCCCTTAACCCTCTCTTTTTACCAAACCCACTTGCATCATTGGGCTTAGGGACTTGGGCCGGAAACTTAGAGACACCTCTACCTGGGCCGGGCCCAATCAAGGGTAGAGGATGGGCTGAGAAAGTGTGACGTCGAGGTACTACAAAATGAGGAGCTCATTCTCCTTTTGTTGGCATCCGATATTCACCAATACTTTCATCAAAAAGACTACGAACTCCTTCGTACCTTTTTCAACCCCTTGTTTATTATACTAACGTTTAGAGGCTCGACTCTTCTGATCGGTAGTCTCTGAAACTCCTTGGTCTTGTCCTTAGACCCACACGTTTTTATAAATACACCTCTTTATAAAATACCGTAGAATCATTACTAAGATTAGCGTCTATAAGGTAATCTAGGATTCGTGTTTCTTCAGTGGCTGACGCAAATGGAAGGCGCCAGCGATGGCTTGGGAGCCAGTCGCCGACGGGACTCGTCCAAATTATCTGATTTTCTTCCTTTTTTTCATTCTGCATAACTCCATTCCAGGGTATCATTAAGCTTCGAAATACACCTTAAACCCGTTAGACACTTAGACCTACAAAACACAAACCTTATCAAAATAGTGTGTCCAAAACTATAAGGCTAGGGGGTGGGACTCGTCCTTAGGCTGTTTTGGCTCGTCCAGGACGCCCCACACCGCCCCTGGTCCATCTTCCGTCTTGAACGGCTTGTCTAAAACGTTGGGGACGTGCCGGTTTAATGTTTTTTTTTTTTTTTTTTTTTTTTTTTTTAATATGGAATCCAATAGGAAGGCTCATCTTCACATTACACATCATCCCTTAGGCCCATCACAAATTGAATGATCCGGTCCTCATTGACATGATTGCTTTTGTGGAGGGTCCACCCACACCACACCCATCAACCTAAAATCACATATTCACATAAAATGCAATTTTAAACACGCAAAATCTTGTATTTTAAACCGTGTATAATTATAGTAAAAAGTGTTCTAATCTAATAAATTTCACCACACATGCATTGATTTGCACTTTTCAGTGATGGCTTTTCTAATTTTGGTTTTATTTCAATATTATTTATACTTGCATGTGATTATATGAATTAGGACGAATTGGCAAAGATTTAGACCAGTTGCAATGGATCCAGGGAGTGGTAATTATATTACACAAGTTGACGACGATGAGTCGATGACACGTGATTGGCATATTATTATATATGTATTTATAGGTTAAACAATTAACCAATTATTATATCATATCATTTACAAGTTTAAAATATTAATGTATTTCATTACAACTAATCAAATGGCAGAATATATTTAATATTCATAGTTTATTTTATAATGCGGATTAAAAGAATCTCTAAAAGCTGGTCTTTTAATCTTTGATGGAATAGTGGGGACCAAGCTACGTCCAAATCTATAGTTGTTTCTAATTATATAAACTCACAATTGTATATTTAAGTTTTGCGTTAATTACGAAATATCCCTGTGTTATCATTTTCACATTTTAAGGTGTAAATTATAACAATAATTTCTATTAAATTTTCAGTTAAATTAAGTTGAAATTATTGTTATAGTTTTGCTTGAAATTATAACAATAATTTCTATTGTTGTTTGATAGTAAGGCTTAATTAACAATTATTTATATAGAAGATGGATAATGAGAAAACACATAATTCGTGAGTAAACTTTATTAAAAAAGAATTACGCACCGTATTGGAAGGCGTCTACGGTCTGCAATAGCATATGTAATATATTAGACCCCGTAGTGGGGCTTGGAAAATGGCGCCCCTGCAGACGTGGCACTAAAATGGCGCCCCCCACACCATTACAGGGGGGCTCCATTTTTCAAAATCAGCTTGGGGCTTTATATTAATAGGCTAATAGCGCCCAACACATTTTAGATCACCCAATCAGACCTTGCCACGTGGCAAGGTCAATAATTCAACCAATCAGATTAAAGGCAGAGGCTTTATAAATTATAAATAAAGCCCCACCACTACACCCCTTTTTCACTTTATCTCTCCATGCTGACTTAGCTGCCACGTGGACCAATCAGAAAGGGGGGCTTTATATATAAAGCCCCCTACTACGCATGGTATGATATTTTAGACATATGCAACTGTACAATTTGTAATATCTTTTCCTGTTCAATATAAAACCTTAATACGTCAGTGTGACATAACCTTAATACGTCAAACTTTCGTAAATATTTAACTAATATGGTTGTCAATTTTTTGCTTGAATTAAGTTAATAAAATAATAATTAGGACAAAAATGCCGGTTATTTAATCATTTAATTACTGATGAATGACAAGGGTAGCCTCCATAGGCATGAGGTATGAGACCATGATATCACATGTTCTTACGTCATTCTACGAGTCATAGGGTTTATTGTTTATTTTGCCTAAAATATTTAACGTTATTTTCCTTGATCTACTCTATTGTGGAAAGATCATGGTATCTTACATGTCTTAATTCTTAATTAACCAACCATACTTTTAACAGATGTGTAAATAGATGTGTAAATGAGTCGAGTTGAATCCAAGTTTGATCAGATTCAAGCTGAAAAAACTTACGAGCTAGGCTCAAGCTATGCTTGTTATATATTTCTTAAGTTCGAGCTAGGCTCGTTACCAGGGGCGAAGCTTGGTTTGCCAATCGGCGGGGGGCGAACTCAAATTTTTTTCGATCGGTAGTGGCAAATCGGCGGGTGCCGGACTCAACCTGGACTAAATTTACCTATGAAAATCGTAAATTTTCACTAATGCGGCAAAAAACAGGGGGGGGGGGGGCAGGGCCACCCCTGGCCCTCACAATTCTTCGTCCATGTTCGTTACATATTCCTTAAGCTCGAGCTCGGCTCGTTAACTATCTATCAGTTAGTATTTTGAATAAAAATAATATAAATAATAGGCTCGAGCTCGATATATGAAGCTCGCATCAGGATCGTTTAATAAACAAACTTAAAACATGGGTACATATTATTAAATATTAATAAAAACTAATATTACACTAAGGCTCGATAACGGTCGACAAGCCTGACGAACTTCACATGTTAGGCTTGAGCTCGGGCTTGATTAATAAACGAGCTTTGTTTTAAGCTCAAGCTCGGCTCAGGATCGATACGGCTCGGCTCGTTGTTCGCTTCGAGCTTTTTACCGAGTCGAGCTCGAGTAGCTCGCGAGCTGCTCAACTCGTTTGCACCCTTACGTTTTGACTCTATTAATACTAGTGGGAATGCCCGCGCGTTGTCGCGTGTACGTATGCTTTATTGTCGTACAACCTCCAAACCAATTATTAAAGGGGAATTGGATTTTAATAATCCAAACTTTATCTCGTTGGCTGATAATAATTTGTACTTAAGAAATTCCCTACGACAGTCCCAACTTTCAAAGTATTGGCCGTCAATGAACTTTTGTTAACCAAAAACTAACCCATTTTCAAAACTGAAAGGGTTTCAAAGTTAAAAAGTTCATTGTCGGCCAATATGTTGAAAGTTGAGACTGTTGTGGGGAATTTATTAAGTACATATTATTGCCGGCCAATGAGGCAAAGTATGGATTATTTAAAATCCAATTCCCCTTTTTTAAAACACCAGTGGGAATGCCCGCACGTTGCTGCGGGTCTTATCTTTTTTGACTCAAAAAGTAGAGATTAACTTACAAGTGCTCAGCATACTGTGACCAAACTTGAATATTGAAGCAGTTATAAAGACACTCGGCACTTGTGGGGAATTAAAAGTTGAAATTCCATTTAGAGATCTTATCAGTGTTTCGCTAATGACCAATGGGGAATTAAAAGTTACGAACTTTGGGTTATAAGACATAGTAAAATAATTGCATTATATATTTTCTAGTTAAACTTTGCGACTAATTCAACCATTAGCTAAAGTCTTAGTTCTATCAAACACTTCAATCCTAAATAATTTAACCATTAGCTAAACTCTTTTTTAGTTTAACCAAACACCCAAATCCAAAATCATTTAGAGGTAGTATGAATTCTTCCTTTCTGTGCATAAATGCATTAACCGAACAACATCATGATCACCGCTTTGAGACACTAATATGAATGTTATTAGCCAACTTGATTTCATCTCCAACATATTCAACATCAATTAGTGATCTATTCACATTCTTATTTTTCCCAGGAGCAGGAAAGATCTGCAACCAAATCATGTAATTCATCAAACAAGCAACAAACTAATTGCCAAAAAAATGACCTCAAGCAACATAACTTTTATTAAAACCCAATAAAACCTCATCATAGACAATGCCACTTTCACTCCTATATTTTCAAAGTCGTCCACTGTAGTACTCCCTATAAAAAATCACAAGATTAAAATTTCATTTTAGTACTCCCTCACAATGGTAGGCAGAAAAAGTTTCTATTATATAGTATCTAATAATCATTTTTTATGTGATATATTCATATTCGACAACTGTAAAACCAATATGGCGAACATTTTCGAACAATGACGTCAATAAAACAAATTACCAGATCTGATATTGTTCCCTCACTCAACTTAATACAATATTTACCCAAGTATAGGGAAGGGTCGTTGTTTGCCGCTTGGCAAGCCAAACCCGAAAATTGTGTAACCCACCATTTAACAACCAAAAAAAAACTATTAAATAAAGCAAGGCAAACACAAACACAATCCGTTTAGCTCGTGTTAGAAAAGGAATATGTTGTAGAACCGACTTCAAATCAAATACAAAGACAAAATACTTTCAATGGTTAATCATGCTCAGTAGTCTTAAAAGTAGTTAAACACATACCTTGTGAAGTGGTCTGGTTCGACTCCTCGTTAACAGGAGGCAAGCAACGGCTAGGCAATCTCTTCATTATATAGGTTGGAATATGAACCTCATGCGTTGGGGGCTGCAACGACCATTAAAAACCCACAACAAGCAAATTTAAAACAAAAGTTCAACAAACAAAGTTAGAGATACACATGATATTGTTTTTTTAATTATCACATCTTTAGGGTGATTTATTTTATAAAAAAAAATTACTAACCATTCACTTGGTTAAGACTGTTACATGGGTTCATCTGGATACTTGTGATCATTTACCTCATTAAAAGACTAAAAGAGCTTGATATGATGATTCTGCATTGGTTTTTCATTTAAATCGAATCAAACAAGCAAAAACATATTCTGACCCAAGCATGCAAGTTAGCAAATATTGCAAATTAGACACAATCTTTTTCGCAGATCAAACAAAGACCAAATTTAGAGTAAAGCTTACTTGTTTTCCACCTTAGTCTTTTCAGTTTACCTCCCATTCCTTGATGGAAGAAAACTTCTTCTCCTTTTCTACCTCAGTCAAAGCGACGTCTAAATCAAAAATTCGAAACAAATAAAAATCCCATCAAAATAAGCCTCAAACGGAACAGACGTCTACAAAAACCGCCTAAATAGTGTTTGATATTGACATAGTTAATTATCACGAGACTAAACAGATCCATATGACCTCAATACAAAAAGATTGCTGTCATATTTCTCAGCATGGGAACAATCCTATCCTTTTAACCGCTTCCTATGGTGAATCATCTCCATATCATCATCAGCAGCAACTAATCCTACACTACTAGAAAATTAGGCTTTTGTCACCACATTTTCGGTTACATAACGGTAGCAATTGCGTTGTAGCCACCATTTTGCAACCGAGAATGCGGTAGCAAAAACACACGTCTCTATTGCCCTAATGTCACCAAATAGCTACCACTTTTGTATTTTGCTACCATATTTTTGTCACCACAAAAACGGTTAAAATATATGCCACCGCTCCTACAATATTTTAGTAAAGTCATTTGCTACCGTTTTGGTACCATTTAGCCACCGATATTGCCACCATTTAGACACCATTTTTATTGAAAATTTACACTTTTTTTGTAACCGTTTTGGTACCATTTAGTCTGCAACCATTTAGTTACCGCTTTTATTGAGAATTTACTACCATTTTGCCACCACTCTCATTGAAAATTTGCTACTATTTAACCACTACTTTCAATGAAAATTTGCAACCATTTAGCCACCACTTTCATTGAAAATTTGCAACCATTTAGCCACCATTTTTATTGAAAATTTACAACCATTTAGCTACCACTTTCAATGAAAATTTACTACCATTTAGCCATCACTTTCATTGAAAATTTGCTACTATTTAGCTTTTCTACAGGTTTTTTTTCTTTCTATATTAATTCAATTACATTTCAAAAAAACTATATTATATAAAACAGCCAAATAATACATTATCTCAAATTATATAAAACAAATTTGCTACAGTTTTTCCAACTTTAAAATCATATAATAGACTCTAATAGAATCACCAAATAAAACATCAAATAACTGAAATTATCTATAAAAAAAAACTTCAAAACATTCAGTCTAAGTGTTTATAGCCTATTTTTGACCTATAGCTGTTAACATAGCTTCAATTTGTCCCATTCTATTGTTCATAGCCTCTTTATCATTGTTATATTTTTCTTTTTCTGCCACCAAGCCCGCAATTATTCCTTCGAACCTTTCTTTATCTTCATCTTTTTCCTTAATAAGCTCTTTGATAACCAAATTCAACTTTTCAATCTACAAAACAAACAATGAATAAAATCAAGAAGTCGGAATTAACAAAAACTAATAACGGGTCAAGTAAGCTTTGTCTAATAACGGGTGCGTATGCTTATTGTTGACCTATAATTCAAAGCTCAAGTTGAAATAATATATATCATATCTACATCACAATCTCCATATCTACCTTATGTTTACAAGAATCAAGACGAACATAAATCATGAGAAAGCTTTGACATCTTACTATAAATTACCTATGTATATGATTCCACTTATGTTAAAGAGCAAATAATTCTTTTATATATTTTAAACTACTATCAAGGTAAAAAAAAAAAAAAGGAATAAACATACCTCGGGGTCTTCTTTGTCATGTACATATGAGTCTCTAACATTGCCTAACCCATAAACTTTTCCTTTATTATTACCCCCGGGAAGCTCAGTACCACAAGTCGTCATCAAATTAGGGATGTTCTCTACGCTCATTTTCATACTTCTCCACAACATAACCATTATATTTAACCTGTTGGGTTAAACATATAACTATATTATTCAAATTTCAATTTTTTTAAATATGTTTGGATTTACTAATTATTGAACTTACCCAGGTTTCCTTTGCCCTATCGTCAACCCACACAAGATTTTCTTTTCTGAATCAACATCCTAAAGTAGCGAACTGCTACCACTTAGATGTTTATCTAATGGTCCGCTTCCTTTCCTACAATATGACTGCTTCCACATCTCATGAGCTGACAGTTCACGCCCAATTATCTTAGCTTGCAAATGTAAACCTTAGAAGTTAATAAAGATAACAATATTGACATGATACATATGGTAAAAGAGGGCGATTAACATTTTTTACCACTTTTCTTTTGCGCAGTCACATAGGTTTGTGATCCAAGGGTATGTTTGCCCCCGGTTGCCTTACGTCTAATTTCTTTATTTCTTAAAGACTTTGCTTTCCACTCTGGTGTGTTCCAATAGTCAACCATTTTTTCCATATCTCAGATCTTATCCATGCTGGTTTTATCATTTTGATTTTTAGCTGTAAATCCAAAATATCCAAACCACTTATTTTAAAGCAAACTAAGTTAAATTCTAATATAAAAAACATAACAAGTCGATCTCTAAAATTTGCATTATATCAATGAAATACATTCATCCAAAACAAAACGATACTCAATTTACATAAATTCATCATCTTCGGGATCATCTTCTTGACCATCTTCTACATCAAGTCGATCTCTAAAATTAGTACAAACTCTTAACTGGATGTAAGCAAACTATATCAAAGTATACTACTAAACTCACCGCAGCCACAAACAAGTCAATAGCCTAGTTATACTAAATTTATCCTAACTATGAGCTATCAGTCTAACTTTATTTTTTAAACGGGTCAGTTGATCCAAGCCCACTTTTAAACACCTAATATATACAACTAAAAGTTAAATGGGTCAAACATGATACAACTTACTTACCCAAGCATGAGCTGCATTGTCATTGATCCATTTGCCTTTCTTGCAATGCATATCTTTCCATCCTCCAACATAGCGGGCCTGTCCGGTTTCCTTAACATGTAAAAAACAAAAATATTATTGTTGAGATTTCAGACAATTGTTAATAATACTAACTTTTTACCTCCTTGTGTCGCCTATTGGCTAGGGGTGTTCGAATAACGAATTTTCGAATTATTCGAATAATTTAGTTTTTTTACTGAATTCGTATTCGATTTGAATTCGATTAAAAGCTGACCAATTCGATTCGAATTCGTATAAGAAACTCGAATTCGAAGCGAATTCAAATAAATTCGTTTAAGGTTAAGACTTAAGTTATGGGCTTTAGTTAAACTTGGGCTTAGTAATGGGCTAATTTATTACTTAGTCCATCCGTCAAATTCATAAATTAGCTTATGTTCAAAAGTTGTAGGTGTGTAAACCAAGAGAGATACAATTGACAACTGCATTAGTAGAAGACTAGAAGTTAGTGAAAACATGTATATTAACAAATGGTAGAGATATATAATGATAGAATAACAAAATTAAAATAAGTTATAACAACAAAAATTGAAAAACAAACCTTTTAGGTATTTGTTATTTTATAATATTTTGTGGCTAAAAACTTGATTATTAGCAAAAGGTACCTATGTTAGTTTAGGTAGATTATGGAGGAGGTTGTAACCAAATAAATTTTAGAACAACTTATAAAAAAATACAACAAATAAAAGATGCTAACTTAATTAAGATGGATATGACCACAGATTGTTCTTAGCATAAATTCATAACAACGTATTCATTTTTAAAAAGATTCTAACTTATAAAAAAAGACTACATACATAGGAAGACGGGAATATGTTATGCTTAAAATACAATAAAAAAGATGGATATGAATCAATAACTGTTCAAATTTTCAACCAAATTATAAATTTTCTACTGTTATATAAATCCATGACTGCAACAAACGAATAGCACAATAAGAATAATAGGAACAAAAAACTGGCTTGTATTTATCAACCAACTGCAATAAAACCTTAGAACAATTCTATATCTTTGTTGGGGCATTTCAACGAGCAGTTGGTGTGCATCTTCAAACCTTCTAGTTTTAAGCTACACAACTATTAAACATTAACCCGAAATCGGAACTTATACCAGAAACTCATAATCAATTACCATCAAGGCTTCGAAATAGGATAATCATACATCGAAATACATTTATATACCATGACTGAATAACTTACCTAACCATAACATGAGGGTGTGATGGTGGTTCAATGAATAAGATGGTTGATTTGGTAGAGGGGCAACACAGTTACAGACAACAGATGAGTGAAGATATAGAGATAACTTTTACTTTTGTGAGGAAAACTCATGGATTTGGGGGGAAATGAAATTTACACGGAAGTTTCAATTTTTTTAGTAAAAATGTGGGGGGAACCACTAATTGAAGAGATCAAATATATTATTTTAGAAGAGAAAGTAAAAAAAGTTAAAAGAGTTATAGGTAGGGTGCAAACGAGTCGAGCTACTAGAACTCAACTCAAAAAAAAAAAAAACCTTGAAACGTGTCGAGCCCGAGCGTAAAAACCTGCTCGTTTAGCAAACTAGCTCGAGCCCAAGCTTCGATTATCAAACTCGAGTCAGTTCACGAGCCTTAACAAGCTCACTATATATATAATTTTTAATTAATATATGTTAAATATACATTTAAATTATAATAAATACTATTTATAAAATTATGCAAATAGCTAAATTATATATATGATAGTATACACACTTAATATAAATAAATAAATATAAAACGAGTCAAGCTCGAGTTTTCATAATCTAAACAAGCTCGAGCTCGGATCGGCTCGTCTGCACCCTTAGTTATAAGGCTAGACTGTGCAAGGCGTTATGCTCGTTTGTACGTTTTTAACATGTTTAGATAATTATTTAGCCACGTCATTTTCAATAAAAAAAATAAAATTGATTTACTTAGTTTATCTACGTATTTATTTAAAATTATTATGGGTTGGTAAACATAATCATTTACCTACACATATATTAGCTTTTTATATATGTGTAGATAATTTACTACACATAGCCAATTTTCACAGCATGTGTAGCTATTTAATATTTGAGTACCAACTCCAAAGTGTAGCTAATATGCATTACCTACACATATTAAATATTAGTCAATATGAAAATATATTATCAACAATTACCCACATATTTACATGTGTTGGTAAATTATGTGGGTAAACACCCCAATTTTTTGTAGTGTTGGGTCTAAGTGACAATTACTAGGTCTACCTAATCATCATTGAGCCTAACTAACTATCGTTTGATGTAACTAACCATCATTGACCTTATTGACCATCATTGGATCTAATTGAAGATCATTGGTTCTAATTGACCATCGTTGTGCATATTGACCATCATTGGTTCTAAGTGACAATGATTGGATCTAACTGACCATCATTGGTTATAAGTGACAATGATTGGATCTAACTGACCATCATTGGGCCTAACTGACCATCATTGGATCTAATTGACCATCATTGGATCTAATTGACGGTCATTGGTTCTAATTAACCATCATTGGATCTAATTGACCGTCATTGGATCTAATTAACGATCATTGGTTCTAATTGACCATCATCGGGCCTAATTGACCATCATCGGGTCTAAATGATCATCATTGGGTCTAAGTGACAATGGTTGGATCTACCTGACCATCATTCGGCCTAACCGACCATCATTGGATCTAATTAGTCATCATTGGGTGTAACTGACCATCATTGGATCTAACTAACCATCATTGGGCCTAAATGACCATCACCAGAACCATAGATCAAATTTGGCTACACTTTTCTAGTGTGGCTACAAAATGTCACATGTTTTCCCTAAAGTGTGGCTAAAAGTTTTGAACTGATGTACAATGGTCATATGAATAACTAAAATGTGTCGCTAAAGGTAGGCTAGAAGGTTTGAAAATGTGATTAATGACCTTTAGCCACACATTTAATTGAAAGTGTAGCAGGGCAGGTTTAGAAAAAGTGTGGTTGTAGGACTATTTTGGCGTAGTGTTAATTCTCGTTACTAATATGGTAGCAATTTAGTCTCAAAATTTACCACTGATTAGCTACCATATATATATATATATATATATATATATATATATATATATACACACACACACACGCTTTAAGAAAATATGTCCCTAAATTTGCTACCCATCAGGTGGTCACAATTCAACAGGTTTGTTGTTTTTTTATAAATTTTTATTTTTTAATTCTTTCTTATTCTTTTTCTCATGAATTTACCACAAAAAAATAATAAACGGTGTCAAAATTTGCAATCAATTAGTTAACTTAATCTTATAATACATATTTTGGTGTAAAATCAATTGCTAAATTTGCTACCATTCTTCTAGGTAGCAACTTTTGGTAACAATAGCCCAGTTTTTATCGTGGCTAATATGGTATCAATTTAGTCTCAAAATTAACCACTAATTAGTTACCGTATATATATGCATTACGCTTTAAAAATAGGTCTATAAATTTGCTACCGCCAAGGTGGTCACAATTCAATAGGTTTGTTGGTTTTTTTAATAAATTATTATTTTTTTAATTCTTTCTTATTATTTTTCTCACGAATTTACCACAAAAAATAAACGGTGTCAAAATTTGCAACCGATTAGTTACCTTATCTTATAATACATATTTTGGTGTAAAATCGGTTGCTAAATTTGCTACCATTTTTCTAGGTAGCAATTTTTGGTGACAATAGCCTATTTTTCTAGTAGTGCTACCAATAATGTGAACAACCCCTGATAACACATCTTCGGAATCCAGACCACTGCCGCTGTCATCTCTATTGCAGCCAGCGTCAATCATATGAGTCCACCAGAACCCGTAACCCCTGTCACGTTACCTCTAACCGTCGTCTCTGTCCGAAACCGAGACCACCACCATTACTGTACTACCACCCTCATAACTTCACCATCGACAACATACACCATATTAATCTTATGCACAAATTTATTACTGTTAATATTTAGTACTAACTCAAACAGTGGGGGTTAGTCCTACCTCGGTTATCGGGGATGATTACTGGACCCGTCAGAATCCATGTCGCTGTCTCACGTAGCCGTGCCCATCCGCCGTCATTCTATTCACCAATCGAAGTGAAGATTGACGCTTGACACAGTGAGCTGAACCTTCCTCTGCTCGAGTGACTAAACCGTAACCTCGATCGGAATCTTCATCCTCTACTCATGTTGTTTGAGGGGTTCACGCGCTTCGAGGGAAGGACACGCCTTCATACGCGGTGGCGCTCCGCCGTGGACCACCGGAGACCCGTCGGTCTTCCCTTTTCTCTCTACCGTTTCTTTCTTTCTTTTGATGCAGTAAGTGTGATCGTGTGTCGTGTGTATAATTAGGGAGATTGGGGCAAATGAAAGTGTCTTAATTTCTCTGCTCTCTGTCTCTTCCTTTTCCTGTAATAAACACAATTGAAAGCTCTGGGAAGACAAACCATCATTGTAAGGGCATGGATGGAAAATGAAGGGTAAAATTGTAAAAGTGTTTTGACATTGCAAAGGAGGAGATGGGTGAAATGTCTACATTACCCTCCTAAGTGTCTTAATTGTCACAATTATGCCCATAATATCCTTAACTTTATTGCTTAAATATGTTGTACATAGTGCTTGTTAAGTTGTACGGAGGTGAAAATGACCATGTTGGCCATCACTCCTCCTTTATAATGTACTCTTTCAACGACAAACATCCGCCCAAGAAAATGCGAATTAAGGTTTTGTTACATCAACAAAATGCATAAATGACCAAGGAAATCAGCAACCGATCCTGTCTACAGTGAACATTCCAATACAACAATTCAGCCAAAAAAAATGCAACCTAAGTAGCGATTCTTCCATCTGAGTGTTGGATTCCGAGCAGCAACCGAAACCCTAGTTTTAATTACCAGACTTTTGAGATAATCAATATAATTTATCAAAATCGTTTTTTTTATTGCAAAGGAAAAGGGAGGTAAAATGTCTAGATTACCCTCCTAAGTGTCTTAATTGTCACCTAGATGCCTATAATACCCTTAAATATGTTGCTTAAATGTGTTGTACATGTTGCTTCTTAAGTTGTATGAAAATGAAAATTACTATCTTGTACATCACTCTTCCTTAATAAGATAATACTAGTGGAATGCCCGCGCGTTGCCGCAGGTATGTATTTTTATTCACATTTTAAATTGCCAAAACTTTATACACCATACTGTCATTTATCCAATCCGATCCGCGCTTGATTTTTATTTGCAACATTTAGTTACACACATGAACCAAAGAGCCTTTAGCTTACTGGTTACAAAGTGTTAAATAAGGCTTAGCCTTTCCTTGTGGTGATAATTCAAATTCTATTGGTAACAAAAAGTTAATCCATTAAAAAAAGTTACATGAATTAATCTATTACTTGGTAATGGTTCTAGGTAACAAAAAGTTAATACATGAATTAAATGTATTGAATGATGCAATTGACTTGTATTAGTGACTTGTACATAAGGGCATAGATGGAAGAAAATGGTAAAAGTTAGAGATTTATGCATGAGACCTTTTGTATGCCATCTTAAAATGATGGTGAAATTACCTTCTTACCAATCTCTCCTCCTTAATAAGGTAGTAGAGATTATAGATAAAACTATAAAAGAAAATAAATATATATATAAATGCAAATACCAACAGGTATACCCGATACCTGCGGGTATGCTTTATACCCGACGGGTAATACCCAACAAATACCCGACGGGTAATGGGACGGGTATGGTATGAGATTTTATAACCAGATATGGGTATGGTATTAGCCAAACCCGACCCGTTGCCATCCCTACTTTTTGGTGTCTCCACACTCCACTCATGTCCCAACAAAAAAAAGGGTGTTGTCTTAAATGGCATCTTAGGTGGCATTAAGGCATAAACCTTTTCATGTCTTCTCATCCTATATCCTAAATAAATTTCAGGTTCTGTAGTAAAAGCATGTCTATATTGAATTTCTTTAGAAAATGCGAATTTCATGACTTTCCAACAAACATAATAATTCACAAGGGTACCAATCAAATTCTTCTTAGACAAAGAAGTTAGTCAAACTTTCTATCCACACACCTTTGAGTTTGACTTTTATTAGTAAAACAAGAAAGTACAAACCACTCCAACACACCACACCATTGACTGCTTCACTTTTTCTCACAAATGAGCCATTTTTATTGTACAAATACGTCATATCTCATATCATCTAAACTATAACATATTACACACAATGTTTGCAAGAAAACATTCATGCAACAACTCTTAGATTGAAAACTTTTTTGTGTTATTTAATTATATAACTTAATATTAATAATAATACCATACAAGTTTTCATTTGATTCATTTCTTGTTCTTGCCCTCATCATAGTCAAGAAGATCTTCTAACAACTTATCATCCAAACATTCGAATTCGAACACTTCTCGATTCGCCACGGACGAAGAAGAGGCCGCCGCGGCCATCGAGGAGGCATAAGCAGCAGCTGAAAATGTAGGCGGATATTCCGCTGGAAAATTCAAAACTGCCATATGACCCCTCATGTCAAAGGCTGCCCGATCATAAGCTCGGGCAGCCTCTTCCGCGGTGGCAAATGTCCCTAACCAAACCCGCGCCCCTTGCTTATTGGGGTCACGAATCTCCGCGGCATATTTGCCCCACGGACGACGTCGTACCCCCCTATACTTAACCTCATCTCCACCACCACCGTCTCCGCGGTCTTTCGAAGCGCCACTGCCACCGCGATCCATCGTAGGCGGTTTTCGTGATCTGCAGGTGATCAAAGAAGCTGCTGTGGCATTTATAGTAGGCCGAAAAGGTTTCATGGATTTGAAAAAGGTTAAAAAGGGTACCTGAATTGAATTGAAATATGTAAAGCAAATTGTGGTCCAAAATGGTGTGGAATCTAATAGACTGAGTTGAAAGATTAAGAAGATGAATAAAAGTCGTTATATTTTGTAAAGAAATAGGCAAAATAAAACGTTGTTATTCGATTTAGACAATAATATTGTCTTTTGAGCATCTAGTTATAATCTTATATTTATAGGTGATATATGCGGCCTATATGTGAGGGTGACTGGATTCAATGATTATTCCGACCAATAAGAACACAGGGGACAACATTTTGGTTTTGACACTTTTAGTCCCCCTCATCTATTTATAGGCCCTTTATAATTCACTCTTCTTTTAAATGTTCTAGAACTTTTGGGGTACACACTTCCATTTTTAGGGGTGAGGAAATGTCGGTTTGGTTTTTACACATAACCGAGATTGATAACTGAAGTTTGTTTTAGGAAAAATTATAAATGAAACTCATCGTTAAGTCGATTTGGTTAATTCGGTTGATATGTTGGTTATTGGTTCGGTTTTGGTTACGTTCGGTTAATTAGGAGAACCAAAACATGTAAAAAACTTGTAAACTTAAAATAGTTATTCAAGTGTTATGAACCTTTTTCAAACATACGGATACATGAAAACACATAAAAAAATATATGAAATACCAAGGAGATGCTTGAAAATATGTTTCAAATACATGAATATATATGAAAAATACATAAATATATAATTGTTGGTTCAGTTTCGCTTAATGAAGAAGGGAAAACTGAAACCGCATGATTAGGTTTTGGCCATATTTTAATCATAACCGATCGGTTAAGTCAATTTCATTTTGGTTTTGGTTTTTTATGGTTATCCATTTTCGTATGCTCACCCCTAAACATTCTTGACATCCTCCCAATCTTGTTATCATAGGTTAAAAAGTTATAATTTTAGAGTTGTAATTACATGTAGCATACTGCAGGAGTGAAAACGAGTCAAGCCTGAGCTCAGGTTGTTGGTAGTTTCTTATGCTCAAGCTCGATAATTGAAGCTCGGGCTCGACTCTTTTACTAAAAAGTTTTAAATGAGGGGTAAGTATTATTAAATATTAATAAAACTAATGTTACTTTAAGTCTCGATAAGGCTCGACGAGCCTAACGAGCTTCATAAGCCAAGCTCGAGCTCAGGCTCAATAAATAAACAAGCTTTGTTTTAGACTCAATCTTGGTTCGGGCTTGACAAGGCTCGGCTTGTTCCGAATTTTTTCTTGATCCGATCTCAAATAGCCAGCGAGCCGCTCAACTCATTTGCACCCCAAGCATATGTATATATGACAATTTTTTATAAAATAACAAATGATGACGCTTATCGACTTATGTGATATCATGATGATGATGAAATAGTTTTTGGGACCATTAATTAAGAATCATTAATTGCCAAGGGGAAAAGACCAAGTAATTAAATAATCTAATACACCAATAATATTAATATTAATAAAGTAATATAATTAAGATTTGATATGATAATGTAAGTGCGGTGACGTGCATGCTTACGTTGTTTTGATTACATAACCCAACCACACGTTAGTTTAGCATAGGTAAGGTGAGTGGGTATATTTAGTTAAATTATTGTTTTTGACTTAACAGGATCAGATCAATTCGATTAGATTAATGTTTGCAGTCAAATTATGTAACCGGAATTGGTGGCTTTGTTTAAACATTGAAAACAAATTTATAAAATAAAAACCTTAAAGTTGTGTTAAATATTTGTATGTTACATCTTACCTAGAAACTTATTTACAAGACCAGCTCAACTATTTTAAAGTTTAAAAGGATTCTAATATTGGGAGATTGAGAGCTAAGGAAGTTACGATGATCACTGGCGAAGGTTTGTAGGGGCGGGGAGGGGCGGCCGACCCCCCCGGATTTTCGCGCAGAAGTTCCGATTATATAGTATCCGTATAGAAAATTTTGAAAATATAGGGTTTCGACCCCCCGAAACTAGTTTTCGACCCCCGAAACCAGTGACTTCCGAACCCCCGGTGACTTCCGACCCCCCGAACCTTCGGGTCAAGCTTTGCCACTGACGATGATACACATTTTTTTTTGCACGATTTCTAAATGACACAAAATTATAGTTCCAATAACGAAAGTCGAGAGACCAAGAGCTTAAGGAGTTATGATTGGAGAGGAAGAATTTAAAACAAATCGAACATAGTCAACCCTTAAAAATATGAGGGCCTAAGCTTCAGTTTTTTTTCTTTTTCTTTTTACAGTTGAATAGGTATTGCTTATCGAAGTAAGGGGGTGTTTGAGATTGATTATTCAAAACAGATTATGCGTTTTGGAAAAGCAGGGGTGGAGCTACTTATAGATTATTGCGTTTTGGTAGCCTAAAAACTGATTAACTGCGTTTTCAAAACGCAATCCAAACACTAAAAACTGATTATCTGCGTTTTCAAAACGCAATAATCTAAAAATCAGATTCAAAACACAATCCCAAACACCCTCTAAATCTAATGATTTTATATCTGGATTGGGGTCGGAACTCGGATGACGTATTTATTAAACTTTTTTTTTTGTTTAAATAAAGAGTTTATTAGAATAATACAAGAATCAAGCGATGATCTTTTTTCCGTCATATTGAATCCATGGGCGGTTCTTCACTAGGGCCAGACCGGGTCTCGGCCCACCCAGTTTTTTCGGTTCGTAGTATAAATTTTACCGAAAATTTTTATATGTATTGAGTTCGGCCCACCCAGATTGAGCTCCGCTCTACGAGGTTTTTTGTTCAAGATCCGACACCGACTGAAAAAAAAAAAAAAAAAACCTTGAAGGAGGCTACACATGGTTTGTATAGTTTTTCTGAACATAGTATTTAAGAGTCTCTAAGAATTTGAGTATGACTAGGACGATTCTACCTTCTTTTTTTTAACTAATCTTTTAAAAACTATGTAACTAAAAAAAATCATTTTAAATTTAATTATTGATCGGTTAAATATATAAAATTCACCCAACTTAGATGTATTAGACTTATTGGTTTGTATAAATAAAAGTTTATACAAGAGTAAATTGCCAACCTAGCAAGACGCTAGGACCGACCAAACCATGTACAGTATGTACAAGTTCAAATATTTAACATCTTAAATGCCATGAACCATTACGCATGCCTATCAACATCACTACCGTGGATATAAAACACGTGAATTATCGAACACACATCTAAAAATAAAATAAAAAAATTATGGACTTGTTAAATTACATATGTACCGTGCCTTAAACAAATAATAAAGACCCTAGGAACTTTTATAAATTTTGATATTAAAAATATAAAGAAAATAAATTCACTTAACGAGCCACATAACAGGCTGCAGGCCTTCTTGTTTCTGTTATCTAATTGACCCAATCCAAGTTCAAAGAGATAGCCCAACAGATATATCAGGCTTTTTGTTATTTGTGGGCCCAATCACTGCAGCCCACTCTTGAAAAAAATTAACTATAAGTGAGAAAAGTAAACATCTTACTCAAAACAAATATTTTTAAGACATTTGTTTGTAAATTAAATAAGTTTTTTAATTAGTTTTTTTTTTTTTTTTTTTTTTTTTTTTTTTTTTTTTTTAACACACAAACGGAACTTTTATTTATAATCAAAATCACCAGGACCACCCGGGCACATTAAGCCAGAGGCTACCTGTGCCACATACAAACCCAAAAAAACTTACATACACATCAAAACGCAAAACACCCACACCCGTCCGATACATACATTACCCAAAACAAAGACTATTAACCGTTATCGAAATGGGAAAAGTCCCACCAGGCCGCTCTGTCCAGGTCTGTGATCTTCGTCCGATTCGTCATTTATCAATACGATTCAAGTTTAATCTCTTCCATTATCGAGGACGTGGCCAAGTTAATATCCAAGTTTTTTAATTAGTTATTAAAATATAAAAAATCTAAAATAAAAGTATTAATTAAGTCATTAAATTACAATATCCCCATTTCTATGTGAAGTGTTCAGTTAAGTAGACATGCCTCTCGTACTTGTCATTAAAATAATATATTTTTTTTTTGTCATTTGATTAAGAATGGCAAAACAGATATTGCTGGTGAAAACAAGTTTATATGAAAATGAGTTTGGGTAAAAATGTGTAGTTTTAAAAAAGTAACAATTTGGAGGATGAAAAGTAGCTTGGGTTGAAATGCATGTCTTGGAACAAAATATGTTAAATCGTAATAAATGAGGCTTTTAAGGATAAATTAGGGGTAGCTAGTATATCAGATAAGATAAATGAAGGAAGGCTGAGATGGTTTAGACATGTCAAAAAGAGAAACGATTAGAACTATTGTGGAGGGCAACAATGAGTAAAACCAGACCCAAACTGACTTGGGAGTGCATTAGGCAAGATCTGATAAAATTGCAGCTCTATGAGCACATGGCCGAGGCTAGGTGGCTGTCAAGACGTAGGATTAGGGTTATGGACTTTTAGGAGGGTCGTATGGTTAGGCTTGTTTTTTTATATGTACAATATTCTTTCCAATTATTTTTAGAGTATTTATGCACCTATTTATATTTCATTTTGACTTTTATAGTTAGATGCGACTTTAACGCTAGGCGTCTCACTAAAAGCAGAATATTCATCCATTGAGACAGAGGTAAGACTTTTCTACATCACATCCCGAACCCTACTAACAGCTTGTTTCTATAGTTCGGATTATACGGGTCCAGTATTAGCTTAGTAAAAACTGATTGAAAGCAGCATAGTTAAGTCTCTAAGCATACTGATTACCAATAAATTGCAGGAACATAAACAAATCATCAATCTTGGTTATATCTGGTTTCTTATTTACATCAACTAGGCTTCACTGTACAGTTCAAACTAAAGCTTTGGACTTTAATTTTCTAATTGACTTTACATACAATAAAAGAATGTTCTAACAATATTTTCCTTCAAACATCACATTATTCGAACCCGAAAACACAGATTTCACAAAGAGCTCCTCCGGGTTCTTGTCGGGCTTTGAGAGCGGCTTTCATAGATGTCATCAAACGGGAGATCGAATTTTCCTCCTTCGATATCACCCATGTAAAAAGTCTTTGATAACTCGTTTGACTTTGACCCCCTCCAGTCAAACGGTTGCCCATGTTCTTCAAAGCTTCGGTTTGAGTAGTTATCATGGTAGTTGTCGTAATCTTCTTGTTGATTGAAGTTTGGTGGCTCAAGAAAGCTCGTTTGAGGTCCTGGACCCATCCGTCGTGAGCCACCACCACCACGGGCCCACCAGTGGCTCTTGCCGGTCTGGCCCGCAATTCCAGAATCGTGATGGTGTAGAACGCTTCCACGTGACAGTGGAGCGGATGTTGAAGCTTCTAGATTACTCCCCATCCGGTCGTCAAAAAAGCTTCCCCAGTTCTCATCATACTGGACCGGGTTGCGACCTAAGTCAGGCGGGTCCCACACGTTTGCCATGCTGTTCTCTACATCAATCGGGCCTGATTCAACGTTATGTGGCCCGTGGTCGTGAGAAGACGTGTAGTACCAGTCAAGAATGTACGGGTGGTTGTTTTGAACGATGTCAATGAACCACATACAATCTCGTTGGTAAGCGCTTTTTGAAACGTTCAGGTTCAGGCCCGTGTCCCTTGAAAAGTAGCTGTTCGGGTCACCTTGAGCTGGGTAGGTAGGAGCCCATTGTGGGAATTGGTTCGGGCTTATATAGCCCGGTCTTATACCCTGTTCTTGAAACTTCCGTTCCTTGAACGCCTTGAGCGTCGAAAGGAACTGCTTTCCATCTGTGCTTGGTTCCCATGAAGGATAGCTAGTTTGAAAGCTGCAAGAAAATGTAAAATCAACATTCTCCATAAACATGCAATATTATCCTTTTTGTAAGCTTTTCATTTATGTTGACAAGATCCTCTTTAAAAAAAAAAAAAAAAAAAAAAAAAAAAAAAGAGTGAACCCGTTAGGGAAAACTCACTGGACCCTATCGACACTAGTGACACCATAAAAACACGGCTTACGCTGGACAAGTGGCATTAAAGGGGTTTAAGGCAGAAAGATACTCATAATTATCATTAAACATATATATCGAAATAATTTGAGGCTCAAGAATACCTTAGGAATGATTTCTCCATTTTCCCCTGCGAACTTCGATAAGCACTTGATGAGTTATGTGGAGACGCATACTTGCTATTTCCGTGTTTTTGGAAGTCGAACAAACTAAAACTGCAAAAACTAACTAGTTAGGAGCTTTTTTTAAAAAAGCGCGAAGCGCACAAAAGCGACGAGGTCTAAAACTGAGGCGCAAAGCGCAAAAGCGCAAAAGCGGTGGGCTTTTCGTACGCGAGGCGCAAGACAATTATATAATTTTTTTTTTATATATGCTATAGGTTTTAGGCTATAGGTTTTAGCATTATTTACTCAAAATATAGATACAAATAAGGTATATATATGATTTAACTAAAATGTACAACCTTTTTAGCTACATGTATAACAATTTCAAGCACAAAAACATCATGTGTACAAAAAGCGCGCTTTTCGTGCGCTTTTCGTACACTGCTCGCCTAGGGTTATATAAGGCGCACGGATTTGCGCCTAGGTGCGCTTTGCGCTTAAGTGCGCCTCAAGCGCACTTTTTAAAACCAAGGTTAGGAGAAACAAAAACTAAGCTGCATGAAGAAAATATTAAATTAAAAGGAAAAAATGATTAAAAAAAATGTGGTGCATATAAACCTGCAAACATGACCAACACCTTCAACGTCAACAGTGAAGTCCTCGATGAACTGCAGAATCTCATCAACCCGCTGCACCATGAACAAATATACATATAGTGCTAAATTATCTAAATTTAAAATATAACATTCTTTCCCTTTTTAACTGCAATAATATCTTTTCTATATTTGATTATTGGTAAATTTGTGAAATCAATCAAAAAATAATCAGATAATCATTTTATACATAAAATTCCTAACGCCGGACAATTGGGTCCACAAGATCTCATTCTGTTGTTTGAAAAGCTATTTCGACATTTAATAAAATTGAGCCTAATGTTCCAATCATCACGGAACAGATGGAGCGACGGTTAATTAAGAAAAAAAAATAAGAATACCTTCGGTACTACAAATATAAGCAAGAATGGAGTTAAAAATATCGAAGCCATCTCTTCCAGCAACAACTTTCCGGTGTACTACATAACAATATACATTGCCACATCAGCAACACAATAAAAAAATTGCATAAGATATGATGACAATTACAGAATTATAATAACACCAATCAAAATCTTTAGATAATACAATTTAGTAGGTTGTGTATACATTCAATTATTTTTATTTTTAAATTGACTTGTTTGAGATAAGCCATGTATCAAAATTGCAAATTTTAGCAAAAAGGGTATACCTGGAAAAGAGTCTCGAACTCCACTCGAACGAATTCGGTATTTTCTTTACCGCGCCATTTTTTAGGCATATAATGCGTGTGTTGAAGTGTTAAAGACATAGTCCCATGTGGGTCAAGTACCAAAAGTTCATCTGACACAAGAGCCCGGCCTATGGCTGTTATTGCCCCGAAAACAGCGGCATACCAAAACAAATTACGCCCAAAAATCTGCAATCATAAAGGCCAAGACTTTAGTGAAAACGGGTCAATACTTTTCAGGTTATGACAAAAATATTTGACAAAACATTACATGGCCTTCAAGTAAAGATTCATCAAGAAACGCTATGATGATCAAGATTGCAGCAAAGCCACCCGAAACAAACGATACAAACTTTGCGATGATTGAAAGAATAGGAGACGGGAATTGCTTTAGATAATCCGAGGCATGCGTAACACTGCTGTTGATACGGTGCTTGAACAAATGATTTACCTAAAATGTAAAATTTCATAAATAAAACATAAAAAACAGATGTAAGAAAATGGTGGATTTTTGTCCATTCTTTATCTTTATCAGAAAAAAATAATAACTGTAATTACTTTATGGGTCGGTGGTTCTCCAAATATTTTACTTTTTATAAATAACTAGCATATCAAATATGCTCACACAAATGTATTGTTTAAGAAACAGTTTAATATTTTAAGTAAAAAGAAAGGGATGGCGGCGTAGTTTGTTGCCCGCTTACCTGCTATCTTGATGTAATTTTTAAATGTTCTTACGGAGGTTTATGGTTGAAAACTTCCAACACGTTCTTTATTAGAAAAAAAAAAAAAGTTAACGTATGGTATGACTAGTTAGAGATGGAACATGATCTGAATTGACCCGTTTTATTATTATTAAGTAAAAGGCAAAGAAAGTTTCAATAAAATAAATAAAATTGGAAAATGACCTCGTTGAATTCCCTGAATATCCACTTTGAAAGATTTGACCATCTTCTAGAAGAAGCCGTACTAGGATGCTTATAAAATTGTTCTGCGTGTGTTAGAAAGAGATACACGAGCATAAACACGACAAGAAATGGAGATAGAAGAAGCATTGCAATCCCAACAACCGTTAGCCTTTTCTTTAAAGTATTACGGTCACTAACAAAGTCCTTTCTAATACAAAAGTTTCTGCAAAAGAAATTATATGATGTTAGTACATTGAAGATAAATATTGTGTTGCTCTTACAAGTCAAATGAATTAGATCGAGTACAAATAGAGGCAAAACATGTCCTGTATGTTACAAGTTATATGATGGTAGTCATTCTTTGTAGGGGTCACATTCGCAATAACATAGTCTGTCCATTTTGAATCGTTAAAGATAAAACCATAGTTGTCAAAGCGCCTAGGCGCACTCAAGGCGCATAGGCCGAGCCCGGAGCCTAGGCGCAAGGCGCATAAAAACGAGGGCTTTTTATAATTAGGCGCATAGTATAAAATACATTTTTTAGGGATTTAAGAGATGTTTTAGGCTACATTAGGATGTTTTAGAGTTGTTTAGGACTTGTTCATAACTCATTTAGGATGTTTTAGAGGTTTAGGCAACTTTTAGCCTGAATTTGGCCGGAAATCAGCCTGAAAACAGCCCCAATAGTGCGCCTCAGTGCCTAGGCGCGCGCCTCACAGGGCGCAGCGCACTTGGTGCGCCTGGTTGCGCCTTGCGCCTAGGCGCGCTTTTGACAACTATGGATAAAACATAGCCTGAATCGACCATTCAAAAGTAAACAGGTCAAATTTGCAATAACTTTTTTTACGCTACAAGATTAAGGAACACTTTAAAAGAGATTAAAATAGAGCTTACAAACCTATCAAACATGCTGTGTAATATGCACCAATTTAAAGTCCATTCAAGGGTCTTGGTTAGCATTAGGCAGTATCGTGTACCATCTGGACCTTTCTTGACGGTGGGACCAGCACCCGGGACCCAAGAAGATATCGGGAATGCTAGCACCCCTTTGTTCAGCATTCCAATCAAGTAGTTTTCCTTCCTCATCAATCTCATCACAATATCGTGGGCCGAAAGATCCTTGACCACACATAGTTGATGCCTTTCTTGAATTTGAACAACTTTTTCAAGAATCGATGCCCATGGCATGGTTTGCATCTCACTGTCGGTCACACCAAGACTTGCAACAAACAAAAAAGAATAAGAGAACTTTGTGTATTTCAAACAAAAGAAGCAATTTACCCAAACACTAACAACTAGTAATTCTAAGTTCATCATATAATCATATTGAGGTAGAATTAGCGATTTCAACATTTTTTTTTTTTTTGAAAAATGGATCTATTTGGGTTGAATCTTTAGTATTTTTATAAAACTAGGCTAAATTAAAAAGCCAACCGCATCGAAAATCCCCCAAAGTATTTTTAAATGCTTAGAACAATATAGCATTAAAATCTTATTTAACACATAAAAGGTAATTAAAAAAAGAGAGGAATAAAAAGCGTTGAAGGGTCGGACTGAGCCTTGAATTGCATTATAAACGTATGTTTTGACCCGTTACCCATCCTGCCCATTTTGCTGCCTCTACCCTCTGAACACACATCCAAACAATCCATAAATTTGATTACACATTAATGAATACCTGTTAATGTAGAATTGACGTATCTCTAGCGTGTCCTTCAACTGTACGAAGAACCTTAGAAAGCAAAATATCCAATAAATGAAGGTGATTCCCAAATAGCCAAATATAACAACTTTAAAAGTTGTTAAAGGTGTCAAAGGATGTTCATGAAGAGCCTCTTTAGCAAGATCACACGGCTTTATCCCGGATTCAACAGCATCCATTCCACATTTCGCCTTTCGAAGACCATCCCAATCAACAAATAATATAAAAAAGCCCGAAAAACATATGGTAAAAGCCAAACTCAAAAGCTCAACAATCCACTTAATGATGATGCACCATAGGCCTTTTTCACAATAGTAGCTATAAAGTCGCTCAAAGAATAAATCCAAATCAGCTATCGGTTCGACTTTGAAGCTTTCACCATTAAGAAGTCCAGAAGGGCTTTCACTACCGGGACTTGGCGCCCGTTGGTAATCAGATAACTCGATTTCAGGGGTAATATCGTCATTCAATGTTGCATAAGATGATTCACCAAGTAATTTTTGTTTTAAATTGTGGAGAGTTGTGGCACCTAATTGCCCACCGAACATTGTTATATACGATTACAAATATGAAGGAGCAGGTCGTCCATCCCCCAAAGACGTTAAATAATTACACGACGATTCTGAAAAAGGCAGAAAATTATGTAAGTATAATGTAACATTTAAAATTGCCGGTTGGCCACTTCCTTTCAAATAAGAACCAAACGGTATTGAAAATTATTGGTTCACATAAAAGCGCAAACCAAATGACAAACGCATAATGCTACCTAAAATTATCAAGCAATGCATAAATCAAGAATCTCATAACTGAACCTCCTTATGGGTTATTATACATCAATCGGCCTCCAACTTTTACTATCTAGTGTTATAAATCTTTACGGGTCAATTATGGATGCTCTTTAATATAGTAGTGGACTGGTGGTCCTAATGCATAATAAATTGTCTTAACTATATACCTACCTTGTTGCTACTAGTATCAATCACCATGTCCGAAAATCTATCCAATAAGAACATGATACCATACCACATTCTCACAAAAACAAGAACCAAATGGCCCGCGCACATTCAAGTTTGGGGACACAGAGAATAAGATCACTACAAGACCTCCAAAATTAACAGCCTAATAGGTTATAAGTATCTATTTAAATAAAACTTCTAATGTGGTGGATATAACATCACGAAAAAGTACAAAGTTTGAATATTTATAACAATTATATGTGACCCTAAAGTAAGTTATTGTTCTTGAAGCAATTTGCGGAAAGAAACAAACCACCGTTTGGCGAACAGTATATTGATCAATACCAACAAATTCAAACCGTAAACCCCAAAAATTCAATCGAACGAAACACTTGAACTCCAGAAATTATTGAGAAATTCTATGCTTTTTTAGTTGCATAAACCTTATTAAATTATATTTATATTTACATTATACAACATTTTCACAAAAACAAAAACCAAAGAGCCCGCGCCCGTAAGTTCTACGATCACTACGGGGCGCTAAGATCACTACAAAACCACCAAACTTACCATTCCTAATATGTTATAACTTATAAGGCCCAGCGTAATGGGGCGCTAACATTAACGCCCAAATCCTACTTGGACCAATAGGCAACATGCAGGGCACATTTTTTGAAGATTAACGCCAAAGACAGCGTTAAAAAATTAACGCCAAAACCAATTTTGGAAGCTTAACGCCCCCCGGCGGTGTAGGGGCGCTAAAGGGCGCTAAAGCCCCATTTTAACGCATGGTTACGCTCGACTACGGAGGGTCTAAGTATCTATTTATATCAAATGTTGATACAGACATAACATCACTAACCAATATAATCAAGTAAATACATCTAAAATACATAAAAAAAAAAAAAAACTTTTTATAAATAGTCAACTCAACACACCCTCTAAAACCCTCTCTAACAATACTAATTCCTCCAAGAAAATTAACAACAAACAAAAAAAAATAAAAAAAAATAAAAAAAAATAAAAAAGTTTGCATCTTTATAACAAATATAGATGACCCAAAAGCAAGATATTATTCTTGAACCAATTTATGGCAAAATCAGCTGTTAACAAATCAAACCCACATCAAAAGATTCAACAAAACATGCAAATAATATGTGCAATTTTCTTGGAAACCATAATAATAAAAACCCAAAACAGTTTACCTTTTGGAAACCCAATAAACAGCCCACTGATTACCGATCAAAATCAAGAAACCCTTTAAACCCCAGAAAACTGAAACCCTTTCTCTCTCTAGAATACTGTTTCTCTCTCTAGAATACTGTTTCTCTCTCTAGAATACGAAAAGATTGGAAAGAAGGAAGCAGAAAGATGAATAAATGAGAAATCTTTATATGTCTCTGCAAGAAAAACACTTTTTCTCTCTCTAGTGTTTGTTTCTCTCTCTAGAATTTATGTATTTTTATTATTATTATTTAACAAACAAGACGAAGAAGACGTGAAGATGACAATTAACTTGTGTTTTTTTCTTTGTTTTTGGTGTATCTTAATTGAAAAGATTGTGTTTTGGGCTGGTTTTAGGCCCAATGGGCTAAAAAGTTGGGTTGTTTATAAATGGGCTTTTGGGTTATGGATGAAATTTGAATAATAATAATAATATAATAATAATGTTTGTTGGTTGCTCAACGGCTAACTCATTGAAAATTGTTCCAAATAAAAATTTGTAACCTAATATGGCCGCCAATGGTCTATATGTATAGATGGTTGGTTTTGAAAGGTTTATAAATCTTATAATTTGTTTGATTGTTTGATGTATGTTTCTTGGTTTTTATTTATGCGATAACAAATTGTTGCTATAGATATTTTTCAGGTAACGTTAATTTGAGGGATATTGAGTTCTTCGGAGAAGGATAACGACACCACGTGTTGTTGTTGATGTAAGAATTGACCCGGAGATACATCAGGTATTTGCTTTTAGTAAATTGAGTTGGTGAGAGAAAAAGGTATAACAATTTACAACTCGCTATTGATTTAAAGATTGTCGAGAAAATACGACCACAGGTACTTTGCTTTTATTGTTTTCAGTTATTGGAAGGTAAACGATAACTAGCATACAATTCCATGTTATTGATATAAATAGTTTCTTTTCATTTTACTGTGCCTGTTATATCTGTCGTTATTTTTTAAGGTGCAAAACCGATATTAACCGCTTTAGATTTTAACAATACGTGGTTCGATTTTAAATATAAAGTTACAAGTGTAATTCTTCGGAACTCGTTAAGGAAGATCTCAATTTTTTAGCTTTAGTTCTTTCTAACGTCATTTTTAATGTTTTTAATTTGATATTATCAACTTTTAATTTGATATTATCAACTTCTAACGTCATTTCTAATGTTTTAAATTTGATATTATCAACTTTTAATTATTATTTAAAAAAAAAACACTTTTGCATTTATTTATTTGACTTAAATATCGTGGCTCAATTTTTAACATAAAAAATAATATACACACAACTTCAGGGGTCAAAAGTTAAAATATTTAAAAACAAAGGGCCCAAAACAAAAAAACCTACACGTTACAACCAGCACCCTTCCCGCGTCCACGTAAGATTTGGCGCCAAGCTGACCTGTCACATATCCACGTCACCATTCGCGCCAAAAAAAACCTACTATTTTACCATAATTCCCTACCATTTCCATCTTCATCTTCATCCCTCTCATCACACACAATAATAATCCCAAAATGAACTCAACCGAAGCCAATACGTCGTCGTTTGAGCCGAAAAAGGTTCTCCGATCATCCGTCAGCAAGTTACAATCCTCCGGCGAAGCACTCAAAACGCCTGAAAAAGCTGTCACGCGCCGTCACTCACTCCGGTCAGTTAATCAAATCCGTGAAGCGGCCAAACAGCTCCGGAAACCGGATCCGAAACGTTCGGTTTTATCCGATCCGGTTGAATCTGGATCATCACCGGATTCAACCGAGATCCGGATTGCGAAACCGAACGCCTCCGGACCTCTTCCAGAAAAGTAAGATAATACTTATCTAATTATTATTTCGGTAATTTTTTTATTTATTTTTTGATAATACTTAGCTAATTATTATTATTATTATTAATTTTTTTGTGTTTAGGTATGAAATGTTGAATAAGTTTTTCCATAGCTTAACATCTTCAATCAGACTGCTCCGATTGAAAGGATCTATGGCAACGTTTACTAATATTAGTCGTCAGGTCGAGAGCTTAACAGATAGGTATAATGTGTTCATTAACTGATTTGTTATACTTTAGTTTATGTGTTTCATAATGTATTGTGTGACTGTGTGAGTGTGCTAATTTGTTTTTTTATATGTTTTATAGGAGTTTTGGATATGGTCATTTAGGTCAGATTAAGTTTATTGTGCCTGAGGCAGTTGAGGTTAAGAAGATACTTGTTCGAGAAGATCGGACTAGTTTTATGAAGCCAGATCTGCATATTAGTTTGAATTTTGGTGTTGTTGTGAATGATGAGAAGATGAGTTCTGATAGCGGTTATTTGCGGTTGACGAAATTGTTTCGAGCCAGGCTTGTTAAGTTTTGTAGATCAAATCCTGAGGTATTTGATTCATTTGTGTTGTTTTGATATAGATTTTGATTAGGATTGTTCATAAACAGTTGGAAATTGTTCGGTTTTAACGGTTTGAACCGAACTGAATCGAACTAGGGTTTGAAGTATGCATAGATTTGTTTAGGTTTGGATGTTGCTTATAGTGATATTGTTTGATGGTTGTTGTGATTAGGGAGAGGATGTTCCACAAGAGATGTTACCTGAACCGTTTAATCAATCGAGTAAATCGACGTATTCAAACGCGATTTTAAAGCCTGATAGCGTAACGGTTACTGATGCAACATATCCATTATTTGAGCAGCAGCAGCAGCCACTGGCAGCATCTCATCTGCCTCCATCTTTCAAAAGACGTTTCTCAAAACAAGTACCGATCGAAAACGTCGAAACAGTTAAGAAAGAATCAAAGGTTTTGACACATGGTCCTGTTAAAGTGGATTGTGGATTAGATGTTATGTCACCAGTAAAATGGTCTGCAAAGTTACCTGAAACACCAATCAAGGGCTCTGATTTGCTCCAAGAAACTCTGTTGAAGCCTGTTTCGACCCCGTTCACAGCTACGCCTGCGCAATCAACACGGCCGCCTGTTAGGTGTTTGATGACTCCAGATGAGGAACCAACCATGTCTCCTAGCAAGTTAACCAGACGCAAAAGAATGATAACATTCGATACTCCTGTGAAGAATCAAACAGCATCTGCTAAAAGGGTATCCGTTGATGATGACGATGATGATCTTTCGGATATTCTGTCGCATGATCTTCTCGCATCGGTAACCTCGTTATACAAGTCTTGTACATGTATTAATAAGCATGAGACTTAATGTGGCATATGTGTCTAACTTTTGATGGCTTAATTCAGATTAGAGCAAAGGAATTGAAAGTATTAGAGGAAAAGAGTCCGGAAATCTCTCAGGCTAAATGGAGGAAACAAATGGTTGCAAGATTACCTAAACTATTCGACACGCTTTTGTTTTACTTTCAATCGACAAAGCGGACAGTCATAAAAAAACCGGAGCTTGTGAACATGATCGTTTCAAACCAGTTGGATATCGTTGACCCAAGTAAGTCAACATGTTCATTGTCAAAGTTTATACCAATCACATTATTATAAATCCCATAAACCCTAACCTGTGTTTTTTTAATGTACAGGAGAAGTTGATGAACAGCTTAGACTGTTGCTAGAGCTAGCTCCTGAATGGGTTTATGAGAAAACAGCTTCCACTGGTGATCTTTTGTTTTGGTAAGACCGCCTTTTCTTGACGAATGTCGAATTAGATACATTCGGTTTGATTCATTTTTTTAACGAAATTTTTTTAATTTGCAGCGTTAACAAGATATCAAGCACAGAATCAATACGCAAAAGATTATCGGAAGCTAACTAAGAGAACTAATTTAAATACCTTACATAGACAATTAGTGTTTCTACATTCCTACTTAGTATCATGAAGGGGATGTTAGTCATTGTAATGTTTTAGGTTTTTTGTATCTAAGTTTCTACTTTTGGAATGAGAATAAGTTTCAAAGTCTCCTGGTTTCCTATATAATCAAATTTGTGTCTTCTGATTCAAACTACATTCCTCCCACAAAGCGCCGTGGTTACGGAACATGTATGTAACCAGTCTGTCGTCTAACCCGTTATTAAACTGAATCAAACTTATATCTGATACTGTTCTTTATTGATATTTTTTTTAATAAAATGTTGATGAGCCTGTACATTTTGCCTTCAGGTATGAATTATTGTTTAAGTTTTTCAATAGCTTTCAATCTGTTATACTCACTCTTCGAGTGAATTGACATAAGCGAAAAGGTGAAAAGCGCAGCGCAGATAGGTATGTGTTGTTCAATAATGTATAGTAATTTATGATATTGTGTGAGTTTGCTAGCTTTTTACTCATTCAGTTTCTGAATAGCAGCCAGTTGCAGCATCTTGTATGACTGAATATTTCAAGTGTCGGTTCTCGAAACAGGTTTCAATGGATGTTCAAGAAGCAAAGGGGTTGACTTATGAAAGGCAGGTTCCTGCAGCCTCAAAGCAGATATTTGACCATAGCTCCACTAAAGTCAGCTTGTTTCGACTTTCGACTCCAGTGAGAGTACGCCGCTTATGACCCCTTGAGGAAGGCTAGATAGCACCTAGCAAATTAACCTGTCAAAAGGGTGTCTGCTGCTGATGAATTGTTTCAACCATCAACAGAGGAACTTATGCAAGTGATGATTTCAAGCCTGAAAACGAAATGTACAGCTCAGATTGTTGTAAGAGAAGATGCCATCCAATGGTATGGCTCTGTTCAGGTAAGACAATCCTTTGTCCTAAGACCGGGTGTAGTTGGGCGTTTTTCTGGGCATGAATCAAAAGACGGCGCCCCCAACACCACTACATGCGGGGCGCATCTTTTCAAGGGCGAGGAGGGGCGGCCGCCCCCTCCCCCCGAATTTTCACTCAGAAGTTCCGATTATATAGTATTAGTATAGAATTTTTTTAGTATATACGGTTTCGACCCCCCGAAACTGGTTTTCGATCCCCCGAAACTAGTGACTTTCGACCCCCCGAAGTTTTGGGTTAAGCTTCGCCACTGATTACATGGGGGCGCTATCTTTCCAAAACCGGGGATGGCGCGAGCATCATAACGCCGTGCAACATTTTGAATAACCAATCAATGGTTGACACCTCACCCCTTGGTCTGATCTCTCTCTCTCTCTCTCTCTCTCTCTATCTCTCTCTAACTGGTTTGATGTGGTAGTGGCGGTGGTGTAGGTGAAAGAAAGAGTAGAGAGGGGAGAAGGGAAGAAGGAGAAGGTGGTGGTGATGATGAAGAAGACGACAGTGATGGCGATGATGAAGAAGACGACAGTGATGGTGGTGGTTTCGTGGTGGTGCCGATGGTGATGATCAAGAAGACGACAGTGATGGTGGTGATGATGAAGAAGACGACAGTGTGGTGATGATGGGTTATTCAGGTTTTTTTTTTTAATTTATAATAGCGCCCCCTTTTTTTCCCCTCCCACTACACCCCATTTGGAATTAACACCCCATGCTGACTCAGCTGCCACGTGGACCAATCACAGAGGGGAGCCTTAACTTTTTCCCCACTCCACTACACATGGTCTAACAACATAATCTATAAATATTTTACCTGTTGTTTAGCTAGTGTCTCTTGCTATAGATTCAGTTGCCATTTTATGACCTTGTTTAACATCTTAGGCAAAGTATTCTGTTTTATGCTGCTTGATTTGATGTATTAAATTAAAAAACATGTTAGTTAAACCACTTCTTGTCGTTAATCATCGTTTGAACCTTGAAATCGCCGTCGTTTCTTGTTCATTTCCTGTCCAACAGTTGTAAAATTCTTGCACCAAGAATCTATTATCTTCTTATAGCAATAAAAAACTTGATGGATGAAAAACCAATCATACAAAACTATACACTAGTGTATCTTTGAAGATGATGATGCAAAGAGAACCATTGGAATTTAGAACACCTCAACATCCATCATTAGGCACCAATAATTGGGGTGGTGCATCTCCTATGTTAGCTAGGGAAATACCCAAAGAGTCCTTGGAACAAAGGTATGTTAGGTTCAACACCATTAGAACACATGATGAAATCTTTCCTACTTATGTCTTGCCTCAAACTCAAGGTCAAGGTCAAGGTCAAACCTGTAAATCGTTTCGAAAGGGGTTCTTGTTAAAGCTGATATGGCCGGATAAAAAGACGAAGATGAAGCAAACGTTGGGCGCTAGACTGAAGAAAAGGAGATGGTTGCCTGAGCTTGACCCGAAGGGAAGATGGCCGCAAGGTTGGTGATCCAAGTTTGACTATGGAAAACGGGTCAACGATACAATGAGTTTTTTAAAAGTTGGGTTATTGAAACAGATCTTGGTTTTTTATTCTTGCAATGAGCAGTTGAAGATCTTTGTAATGGTGTTCTTGTTTTGTCTTGATATAGTTTTGTGTAATTTGCTTATGAAACATTATAAGTCGTAAACCTAATATCTTTATAAATCGGTCGATTTAGCTAGACTTTGTGATTTGACCCGTATGGGTCGTTTGTCTCTGCAGTAAGTCATGTGGTGGTAACGGTCAGATTCCATGTACATTAGGCCGATTGGAGCAGCCTGTACCGTTCCACTCTTAAACCTTGTCATTTGTCATGAGCGTCGAGCCACGCATTGAAAGAGGCAGGAATTTAACCTATATAATTCGGTCGATTTGAGTTCTGTTTATCTCCATCTGGGGTTGAAGCAAGTTTTATCTAATGGCAACATGTCATATAGGATGAAGTTAGTACAAAATGTGTTTTAAAGCATAAAACCTCTAAAATCATTTTACATGGCCTATCCTCTTCCGATTCTTTACGAATCGGTGGGGCTTAGAAATATAGGCCTGATTGGGGCAGCCAGTACCCTATGTTCCACTTAAAGAACTTACGAAACTAGAGGCGGTAATTCCAACTGATTTCGACATTTTTGGGTTTTATCGATCTAGATTCAAGCTGGTTTTATCTAAAACCGATCGAACAAGTTTTATCTAATAACGGATCAAACATGTATATTAAAATAATGTATTAAAACGGTAACATGTAAATTATAAACTAAATATAGATATCATTTAGCAGGATTGTGAATGCTGGGCAGGATTCTATTGAAATAAAATGATTTACAAGGTTTACACATTTTGAGTACATTTCGGGTGTCATTTTCACAGTGATCACACCATCATGGGTCAAGGAAACCAAGTGGTGAGAGAGCGCATCTCACATCGGCTATTTGTGTATCTGATATTTCAGAGCAATTTGCATAATCTTTCACTGTTTCCCAGCAAGAAAAGCTCCCATCTTCCAAATTCCAACCGATTTATTCATATCCTAGGGTGTGAAGTTCTAACACAACGTAAAGCTATATAAAATTAGCAGGTTTGGAACTTGTTCGGGTCAGATGCTTACCTATATGGGTCAGTATCTAGGGCTCTAGGCAACCTGACGTGTTCCTGGATCGACTCGTTTACATTATAAGAAAAGATTAAGAGATATCTGTGTCAAAACTCAAACCGACCATTTTGTGTCGAAACTCAAGTTATAAGAGATATGGACATAAGGACTTATAGTTTAAGCGCAATCATTTTATAGACATTTACATTTTGGGGTGTAAATTATAATATTAGAGCAGTAACATGCACACAAAAAATCAGGTAATACAGGTGTGTCCATGTCAACCCACGAACGCACAATTCTTATTCGAGCTTAGTATAAAGCTCACCAAGCCGGACCCATTAAGAAACTAGCAAGACGATTAAGTCAGTGGCTTACATGCATATAACGAGACCACAGCCAAAACATAGGTTATGATATATGATCATAGAAAACTAGAACTAAGTCATGTTTTAACAAAATCAACAAAACAGAAAAGTGATGACCGAATGATTACCATCGTAAAATCTGGCTGATATCACTTCATCTTGGCCTCAGTGAAAAGAACATGACGATTGACGCGTGGATCATACTTTCTGAATTCGAGCTTGGTTTGTATCTTCCTCGGATTCTTCTTCTTGACATAGAAAAAACCAGTCCCTGCTGCTGAAACCAGTCTTATGAGCAGCGTTGCACTTTTCTTCTTCTCCCCCATTCTTCAATCTACAAAAACGAAACAATGAGCATAATCTCGCTGTCAGTGAATTATCATATCAAAATTTTCAACCTGTTTATACAACCGATTGTTCTATCACGACACAATATTACCAATGCAGTATTACATTCAACGCAGTTTTAACAAATGAAATCCTAATTTATTTTGTTCCAACTGTTATCCTGTTAGAATGAAATGAAATTGCGGCTTCAAATAATAAAGGTCGAACCAAACAATCGAACTAATAACAAACAAAAACAATGCACAGAAAGTTCAGCGTGGAAAGACTGGGAATTTTGATCATTACCATGGTTTAAAAAAAACGGGTGAGGCGTGCGTCTCGAGGCGCGCCTCAAGGCGATTCTGTAAGAAAACGAATCTGAGGCAGAGCCTCAGGGTGTTATTTTGTACGTGCGCCTCGTAGAGCTGAGGCGGTAACGAAAACTGTGCCTCAGGTGCGCCTCATGGGTTTTTTATGTTTTGAACTTTTTGTGTCAATTTCAAGCATTCCATTTTTTTTTTGGTAATGTGTGTTTTTGATGTTTTTGCTGAATCTGATGATGAAATTAGTTAGTATTTCATTTTTTTATAAAATATACAATATTTATTATTTATATTTAATCCTCCTTGGGCTTACGCCTCGGTTCGCCTCGAGGCATATGCCTCGAAGCATACGCCTCGTGAGGCAAAGGGAAAACACCTCGAGGCACGATTCCGTACTTTTAAACCTTGATCATTACTGAATACAAATTTTTCAAGCTACGAACAATTTAATAAATAAAACCGATGTGATTGTATACCTGTTAATACAATGATTATCCAATCACGACACAAAATTACATTTCTGTTACTAAATTCAAGTTTAGAGTTGTTAAAACTGCGATTCTATCTCTAAATTTGAATGCAATAACAAATTGGCAATTTTGTGTTGTGCTTGGACAATCAGTTGTATGAATAGGTATGCAATCACATTGATTTCAATTTAATGAATTTGTTTGCAGTTATGAGCACAGTTGTAAAAATCCCGCCTAGCCTTCGATTAATCACTGATTAATCGCTAGTCGGAGGTTCACGAGTAAACACCGACTAATCACTAGTCAGTGGCTAGCTAGCGATTCCAACTAAATTCCGTCCAAAATCAGTAAATTTCGGTCAAAATTCCGACCAAAACCTATAAATTCTAATAATTAATCCTATATATTTAACGATATAAGTCTAGAAAGGATTTAAAACATGCCTACTTAAAAAAAAAACTAAATATAAAATGTGTGTATATAAAAAACTGAAAATTCGATATAAAATCCTAATCCGATTAATCACAATTAATCCCTAGCAATCCTGATTAATGGCTGCTCGGTACCTAACCGATCGACTAGCGCCTAGCGATTCTTACAACACTGGTTATGAGTTATGAATTAAATCCCAAATCTCAAAACTCTAATTCTTATCATATCATTAAACAAGACTGATGTATTACATGAAATGAAAGTGATGTATTTGTATTAAACGAAGATCGTAAAGACAATTTACCTTCGTTAACACTCCGAACAGTATCCGCCTCTGTCTCTGTGTGCTGGTGGTTCTGAACCCTAGGTAAACATGAAAGGTATTAGATGTATTTGTCCCTCAACTATATGCTACCTTCACTCTAGTCCCTCAATAATAGGGCTGACATAACAGGTTACACGAACCTGCTAAGACACGAACATGTTAAGACACGAACACGAAAATTGTAAACACGAACACGACACGAAATCTAATCGTGTCATTTTTTTTCAAACACGAACACGAATCTGTGTATAACAGGTTAACACGATAAGACACGATAAGGAACACCTAGTAAAATAAGTTAACACGACAAGACACGACAAGGCTCGATAAGACACGACAAGACATGATAAGAAACACAATAAGACCTGTTAAGACACGTACATGATAAGACACGAACACGAAACAGGTAAACACGAACACGAAACGAAAATAAACAAGTCTTAACGTGTCGACTTGTTATAGACACGAAACCTGTTAAAATCATGTAGGTTCGTGTCAGGTTATCGTGTTCGTGTCTAAATTGCTAGCCCTACTCAATAAGGCTATCTGTTCTGGTTCAAGGTGAGCAAAAATATTATCCTATCATTTCAAGCCATCTGGACGCTGACATGGCAATGAATAAAGCTTGATTTCACTCACTTGGCCATGTTATGGCTCAAGGCGAGACTGCTCGCTCACGTTGTCGTTCCCACATGCAACCCTTCCTTTTATTTCCTCGCTAGCCCACGCAACCAAGCTCGCGTCTGCTCGCTAGCGGGACCGTTAACGCGTGAGGTTCGTGGTGTTCGCAAGCCACGTGGCTCGTAGGCTCGTACGCCACAACACACAGTATAATAAGGTATACTAGTAAGCTTGAGCCGAGCTCGGCTACTCATTAGCTCAGTTTGATTTAGCTTGAATAATAACATAATACTAGTAAATTACCCCGCGCGTTGCGGCGGTTTTTAAACCTGACTAAGTACGTAAAGGTAACCCAAGTTAAAAAATATTTTTTTTTACCAAAATGGTAATTTTAAATTAAAAGTATTTGATATATATAAATCAGGATATTAAGTTTTCTTTTAGTTAGTTGTAATATACAGAGAGAAGGAGAAAGAATTATTGGCAAAAAAATACATATATTATATGAGGTTAGACATAATTCAACAAACAAAAAAAAGACAAAAATGTCCAATTACTACAATGTTTATAAGCTCCAACAAAGCCTAATAGAACCATCACAAACATTGCTTGTTATTATTAAATAGATGTGTAGAAGGATTTAATGAAAAGCTTGGGTTTTATTGAAATTGAATTGGGGTTTAATTAGGTGTTGGGGTTACATGTTGAAATGGATATGAAGTATGCATTACACATATATACAATGAGCATTATAGGTTGTACATAAGGGCATAAAGGGAACAAAATGACCAAATATTGAAAATTTGTGAAGGGACTCTTCAACTCCCATCTTAAAAATTGTGTAAAATTACTTTCTTACCTATCACTCCTCCTTAATAAGGTAGTAGAGATATTGAAGTATAATAAATTTGAATATGACTTAATGTTTATGTCTAACTAAAATTATTCAAATACAATTTTATAGGAAGGAAATAAATTATTCTAGTGCATGTTAAGTGTTAACATTTTTAAGTAAATTTGTAGATGCTTTTATTTGTAATTTTTTGGAAAATCTAGAGTTAAATGTTAATTTAGTCTTGTTAAAAATTGCCACTTTCATCTAAATCTTTTTTTTTCTCAATTTAGTCCTCGTGGTTTCATTTTTTTGTCATTTTAGGCCATGTGGACTAACAAGATTTGGATGAAAGTGACAATTTTTGACAAACCTCAGTGACTAAAATGACAAAAAATGAAACCACAGGGACTAAATTGACAAAAAAAAAATATTCGGATGAAAGTGACAATTTTTAACAAACCCGATGGACTAAATTGGCAATTAACTCAAAAATCTATTAAGACAATAAGTCATTTTCAAAAGCCATAAAAACATGACTTTTGATTGCTTATTGACTTATTAGGAGGATTGGGCGGTCTGTGATAAAGCCATGTGATGGCTGTGGTACACCGCCCTGCCACCCATGTGACGGAGAAAAATCATCACGGTTGTGATGTACATTGTGAATGTGACAAAGGTGTGTAGGGTGGGTGGTTTGTTTGGGGTTGAGGTGTGATGTGATCGGTTGGTTTTTTTTTTTTTTTTTTTTGAATTGTTGGGAAATGATTTAGTGATCTTAGTGATGGTGTGATATACTACTTCATGTGTTTAGTAATGAGATGTGATAAAATGTGAAAAATTGAGGTGGCACATAGATTAGATGTGATGACCAGTTGACCACCACACCCTCTTACAAATGCATTAAACTTGTCAGGCCATGCTTTACAACCGTGTGTCTTGACCGCTTCACGACTTTGTTATGATCATGACCAAACCGTTATGGAAAGTTATCAAATTGTTCATTGTAGAACTCCATTTACACAACCAAACCTTTGTTATTAATAGTATTATGTATCACATATCATTCTAGTAGTCCAAATTCCAAAACAAAAAGAAAACATTTTAACACATAATGGGCTCATTAAACCACTAATGTGGCTTATCATATGTAATAAAATATGCCCAACAAAAA
The DNA here is from genome assembly GCA_028751855.1 of Ambrosia trifida. Taxonomy (NCBI): domain Eukaryota; kingdom Viridiplantae; phylum Streptophyta; class Magnoliopsida; order Asterales; family Asteraceae; genus Ambrosia; species Ambrosia trifida. Next base: position 132,524,955 of record CM054129.1, read on the forward strand.
AACAGCCCAGCCATTGCAAACCACAAACTTGATTCCAATGGAAAATGAGTCGTGGCAACCAATTTAAATTATACTAATATACTATGTATATGTGACCCATATGTCTACCAATGTACATTGAGTCATCACATCATGCCATTAAACAAATACATCCTTAAGACATGTAAACAAGGTGTTGGGCTTTTCAATGTAATGGTAGCCTAAAATAATCTTAAAGTAAATCAATCTCATGTATGTACTCGCTTTTTGGTACAAGCTCAAGAAATCCTCTCCCCTTTGTTTATATTCTAACCCTTATCAAATAACATGACATTCATTATACATACACATGCATACATATGCTGATATGCATATGTATGATGTTTAAATACATGTGTTACTGCATGTAGTACATTAGTTCAAGATTTTGTAACTTTTGGCCCAATTTTATAGATGAATATCATTAGAAGCAATGTTGTTTGTGTAAGTTAAAAAAAATAAAAACAAAAATATGGTTTTCAAATTTTAATTTCTAACATGATCTCTTGTGAGAGTTTTAGTCGAACATTTTATTCATGTTGCTTTGAATAGTCGTGTTCGTTTGTTAACGAAATTATGTGTTCACGAACAGTTCATGAACACTTGCAAAAAGAGATTTACGTTCGTGTTCGTTTGTTAATAAAACACTTGTGTTCGTGTTCGTTTGTTAATTTTGTTCATTAGCGCGCACGAACACAAACGAACATATATTAATAAATACCTGAAACATTGAGATCAAATGTCTAGAAATCATCTTATTCTAAATATACTTATTATACATGATAGAATAATTTGTTTGTGAAACAAGATTAAGGGATATATTATATATACTACTTATTTTATATACTACTTATTTTATGTAAGCATAGAATCGTCGTCCGTAAAAACATGACTCCATATAAGGTAATGTTTAGTTAAAATATTTTCTAAGAGATTCTACCTTTGTTTAACCAATTATTTTTGTGAATAGACAACACAGAAAAGTTAAAAATTTAGAAGACAATGATTGAGAAGTTGGTCAAACATTCCTCAAGATGAAGATACAGCTTGTGTGCCAATATATATTTTCTTTAGACCATAAATTATAGGCTACATTTTTGTATGATCATCTGGATTACACCTGTGAATGATTGCATGTGAACCACTTTTCTTATCTTTATTGTCTTGTGCTAGCATCGATGTCACTTAAATACTGACCATAAGATATTGTTAGGCAAGTTAAAACTTGTGCATGTTTTATGGGTTTAGAATTGAAATAAATAATTGAAACTAAAAGTGACTATGTGTATTTTAAGAATATTCGTATAAGAAATTCATATTACATAAATATTATTATAGTTTCTACGAAAGATAAAATATGTTATTTTTTCTATCATCAATATTTTTTATCTTTATTGTATTTTTTTTTTCAAAATTTTAGAGTTATATCATAACAACAAACTAAATTCAATCAGATTTGCTATTGGCATGCAATATATTAATATAGAATTTTTTTTTCTTATTAAAATAGTTGTTCTACATGGGATGCAAATCAATAGCATAACATAACAATATACTTTTGGCTAGTGCTGCAAATAAACCGAACGAACACGAATAAGGCCTTGTTCGTGTTCGTTTGTTAAGAAAATTATGTGTTCACGAACAGTTCATGAACACTTACCGAACGAGAATTTCTGTTTGTGTTCGTTTGTTAAGAAAACACTCATGTTCGTGTTCGTTTGTTAATTTTGGTCATGAACGCACCCGAACACAAACGGACATTAATGAACACAAACAAGTGTTCATGAACACAAATGAACACAAAGAAGTGTTCATGAACGGATACAAACACAAACGGACATATAGTAACTTTGGAATAACATCGAATTCACATACATTAAGACATTAGCTAGATCCTCCCAAAATATAATAACATAATTGTCCGAACATACTAAGTCATAAAGAAGCGCGTTGGAGGTGGAGGGCATCAACGCTGGAACGTGGAAACATATAATGAGTTTGGATACAAAAAATAGGTTTATTAATCTCATATAGGCATATATTTACCTCATATATATTATTTATTGGGTAAAATAAATAAAAATAAAAGAATATAAAAAGTATAAAAATTAAAAACATTAATAAACTATCGAACACAAACGAACATAAACGAACACATTACCGAACGTTCACAAACATAAACGAACGAACACGACCTTTGTTCATGTTCGTTCGTTTAACTAAATGAACGGATTTTTTTGTTCGTGTTCGTTCATTTATTAAACGAACGAACACAAACGAACTTCCCGCCGAACGGGTCATGAACTGTTCACTGAAAGTTCAGTTCGTTTGCAGCCCTACTTTTGGCACTGATTAGTCTTGATAATTGTAAGTTTCAACCCATTTTAATAAGTAACTCTTTTTAGAAGCTCACTTTGTTATTTAAAGCATGAAAAAAAAAATAGTAACAAATTAGATGCAAAAACTTATTTACAAACACACCGTCAAATTTGTAAAAATCAAAACCTGTATTTTCATAGCTCTAATATATGTAAATAAATTAAACTAAATCCCTATTTTGTGGTTTGGACTTTGAACAATGGCCTCCCATTCAAACTACACCCTTCTAATATTAATATCCCTAGTAGATTTTTGGCTTCATATGTAACATACGATTACGTCTTAAATAATGTCTTATTAATTCATTAGTTAATTTAATATTTTAGGCAGTTGATCTTGAAAATGAGACTTTCTAAGTTTGTCTTTTCCATGTCAAACAATGGTGTTTTCATTGATAAATTTGTTGTCGTTTGGATCAAGAAATGCTGATGCTAAATGCTTCGATAGCTTCATCTATGTCGTTTAATGTTCTTGATTATTCTAATTAATTATCTAATTGCATGGTGGGTTTTTTAATTTGATATCAATTAAAACTATACTGTATGTATATGATCAACTAAGAGGCTGTTTGATTGATTAAGTGCTGAATCATTAAGACGGTCTGAATGGTTAAGAGACTCTGAATGGTTAAGAGCTGAATCATTCAGCATCCTTTATTAGCTTAATGGTTCAGCACTTAATCATTCCATTCAGATGCTGAAACAAGCAGTCTGAATGCTGAATGATTCAGACCTGAATGGTTAAGAGGTTGATTAAGAGGCAACAAAACAGCCCCTAAGCCTTTGTTTATAGACTTTATCCGCAAAATGAAGAGTCGAATGAGTTAGTGAGTTCAACCCACCACATGTAATGGATGGGTATCATATTACAAATGGTGTCCGAAAGTTCCATACAAAGCTAGGAATTTTGTAAGAAGATGCATATGAAACACTGTTTATTGTTGTAATGATCTACAAATAAGCCGAGTTTAAGCAATAATACCCCCCCCCCTCCTCCGTGTCCCCACCTTCCATGAAGCAAGCATGACCACGCACTACTGTTATCAAGCGATCATGCATGGATTTGAACGTACGTGGGTCTCCCAAAATAATTAATATAAGTGTCGGACATCAAGTTGGATCATGGATGCCAGTCTTGTCCATTTGATAGGTTTTATGATGCAACACATGTTATATAGTTTAATCATGACTAATAAACCTTTATACCAATCAATACGATGTGTTTGGAGCAAATGAGTCTCAGTCATGCACATCTTTATGTCAACTCATATGTGTCAAGAAAAAAACCAAGATAATTAGTAGATCGAAGGCAAATCACATGTAAAAGATGTTTATTTTTCATCAACTACAATATATCTAGGAACATGTACACGTTATAAACTCATTATTAATATTCGAAAGTAAGAACTTTGATTGGTATTGGTTTGATGTGGCTTAATGTCTCCTTCGAGACGAGGAGTGAACGGATATAAATATAAAGGATTAGAATAATTCTCAACAAATAGATTAGTAAAGATTAAAATAAAAAGAGGTTGGATACAATACATAAGCAACCATCCAATACACGTGCACTGGCCCCACGTGCAACTGTGTTTGTCGGGTCTTTTGACCATTCGTTTGGGCATCAAAACACATATAAGAGTTAATGTATTATTATAGATACATTATATTGCCAAGTCACATTCGAGTACACAATTATATAAATCTTTATTCAATCCTTTTTTTTATCGGCGAACAACTGTGTGGCAACCACCCTTGCGGGGCGCCGTGCCCAAGAATCGACTACTCGACCTCCAGCAGCCTCCGTCTTCTCCCGATGCGCGGAAACCCGAGCCCCACCCGCCCGAAGGCACGACAGTGTTATAGAACTCGGTAAAACCTCGCCGCCCGTCAGATTCGAACCGGCGCCACCCGTATTCGATCTTCACCCGGATACCAAACCATAAATGTTGGAAGTGGGAATTGAACCCATGATCACCTAAGTGAACATAAGGCCTCTCCACCACTCCACCACTATGGATCTTTATTCAATCTATTTCTATGCGACACAAGTGGTATTTGGTATTTGCTTAACAACCCAACAATAATCTTATCTTAATACATAAATATATAATCACAGGAATGTATTAAATAAAGAAAAGGGTACTTTTTTTTAGAGAAAATATACATTATATATGATTAATTTAATGTATAATACTAATAATGTGATTATACAAACCCAACTAATTGAAAGTTGAATTTATATATGGATTGAACAAAAGAGGAAATGCACTTCATAATTATGGATTTGTAGTCCCCGCACTTGTGGTAGAGTGGCATGGAAAGTGATGGATAAGGCTTGTGGCTGAAAGGTCTCAAGTTTGATTCTTGGTCAACCCGGGTTTTACCGATTCTCTACCGTCTTGTCTTTGGGCGGATAGGGGTCAGGTTTTCCACGGTTTGGGAACTTGCGGACTTAGGCTACCCACAACTATTGGCAGTGGCGTACCTAGGATTTGTATTTAAGGGGGGGCGATCAAGAGGTTTAACCGGACTTTTAAAGGGGGCGGTCGGACTTTTTGCCTACAAATTACATTAACTTTTTAAATTTTAAGGGGGGCGCCCGCCCACCTTGGCTATAGTGTGGGTACGCCACTGACTATTGGTAAACCGAGCGTATGTCGAGCTTTCACCCAAGGGGCGGACATCCCAGGTAGTCGGGCATTAGTTTCGTTGGCCGATAAAAAAAAGGTATGGATTTGTATTTAAGTTTTCAAAAGTGTTTTTAACATCTAATATCTTAAGATACCCAAACGTTTACTTTAGTTACTTCTAGTATAATATTTCCATATGTAAAAAAGAACAAAAGAACAATCTTTTTGTAAGATGTAGGGTGTATTCTTTGTGATTAAAATATGTGTCCTAACCCATTACAATTTTAAGTCCTAACTTTCTAGGCATGTTTTATCATTGTAATGAGTGTTAGAATACACTTGTACCCTCCTCCATAAAAGGTGCGTCCAACATTTGCTTTATATTGTTGCCATGGTTGTGTGTGTACTTAAATGAACATAGTTACATAGATACTATTCTCTTGTAAATTCCCTCATGTATATGTATAGTATTGTATCTTATTCCTTTCTGTGCTATGTACGTCAGTTAATTTCCCTTTTTACATACTATCCCTACACACATCAACGTTGGGTGAAGACTGAAGGGAATTGAAAGAGACGTTCTATTAAACAATGAGTTAAAAACCAAAAGGAGATCAAGCATCACAAAGAGCTTTTAGTTTTTTTTTTCTTTAAACGGCCAACTAAAGAATCGACGGGTACTCTTGTACGCGGCCCCATTGGCAAAGGGAAGCCCACAGACTCGGAGCCGAACTCACGAGCCTCGCGGCGGCCCAACCTGCACGCACGAGAGCCCCTAGCCCACCCGTGTGCCAGTTCCAGGGAAAACCCAGCCCGCATACCCGCCCGAAGGCACGACGGTAGCAAACCGGTAAAACCTGACTGGCTCAGGAGTCGAACCCATGACCACAAGGGCCAAGTGTCTCTCCCTCATCACCTGATACCACTCCACCACAAGGGTGGGTGGTAAGAGCTTTTAGTAATCATAAGTTATCTAATACGTAATAACTAATAACCCAAATATCAAGTCTAGTCAAAGTAACTCACAATCAAACCATCTTTATGCCTTTAGCTAACCCACGCCCCAGCGGCATGTGTTTCACTCCGGGTCACCAACCATCATATGGTTGGGGCTTTACTCCGTAACGGATAGACTTAGAAGTTAACTTACTCACCATGATATTTGCATGTACAAGTTTACGTGGTATTTAGGTGTCAAAAAATGTTGTTAATGATTATGTTTTTTTATTTTTCTGGGGGGTTTTAGCGTTTATTTTGTTTGAATTCATTCCAAATCTTGGAACACCTTTAATATTTCCATTTTTTTGGCTTGGTTAAGTTTACAAATTATAAAAAGATTTAAAAATAAAGAAACATGGTAAGATAACAATATCCGAGCAGACCCTTATTTTGTCATATTGCAGATTCAAGACATTTTATTTGCAAGAAATTAATATGTACCAAGACTACTAACTTGTAATCTCTTATTCAATCATAACTAAACTTTTATAATAATAATAATAATACATTACAATAATCGGTGGGACCCGAGATGATAGGACTTTGGAGTAGATATATAAATGTATTACAAATGAAGCCGTGTACATAATTTTAATTTATTTTTATATATTTCAGGAGAAAATAAAGAAATAGTAGTAATTTTAATTTATACAAAAATAAATTAATAATGGAGTAATGGGCCGACTGAAAAAGGAGTAACATGGAGTTGGCAAGGCCTCAAGGGGGGGACGTATCTGGTATGGTATAATAAAATGCCATACGTGCGGCTAAGCACAAGAATTTATTAGGGTCGCCACTCGTGCGATTTATGAGTCACGTGTTCGAATGAACTATTTACATCAATACCCCTCAAATTTTAAGTGTGTCCCTAAAGAATTATTATTTTTGCTCTCTATTTACAAGTTGGGACATGTTTATTATTAGGCCGGTAGGTGTGGGCTGTGAAGTGGTGTCTCTGTCAACTCACCTCCGATTAGGGCTAGGGTGCAAACGAGTCGAGTCGAGTCGAGCCTGATCAGTCTCGAGCTCAAGCTTGATTGACTTATAAGAGCTCGAGCTTGGCTCGATTCGAGCTTTGTTTTCAAAGCTCGAGCTCGGCTCGATGACAATTTGTCAAGCTCGAGCTCAGCTCGGGTTCGGCTCGTTTATTATCAATTAGTTAATACATTGAATAAAAATAATATAAATGATAGTTCGTTTAGGCTCGTGAGCTCGATAAGTGAAGCTCGAGCTTAGGGCTCGTTTACTAAACAACTTTAAATGAGTGGTAAATATTATTAAATATTAAAAAAAACTAATATTACACTATGCTCGATAAGTGAAGCTCGAGCTTAGGGCTCGTTTACTAAACAACTTTAAATGAGTGGTAAATATTATTAAATATTAAAAAAAACTAATATTACACTATGCTCGATAAGGCTCGACGGGCCTAACGAGCTTCACATGTCAGGCTCGAGCTCGGGCTCAATAAATAAACGAGCTTTGTTTTAGGCTCAAGCTCGGCTCGAGTTTGATAAGGCTCGGCTCGTTTCGAACTTTTTACCGAGCCGAGCTCGAGTAGCTCGCAAGCGGCTCGACTCGTTTGCACCTCTAATTAGGGTTGTAAACAAACCAAACGTTCAGTGAACAGTTCGTGAACTGTTCGGCAGGAAGTTCGTTTAATAAATAAACGAACACATACAACAAATTATGTTCGTTTAGTTAAACAAACGAACATGAACGGAGGTCGTGTTCGTTCATTTATGTTCATGAACGTTGTAACGTGTTTGTTTATGTTTGTGTTCGACAGTTCATTAAGGTTTTTAACTTTTATTTTTAATTTAGGTATTTTAAATTTCCCATTGTTAGATTATTTAATATATATTAGTGTATCTCACATTAATTTTACTTCACCTATTTTGATTAACTAATATTCTGGTTGGATTAAATGAAAATTTCAAGTTTAATATGATAATTTTGAGTTTTTATCAGACATTATGTTAAGGTAATTATGTGATGAGGATTATGTCAAGTATATTTAGGTAATTGAATTAGTATATTTCGGTGACAATGTTTGTGATAAAAAATGTTGATTTTATTCGAAAATGTGTTAGTTTGACTCCGGCTTTGTTCATGTATGCTTGTTTGTGCTCTTTTACATTAATTTGGGTTTGTTTGCGTTCGCTTTTGTCCGACACCTAAATTTAATAAGTAAGCACAAACAAAAAAGAACGTGTTCATTTCCTTAAGAAACGCACACGAATAGAAAATCTCGTTCGGTAAGTGTTCATTAACAGTTCTTGAACACGTTATTTTCTTAACAAACAAATACGGACAAAAATTCTTGTTCAATAAGTGTTTATGAACAATTCCTGAACACATTATTTTCTTAACAAACGAACACAAACAAAGTCATATTCATGTTTATTTGATTCGTTTACATCCCTAAGTTTAAATACTTTAAACCAGACACAAAATAATTATTAAATGGGTTAACATTATTAAATTAATTTAGATGGTAGCATTATGAAAACTTTTAGGTTACTAAACTTTTAGGTTACTGTAACCATTTCATCTTGGTTGGGAATGCTAAGAATATTAATAAAGAAATGGACCCAATAATGAAGCAATTTCATTTGGTGGCTTTCTACTGTAAATATTTATTTAATCATAATTAAGTACAATTAGGCTGGTTGTCAGGTGTTTACGACAACAAAAAGCTTAAAATCATATTTAAGGTTAACTTTTTTTATATATGCTATTGATTTTGATTAATTAATTCGATAAGTACCCGTTTCATAAATCACCATGGAAAAGGAAAACTAATATTTTTTTAACAATAAATATTCCCCACTCTACTTTACACCAAATACAATAAACTCTCTTGCCTAAAATTGAACTTGGGACCTCCCTTCTAAGTCGTGGCGCTACCCCGTGATCATATACGCGTGAAAAGTACCTTAAGAAACAACAAGTGTAACTCACTCTAAATTATAGGTAAGCTGGTTAGACACACGTGTTCGTTCAAGGTGTAATCCTTCGCTCACACCGTAAGCTAAAGCCGAAACCCTAGTAGGAATGAGATAGGTGATGGTATAATTGTATGCAAAGACACGAAAATGTAAATGGTTCGGTCTTGTTGACCTACGTCCACTGTGAAGTATGAGATATTCTTATTACTTGGGAGAATTACAAGTACAAAGAGAGAATTACAAGTCGTATTTGATATTCTTTTATGTGAGTGATCGGCCGAGATTCCCTCCCCTACTAAGGAGGAGAAGGCTCCTATTTATAGGAGATGCATGGGCTAGTTGACGTGGCTCATGACCGAGATGACAAGCTTGGGCCCAAGTTTTGGGCTTGCCTTCCTTCGGTCCATGAAGTGGGTATAGGGCCACATGATAATTAATGCTGATGTGAGAGAAGACATGACTCGTCCTGCTAAAATTCCACGTGGCGTGACGTGATTGGGTGCATACGACGCTTCTTCCTGACACAGCATGGTTGAGCAGCTGGTGGCGTCTGACGTGACGTTTGGTAGCAGGTAAGTATGCATGTATAATACTCTGACGTGTACTGTTCACAACAGTATGGGGGAAGCATAGGAGCAGTCATGTCAGTGTTCACTTGTCAGGGGGTGTTAGACCACCCTTGACACGTATTGCTCTCTGATTAGCGCAGAGTGCGCTCAGCCCCTGATCGGATCTTCTTAATTCTTGATCGTCCGTATATCCTCGTACTCTAAGATGACGTAACTCAAATATACCGTGCGTTAGCCCATGCGCTAAGATTCCTTTGTGGTGATGACGTCACCCTGCTGATGTAGTACTGCGCCATGTAAAGAAAATGTCCCGCGCCGGTTTTCCTTCGCGGGTATCAGGGGGTTAACGTTGTTATTGTATGGTTTCGTTCCGCGGGTTGAGTCGTCCGCAGTTATTTTGTAGTTAGTGTTTTTGTGGGATAGGGTTGTAATCCGCGCCAGAATTAGGTACCCTATCCTTTCAATACCCATATCTCACTACTCCTGCCATCGTCGACGATGTTTCCATTGGGTAGCGAGTACCCTATCTCTTTCACCGCCTCTTTTTCGTTGTCCTTTTTGCTCTCCCTTCATTATATATTGTAAGGGTAAAGTTATTGTACATATTAATTTTATCCACCAAATTAATCTTAACATGAGGATTGAATAAGGATTTTTTTATCATCTTGTTAATCATTTTTGTTAGTCTTGAAATATAAAAAAAAATGTGTAATTACTCAAAAATTCTAAGGTAATAAGTGTTATTACTTTATTAGAGTGATTATACTAAAAATTGATTTGTTTTTATATTTTTTTATCTAGAAAGCATGCTTGAATAAATGGAACCTTCATTTTTCATATTTAGTAGGTTAAGACTCATTTGTATATAATATTTACCATACACACAAATATATATATATATATATATATATAGGGTTAGGATCGTGTGAGAACCACATTGAGTTGTGAGAACTAGAGAATTCTTATGGATCATTGATTTTGATGATCCTATGGTTAAGATTGAATCTTGATGTTTTTTTTGTCTTTACATGCCAATTAAAAAATTATTGGTATATTTTAATACAAAAAAAATACAATAAGGGTATTTAGGTAAAACCATCATGAAAGAGAAAATAATTATTAAACTTTAATTTTTTATTAGTATATTTTAATACAAAATAATTTTTATATTTCATTATTAAAAATAATCATATTTTTTAAACTTTATTTTATTTTTTTAATTAAAATAATTTGATTCTTTTAAAAAAAATTACTTTTTTAAAACAAAAAAACAAATATGTGGATTTTTTGTCGTCTCCATCTCGTTTTACAGTTTACACCAGTGTTTACACACATCTATATAAAAAACAACCATCCATGAATCTGTTTAGTTTTACACTCGTCTAATTATTTACACCAGTGTAAATCTACCATACCCAAAGTTTTACAAAAAAAAAAAAAATACAAAACAAAAACGGGTGTGATTATTTACACCAGTGTTTACTCACAACTATGTAACCAAAAACGTCGATAATTTTTGTGGCATTTACACCAGTGTTTTTGTGGCATTTACACCGGTGTTTACTCACATCATACCACACCATTGTAAAAAAAACCCGCAACATCAAAGAAACAAAAAATATATTGCATAATTTGTATTTATACTTGTACTTTTCTTACATTACATCAGTGTAAAAAAAACCCACAACATCAACAACAAAAGAATATTACATCAGTGTAAAAAACCAAACATCTATAAAAAAACAAAAAAAAATGTATTTTCACTAATGTTTACTTTACATTTTATAAAAAAAAAACCATCGTCGTCATCACCTTCGCATCGTCATCATCCCCTTCAAATACATACTGTATTTTTGTTCACCCAAACTAAAAACACCTTCATTTACACCATTGTAAAAATTAAAAAAATAATAATAATAATAAAAATAATAATAATAACAAAAATAATAATAAAAACAGAAAATAATAATAATAATAATAATATAATAATACCTATTGTGGGTATCTTCATCACCATCACCATCAAATCGCCGCAGATCCACCACCCTCAACCTCTCAAACCACCCACAGATCCACCACCGCCCTCAAAAACACCGGCCACCACCAGTCTCTGCAACCACCGCCGCCCCTGCAAAACCACCATAGCCCCCATCAAGCCCTCTGCACCCCCACCGTCATCAACCACCTGCAACCACCACTCACCCAAAAACCCACCATCATCAACCCCTCTGCAAAACCACCATCCACCATCACCGCCCCTCTGCACCGTCTCTCCCCTTCTGCACCATCGTCTTCATCATCGTCATCATCACCAGATCTGACCCGTGTTCAAGCCGTGACCACAACCAAACCCAAAACACCGATCTACACCATCATCATCACCAGATCTGCACCATCGTCTTCGCCGACCCCCCTTGCCACCATCACCAACGAGCCCAGATCTGCTCTGTTCTGCTGTTCTTTGAAGATAGAGAGAGAGAGAGGGGGTAACTAGTGTGTGTGAAGAAAGAGAGAGAAGAGAGAGAGAGGGTCACGACAGGTTTGGGTTTTTTTTTTTAAAAAAAAAATCTGATTTAAAATGGTATTTATGTGGGTGGATGTGGGTGTGGGTGGGGTGGGGTGGGGTAGGGGAGGTGATAAATTACTATGCTACCCTTTCATTATTATAGTGATAATATGTTTTTGTGTGGTCCAAATTGGTTCTCTAGTTCTCACAACTCAGTAGAGTTCTCATATGATCCGGATCCTATATATATATATATATATATATATATATATATATATATATATATATATAGGGTGGGGTTCCTGTACAAAGTGCATTTTTCGTACAAAGTGTGAGAAATCTATATAGGCATTGTATTTTAAATTTTAGGCATGATGTTTTATGTTCTTTGGCATAGTATTATATAGAAAAACACAAAAAAAATAACAATTTAAAACACTAATTAATGTATTCTCGACATGCAATCTAAAACACCATACGAAGAAATTAATCAGTGTGTTTTAAATTTAATGTCTAAAATACATTTGATTGTGTTTTATATTGTAACGTTTGGTGTTTTTCTATATAAATCAATGTAAAAGGAATCAAAAACATTATAGCCAAACTTTAAAACACAATGACTATATAGACTTCTCACATTTTGTACGAAAAATGTACTTTGTACAGGAACCTATACCTATATATATAATTTATCGTTGTGCAAATACAAAACTAAAAACAATAAAATAATCTATTTTAGCAACCATGATTTAAAGACTCACACATCTAAATATTCCATTGAGCACCTTTCTATGTAAAAGTGAAAGTATGTCGATCTTTTATCAAATAACTACTTATAAAATCATATATGACAATGAACTAAAACTATATACTAGTTTTTTTATTAAAATAAAACCAAATAAAGTTCGATAAAAGGTTAATTTGATTTGACACTAGATTATAATATGTAAAAGGAAGAGAGAGATATAGGTGTGCCATTATTGGAAGTGCACAATGGGGATTTGCGCCATAGTATTTAAAATGACAACATGCATGTGTTATTTTTTTACGGTTAACGAAATTAATCAATATCTATCTTTGAAGTCTCTATTCAGTTAAATCAGAACCTATCCATCCATAGTGGTGGAGTGGTGAAGTGGCTTTTGTTTCACCTATGTGATCAAAGGTTCAATTCTCACTTCTAACATTTATGGTTTGGTATCTGGGTGAAGATCGAATACGGGTGGCGCCGGTTCGAATCTGACGGACGGCGAGGTTTTACAGAGTTCTATAACACTATCGTGCCTTCGGGCGGGTGAGGCTCGGGTTTCCGCGCACCGGGAGAAGGCGGGGGCTGCTAGAGGTCGAGTAGTCAATTCTTGGGCACGGCGCCCCGCAAGGGTGGTTGCCACACAGTTGTTCGCCGATCAAAAAAAAAAAAAGTTAAATCAGAACCTATTTCACCCGGCATAGTTAGACATGTAATGGGACTCCTAGTTTCATTAAGTCCACCAGTTTCGAAAAAACTCGACTATCCACCCGTCCGAAAGCATGACAATGGAATAATCAGTAAAACTCGGCGCTCTCAAGAATCGAACCCATGACCTTCAACGATGTGTCTTCTATCATTGAGCCTCCATACCACTCCACCATAAGTGGTTGGTAACATGCATGTGTTCTTGACTTTTTTTTTTTTTTTTGAGTTCAACAAAAAGTCGTCACGTGCTTTTGTAGGAATCCCTTTATGACAAATTCAGGATACACGCGGGGCACCCGGTCCTCCAAGTCCACTAGTCCTGAAAAAATCCGACCACCTACCCGTAAAGGAACGACAATGAATAATCAGTAAAACCTGATATCCTTCAAAGCTCGAACTTATGATCATTAGACCTCAAATCACCTATTATTAGGCCTTCATATCACTCCACCAAAAGGTGGGTGACGTGTTCTAAAATTTCTAGATAACTTAGACTATCTCCAATGCTAAGAGACTTTAAAATGTTATTACCTGCATAGTCAATTTCCATATCATATTATTACAAATTCTTAAAATTCTTATAAATCTTTAAAAATCCTCACTTTTATTTCCAACCATACAAACATACTTATATTGTTTTTTTGAATTTAGTTAATTAATTTATTAAAATATAGTTAAATGCTTAAAAAATTCATATAAGTAAATAAGTAACATTTAAAATAAAAGTAAATTAACTATATTATAAAAACTATAAAAACATGTAATTCAATGAAAAGTTTTTTAATTGGATTTTTTAAATGGGAAAATCATCAAAATGAACTTTGACTTCCCTTGTTTGCCAAAATAACCATTGTAAGTGGCTAATATCTAGGGGCTTCATAAAAAAAAAAGGGATAGTGCATAAGTCACATGTGTGGGAAGAGTCTCTCTTCCAGCCGTTTCAGTAGTTTTTGATGAACCTACGCATTTTAACCAATTACAATTTGGCACATGCATATTTTCTTAGTTAACCTCTACATAGCCTCCACAAACTGCAAATGTCTAATACATAGACTCCACAACTTAAATGGCTTGATTCAACACCGAAACGGCTAGGGTCAGTGTAAACGGCTAATATGTGGGGCTCAGCTATGTTTCTTTCCCCTAACCTATAGCCTTTTCCTTACACCTTAGTCGTTTACTATTTAGTCTTCCCTACCCCTTAGCCATCTAACTTTATCCATTTCCTCCTTAACCCATAGATCTTTTCTAATTTCTCCCCTAATCCCTAGAGTTTAGCCATTTGTGCTATTTTTATTAAAATATTAACAAGCAAATAACTAAATAAATGGTATATTCAAATTGATAACGGCTAAAATTGCTAAACATTATGGCACTAGGACATGGCTAAATATTAGGGGCATCATTTTGTAAACGTCTAAAAACTAGAGGCAAACAAAAAACGGCTAAAATGAGACGAGCCACTTAAACAAACCAAACATCTAAATAAATAAAAGACACGAGTAAACGGCTAGGCGTTTGCCGGTTGAAGACGTTTAAGTTATGTCAGATTAATTTAAACTGGAAGGCTACACTTTAGCTGGGTCAAGTTTTATAGGCTACATTTTAGCCGTTTTACTATTTGCGCCACATGTTATTTTTTGGTTGGTTTAAAGAGACGGGGCCAACATTAGAAAGTGCTACAGATTAGCCGTAAGGGACACGTGTAATAAGTCTATTATCTTGATTGTGGTGAACCCCTAAAATTTAGCCTTTTTAAATGTATATTTTGGTAATTTCAAGGGGTCAATGTTTATTTTCATCATTTTCCCTTTTTAAATTTAAATAACCCCTAAAATTTAGCCTTTTTAAATGTATATTTTGGTAATTTCAAGGGGTCAATGTTTATTTTCATCATTTTCCCTTTTTAAATTTAAATAAAAACTTATAGGTTTATTATGTAACTTGCTTCAAAGTTAGAGGGGTGTATATAAACTTCTAAGGATAAAACAAAAAACCTCTCTCTAAAACCTCTTTCTACTTTTTTTTTGTCTTCTGCACACAAGAATATATACTCCGTTAGACCACCTGTAGTGGGGCTTGAAATATAAAGCCCCATCTGATGTGGACAAAAATGGCGCCCCAAACACCATTACGGGGGGCTCCATTTTGTAAAATTCAGCTTGGGCTTTATATATATAGCGCCATTTCTATTTTCCCCCTCCAATCAGAATTTGCCACATAGACACTCTCTCTCTTTTCAGATTTTATTATTTTTTTATTTAAAAAGATATAATAAAATATTAATTGGGGCTTTATAAATAAAGCCCCTACCACTACACCCATTTTTCAGTTTCTCTCTCCATGCTGACTCAGCAGCCACGTGAACCAATCAGAAAGGGGGGCTTTATAAATAAAGTCTCCCACTACGCATGGTCTTAAAGCTCTATGAAACATTTTAAAACCAACAAACCCTGATAACTTGTCGTTGAAAAAAAAAATTATACGGCTGAGAGTGGGTAAAGTAATTAAATGCTTCCTGGATATTTCATCGTTGAACGAAAAATTATAAAATACTAAAAATGGCACACTAACCTAAATATGTGAAGCCTTGCAGACGGATTTTATCTTCACATATCTCAACATCATATGTGCTCCAATGCGCCTAATATCTTGGTTATATAAATATTTGGTCATCGTGGGCAGGGTTTGGACTTCTCATTGGAGATAGCCTTATATTTAGGTTTACTAGTTTATATCTCGAGAGGATTCTGGGATTGACAAATATTACATGACATGATAAAATGTGAGTTGAAAAAACTTAATTTAATAAAATTAGGGAATAAATTTGCAACCATACCTCTTAAAGCATATATTCTAAGAGGTCTTGGTTGACCTCTTCACTTGCTAAAGTTTCGCATATGTTAAAGAATCATTCCGTAAAGTTGACTATTGATTAAAATTCTGCAAGAACAACATCAAATCATATTCAATCTCAAAGTTAAGGATGAGAACTGACAATAAAAAAAAAGTTGTATTCTCGAGTTTTAACCTCCATAAATAATACATAGTTGCTTGAGAGCTCCCATCATTAACTATTATTGTACAATTTTTTGGCAAGAACCACCTTACCATTTGACCCTTCACAAATAATACATGCCCGATTCAACATAGTCATAAGCAAACGGCTCAATAATACCTCAATTAACCACTACAACATCAAAGGTTTATATACCTCAAATCCATATTTCTTCCAAAAGTGCATTGATTGTGGTGACTCAATATTAACGGTTGCAATTGAGGATTAGTTGATTCACACCAGCATCTGTCAACCAACAATCAATTACAATAATACTAATTGCTTCTCTGTGTTAAAGTATATTCACCTTCAATTGAAAATTTCTTCATATAAACGAATACTAATTGCTTCTCTGTGTTAAAGTATATCCACCTTCTAGTTCATCCTCAAATTCAGTCGGCATTATTAACAATAACGATCTTGCTGCAAATTCAAAATCATCAATTGTTGATGTTAAAGCAAAGTTTTCAGGGTCTAATCTTGTTGTAATGACTTTCTCCCCACGGTTGCCAGGCTAATCAACCAAAATAGTGTCGGTTCTTAAAGACCTTTATCTTGAAATACTGGAGGCTTTTATCTACCGGTGGTGATGTTGACGGAAGTAAATATGTATAAAAATAACCAGATCTTGGTCGGAGGTTCAAGGCTGGGGTGTTGATGGTGGTGGGAGGTCGTGCTGCTGTAGGGTGGTGGTGTACGTGGAAGGTGGTGGGGGTGGTAGTGGTGGTGGTTTGGGGATGTGTTGGTGGTTTGTGTAGGTGATGGGTGAGGAAGATGAAGTGTGGAAGAAGAAGTGGGTGGAGCCTACATATTTTTTAACTACTTTTAATTGTATTTTTTTAATAATAAAGATAGTTTAGTAGTTTCAGACCCACTTAACTAGATTATTTAACCTCCATCCACTCCAGGGATCATCCGAGTTAAGTGATATCAAAAGTTGAGGACTAAAGTTGAAATTTGGGCAAACCACAGGGACTATTTGAACAATTTTCTCATGTTTTTTTATTTAAATCTTTAATAATAAATTTATTCTATAGTCTTTCATAAAAGTTTTAACCACACATACTATATTAATGGTTTTGATAAAAGTATAAAATGTAATTCAAAACAATTTAATTGTATTTATCAATTTATTCATCAATTGAATACTTATTTTGAAAGAGTATCTTGCCCTCTTACTAACTTTATTTATTTGTTGTACCATAAGTATTATATGTAAATCCCATGTATTACATGGGTTAACAAATTTAATGTTATAAAATTAACTTTGATTTTTGCGTGCTACCTAATTTTTTTTATTACTTAACATGTATTTTTTACCATTCTTTACAATCCACCTTTGAATTTTTTATTACTTAACATTTTGTTTTTTGTATTTTAACTAACATAAAAAAATTGAACTTCGGTGAAACATTTAAATAAAAAATATAAGTTTATTTAAACATATAATATTTAATTCCATATTAAATTAATTTAATTAATGATAAAATAACAATATTTAATTAAAAGATAAATTATCAATATTTAAGTAGTAGATAAAGTAATACTATCTTTAATAGGAGAAATAGGGTAAAACTAAAAAATAGATAGTTTCAATAAACAACATTTGTTCAACGTGATTTTCTTTTATTACATAGTAAGTATAGATATAGATAAGTTGAGATGCGGCATATCATACCAACTTATTTACGAGCCTAAACTAAAAATACTGATATTTTTAAAAAAAAGTTTACATTATTGTCTAAAGGTGATTTATATATTATAATAACAATAATAATAATACTATTTTTCATTCCTTCTTTTTGTCCCCAAGATCATTCATCCTTTCTAGCTAAAGTGGCCAACAAAGTATGCATGACTCAAAGCTATTCATCCATGGAAGTAGTGTATATGACAAAAGAATAAATAGATAATGGTTTCCAGGAGGGAATGGCATGCAAAAACTCCCTAATTTGTTGTTATTAAATCCAAATTAACCTATAGTAAACTAGATTAGCCTTGTCATTACCCTACCTTTGTACCAATCTAAATTTTAACAACACGTAACCATTAGTTAATATTTAATATTAAAGATTATTAAGTTGATTTAGGTCATGGTATGATGGCCGGTGGATTTAAAATTTGCTTATTATGGAAGACGCTTAGGTTTGTGATACTGTCTATTTTTGTTCTTTAGATATTCTAGTTTTAACATAGAGCATTTCTCTTGTTAATTCATAGTTGTGGTTTTGATTTCTTCTAATTTTCATCAAGTTATTCTGGTTAAACATTATATTTGTAACTTTCTTCATTTTAAGAATATTTTGTCTATTTCAAATAGAATGAGTTACACACCTACCAGGGGCGGACATAATTAAAGAGGAGGGGTTGCGGACGTTGTGGCTCAACTTCGCGTGCGTAGTGGAAAATTTGGTTTTTTTTTACGAAATTTGGAAAACGTTGCTACTAAAATGTAAAAAATGAAAAACGTTACTACTGATTTTGTGGCCTAGATCCGCCACTGACACCTACATACAGAGGAAGAGGAAAGCAATTTTAAGTAAGGCAATTTTTTGTGAGAACAGAGATAATAAAATAAATCATTGTTTTTTAGTTTAAAAAAATTAAAATTTAAAAGGATTGTAGAAATGCAATATTTGTTCGATCTATCTATTCTAACAATCTTAAAAAAGTGTAAAAAAATTATCATCACATGTGTAAATCATGTGTAGACATAATTCTTCCACATAATCTACACATATAGGTATGCAATTGTAACATTCGGCCTCTCTCACCATCAATATTGTCAATTTTGCCTCAATGTATTGCCTATCCAGAACTAACGGATTTGCTTTTGCTTGCCTAGGTGGAGACTTCCACGGAGGTCACCTATATACTACTCTCACCTGAGCACGTTTAACTGTGGATTTATCCTCTCATCCACTAACATTAAGCCCCAAAACGCGTTGGTGATTTAAGAGACATTGGATTTCATATAAACCAAAGATCTCTCATGGCCACGACCAATGTGAGATTTTCCTAGGGTGTCACATTCACCCCTGTTAGAGTCTCATCGTCCCTGATGAGGTATGACCCACCATCCCGAACGGCATAGGAGTGGCTCTGATACCATCTGTAACATTTGGCCTCTCTCACCACTAATGAATTTGATACAAAACGTAGGTTTATTAATCTCATATAGGCATATATTTACCTCATATATTATTTATTGGGTAAAATAAATATAAATAAAAGAATAGAAATAAAGTATAAAAATTAAAAACCTTAATAAACTATCGAACATAAACGAACACGTTACCGAACGTTCACGAACATAAACGAACGAACGTCGTTCCTTTAACTAAACGAACGAAATTTTTTGTTCATGTTCGTTCCTTTATTAAACGAACGAACACAAACGAACTTTCCGCCGAACGGTTCATGAACTGTTCGCTGAAAGTTCAGTTCGTTTGCAACCCTACCGTTGACAGTACAAGCGGAATTCTTCTAAAAAGTCAAAATCCGCTGATAGTACTGGCGTAATATCCATGTTTCAAAATGTTTTTGTTCCTCCACAAACCACATTCATCATGCCATCTCCTATATTTTGAAAAAAAAAAGCTCTTGTATGTCTAACATTGAGCTATTCATCTAGAAAAGTTACGGTCCAAGTATTGTTAGATGGATTAGAAGGTTGCTTTGTAGAATTGTAGCGACTCTTTTGTTCTTTTAAGGATTTTGAAATGGAATCTTATAGGGGAAATGAGTATTATAAATGATTTAGAATTAAAATCAAAGAAACAGTGAAGAGAGGTGGGGTTGGATGTGTAGTGAAATTGCAAAAAAGTTTTTTTTTTTTTTTTTTTTTTCTAATACAAATAAAATAGTCTAACTGTATCCCATTAAGGGAACCGCTTGCGGTTAAAATATTCATTACAATATGATCCACCCCTCACCCTCTTGTGTTTATAAACATGATGATAATTTGCATCAATATCAAAACACACACACAATTAGCTCATCATCAAACACTTCAAGAATCCATTTTTTTCTTGAAAATTAAACCCAAAACATTAAATTAAACATGACTGGAACAGGTTCTCCTTGTGGTGCTTGCAAGTTCTTGAGAAGAAAATGTGTAAAGGGTTGTGTTTTTGCCCCTTATTTCTGCCATGAACAAGGTCCTGCTCATTTTGCAGCCATTCATAGGGTTTTTGGTGCAAGCAATGTCTCTAAACTTCTTGCTCATTTACCTGTTAGCGGACGATGTGAAGCAGCGATTACCATCGCGTATGAAGCTCAAGCAAGGCTTCAAGATCCTATTTATGGCTGTGTTTCACATATTTTTGCACTTCAACAACAGGTATTATTCACTTCTAAATATATCAAAACAAAACCCTAATCTTGATTGTTAATACATCTAGCTAGAATATTATTTTCATTCTAATTGTTGTTATTGTTGTTTATTAACAGGTTGTTAGTTTACAATCACAACTAGCTTCTTTAAAAGCTCAATCAGCTCAAAGTGTACTCAATGTTTCCAGTTGTTCAAACCATCCTAGCAATGAAACACCTCCACAAGATATCCACAGTTGGTTTCAACAATCAGAAAACTCAAGCTTAAACATGCCCCAATTCGATCAAAACTCGAGTGCGATCATGAATTTCAACTCAATGGAAGGAAACTATGGGAATTCTATTAAGGAAGAAGATGGTTCATTTTTCAGCTTCCAAGAAGGTTCAAGTTACTCCATTGATTCTCTGGACATGCAAATAAGTCACAACAAAGAATGGTTTTTCCAAGAGAATATGGAAGACCTTCATTCTGTTGCTTTTGGCTATATGCACCACTAGCTAGTTCTCAAATGGAAATCAAGATTAGTTTGGGATCAACTAGAAAATACTTACAAAAATAGTTACTCTGTCAGTTTTGTATTTTCTAAAATATTCTATGTCCCAACATGCCATTTTGCTACCTACTATATAATAATAAGACTAAACTAGGCCAGCTAGTAAACCCTAGAATATGTTCATAAGCTTGGAAACCCTAAATCTTGTGTAACTTTGGATATGCTCCTTTTAATATTAGTTTATAAAGTGTTGATCAGAAGAAAATATGTTGTTTCTTTGTGAGCTAGCTATATATGTTCTAATGAACTATACCTATTAACATATATTATAATTATTAATATTAGAAATAAATATTTTTTATTTTATTTTTTATGATCAAAGCCTGATTTTGTTCTCCTTGAAAGCTGGAGCTTGTTAGCCATAGGTATGGGTGTGTATGTTTCTTCTAATTGCTCTGCCTTCTAAATAGCCATATTTAATTAGGTATGGATTAGTTCTTTCGGTTTTGGGCATGTGGTCGTGGCTAATTGTGTGAGATAATCATATCCATACGCTAAGACCATCTCCATCCCATGGCCTACATGGAGCTAAAGCTAACCGTCCAACGGACAGGGCTAGAGTTCTTAGCCCTTGGGGTGTATGCCCATGTAGAAGGGCGTGGATGGACGGGCTTTCTGAGAGAGGAAGAGAGCCGCTCATGTGGACGTGGAAGCAGGCAAGCCACCCTTCATTGGTAGCACTTTGGATGGTAAGTAGATTGTCATAAAACTTCTACTTCAAGGTAAAAAGTTTTAAAATTATATGACTTCTATTGCTTATTTTTAATGACTTGGTTAAGAGATTAAAAGAAGTAGCACTTTTTATGAAATTTCTTATATCTTTTGTGTTAGATTTTTAAACACATGTCTTGATTATCACTATGAAGCTTGATTCTTTACTTGTTTTTAGGGGTGGGTGTATATGATGATTCAATCTTGGTTAAAAGTTTCCATCTTGGTTTATTTTGGAAGTTTTGAATATATATTATATATCTACCACTTCTTCAATCCTATAACATGGACATACTTTTCAGGAAATTAACCAAATGAAGCTGAACAATACTTTGTTGCACTTTCCATCTGCATGAATGGAATCCTTATGGAAATTTGGTCACTTTTGCTTATGCTCGAATAAGTATCTCTTAAGGGTTTTGCAAATTGTTGCTAGAAGAGTGTGTGTGTGTATAGGGTAGTCTTTGAGTTTTACACGTCTAAAGTTCCCTGATTTATGCACTAAGTGTAATCAATCTTTGTTGAGGATCACACCAAATTCTCATCAGAAAAAGTTTTGTTCAGTTTGAGTGATGTTGTACACTACGACTACAAGTTTAGTCGCGTCTAAGTGTGCTACATACCATAGATATCAAGATTATACACATATGTCATGTTCAGCATATCTCCATGGAAATTATCCGACTAATTTTTTGTTTTCTTGAAGTGAAAAGGAATGATATGGAACTTGAACTCATGACGTTCATGGTATAACCATATAGAGATGACTCGAATACTTAATTTTTTGCATTAGTAGGTTGTTTGAAAATGAGACTGATATTTCCATGTGCCTTTTGGAACTACTTTCACTTATAGGTAGTTTGCCTTCCCTGGGAGAAAACTCATGGCAAGCTTGACAATGTTTTGTAGAGTTAGCTAGTGTAGCAACAGGCTGCTAGTCTAGCAAAGGTTTCAAAAAGAGGTGTCTTTTGGAACTATTTTCACATCTAGAAAGTTTGCCTTTTCTAGGAATGGAAAGTTTGATAATGTTTTGTAGTTTGCAGGTTGGCAAGAGAACTCAACAAGTTTGCTAACATTTCAAAAAGAGGTATTTCTATGGAGTTCACTTGCCCACCATCAAACTTGCGGAGTTCGCTTGCCACCCCATCAAACATGTCAACTGGGCCTGTCATATCAGCAAAGTTTGCTGATATGACAAGCGCAGTGAGCAAACTCTAAAAACATTGTTAGCCTTGCCATGAATTTGCTCATATGGATAACGAACCGCCTAGAAGTACAATTAGTTCCCAAAAAATAAGAACCTATAGAAGTGAATCTAATCTAATGGTTCTTTTACCTTATTTTGGTTCAGGTTTTTCATTGTCTAATTAAGCCTAGTTTCTGGACAAAAGTTTTGGTATATATTACACAGTTACACTTCTTTAGATAAACCAAAAGCAAGTCGGAGATCTAGACCCGGCCTCTCCATCGCATCAAGCGAAGGGCGAGAGCCTCTTTCCTCCATGTCGGACAGCCCTCCCTTTCTCCTCCCCTCTCACTCCTTGCCCGTGTGGATGGATTTTGCTGTCCCTCTCTCCTCGCCACGCCCGTCTCTCTCTTTCACATAGGCCACGTATCCCCTCACTGGCACCCGGCCCGTTGAAGGTCTTATCATGTGACTTGAGGTCAAGCAAACCATTGTTTTGAGGTAAAGCTAACCATTGTTTTGTCTGGTGTAAGTAATTAACCTTCCGTTACAGTATTTTGTTAGCTCAATATTAAACATTGCAACAGGTTTATACCATAAAGTCTAGATTTCATCTACTTGATTAACTTGATGCAGTTAAGATATGCAGATAAAAGCTAGCCCGGGAATGAGGTCCGTACTAGCATATATAACGTATAAAGTGTACAACAAAAGAGTATTATTATACAAACACTAGCTTGGTCCAGTGTCAAAGGTGTATGTCGTGTTGGGTTCGAGTCCAACTTTAGACAAAAGGAGTACTATAAGTGGAGCAAAAAAAATTAGCCGTTAAAAAAAACAAATCATAGGAAGATCCAATATTGTTGACTCATAAATCTACTTCCCCATGATTTTTAAACATCCCGTAGCTTTTTCATAAGATAATATATATATACTTTTAAATTCCATCGTGTTAACGAGCTTTTCATTATCTTTAATTTGAGTAGGCTATTTCTATAGTTTTCTTAATTTTATTACAGGATACATGATTACGTGATTACATATTCACCAAGAAACATTACTTGATTACACATTCAATAATAAGAACTTAATAGTTTATGTTTTATTACGTGATTTAATTTGTATATAAACATTGCGTGGTTATTATAGGTTGAGGGTTATGATCAAATGCACAGTGGAAAAAAATAAGAAGTTGTAGGAAGGGTATCAAACGGAGTCCGATTGAACTCATTCAAGCGACATTGTTACCGTCTCATCGAACCCCACGATCTTAGTGTTTAGATTTTCAATTTTATTTTTATTTTTAGCTTGTGGTTTTTGGAATTTATGTTATATCATTGTGTCTTTTATGTTGCATTATGCCTTTTGTTTATTTTCGCCATTGTTCATTTTTGTGATTAATTGTATCTTTTTTTCTTTGGCAATGTGTTATATTTATTGACATTGTGTTATATTTTGTGATCCTCATTCTTCTAATTTTTGTACATTATGTAAGATAAGTTGACCCTATTGGTTGATTTCTTAATATTTTGCATTACATTTATACTTAATCACTTAGTGGGTTTTCACATATAATACTATAATGGGTATTCAAAATCACCTAATTAATCATGTCATAATAAAGAATCCAAAATGAAATTAAAATTAATTCATAGCATGTTTGGCTCTTCATTTTTTCACCTCCTTATAACTTCTTCAAAAAGTTAATAAGTTGAAATAATGTATTTGGCAAACCAAAAGTCCTTATTATCTTAACTTTTCATTTGGTCTTTAATACGTTGTTTTAGAAAAGTAAGAATTTGTAACTTATCCAAACTCTTTATGACTTTTGGTGAATATTTACCCAGTATGTCATCCTTTACCCAATAAGCTAAGTTAAACACTTCTTACAAAATAACTTATTGAATTATTTGTTTTTTTTTAAATAATAAGTTAATAAGTCCTTTTGGAATAACATTCACGTTGGAAGATCATAGGATTGTAGTTCGCAAACAATGATGGGGCACTCCATAATCCGGATTTTTGGAACCGCATTCATGTCCGCAGGTCATGCGGGCGTAGCGTTGGTTCAGAATTTTTTTTCCTAAACCAGAATCCATTTTTGCAACCTCTGCACGTGCAAGTAGGTTCCCAAGTATACTGTAACTTAATATTTTAATTCCTTCCAATATGTTTCCACTTATAAACCCGTATAATTTTCATTCCCCAACCAGTGTGAGACAAGAATAAACTCACATTCACATATATAAATTCCAACCATTGACAAAAAAAAAAAAAATGTAGAATCAAAAGTCACTTACACAGTTACACAAGCCCTACACTCGAAACCAGTAATAAAAAAAATCACCAAAAGGTTTTCTTTCAACCCAGCCTCAAAATCCCAAAGGTGCCGTATGCGAACGCAGCCGTCGAACTTTACCTAATTAATTCATCCTTCTTTTTTTTTATATTTTCAGCCCATTTGATCCGTCGGCCCACGTACTATGGTCAGCCCATAAGACTTCTTTTCATTCTGTCTTGTACTTCTGCATAAAATTAATCCACAAATCAAAAGCTTATTTATTTATTCATTCTATTAAATTATTTATTTATTCATTCTATTAAAGTTCAACCTTATATATATACTAGCTGATTACCCCGGGAATGTCCCGGGATTGAAAAATCTAATATGACTTAATAAAAAGGATAAAAGAAGTAAACAGTTTCAACCACTTTTAATGCTAAAGAAATTTGTTCTAATGTTTATACTACGAAAAGGGGCTCTCATGTTGCGTTCCCAGCAGATTAAAAAAATCTCAACCTCTTTTAATGCTAAGCATATCGTTATAGCACATGAACATGGGCAATTCATATATGTAATAGTAGGTTTAAAAACATATATACTATCATAACACGATTAGTACTTGCCTATATATGATTAATAAATCACCTAAACACATGTGTTTTTTTTCTGCATGAACAAAAACTCACTAAAAAAACATTTTTTTTCGTTTTTTGTATATTACTATGGTGCTCGTTGGAAAGATAATAAAACGATCGTTAATTTGGTGTAAAAAAATTTTCAAAAAAAATAATAAAGATAAAAATATTAATTAAAATATTTGAAATTTTAAAATAATAATTAACATTTCAAAATGTGAGATGAAAATAAGGAAAAGATATTAATTAACATATTTGAAATTTTAAGATAATATAGATATATATATATATTTTATTTAAAAAAAGAAAATAAAAATTTATCTTTTATTTAAAATAATAAATTCAATACTATCACCTCAAAGTGCCACATTTCACATTCAATGTGAGGCTGAGGCCTCCATTGAATGTCACCTCATAGAAATTCAATTCTTTTATTATAAGTTATAGATTTGTGTGTGAATCGAAGTAACTTCATAGATTGTTGAAAATTAGTAATATATCATAAATTATTATATATGTATTATTGAAGAGTGGGGTGAATAGTGCCACCCCCTCTTATTGGTTGAGAGGGGCGGTGACCTTTATTTTATTTTATTTTTTTACAACTTTGTTAAACAATAATTACTTATGGTTTCATTTCAAAACAGAAAGTGTGTTGGTGGTGGAGTGGTTTGTAATGAGGTTTAGTTGTCCAAGGTCCCTAGTAGGCCGGTAAACGAACCGAACGTTCATGAACTGTTCGGCGGGAAGTTCGTTTATTTAGATAAATGAACGAACACGAACACAATTCATTTCTAAAATGCAGGTTTTGTAACAAGCTCGCAACTTACTCCGGCAATAGTATTAACATTAACCTAGTGAGCATACAATCAATCAAACTAAATTTACAAAACTACAAACATTTACCAACATATATAAATGAGCATACTATCATTCAAACCATATATATCATCTTATGCAACAAAATAAAGTTAAATGGGTCGAATTGATTAAATGAGCCAAAATAAAGTCAAATGAATTGAATTGATTAAATGAGCATACTATCAATCAAACCATATCATTTTATGCAATAAAATAAAGTTAAATAGGTTGAATTGATTAAATGAGTCAAAATAAAGTCAAATGAGTCGAATTGATTAAATGAGCATACTATCAATTAAACCAAATTACTTTTTTTTTTGGAAGGCAAACCAAATTACTAAAGCATTAACATTAACCCGATTCGCAAACTACCAACATAAACCACTAATGACTACCAAACTACTAACATTTACCAATCTACTCACAATTACAAATATAAACAAAAGTTACCAAATCACCAAAGCATCACCATTAACCCAATTCGTAAACTACCAACATAAACTAGGGGTGTTCAAATTCGGATAATCCGAATTTCGGATTCGGATTCGGATTCGGATCATCCAATGGATAATCCAAAACTTAAAAAAATAAAAAAAATAATAAAAAAACAT
Organism: Ambrosia trifida; assembly: GCA_028751855.1. Taxonomy (NCBI): domain Eukaryota; kingdom Viridiplantae; phylum Streptophyta; class Magnoliopsida; order Asterales; family Asteraceae; genus Ambrosia; species Ambrosia trifida. Next base: position 132,552,700 of record CM054129.1, read on the forward strand.
TCTCATTTATGCCTAAAATGTGAACCTGTTAAAAAACAAAAATCGAAGTTAGATAAACGAAACTGGAACAGAAAAATGTAAAAGAAACTTACCGTTTGGTGGACAGGGGCTGTTGAGGTCGGAGACGAGGTGGACGGGGGCTGTTATAGAGAAGAGAAAAAGGAGTGACTGCTATGGATTAGAGTAGTATGGACTTAGGGTTAGGAGGATTATGTATTGTGTTATGTAGTGTATATAATATTATATATTTTTTTAATATTCGAATTCGGATAATCCGATTATCCAAAAATTTTCAAAATCAGGGTCCGAATCCGAAATTTCGGATAATTCGGATTCGGATTATCGGATTTTTCAGATTCGAATTCGGATTCAGATTTTTTTTTAACACCCCTAACACAAACTATTAACAACTACCAATATAAAGCAAATTTACCAAATTACCAAAGCATCAACATATTATTTACCAAACTACTAAATTTACCAACCTAACATGCATTCATCAATCCTTAAATAAATTTTTAAAAATAAAATAAGCTAATTTACCTATAAAACTGTTGAGGTTGCTGAGGTGAATGATGCGCACCAAATAAAGTTGAAGGTGTAGCCAAGGGAGGTTTATGCCCAATACCACGAATATGGCACACCTAGCGCCCAACACTTTTTCAAATAATCCTATAACATTATCCGACTGGGATGAGCTACCTTCTTCGCATTTGACTTTAGGCTTAGATCTCTGCTAGCAACTCGCCTTGTATTTACAAAGATGATTTAATAGATTTAATTCTAAATCAATCTGAATGGTATTTCTAAGCTCACTATGTTTTAAATGATAATTTCATTTTTAGGTGTGTATTTCTAATATCGTGATGTTTCAAATTCTGGTAGTTATTTCTCGCTGTGATGTGAGAGTTTCATGCATACTTCTTCATTGTTGTCGCTAATGCCGTCACCGCTAATACGAATTATTCTTGTAGAGGGTGGTGATCACACCCAATTTTAATGAAAGATAGAGATGCTAACGTAACGCTAAGATGAAGACTAGTAATGAGTGCACCCATAGCCTTAGATAATGAATGAAACCCACAAATAAACAATGTTATATTTTAATGAACACAAACCATTCAATCATTTGTAACTAATGAATGAATATTTAATTATTCAGATCATCATCATGTATATCCTAAACTAATTCTTTTATATGATAGTTTTAGACTATGATGCATAGGTAAGATATTCAAATCCTGGGGAAGATACCAGTGGGTTCAAACTCCAATCATCCATACATTTATCTTAGATAAATACAAAAAAATATGTATGTATTTTATTCCCCCTGACGCACGATCTAGCTTAGTAGATGATAAAATTTCAAAGTGACCCAAAAACCGAGGGTTTCCATTCTAAAATGTCAAAGTAGAGGTATCGCTATTATTGTCCTCATTGTCATATCCTCAACTCTATTTTTTTTTTTTTTTTAATGTGATTTTCTATATTCAGATGATGATCTCCTAACCACTCTACAATCCTCAACTCTATCTACTCCAATATACACACTAATATACTATACATATGTGTGCGTGCATAGGGAGAGAGAAGAGGTCGGGCCGGAGAGAGTTTGTATATTTAGGCTTTAATTATAACACTATAACCATCGTAACCGGTAAACAGGGCGGTACAACCGGTTGAACCTCAAAGTATGACCGGCTAATAAACTGTTTCTGAATTCAACCTGATAGGGTATAAGAGCAAGTGTAGTGGGGCGTTAATGGGGCCTTAAATCCCATTTTATTAGCGTCCCTTAAGGCCCTAGCTCCACGCCGCCCCTGGGCCTTAAAATCCTAAAACAAGTGTCAAGCGTTAAATTTTTAACGCCACTTTTTCTTAGATTTAAAGAGTTGATTGTTTCAGCCAAGATCAAATGAAGGGAGGGGCGCTAACATCACAACCCACTACGTTTGGTCTAAAGATGGTTTTTAAAACATTTATTATAACATGGGTAAGTGTAACTAGTTTCTTGAGAATTATTGATGGCTAAGGGAACTACAAACCATAATATATGATGAGAAGATGAATAAACATGATGATCACAAGAAGCAAACTGGCTCTCTAGGGTTACTAATAATAGAAAGCGAATCATTTCCTCATCATTCTAACAGCTAGTTCTTGAAGCTCACCCAAATATTCACTTGGGAAAGGTCTCTTCTTATTGCTATTACTTTGTTCAAAAGATATGTCATGGTAATGGTCATCATCTCTACTTTGTTTCTCTTCATGAGCCCCCATTCCTTCATTGTTGGGATCAATGGATTCAAGTGAGCTTCGAGGAGATATGTTTCGGTTCGTATCATTTGGAAAGGTTGGATAAATTCGGTGCATTGCGGATCCTGACCATTGAGTCTCAATGTTAATTGGATCAAAGAATCCTTGTGCAAGTTGAGCTTTCATTTGCATCAGCTGTGTTTGCAAGCATGCAACCTACCATTTAATTATCATATCAGGTTAGAGTTGAGCCTGGCTTATTTATTTAAACAAGCTGAAATGTTAAGTTTGAGCTTGCTCATATAAAGCTCATGGCAACTTGTTTTTTTTTTTTTTTTTTTAAATAACTTCTTTCATTCCAGAACAAGGAAAATTACATCAAGATAACGGGCAGGCGAGCAACAAGCTGCGCCGCCACCCCTTTCTGAATAGCAAATCCTAATCTACTAAAAACGTAACCCTGCCCACCCGGAGCCGATACACTACTATGAATAACCCGTTGGACCCTGGTCAGGAAACGGGTAGCCTCCGGTGCCAATGAGCCAAAGGTATCAAAGGCCAAGAAACATAAAAAATAATATTTGTAACATACAATTTATAAACTATAGAATTTATAATTTATGTACACATAAAGATTTTGGCTTTAATTTAAACAACTCGTTTGGAGCCAACTAGCAAGCTTACCTTGGCCCAGGCTTTGCTAGTCTACAAACCAAACCGATTCTGAGCAAATTGTGAGCTTTTTGAACAACCCTAATCTATATTGGTTGCAATTTATTCATGTCTTTTCATCATATTTGCGATTCTTACGTGCAGTGGCGGATCCAGGGGTTCCTAAGAACTCCCTCGGTTTGGAAAAAATTGAAGATTTAAGTGGAAAAGTTGAAAATTTAGTGAAAATTAGTAAAAATCAACGAAATAAACCCCCTAGAAATTATTCCTTGATTCGCCACTGCGTGATCCTAACTCTACATGTAATATATGAATATATGTACCTGTTGCTGCAAGGCAAAGATATGTGCAACACAACCATAAACAGGATCTTTGATCCTAGCTTGAGCTTCATAAGCAATAGTAACGATGGCCTCACAACGGTCAGCCACCGGAACCTGAAGCAGTAGTTTCGAAACATTGCTTGCACCAAACACTTTATGAATGGCAGCGAACCTAGCCGGGCCTTGTTCCGAGCAGAAGTAGGGTGCAAAGATGCAATCTGTAGCACACTTTCTCCTTAGAAACTTGCATGCACCACAAGGCGAACCACTGCCAGTAGTAGTTGCCATAGGGAAGTTGTTAGAGTGAAGAGAGAAAGAGTTAATTTAGGCACACGGGGAGACTAGAAAATTGTGAAAGTTTAGGGAGTGGGGAAGAGTTATATGGAAAGGGTTAGGGAGACAAAGAAGGTGTGTTTGTAGGGTTATAAAGGGACACTTCCTTATGGCTTATGCAATTTTAGGATCCATTTTTAATGGGCTTAGACCATAACTACATGAGTTTCAGCATCCTAAAAATAGATTTTGTGTTTGTTTTTTCTAGGAGAGAATATGGATGTATAATCCATTCAACTATGATCTTGAGTTTTTTTTTTTTTAACGATCAACTAAAGTATTGCCGGGTACTCTGTACGCGGCCCCCAATAGCCGAAAGGGGCCCTAGACGACCTCTAGTCCGTACGGACAGAGCCCTTCGGCCCACCCGTCTCCTGCTCCAGGGAAAACCCGGCCTATAAACCCGCCCGAAGGCACGACGGTAGTGAACCGGTAAAACCTGGAGGGATCAGGAGTCGAACCCATGACCACAAGGGTCAAGGGTCTCTCCATCACTTCCCAACCACCTACCTCACCACAAGGGTGGGGGTATCCATCACATGCCTCCCGTGGGAATCGAACCCGGCTCCCCCAAAGAGAGAACCGACTCTTTTACCACTAGGCCACATGATCAGGATATGATCTTGAGGTTTTAATAGGTCGGTTTATGTGCCAATGTGGGCTAGTCCACTTGGTAGAAGCACATGCGTCTTAGGTTCCATCCCATGCAAATGGGCAATAAGTTAATTGTGGCGCATTTGAAACAAAACATTGACGTTAGAAAAAACCTCGTTGAAAACCACTTCCTACACATTTGTTACGCAATTTTCAACGCATTTCCAATGAAAACATGGTGTAGGAAATTTGTGACCCATTTCCTATGCAATTTTCTAAGAATTTGTAGATATATTGTGTCGCAAATTTGCTAAAAAAATTATAGTTTTTTTGCCGTCACAAATGAGTAGCAGCTTTGTTAAAATTTGTAACGCATTTTTTTCTATAAGAAAAAATTTGTAGCAAAATGCCACTTTTCTAGTAGTGAGTGCGTCAAAGGTAATGTGTCGTCAATTATTAGTTAACCAATTCATTGAAGTTAGTGAGAAGCTCATAGATTTATGTAACAAAACACTTCCTACCTCAATATTTAAGAAGCTGATCGATCGATGTATGACATTAGGTCGTCTCGACTCAAGGAGCTCAAGATATGTGATCATTAAACGGAGAAATTATATGCATCTGATCACTGTATAAGGTTTTAAACAATATATATACATTAAAGTTATGTCTTATATGTATTATACAAATCAAAACAAACTTCTCCATTTGGTTTTGCGATCTTCTCCTTCCCTATTTTCATAACAAAATACATTCTCTCCTATTATAAAATATATATATATATATATATATATATATATAATATATAATACAGTTTTTTAAATTTTTCATTCACATGTTATTAATATATTTAAAAAAAATAATACAAGTGTTTAGTAAGAGTAAAGAGTGGGTCCATGAGTAAATTAAAAACATATAAAAGACCAAATGGTGTTTAAAGAAACAATATTCCGCCGAACACCGCCGTACCTGCCACCTGCCAACCGTCTTCCATTTCGTAATATCACCGGCACGTCGCCGTAAGTTGGCAGCTTGACCAGCTTTTTTTTCTACTAAATTTGACCCTTTATAGATTTGGTGGACCCGGGTCGGACGCGTTTTGTTGGGTTTTTCTTTATATTATGGATGAGGAAGAAAGAAATATGGTTATACGTTATATATAATGTTTTTAAGAGGCTAACTGATATTTAATTTGTTACCTACAAAATAATAATATTTTGTTTGGTCTAATGCTCAAGGCGTTATCATTCCACATTAGCATCTTAAACAAGGTTTTCAGAACTGAACTGGACATTGAACCGGACCCTCAGGCGGTTCACCTGTCCAACCGGTCCGACCGGTTCGACCGGTCCAACGAACCGGGCCAAAAAATGCTTCGAAACCCAAAATATCAAAAAAATAATAAAAAAATACCGGTCCGACCACCGGTTTTCCGGTCCGATCGGCCGGTTTTCCGGTCTGATCGGCCGGTTTTTCGGTCCGACCGGCCGGTTTTTCGGTCCGAAGCCGGTTTGCTGCAGAAACGGTCCAACCACCTGAACCGAACCGGTCCAGGTCCCGGAGCCCGGTCCGACCGGCCGGTCCGGTCCGGTTTTCAAAACACTGATCTTAAACGCTCAAACACCAAAACGAGCAAGTTAAACTTGGGCACCAACATTGGAGATGCCAAGTCATTAACGCCCTTGAGGAACAAATGCGGTGGGGTCCGCCCAAAACCAACCAATCACACTTTTTTCTCGTTTTTTAATTAACTTTTAGTTAAATCACCAGGTGAGAGTTAGATGGTGAGTTTGTTAAAGCTTATTATCTATGTGGAAGTGATATGATAGGTCGTTAAATTACTAAGTGATTTTTAGACGCACGTGTCAGGAAGCATCATCATGTTCACGTAGTTCGTTGATGCGTTAAATATTGACAACTTGGACGCAACTTGTATGTTAAATGCATCATGGTACATTAGATACATCGTTGTAATTGGTTTAAACACGAAGTTGTAACTACTTTAAATATATTGTTATAATTCACAACCTAAACACGCTACCGTGTATAATCTAGTAATCAATAGTGCATCAACATTAGTTTTTTTTTTTTAATGTAACAATATTCTAATCTATAATCTATAATACATTATAAAGGAGGAGTGATGGCCAACATGGTCATTTTCACCTCCGTACAACTTAAGAAGCAAGATGTACAACATATTTAAGCAAGAAGTTTAAGGGTATAATAGGCATAGTTGTGACAATTAAGACACTTAGAAGGGCAATGTAGACATTTCACCCACCCTCTCCTTTACAATATCTAAACACTTTTACAATACTACCCTCCTATTCCAACATTGCCCTTATGTGATGCATATCGACTGAAAACGTATACCTGTTCAATTTCTTCATCAATTCCAGAATGTGAATGTGAACTGCCCCTTCCTTATTAATAGCCTATTTCTTCTTTCAATGATCGACGTCTCCTCATGGATCTCACCTCTCTCTCTCTCTCTCTACAATGACATGAACCCTAATCTCAACAAACCATCACAGGTATGATTTTCGATTTTGGTTTTGAAATTAAAGGGTAATTAATTGAACTTGTGGGCAGAGGTCTACTGCAGATGAGAGTAGTCAACAGGAAAATGGATTCATGTTGATCTTGTATATGCAAAATCATTGATGGTGAACACCGTGGCTCCGCTTGTATATCTTTCACTTTATTTATTTTTAAATAATTTTGTTTCCATTCCACTCTAGAATCGACAATCCTGCCATTGCCATTTTAAAATCATTGTTTCATCGGTCCATATCCCCATTTGCAGGTTTGCTCACTGTTTGTACGCACCTGGCTTGAAGATGCACACCAGGTGCTCCATAAAATGCCTCAACTAAAACTGATTAGGTACAGGTAACTCTAAGTTTTAGCTAATGGATAACATGAATGGTCTTACAAACACTTTTTGATTTGGTTACCAACACCCAATATCATGTGATCTGCAGGTTGTTATCGTTGATAAGGCAGATGCTAATTGTTATGAATTCATGAGGTATGCTAATTTCTATGTGTTAATTAAATTTTAGTCTCAAGTTTGGTCAAGTGGTTTGGTCAAGTTATGATGTTCACTTGTATTGTGTGATTAATGTTGTTCAAATGTATGTGTGCATTATCTTGCAGGGGTGGTAAGCTGGCAGAATTTCTCATGGATGGAGATGATGGCGATGTTAACAAAACAATGGAAGAACTGAAAGCATATGACACGAACGGGATCAAACTATGCAGGACACTTGCAATTAAATACTCAAAACAGTTATGGCAGATTTACCTGAACAAAGAAGATCCTTATTCCCGCCACAACGATAAGTTCTTGCTTGTTGCACCCTCATGACAAGATATGTTAATCAAAATATGGTTAGTTTGGTTGTTTATTTTGCTAATATTATCCTACATAGATCCAATATGCACACCATGGTAGGCTTCTGGTGTATGTATGGTGGATACAATTCTCTGGTTGTGTGAAAATATTATTCGTAAGTTGTGTTTTGATTTTGACGGTGCAAATGCCGCTTAAGTGTTACTTCTAAAAAGTGACTATAAATATACAATATTTAACCAACATACTTGTTGAATGATAAATAAAAAAAACTAATTATCATGTTTAATCAGAATTCAACTAATGTCCTACCGTCTCTTACTTGAGTCACTCGCCTAAGTCTTTGGGCCGTCGAGTTGTAGTCACTTGACAACTACCCATCCGCAAACCAAGACACTGGTGATTTGAGGCCTCATGAGTAGTTATTGATTTTTAAAAGCTTTACACTTTAAACTTCAGTTTTTGCAAACTTCACAGTTGATTCTTGTTATCATTGCTTTAACTAACTTATGAATTTCATGGGTTAAGATTTAAATAGAAATCTTTTGTGGTCAAAGAATGTCCATTAACTTGTGAGCATCCACGGATACTCTCAAAACTAAATAAACTTTCACCACAATTTATATAGCCATGTGAGATTATGCTTATCAACTTGTGTTACAAGCATAGATGTTAAAGGCGCAAGGCGCACTCACGGAACCAATGGTGAGCCTTGGGCCTTATTGCAAGGCGCTTAAAAAGCAAGAGCTTTTTTAAGCCAAACACACGGTATAAAAATACATTTTAGGTATAATTGTTTCAGACCTGTGCAAGCAATTGTTGACCTGAATTCCGTCGTAACTTGGCCTGAAAATTGCGCTTGAGGGCATGAAATTAGGGCTTTTGAATCAGTTGCTTAATATTATCCAGATTCTGTCCCAGAATCATCTAATTTCCTGCGCTTTTTGCCATTGAAAACAGCAAGAATGTGTCTCTGTCCAGCAGGCTTAATGGTTGGGATTGGAGGCGACATCCGGTTACAGTAACTGAACAGCAGCAGCTCCAGTCGTGTTCTGAGATCATTTCTACAGTTGTAGTGGGTCACGGCTGTGACTCTTGGGAGTGGACTGATGCAGCGGATAAAACCTTTTCTGTTGTTGTGTGCAGAATTCTGCTGAACCGTAACGCAGTGCCTTTTTACCCGTTCGAATGGGTTAAAGGCGTCCAACGTAAGGTCTGTATTTTTGGCTGTAGGGCGATTCAGGACAGGTTGCCGACCATGGTGGGTTTGAAGAAGCGTAATATTCTGCACGGATCTCCGTTATGCAAGCTGTGTGGAGACATGAATGAAGACGCGGACCATCTATTTACTTCATGTATAGTGGCGTCGAATGTATGGCAAAAGATAAGTTCGTGGGTTGGTATTCCTCCTATTTTCGCGTTTACTGTCAAAGATCTCTTAGAACTACATAAACACATAAATGCGAATATGGCGAAAAGAACTTTGGTGAGAATTTTGATTTTGACGACATGTTGGATGATATGGAAAGCACGGAACGAGGCTATATTCAGCGGCAAAAGAGCGAATGCAGCTGGTGTGTTTGGTGAAGTCCAGGCCACGGCGTTTACGTGGGTGAAATTTAAAGACAAACAATCCGGGTGGACGTGGGAAAATTGGGTTGCGTTTAATAGTCCGGTAACTTGAGTATCTATGTTGTGTATGTCTGTTAATGGTGATTGTATTGGCGTTGTATGCAGTTTGGTACTAGCACCTTGCTAGGCTCTACTTTGTCCTTAACTTTTGGGTGATGAATTAATTTGAAGTTTGCCGATAAAAAAAAAACTATTCAGGTTCTTTTCTTTAAATCTTTCACAAAGGATCAAACAAGATATTAAATAGAGATTAAGGTTACATGAAACGGTAATAAATTATTGTACGATTTTGTTGTTTTAGGCTAACAACAGCGCCTTGGTGATATATCCTGGTATGGTATATTCACAACTGCATAAAGATATTTCGTGGGCGGAATATCCATATGTAATTGATAATGGTGGAGGTTAGTCTTCTCCCTGCTATTTTATTGGAATTATATTTTCCACCTATTTTTTTTAGTCAATTTTTCATGTTATTTTGATGGTTAGTTATTTAATCAGGAACTTTTGCACATAACAAATGGAGTTGAGCTTACTTTTGGGAAAGCGAATAAAGTTGAACTTTCTGATGAGATTGGCAATCTTTGTTATAGACAACAACTCTTTACAGTTCGCACTAAATGGTTAAGACAGATCCTACGGTTGAACCGCACAACATTTTTAACATAATTCAAGCCAATGTTGGTAATGGGACTATTATCATGAACTAGCTACCTCCTCAAGGTTTGTAATTTGTATACATCTATTATAATTAAATAATCAACATAAATATATATAGAAGAATGCTTACTTTTTCTTGGTTAATGGAACACCATTTGAAAGAAAGAAATGATCCAATTATGGAGGGAGTTTTAAAGGAAACATAGCATATGCTGGCGCGACTTGCCCTTGAGTTTGTGCTTTGCCACACTAAGACTACACGGTGTGGGAGCGTGGAATGGCAGGGTGAAGCCGTTCCACGCCACCGACACCACCCCTTACCTGACGTTTCCATGGTGTGGAGCAATGGGGTAGAGATTCCCACAAGCGTGGGGTTGTTCTTTGTGGTAACGTGACGATAAGCAATTCGTAGGTGGTAACCTATCCATTGGCAAACATCATCCCTCCTCTAGCCACCACCACCACCCCTTTGATTTTTGAGCCTTGGAGAGGAATTCCTCCCTCCTCCACATGTCAATCCAAGCCCCCTTCACTTCTATGACCACACCGTTTTGTCATAGGGGTGCATAAATTGTTAGAACGAGGTCTTGATGCTAACAAGTCCGACAAGATGGAAGCACAACACTGGTTTGTTGATTATCTATAATACATTATAAAGGAAGAGTGATGTACAACATAGTAATTTTGTACATCATCCAACTATTATAGCAACATGTACAAGTAAATTAAGCTTATATCACAAGGGTATAATTGGAACTTTGTGGAACATTAAGACACTTGCAAGGATATCAATGTAATTTTACTATGCTCTCCTACCTCACATCCTCAAAACATATTACATCCCTACCCTCACATTTATATTATTGGTTGTTACTTTATTGGCCCTTTATTGTTTGTGTAATTTTCATTTAAGGGGAAGGAACTCAAGGGACTAACAAGTTGTTTCTAACCCATGGGTCTATAAAAGAAAAGAAGGATTGTGAAAAAATTAGGAATGTGGACGTGCAGGCAAAGATGGACAACATTCTTCTTGTGTGTTGTATTATAGTTTTCTCATAATGATGCATCATATACCTATCTTGAACCCCAAAGGTAGTAATTCTTAACCACATGACCATGCATGTATTACTCAGTTCTATCGTTCTTATATGTTCCTTTGAGACTAAAACCATGAATTCTATCATCTATTTTTGTTTTATATCTATTTGGCGGAAGTTGAGATCATTAATCGAGTTCATCACAAACATCTTGTTTCATTGGTTGGATATTGCATCAGTGGTGCTCAAAGAATGCTTGTTTATGAGTTTGTTCCTAACAACAGTATGGAGTTCCATTTACATGGTATGTAAATTTCATTAGATTATGTGATTATGTCAAGAATTAAGCTTTATTTAGCATTTAAAACCTTTTTGTTAAAATGTTTGACATAATATTTCAGGGAAGAATCGACCTGTGATGGATTTTGCGACACGAATGCGTATCGCTCTTGGATCTGCTAAAGGACTAGCTTATCTCCATGAGGACTGTAAGCTCGTTTTTCTTGGCGTTTATCATGTGTTGAAAAACCCCAAGATTATAAAGTCTTTTCAACATTTATTTGTGTTTTTTAGGCCATCCTAAGATCATTCATCAGGATATCAAGGTGCTAACATACTTATTGATTTCAGTTTTGAAACAAAGGTGTGATCTCTTTTTAGCGGTTTCTTTGTCAGCTTTTTAATGTCCAAGAGTTTAAATTTCTCGAGTTGACATGATTATTTAGGTAGCTGATTTTGGGCTTGCCAAGATTACCTCTGACGTTGCTACTCATGTATCAACCCGAGTAATGGGAACTTTTGGGTATCCATAATTGCATATGTATATATATTTTCTGTTATACCATACTAAAATTCAGTTATATTTCTCTTGTTTTTGCTATAAATTTGGATCTTGTAGTTACCTAGCACCAGAATACGCATCTTCAGGCAAACTAACCGAGAAATCTGATGTTTTCTCATATGGGGTCATGCTCTTAGAGTTGATCACAGGACGTAGACCTGTTGATTCAACTAATACTTATATGGATCATAGTTTAGTCGATTGGGTATGTAAAAAGCTCACTTTTTTTGTGTTTTAATTCATGATTTGAAAACTGGAACATTATCCCGAGACATTATTTTTACGTCGTGTATAAAATTTCAGGCAAGGTCGTTGCTAACTCGAGCACCGGAAGATGGAAACTCTGACACGTTTACAACAAAACTACAACCATAGTGAGATGGCTAGGATGGTATCGTGTGCTGTTTTCTGTGTCCGCCATTCTGCTCGCCGCAGGCCCAAGATGAGCCAGCTGGTTTGAGCGTTAGAAGGTGACATGTCACTGTCTGATCTCGATGATGGGATGAAGCCAGGACATAGCTCAGTCTACAAAGAGAGCTCAGACTATGACACAGCTCAGTACAATGAAGACATGATCAAGTTCAGAAAAATGGCTCTAGGCACACAAGAGTATGCCAGCAGCGAGTACAGTCGACCCACAAGTGAATACGGGTTGAACCCGTCGATTTCAAATAGTGAAGGTCGGAATACACAAGAAATGGAGATGAGTAAGTTAAGGAAAGACGGTCGCGGATTTAGCGACGGGTTTGATAAGAACTGTACAAAAGTTCATAGTAATTTTTTTTTGAGAAACATAATTTATTGATTATTTTTGTTTTATAGTTGTTTTGTTTTGTTTTGGTTTGAAACAGTATAATGATATACGCTTCTTTAAGTTGAAATATTCAAAATTTCAAAGGGTTTTGGTTGAATTGGTGAGATTTATGGTGGCGTTATTGTTATAATATTAATGTTGACAGTTGGTATGAAAGTTATTTTAATGGAGGATTTTAGAGTTGACAAAACATAGTTGTACTTAACAATTATCATTGATATCACGTTGTGTGACATGTGGGTATATTTTAACCGACTCATTGGTTTAGTTGCTGGTTTTATAGCAACAAATCGGTCATTCTAGCCGGCTAAACTTAGGTCCCGTTTGGTTGCATCTGAATGCCTCTGACTGAGGTGCACGTCTGATTCGGTCAGACATTGTGTGTTTGGGCCGGGGCGTCTGAACGAGAAATGATCTGACCCAGGCTCTGACCGATGCCTTATCTGGTCAGACATGAAACAAAGTCTGACTGATTCAGAGGAGGAGCTCGTTGCTGGTGTTGTGAGGCTGGGCGATGCGTTGGGACTTCAACGAGCTCGTTGCTTCACATCTGCTGCCGCACGTGCCTAAGCCGAAAAAAAACGAACCTTCTCCGTGATGTAGCTTCGCATCTGATGGGTTGGGTTTGGTTTGGGTTAAAAAGCACTTGAGGATGGCTTTGTTGGCTAGCCTGCGTGCACGTTCTATTGGGTGTGAGGGGTTTGGATGATGTTGGATGGAGAGTATGGGATTGGTAAGGAAGGAAGAGCAAGAATGCTCTGTTTTTCTCTAAGAAAAGAATGAATAATGGTTTTGTTCATCGAATCAATAGAAGAAAAATACACTACATAAATAGGAAAAGGGTTTGGTTAAGATATGCCAAATTCCAGACGATTTCATTTCTTTTCTTTTCTCCCGTTGAGTAAAAAGGAAAAGGAGCAACGAAAGGAACGGAAAATATGGGACAAAAGGAATAAAAGGGAATATTAATATGGCAAGGATTTGACCATATCAATACTCAATATTTTCTTGCTTTGGCGGATGGATCGGTGGGGTGGTGATAAAAAGGGGTTAATGGGAGTACACTGGCTCATATGTTATCTAAAAAGTTGTGTTTTTTGGTCCTAAACTATGCACACACTTTCATGTATGCTACCTAAAGGTTTATTTTTGGTTAAATAAATTAAAGAAATTTTAACAATTCAGATATCTAACCAAACACCACTTAATGATTAAGCACTTAACCATTCAGACCTCTTACTAGATCAGTATTTACCCATTCAGAAGTTGTCAAACAGCCAGTTAGTCTTGTAATTTATTGTTGTTACTAATATATGATTTTGTTTTTACTATGTAGTTTTTGTAAATGTGTGACTTAAACAACATCCACTAACAAGTGCAACATGGATAAAAACAATAATAATATAAGTTTATGCTAAGAGGGGAAATGCCGACATCTAACACATAGAAGAGCGGATTCGCTTCCTATTTCAATGATAGTTGAGTCACTTGACTTCTTTCTAATTCTTTGACATGATCGTTTGATATTTCTTTGGGGCATGCTATTTGCACAACGCCTTATTTTATCTGCACAATCCTATACGGCCCGTATAAGGCTATATGGGCCGTAAAGACCCCCCATATGTACCTGAACCAATGATTGACACCATAAATGACTTTCAATAAAGACCTGGAGCTTGATACGTTCGCATACAATACTTCCATAAAGGCAATGTTGGATGCTGTTTTGCTTCATGTTCTTAACTCCGTTGCGGTCTTAATAGCATCAATTGTTCAGTAGTCTTTGATGCGAAAGATGATTAGTAATACATGTATAATGTATCGTCTAGAAAAAAAACATTCGTTGAATGGACTGAAATGTTTAGAACTCAAATGGTCGTGTTTCGTAATACACATAACAGTACATGATGTCAGCTGGGACACCCGCCGCAACGCGCGGGCATTCCCACTAGTAATAAACTAAAAGAAAAAGGTTTCATATAGTCTCTATTTATCCCAATGCATATATGTCTCATTTTGTTTTGTTAGAACCCAGAATGGGTAGTGGTTTGTAATGGAGATCATAATTGATTCTGATATTAGTTAAGACACCCGCTGCAACGCGCGGGCATTACCACTAGTCAAATTTAATAAAAGACATGTTAATGATTTTTATAATAAATTAAAAAAAAGGATTCTATGAATTTGAAATAATTGATAGAATTGAGTTTAAACAAAGATAAATATTTTTGTTTGATTTCCAACTTTAATTAAACTTCATACTATCAATTATCGTGTTATCATCTAATCTTAACTAGTGAAATAGTAAGATCTCTATCTTCTCTCCAAGATGATCTCGATCTATTAATAACATTCATGTGAAACTGATCATCTTTGTCAAAATTTGTTGCAATAACAAATAACCTTTGGCGGCGGTCAAAACTCAAAAGTGTGGCTCCATGAACTCAAGCCAATAACCATACCAATAACTAGATAGAGTCGGTTAGCTCAACCGTTTTACTAAATTTAACTTGTATTTTACGGTTTTATATCAAACGGGTTAAATAAAGAAAAGGTCAAATGGTACATATGTACCTTGTCTAATGGTTTTATAATTGAATATACTTTCTGAACGTCTTATTTAAGATTCAATTAGAATACACATGTATCGATCTTATGTTAGAAATACAAGTTGTGCATAAAAATAAGAGGAACTATCAATTTACTTAATCAGTAATACCACTTTTATAATAAGAAAAGGTTTATAAGTGCTGAATCATTAAGAGGTCTGAATGGTTAAGAGGCTCTGAATGATTAAGTGCTGAATGGTTCAGCTATGTACCAAGTCTGAATGATTCAGCTCTTAACCATTCCATTCAGAGCCTTTTTTAGGTTGAAACAAACAGTCTGAATGCTGAATCATTCAGAGCTGAATGGTTCAGAGACTCGTTAAGAGGCTACCAAACAGACCCTAAGTCTATGTGCCGCAATGAAGGTTTACGTGGGCTAAAATTTTAAACGAATTTGGCCCAGCATAATTGGAAATTAAATAAACGCGCTCAACATTTATTTTAGTGGGCATCCTGTTGGGTAGGACTAGTGGACCAAATAAACTAAAGGATTTTGACGGCAAGAAAGGTTTATGTTTTCTTTTCTCTTCTTTTCTTCTTTTTGTTTTCTTTTTTATTTTATTAGCGCTGTTCAAATCATTCGCTACTCATCGTTCGCCGCTCGTTCGAAAAATGCTTGTTTAATTTTTGGCACGGTTGTAAATGAGAAAAGCACAAACAAAGGTCCGCTCTACTCAGTTAGACCCACATTAAATTTTATTGATTTAATATATATATACACACACACATACTAAAGGGCGTATGAGAAGCCCTAGTCAAGACTGAAGGGGGATGAGGTGGTAGGGGGTGGGGAATGTTGAGGGTATGAGATACGGGTAAAAAATATACGATGTAATAGTTGTATATTCAGGGTGATTTGTCGGGTGTCTTACATTGTGTTAGTTTCTCACTTGTACAATGTATTGTTTATTTTGGGTGATGAATAATAGTAATTTGCCGTTCAAAAAAATATATATATACATACACACACGCAAATCACAATTATATTTATTCTTTATATATACCACTTGATTATGTTTGGTTTAGTATACGCAAATATACAATTATATTTATACTTATTCGCCCAATCAACCCAATAAAAATTTTAATACTAAATTTAATAGTAAAACCTTAAGTCATGAAACAACAGTCCTGCCTTCTTCTTACATTAGTCGTTTTTCATTAATCTTTCTTCTCCCGTTATCACCAATGTGACAATTGCTCTATGTAGTATGCTCATCGCCTCACCGGCCTTTACCTGAGCCTCATCCTCAGACAGTTGGACTTCAAGCTTAGTGCCATCCTTGTATAATCGGACCTCAATCATCACCTGAAAGCGAAAACATCAATGGAAACATCCTAAATTTATGGTTGTTCAAATCACTTGACGTTCACTTGGAAAAGTGCGCGCTCCAAAATTCTCGTTCGGTTTTCGGCTCGATTGTGAACGAGTCGTTCGTCTCAATTCAATTAGTAAACGAGAAAGCATGAGGAAAGATCCGCTCGGTTTGGTTTGTGAACAACCTTAGCTTTGATTTGAGGACATATGTGAAACCTTTGTGAGATCCAATTCTTCAATGGTTTGCTTATGTGGTTCTTGGTCTTAAAACCAAATATTTAATAAACATGTTCACTTTGTTAATTAACATTCTTCAAAATTTGTAATCCTAATGCGATTATGATTTTTAAAAAAAAGGAACAAATGTTGTGTTTGTCTACAAACCCAATTTCATTATAGAACTGTGTAATTTAATTAAATATTTCGAACAACGTGTGTCTATAATAATAATAATTAATACTTCTATCGTTGCAACCTACACGCTCTAATCAACAAGCTGCTCTTGGTTAGACATCAAGTCAAAGAGAAAGATAGACAAGTGTAGAAGTAAGAAATGAAATGGGATTTTAAGGATATATTGGTGGATGTGTGTCTTCAGGTGAATTTTTGGTTCGATCGATGGATCAATTGGGGTTATCTTTAAAGGTATCGTTGTGAGTCGTCAGTTTCAGATGGAGACATGGAGTGGCATGAATGGGTGCCATCTAAGTGTAAAAATTTTGTTTGGCGTGCAGCAATGAGCTGTCTTCCTGCTCCCTCGGCTCTAGATAGGAGAATGGTCTTAGTGTCCTCGACTAAGTGTGTTTTGTGTGAAGGTGTTACGGAATTGGTTTACCACATTTTTGGGTTTGTGCGGCGGTGTCAGTTGTTTGTTTGGAAAGTTTCAAGTGGTTGGTTTTGGGTACCTCGGATCTTTGCTTTAACGGTGAGAGATCTGATGGAGTTGCCTTGTTTTTTTAAGTGAGGGCTTGGGAAAAAGAGGGGATTCATCAGTTGACTATCATTGCTTGTTGTTGGGGGATCTGGAAAGCGAAATCAAGATAGAGAGCATCATAGAAGACAACGAATCATTAAGTTTTTAAGGATGGTGTGGTAACATGAACTAACAACCTATGATTTTATCACTATTGGTTTTTAAGATAACAAGGATTAATAAAACACATATACACATTAATGAGGGTGTACATGGAAACGCATTTGAACTTTACGTACAACATGCTTATATAAAGTTGGCTATAAAGCATTAACGTTTTTTTTTAGACCGGCTAAACTCCCACAATTCGAGCCCCCCGTAGTACTTGCGCAAATTCCTGCACAAAGCAGGACTCAAACTTGCAACCCCAGGGTAGGAAACAGGCTAAGCCTTAAAACCTCCCACCTCCACCCACTGGCGAAGGTTTGTAGGGGCGGGGAGGGGCGGCCGACCCCCCCGGATTTTCGCGCAGAAGTTCCGATTATATAGTATCCGTATAGAAAATTTTGAAAATATAGGGTTTCGACCCCCCGAAACTGGTTTTCGACCCCCCGAAACCAGTGACTTCCGAACCCCCGGTGACTTCCGACCCTCCGAACCTTTGGGTCAAGCTTCGCCACTGCCTCCACCACTCCGCTGTGGCTTCATTGCCATAAACCATTAACGTTTAATAGATAGGTACTGACTCATGGTAAAGACTGTAAATCATAGTTCATGTAACTATGTAACTTGTTGTATTTGAACAGTACACTTTGTTTTTATATACTTTAAACCTGATGATCATGTTGGATGCACTTAATCAAAATATTTTTAATCCAACAATTAAACACATATTGTTTATGCATACACACATCAAACAATACAACTAATTAAAGGTGACATTCATAGTTCTTTGTATTAAAAATGGTGAAAAATATTGTTTTAGCAAATGGTTTACCCAATAATAAACAGAAAATCCTTTCTAAACATGCATCGGTATAAAAATCAACCTACGGATATCCAAAACGCGCCTACAAAACTTAAAAAATTAAAATAAAACCAAAATTAATCCTTGATAAGTTAGCGACGGATATTTTTAGGTTTTAGGTAAGTTTTGTTCTAGATTTTAGTATTCGTAACGTAAGGACAAATTTGCGTTGGGTGATCCCTGTGTGACCCAACGCATGATTTAAAGATAAGAAAATAATTCTCTCTTGTGTTTCCAATATTTTAATAAAATATCATGTTTCTTATAAGGGATTTTAAAAGGTAATTAAAATTAAAAAAAAAACATGTAATTTAGTAGTTGCTACTAGTTAAAAGAGCTCTTAGTGTTCTTGACTATCTCCCACCAATCAAATGAAACAATCAGCAGTTGATATGGTTTTAGTCCTAATGACTCTTAGCACTCACATAAACAAATGTTGTTAAGGGTTGGAGAAACCAAATTAAACCATCAAGAGTGAAAAGACACTAGAGATTATGGATAGATTAATTTGTTATATCTTCTTCACACTGGTTTCTTGCATATGTGTAATAGTTTCTGACTAGGGTTTTCAATGAAAGTATCTCTATATATATAAGTTATAAGTAGTTACCTTTCACTAAATATAGTTCACCATAGTTACAAATTGAATAGAAAACAAAAATGATAATTCAAGTACAAGATATGATCAGCCAGCATGAGCATGTTACATGTGTATATACCTAATTTCCATAGACAAATAGTAAAAAGAAGCATAAAGGGTTGATATCTCATATAAACTCTAAATTGGATGGAAAACAACAAAGATTTGTACCTCAAATCCATCATAGTTTGGAGTTTATGACTACAAACGAAGTGAACAAACATGAACGTGACTAAATTCATGGATCATGTCCAAGCCGAAGCTCCAAATCTAGTTCATCTTCTTCACTTCCACTTTGAATTCTTCTTCTTGATTCTTTATCATCATCTCCTGACCAACCAAACTCGAAACCTAAAGGCATCATCTTTTCCTCCCTTGATGGACCCGTGATCCCTCCATAAACATCTTGATGATCGTTTTCACGATCTATTGATTGTACAATACTTGATGTGGATGAAGGATATGTCGTGTGATGAAAGTTTCCCTCTTGATGATTAGGAAGATAAGTTTGAGGGAAGCTTGTGAAAACCGGATGGTAGAATCTAGGGTGTGCATAGAAACTCTTATCTTCTTGTTTATTTGAGTTGTTACCACTCAACAAATTAGGTCTACTCTTGTCTCTATCTTTCCTGTGGATGTTCATGTGACCACCCAACGCTTGCGCTGTGGTGAACCCACGCTTGCAAAATACGCATCCATATGATCTTCCACCAGGCGCGACATCTTGGTCTTGTGGATCAACTTCTTCTATTGAATTTGTTGGTAGATCTTCTTGATCACCCATAGTTATGGACTCCATTTATCTAACAACTTGTAGTTAATTTACTTGTATTTACTTGTATCTTCTGATTAAGAAAGGAGTACAAGATGCTTTATAGAAATGGATTAATGATTTGAAGGAAGAGGGGTTAGGTCTATGAATATTTGGAGTGAGATAAAAAAAAAATGAGACAGACTTGGTCATGTTATTATACAACATATATCTTTAATCTTAGCCGGCTTCTTTAAAAGACTTTTTGTATATTTTTTATTACATTTATTCTAGCTAACACGCTTGTTGTTTTAGATTGTATGTATATGATTGTCTTTCACTCACATTTGTACCAAATCCAGCAAATCATGAATGTTAATCAAGTTATAAATATGATGAGCTCATAGATACGCATAACATGGTACGGTTTCTGAAACGAGTGCAGAAGGTGGTCCACGGTGACTCGCAGAGCCCTAAGAACCAAGGGTTTGTGTTTAGCAGGATAGGCTTTGCGATTCAAAAGGGGATAGCGGCGCAGCTTGTTGCCCGCTTACCCACCATCTAAATGTAACTTGTTTTTGAATTTAAATGTGAAAACTATTCAACTTAAACAAACAAAACATAAATTAGTGTGAATAATTCAAAATAAAAATCCAATGTTTTTAAATCTAACTATCAATGTCTGAAATTAAAATATGTATAACTTTATTAGACAATTTGCACTACTAAAACACATGTACTTGCTTTGGCCAAATCCACTACAAATACCAGTTTGCTATGTATTTGGTTCGTAGTTAATCACTTCGCGCTACGTGCTTGTGCTAAGGAATTTTACTATTGAATTGCCTTTGTTGCGGATTTTGCTATAAAAGCTTTGCTATGGACTTAGCTGCGAACCTTACCTATATGGTTTTTGCTACAGATTTTATTAGGTTTTTAATTACTATGCAATTAAAAAAAGTTATATTAACATTACTCAAAAGTCAAGTTACAATTTTTTTTTAAATAAAAAGTTACAGTTAACATCATTTTCAAAATACCATTAATTATCAATCCTTTATTGATATCTAGATATTTATTGATTATTGATTCTCTAGTTATTACTTTTGGTAACTTAATGAGTAAAAACTTGTGTGCGCAACAAACATATAAACAAATCTTAATGAATAAAAATAAGCAAAAGTGAATGAACAATCAGAAACAAGTATTAACGACCCAACGTTTATAATCAGAACTCAAAGCAATTTGAGATTAAGAAAACACTAGCTATATGGTCACCAAAAAATCAAACTTTATACATGATAGCGAATTAAAGTTTGTAACTAGTGTTTGTCTTTATTATGCCTTCGACGGCAAATAAAATGTATTCTAATTCTAATGAATGCGTCAGAATCTAGTTCATCATGTAGATCATCCATGTCTTCCATTTTGCCTTTGAGGACATATATATCCCTATCTATGTAAACTTAATTACAAACACACACATATTTTATAATATTAAAAATACTATTTACAATAAAGTAGTAGTTAAATACATATATATAAAGAGTTAAAAAAATAAAAACATAAATAATAACTATTGGGATTCCCCACGCTATGTGGTAGGAATTCGGTTATTATTGGTTTGGTACTATACAATAGAAAAAACAACACTTTGTTTTAAATACAACTTCGTTTCAACATAATATATGCTAAAATATCGAGGAAAAAATTGACAAAATGATTGTATTCAGCTTTGCTTAAAAGATTAACGAGCACAAATTATTAGAGAAAAATTAATTTATCAAAAAAGAAAATCCAAGAAATTTCACACTATTGATTAGAGATTAAAATAATATATCTAAGAATAAAATAAATGAAAATTTTAGTTTGTTGCATAATATTAAGTTAAATTAAATATAAAAGATTAAAGTTGATTTGACATGATAGGGTAACGAAAATTATTTAGTTTTAAGCATTTACAATAGCTTTCACATCTCTTATTATCTTACAACCACATATTATATTAAAAATCATTATATAGTCAGAATAAAATATAACTAACTAGTTTATACCCCGGGAGCGTCCCGGGTTGAGAAATCTAAGTAAAGTGAATAAAATTAGAAGTATCTAAACTATAAAAATGGCATCTGCCAATATATGATTAATGATTATTATTATTATTATTATTTTAAACAAATCTCTGCCATAAGTTATCATATTCTAATATAAAAAAAAGGGTAATTGGGTCGTGTATCACCTAATCCCAGGCCCGACCCAAACTCACAATTTTTTTAAACTAATTCCAAACCTGACACAATACCTGTCGGGTTACAAAAAATAGTCGTTTTTTTTTTCTCCGTTTTTTATATAGCACTATGGTACTCGTTGGAAAGATAATAAAACGCTTGTTAATTTGAGGTATTTTTGTTCTTTAAAAAATCTCGTATATAAAAAATATTAACATTTAAAAGTTATGCGAGGAAACATGAGAGAGAAAATAATAAAGTTTTAATATTTACATTTAGTAGATTAGGTATTTAATAGATTATATTAAATCATATTTAAACCATATTTATTCCTTTTTTTAATTGGTCTAGAGTTGTCACATCACACCTTATGTGGCATCTCTCAAAAGAGAGATTGCATAATATTATAACATGTCATTAAAAATGCTTTGGTTTATTATATATATAGATATAGATATAGATATAGATATAGATATAGATATAGATGCTCTAAAAATTACAACAAATTAAATTATGTATATGCCTTCTCTTATGTTAACTGGCGATAAAAGGGTTATTTGTTAACAAGTTAACTGAATGTTAAGAGATTGATTTAATAAAAAAAAATCTTTTTTAAACCAAAATTAGCTACTGAAAATAAGATTCGGTGAAATTAATGTGATTAAACCATCTTCTTTGGTTGATGTTTTGTGAAACGAGGAAAAACTAGGTGATGTGACATCTAGATAGGGTTAAAAATGGGTTAAATAGGCATATCCCAATACCTTAAGTGTATATTTTGAAGAGGCGTTACATCCGTGAAAATAAAGTGAACATGATATTTTTAAGATTTTTAACGACTATTAATTTGTTACATTTTTTTTCAGAATCTATATGTTAATATAAGGTGTTAGAAGTAGATAAATCTATGTATTTTTTCTGAAAATAATAAGTCTCGCTATTGCGTTTCAGATTAGTTTTAAAATAAAGTAGGAAAAGAACAATGAATTGGAGTAAATATTATATGTGTACAAAATGAAGTAACCTGCTTCACTTGTTTTAAGCGTTTGTCTCGACTTTTTTTAACAAAAGTATGAAAATCGTTTAAGAGAGTAGGGAGACAAATTAAAGCCCATTAATTTCATATTAACGTTCTTGATTTCGTTGATTCACTTATAATTTCTCAAAAACTTGAATTTAAAAGGTCTATGCAAACGCGTCATTTTTGTCATCAAATGATAACAACGTTGATTTTTTGGTGGAGCCATCTCAAAAGAAAAGAGAGATACTAAGTAGGGCGGTAAACAAACCTAACGTTCAGCGTATAGTTCGTGAAATGTTTGGCGGGAAGTTTGTTTGTGTTCGTTCGTTTAATAAATGAACAAACACAAACAGCGCCGTCTCTGTGGTGGTCCGAGGAGGCCAACCGGACAGGGTCCATAAATCTTGAGGGCATAATTTTTATAAAAAATTCCTATATATGTATATATTTTTTTATATAACTAATTTAACACTTAAACTTGGGCCTAAGGGGCCTATTTTTTAACGGTTCAGATAGGGTACATGAATTTTTAGAGATTTTCAGGGACGGCCCTGAACACAAACAAGAAATTTTGTTCGTTTTTAGCATAAGTACTTCAAAATTTCTAGTAGTAGATTATTTAATAAATATTAGTGAGATTATTTAATAAATATTAGCATATTTCATATTAGTATTACTCTACTTATTTTAGTTAACTCTTGTTTTGGATGGATTAAATGAAAATGTCTAGATTATTTTGGGTGGATTGAATTAAGACTTCAAGTTTACTATGATAATTTTGAGTTTTTTTGGGACATGACTTTATGGTAATTATATAATCAATATTATGTCAAATACGTTTTGAACATTGGTTAGTATATTTGGGCTGGATGTACGTAATGTTTGTGATGAAAGATGTTGATTTTATTCAAAATTTAATATACGTTCGTTTGTGGAACAATTGTCTGTGTTCGTTTGTGTTTTTTGTGTTCACCTGTGTTCAAGAACACTCATTTGTGTTTGAGTTTGCTTTTGTCCGGTACAAAAAATTAAACGTTTGTTTCATTTACAAACAAACACGAATAAAAATATCATTCGGTAAATGTTTATGAACAATTTGTGAACACATTAATCCTTAACAAATGAATACGAGTAAGACCTTATTCGTATTCGTTCTATTCATTTGCAGCCCAATCTGTGAACGCACAACAAACAAATATTATATAGATGGTAGCATTTTTTTTTCCTTTTGTAATATACATAGATGGTAGCATTTTTGTTAGAATGAATATTATGTTAAGAAATACATAAATATAAGTGAAAAGCACTTACGCATAGTTTATTGTTGAATAAATGAGATGGTGACGTGGGTGGCTGTGTAACTAGTTATGTATAATTTTTTTTTTATTTAAATGGCAATTGTTACATTTTTTATATATTACACCAATAATTCTAAACGATAAGTTGATAACACTCTTGTTAAGGATTGAACTTTAGACATTCCCTCTAAAAGGCATATGCCTCTACCAAGTAGGCTAGCCCCACATTAACACTAGCTATGTATAAAACTTACTACAAAGCATATAAGCGTTTGGTTCCAGCAGCTCATTTGTATTGGTATTGAAAAACACACGCCATATTTACTTTTAAGTTTTAACATGTCATAAAAAATTCCGGTTGTGTTGTTTAACCAAGCCATAGTTTGTGTTACAATCTTTTTTAAACCCACATATTATCCAACATATTTTTTAAACTTTAACACTAAATTCAACTATAAACATATGTAACTTTAGTTTTTAAATTACCAAAAATTTCAAAGTCGACTATAAACATATTTAACTATAATTTTAGGCAACTTTTTCACTATATACATGCATGTTACTTTTAAAAACACGTTTTTGTATCACATTATTTGCCTAACAACTAATATTTAAACCCACTTCCTGGTAACTTTTCACCGAAACATGTGTTACTCTAAACCCGACAGTTTACAAGCCATCAATTGAGTTACAATCTTTTTTAAACCCACATATTTTCCAACATATCTTTTAAACTTCTACAATAAACTTCGATTATAAATATATGTAATTGCACATCTCAATTTACAAGTATCTTCAATGACATGTTATACTCAAGAGTCTTGTATATTAACATATGTTTGTGTTTTGTTTTTGTATTTTTTTGTAGGCGTCCCAAACAATGAACACTGTTTAGTTTTACACAACTCCAACAGTACTTAAATGTGGATCCTAACGTTAGCATTGAGTTTAAACTCGTTGTAGGCAGTGATTTTGATAGATGGGAAGACGATAATTCTATGTACAAGATTTATGTTGAGAAATATGGTTTCTCATATCGCAAAGGTTAAACAAAGAGGTAGAAGGGTGTTGTGACACACAAATACTTGAGGTGTAATAAAGAATCAAAACTTTAGTCAAACCATAAGCTCGATACAATGAGTGAATACTTGAGGCAAAGCACTTTCGCAGTTACGAATTGCAAAGCTAATATATGCCTTCAGGCTAGCATTTTTTTAAAATCTATATGTAACTATTTTCATTTGTTTACATTTTTAAAAAAAATCAAAATACAGATTTGTAGTTATTATATGAGTCGCCAACTGAAGAAACAAGTACCTGAGGGATCTAGTCTTGTGGGTGAAATAGAGAGATCTTGGTTCGGGATGTTCTGAAGAGATTCAACCTGGATTGCTGCAAAACAGAACACCGTTAGGTTCGTTGGTCATCCGTCCGCATTCTGCGAAAGCATGGCTCGTATATTATGTCTTCAGAACTGCCAGTATCTACTAAAATTCTTCTCATACTGTAATCCCCCACTTCGGCAGATATGACAAGTGCCTCCACGCTTAGCACTTTATAATGCAGGGGAACGGTCATAACAGCTTCCATCCATGGCTCGAAAAGCTCAAAAGTTCTCTTTATACCAGACGTGACGTTTTTTCTTGGTTATGATTGATATTTTTCACTTTTTCAGTCCCGAAGACTATTCGGGTATCGCGTCTTTTTCTTGTATTGTTTCTTCAGTTTGTAAACACTGGAAAAGACAAAGATGGAACAACCGATAACCTCTCCGGCAATGACTTTGGGGTTCAATCAATCTGAAATTGAAGGTGGGCAGACGGAGAGAAACGAATAACCTTGTGAAGAGGAGCAAGAAGAAGCAGCCATCATCGGTTGGGATGGGTGGAGAAGATGAAGTGGGTGGCGGATGTGGTGGTTAGGATGTAGGTGGTGGTGGTGAAAGTGGTGGTTTGTGGAGGTGATGGATTTGGCCGTTTGGGAAGATGAAGTGGGTGGGTCCCACATTAATTCTTTTTATATTTTTTAATAATAAGGGTAATTTAGTAATTTTACTTAACTGGATTATTTAACCCCCATCCACTCTTGGGACTATCCGAGTTAAGTAACACTAAAAGTTAAGGATTATATATGTAATTTAAAAAAGCTGAGGACTAAAGATGAAATTTGGTCAAACCACATAGACTATTCAAGCAATTTTCTCTTTTTTTTTTGAACGGCCAACGAATCAATTCCGAGCACTCTCGGACACCCTTTTAGCAAATCAGGTACTCGAGAGTACCCGGGCCACCAATTGCCACCAATTCCCGGGAAAACCCGACCACTCACTCGCCCAAAGGCACGACAGTGAAATAATCGGTAAAACCGATCGGGATCAGAACTCGAACCCAAGCCTGGGTCATCCCTCATTTCCCCTCCACCAATGTCCTTCAAATGTAGCTAGTGAGAATTAAACCCAAACCTCCTATAAAAAACTTTAGGCCCTCAACCAACTAGACTGCAAGTGTCGGACTCAAACAATTTTCTCTAATAATCTATTTTCAATGTTTGACTAAACCTTTCATTTCTACACCATTCATCAAAAATCCCCAAATATATTGCTTCCCAAGCTTTATTACACACACCTTTATCCACAAATTGGTCCCAATAGAACTAATCCTTCATCTTCTCTCATGAATCATCATCATCATCAACCATCTTCATCTTCTTCATCATCATCATCACAACAAACCCTAATCCCAGGCCTTCCATACGACCTCTCCGCCTTAATCCTCGCTTATCTCCCATACCCATATCACGGCACCCTCAAATCCATCTCCAAATCATGGCACCACTTCTTCTCCTCACGCTTCTACCATTCCATCCGCCTTAAACACATCCCTCTTTCCAATTCCTCTCATTTATTATGTATCTTCCCTCAAGACCCTTCTGTTTCTCCTCCTTACCTGTTTGATCCCCTTACAAAGGCCTGGTCTTCCCTCCCTCTTATGCCCTGTAACCCCCATGTTTATGGGTTGTGTAATTTCGCTTCCGTTTCGCTTAATTGTCATGTTTATGTACTCGGTGGGTCGCTTTTCGATACCCGGTCGTTCCCCCTTGATCGCCCGTCCCCTTCTTCGTATAGTTTTCGATATGATTTCGTTTCGAAGAGATGGGAGAGTCTGCCTCCTATGCTTTCGCCACGTGGCAGCTTCGCGTGTGCCGCTGTTGGGAATTGGAATTGGAATTGGAATGGGAATGGGAATGGGAATGGGAATGGGAATGGGAATGGGAATGGGAATGGGAATGGGAATGGGAATTGGAATGGGAATGGGAATGGGAATGGGAATGGGAATGGGAATGGGAATGGGAATGGGAATGGGAATGGGAATGGGAATGGGAATGGGAATGGGAATGGGAATGGGAATGGGAATGGGAATGGGAATGGGAATGGGAATGGGAATGGGAATGGGAATAGGAATGGGAATAGGATAGTGGTGGCGGGAGGGGGGTCACGGCACACGATGTTTGGGGCGGCGGGGAGTAGGATGAGTTCGGTTGAGATGTATGATATTGGGAGGAATGAGTGGATTGGGATGGAGGGGTTGCCGCGGTTTCGGGCAGGGTGTGTTGGGTTTATGGTAGGGGATGAGTTTTGGGTAATGGGAGGGTATGGTGAGTCGAGGACTATATTGGGTGTGTTTCCGGTCGATGAGTATTATAGAGATGCTGCGGTTATGCGGTTTGGGAATGGGAATGGGGGTGGGGGTGGGGGTGAGGGGAAGTGGCGGGCGGTTGGGGATATGTGGGAAGAAGGGGAGAGGAGGCAGCTTGGGAAGATTGCGGTTGTTGAGGATGGTGTTGGAGGGTGTCCTCGAGTTTTTATGCTCGATAAGAACGATATATTTAGGTAAGTTAAGTTGTGTGAATTGTTTTTAATACTTTCAAGCTGCATATTGTTATTATGATGCTATGTGTATGGCTTGTGATGTTAATTGAGTTATGTTAGCAGGATAATTGTTAGGTATTAAGATTGGCAGTTGAAAGGAAATGTTGTTTTAATTACTTCTTGGTCAAAGTTAGGGTCTTTAGGAGGTTGATATGCAAGGTTTAAAAAAACAGAAACGAGCCTCAAGGTGATTTCCATTAGCTTCACGAGGCGTAAGCCTCAAGGCGGGGCGAGGCGAGGCGTAAGCCTCAATACATTATTGTGTGTGTATATATATCACAATTAAATATGAAAAACATCATGAATATTATGAACCTAATTTAGTAATAAAAATCATAGATAGTTCAACAAGCAAGGTTTAGGGGGTGTTTGGGATTGATTATTCAAAACAGATTATGCGTTTTGGAAAAGCAGGGGTGAAGCTACTTATAGATTATTGCGTTTTGGTAGACTAAAAAACTGATTATCTGCGTTTTCAAAACGCAATCCCAAACACTAAAAACTGATTATATGCGTTTTCAAAACGCAATAATCTAAAAATTAGATTTAAAACGCAATCCCAAACACCCTCTTAATATAAAACAAACATCATAATATAGTTCAACAACCTAAAGTAGTAACGTACTAACGTTATGAGTTATGACATTTAAATATTATAGAACTCCACTAATGACTGATTAGTGTTTCATCAGGAAATTCGTTCCAATTAAGGCCTCGTACAGCCTCGAATAGGTTCAGGTTTAGGTTTCAGTTTACCCCTATGGCCCTATGACGCTAAGCCTCTTATGTGATTTTTCACCGCCTCAGTTGAGGCGAGCCTCGAGGCGTAAGCCTCAAAAAGCCTTTTTAAACCATGTTGATATGTAAAACTGACCAAAGGGATAAAGAATTTTTGAAAGGCTTAGATGGTAAAAGGGTTCGGGGAGATTTCGTGGAGTGACTGGTGAACTTTCAGTTTGATTGTTATGCATTACTTCTTTCCTGTTTCTTTGATTTTTACTGGTGTAATATAGTTCAAAGATTGTTCGCCTTTAGCGGCTTGCTAAGGTCGGATGTTGTGGTGAAGTAATAAAGTGTTTCGTTTTGCTGTCCCAAAAAAAAGATGGTAAAAGGGTTAATATGTTAGGTCGGTGTTCGTTTCAGAATCAATAGTATGTTAAGCACCTTGAAAGCGACAATGTATTTTTATGTTACGCATTGATTGATATACACAAGACAAGACCATCATTTATCTGCCTCTCTTGCTTCGGTTTCTCCTACTGATCTTTCCAAAAGCTGAGGTGTGAGGAATGTGCGCAATTCTACGTACAATCTAATAAGCTTTATTTACAACCTGAATCTGCATCTCTCTCATTTGGTTTTACATATCAACCCATTTATTAAGTAAACCTTTCATAAGTTTCTCATCCGTTTGGTTGTTTGAACATGTAAATCTCTTACAGATCCTAACTTTGATCAGTTTTGACTCAAAACTATACGAGGAGCGTCTTTTTCCCCTGATGTTTAAACCAAGTTTTTTATTATCTTTTATGCACGATGTAGAAGTGCATTCTGCGGTTCTCAATATATTAATGGTTCTGAAAGACACGTACCCTGCTGTGTTTTAAAAAGCGCGCCTCGAGCGCGCTTAAGCGCGAGGCGCACTGAGGCGCCAGGATTTGCGCCTCATGTAACCCAAGGCGCACCTTGTACAAGAAGCGCAGGAAAAGCGCGATTTTTTGCCAAAAAAATCCCCTGAGGCGCGCGCTTTTTGTACGGGAGGTGTTTTTATGCTTAAAATTGTTATATATGTAGCTAAAAGGGTTGTTAAATCATGTATAAACCTTATTTGTATCTATATTTTGGGTAAATGATGCTAAAAACCTATAGCATATATAAAAAAAATTATATTATCATCTTGCGCTTCGCGTACGAAAATCCCACCGCTTTTGCGCTTTGCGCCTCGGTTTTGGACCTCGTCGCTTTAGTGCGCTTCGCGCTTTTTAAAACCAAGGTGCCCTGTTAGCAGGTTAATTGTTAGGCACTTAAATTTTGCTGTAAAATGTCGGCGGGAGTTGAAAGGGACTGCGGTTTTATTCACTTTTTGACATACTTAGTTATTTGAATGATGTTTAAAGCCTTATAACGTCTCATTTACATGATCCCTGCGTAATTACAGGTATGACATGACGTCAAACCGCTGGTGGAAGGAAACCACCTTACCAAAACGAGCCTTGGACGAGTCAGCAGTCGGGTTTGTTGCTTTAAACGGTGAACTACATGTCATGGCAACTCACAATGGAGCTGGTTCAGTAGAGAACCGAAGATTGAGACGCCATAAGAGATTAACATCTCTGTATATACAAATTTACCATCCTGGGAAGAGAAGTTGGAGGACCCTAACGACCCAACCGCCATTCCAACAACCTTTGGATTTCAAAACCGCGGTTATGTGCACTATTCGACTCTAAACTGCATTGATATGAATTTGTTTAGTCTGTCTCTGAAATAGTTGCAAGTATAGTAGCAACATGTGGTTAATATTGTTTCGTTGTATAATGTATAGCATGTCTATTTACCGTAAAGTGTATGTTTGCCTGATGTTACGCGTGTATATAAGGAAAGTATCTGAATTTATTAGTTTTTAATGTTTTAGTTTTTTTCTTTTTCCTTCACTTCTTTTCGCTAGATAGCTTGATGAACTCTGTTACTAGAATTGTGTTTACCGCAGTAGTGCAGATGCTATACATGTTACTTGATGCAATTTTGACCCGTTTGCGTGTGAATAGTAAGTAGGTTGGTTTGGGTTATCTTTTATTTATGACGGGTGACGGGTCAAATGGTAATCATTGAAAAAACCAGCTTAGGTCAATGGTTTAAAATAGTCCAAATTGTATATGTAGTGCATAAAACTTCCCAGGTCGTTGACTTGTAGTCGTATCCAAGAAACAGACTTTATTCAAATAATATAGTTACTTTGTAATCAGACACATTTAGAAGTTCTTGGACTAAAGTGCTTCAGGTGCATCCAACTTGACATGTTTCGACTTGTACTAAGAAAGGCAAAAAGTATCCGTTTTAACTCGAAACTCATGTTTACCTGTTATCTAGGTTTTAAAAAGCGCGAGACAACCTGAGGCGCAGATCCATGCGCCTTATGTCACTCAAGGCGCTCAGTGTACAAAAAGCGCAAGAAAAGCGTGCTTTTTTTGTCAAAAAAATGTAAGAAAAAAGCGTGTTTTTCGTACAGGGGGTGTTTTTGTGCTTCAAAGGTTATACATATAGCTAAAAAGGTTATGCATTTAAGTTAAATCATATACAAACCTTATTTATATCTATATTTTAGTGTAAGGATGCTAAAAACCTATAGGATATATAGAAAAAATTATATAATCATCTTGCGCTTCGCGTACAAAAAGCCCACCGCTTTTGCGCTTTGCGCCTCGGTTTTAGACCTCGTCGCTTTTGTGCGCTTCGTGCTTTTTTAAAACCAAGCCCGTTATTCAATACGCTCATTTTGTCACCTTTGTCGCGTGTTGTTGACAGCTGAAACCATGAACAAGATGGAACTGTTAGGAGTCCTTAAAAAGTCAACTAATGCAATAACATGCCC
Source organism: Ambrosia trifida (assembly GCA_028751855.1). NCBI lineage: Eukaryota > Viridiplantae > Streptophyta > Magnoliopsida > Asterales > Asteraceae > Ambrosia > Ambrosia trifida. Next base: position 132,584,545 of record CM054129.1, read on the forward strand.
AAAAGTCAATTGGATTCAAAACTAACTGGCCTGATTACAAACTACATTGCTGTTCTGTTGAGTTTTCCTTTCTTTTGTGGGTTGCCTGCAGTACCTTTAGCTGAACTAGTGGTTTTGTCGATCAAGTAATTGAAAATAAAGGCGCTATAGGAGAATAACCGACGTAAACAAAAGGCATAGTGAAAGCTAAGATTTGAGAGGCGATGAAAATGTATAGAAGTATGCGCTGGAGTGTAGGAAGGCGTAACCTACATCCCTAGGACTAGTTATAACAAACATAAGTTCTAAATAACTAAACCTCGGGATGCAGATTACTTGACCCTAGACCGATAGGCCAATATATCATCGTTCTCCAAGAGAATTTTGATTTGGAAGCGAATACACGTCTTGAAGAAAGAGATGAAGTCATGTCACTAAGCACGGTGATTGGGATCTATTTATAATCATCCTGCGTGTATACACACGCACGCGCAACTTGAAACTGTTAAATAATCACTTAACAAATGTAAACATGTGACATGTTTATGTAATTTATTATTTGGAACATGATCAAATTGAGAGGCTAGTGTTTCAAAGAGAGATGAATAATAAGGTGCTTGAAAAAGATGGAAAGAAGCATATATCAGGTTTGATTCTGTACTTGTTTAGTCAATTATGAGGTGATAACCTTCCTTTATTTTGATGATGATATTGCTACCTTGTTTCTATACACAAATGAGCGTTGGAGATGTCGTGTCGAATCTTAAGTACATATAAAAAGGACTGGCCCTAAATAAACGATCGAAACACCTCAGTTCGGATTTTGGAAGGCTGCTCTAAACTAAACGATCGTTAGATATTGCTATTAGGTCGTCGCTTAACAACAATCATTGGCAGGAAGATGCACAAGCTTCATGGGTTGCAAGTTACTTGTGCAATATATTACAACCAACAGTTTACATCATGCTACTTTGATGATATACATAAATACAAATTAACCCTCAAAGACCAATAAACCATCAGCAACCAAATTCATGCAAAAACTGGCCCCCAATAATTTCTCTATTTTGTGCATCTAAACCACCTATACCAAACCTTTGACTGCTTCCGACCGCGCTCAAGGGAAACGTGGTTGCGTTGTTGTTTTGGTGGAGACCAAGGGTCAAGGAAACCCCACGATTCGCGCTTGAATGGTAAGTTGGAAAACTTTCATAAAGGTTTATGTGTTCCTTGTTATTCCCTTCCATCATATGATGATCACTATATTTATCGTTGCTTTTAGCGCGCTTTGGAGGGCATGAGGAAAATGAGTTTCCGAGTGGTGAAGTGTCTTGGTCTTGAAGATCTGATGAAGCTTTTGGCAGTTGCCTGGTTTCTAGTGTGTGTACTTCCTCTACCATAGGCTTCCAAAGTCTCACTCTTGCATTGATGAACCAGTTAGAAACCTGACTGATGATCGAGGTCAGTATAGCACGCTTTTGATCTAATCATATCGCGGTTCTCTACTTCAGAAAATTAGTTTTATATTAAACATGTTCCCATATGTGTAACTGTTTAATCTATGACAGGTAAATTGTAATACATATAAGTGTTTGTGACTTTGTGACAATCGCGCGATTCTTACTTGAAATTGGTTTAGTATTGAATGAAATATTTATAGTAAGGTTGTTCAATACACAATAGGTTTTAAGTAGAAATAATGATTTCATAGTGCAGAGTAAAATATAAGTCCAAGTAGACAGGAAAGAAGCACACCTGATTTCGGGACAAACCGGTCTGTGCAGCCAGCATTTGCTTGTCTGTATCAGTGGGATAACTGTGCAAGTATATCCAAGAAAAAAAGACTACATCATATCAATTAATATTGCAAGTGTTAGAAATAAGTTGCATAAGTGATTTCTTTCTACCTCTGTCACCAATTAAACAAGCATTTCTCTTAGCAATTTAACAGAGAACGCTCGTTTAATCTAGGAAGCGAACTAGCAGTAAAAACTTTTGGAACTGAACCAAATGATGTTCTTGGTATGCATAATAGTGGTAAATTTATGATAAAGAATGCACTGGTGTCGTATACTTTTGGTTTAAAATTAAAGCTTGAGGGGCTCCGAGGCGTTCAACTCCTGAAAGCTGAAGCGAGAGCTTCAAGTACGTGAGGCATTCATCTATGTACTACCAAATAAGCTTTTCTAGAAGTAAATCATTCGAAATCTCTTCAACCCTTTGGCGGTTTTTAGTATGACCCACCCTAATGTTGACCAAGTTTGACCAATTTTGACCCAGATGTGCATGAGATATTGAGATGCAGCCTCAAGACCCTAAGGCATTTTTGACCCAGGCACAGCAGGTGTGCATTTTTAAACCAAGTATAACAACCAATTATTTACTTGCCATCTAGACTCAATATAGGTTTAATTTAATTTGTATCTTGGTTAGAGAAAGAATGACTCACGGGTGCAGAAAATGATCAAATAACCATGCTCTCAGAACAGTCACAGCTTGCTTCGGTAGACCCCTTTGGGGACGCCAAACAAGCTGATGGTCCATGTTGTTGGCTACGCTTTGACCATAAGACCCTTTGTATGCTTCTTTGGTCACCTGTAGCTGGTCTGTTATAGCGTTATTAAGGTTACAGAAATGCTTGGACATTGCTTTTAAGTCCAACATTGCGAATGGAGCTGCACCAGCAACTGTGTCGAACGATGCTATAACCGCTTGTATCTGCCGATAGTAATATTTGTACCTTTTGTAGACCTATATATTCAAGATAAAAATAAGTATTCTATCTTATGCCATGCATTTCAATTAGAGAATTAAATTAAATTTCTTTTTATTACCAAACACATCTAGCAATCACTAATCAAGATCTCCTTTTGTTACTAGTATTGGTGGTATTAGAAATTATGTTAATTTTCTTGATAATGGTTCTTAATTTCTTTGACTTTATCCATTATGTAGAAAATCCGATGGCATCTCAATTTAACCATGGGATTACTAGGATTATACCCATGTGGGTTTTGATAACTTCGGCTCCATAGCACCAGAAGCTATTCGTTTCTTTACCAACACTATCTCTTAGTATGGATCAGTAGATCACATACGGATTCCGCTCAATATTGAATGGATTCGACAAGAGTTGGCATATGTTTTAAGCATATGTATGAACATATACTTTTTAGAGTTGTGTCCCTTCAACTTGATTAGTAACAAAAAGCCTTTGCATGAAACAAGGGCCAGGTAATGATAAATAAATAATAATAGATAAATAAATAATTAAAAAAAATACAAAAGCCTATTATTTTTCATTAGTTTACTTTATTCCCTTTCAACTAAATGTTTTGGTGTAGAAATGATGATACAGTTGTGGATAATTGTTCTCATCACTTAAAAAGTACAAGAAGACATTGGATACTCATTAAAGGCCCTTTAGGTTCTCTCCTGGTTTTACATATATGATCATATATGCTCTCTTCCATATTCTCTGTCATTACATTCTTTTAGAATATATACATTTTTATATTATAAGCTTTAAAAGTAGTGAACTATTGATTCGTAACTCCAAATTCATTTACAAAAATATTCCTTTTAGTGCCTATTATTCAGTCATCCATTCACAAATCATGCTAATTTAAGGTATCACTCATATATATTCAAAGAACTCAAGTTGGCACCTATTCAAAACTATCCCTTCATAAAGTAAGCTTAAAATCAAAGCAGAAAAATATAATTAGTTTATGGTCAGCTGAGTTGTTTTTTAATTTATTTTTTGGTTTATTGGATTTAACAATTCTAACTTTTACGTATTAACCGACAACAGTCTCAACTTTTAACCACAATTTAAACTTTTAACCTATTTCTTCTTATCAGTCTCATACTAACTAAAAGTTGATAGTCTTTAATTGTTGACGTGACTGCTACATAAGAACTCCACGTCATCAAAACTTTTCCGCATAGCAAAATTTTGAACTTTTGTCACATAACCAATCACGTAAGCAAAAACTAATTGGATTAACGTTTTAGAAATTACCAATGTTTTAAAACCCGGCTTTTTAATTATACCAGATTTGGCTAAAAAATGATTCAACCGGTTGAACCGCGTTGTATCGGGTGGTTCAACCAGATTGATTAATTAGATATATAATTTCATATTTTACAACATTAACACAAAAAATAATCTTAACGTACATAATTACATACTAAAATACTATCAAAAAGTTAATCAATAATTAAAAAATAATCCAAAAGATAATCTAAGGTTTTTAATTTTTTTAAAAGTTATTCTTTTTTCTTCGATCCAAACATTTTTCATTCCTTAATAAAAAAATAATCTAAAAATAGCCCAAAAACTAGCCAATGCCGGTACCGGTATAGTGGTTCAAACCGGTGTATCGGATTTTACCGGCAGTATAAAATCGATACAGTTTCCCATATTTACCAGAGTGTTTATCAGTTTTTCGTACCAAATTTCCATCCGAAAACGATAATACCGGTATAACCGGCTCGTATTTATCAGTTTTTAAAACATTGGAAATTACTCGGAGTGAAAATAAGTTAAAATTCACAAAAACTAATTAGATTAACTTTTTAGTAAAAATAAGTTAAAAGTTATGACAGACACCTAAACATGTCATTTCAACTGTTTATAAACACCTAGTTTTTAATGAGTATTCAATTATATTAACTGAATTGAATAACTAATAATAACTGAACTAAACTGAAAGCTAAAAACAGAAGAATACCTCTTCTAGCAATGCAATCAACTTGGACCGTTTCGACTTGACCCGAACCGCATCGGTATTCGAATAATCAGCAACGTCCAAATCGGTAATATTAAAACAACAACCACCATCAAACCCTACGTCACAAACTTCATTCAACAACTGTTGTGCAGGTTTCAAAAACTTCGACTCTCTCAACACATAGTCAACACTCCGGTCAAACTCATCGCCGCCGTACGCCGCCACCGGAGTAGCGGTTACAGTTCCGGCGACCGAGGAGAGAGACAGCGCCAGCTGTTCATGCTTCCGTACGACGTAATCCCCGGTGACGTCATGCTGAGTGTAATTGAAGTCGCCGGTGGTGTTGATGCTAGGGTTGGGGCATGATAGCAGGTACGACGAGTGAGTGGCGCATGATAGCAAGTAGGAAGAAGGTTGATCGTAAACTAGGGTTTGGAGATCTCCGATACGGAGCTTGTCGCGTCGGCTTTGTTGAGGGATGTGGTATGGTTCGAAAGCGTCCGCCATGAAAGAGGAGAGAGTGTAGAGAGAGAAAGTTAGAGAGAGAGAGAATGTGTGTGTAAAGTATGAGGATGAGGATGGTGGTGAAAGGAATATAACAGGGGGATATTATTTACACAAGAAGGAAAAGTTAATTTTCACAGCCCTCTACGGCTCGTATAGGGCTCTACGGGCCGTAGAGGGTGTCAGTGTAATAAATGCTCAACCCTCTACGTCCCGTAAAGCCCTCTACGGCCCGTAGAGGGGAGTTTGGTGGGGTTCATTTAAACCCTATACGGGCCACGTTCTTAAAGAAGAGTTAATAAGACTTTGTGTGTGTGATTGTGTGATAATGTGCCTAAGATCGAACCTCGTCCCAAACGTTTTTGGTTTTTTTTTTGTCTACGACCCGTAGGGGCCTATACGGGCCGTAGGCACCATAAAACACCAATCTTCTGCTTCTTCATCCTCAAAAATATTAAGACTACTTCTACGAGCCGTAGAGGCCTCTACGGCTCGTAGGCAATCATTAGCAATGATTGTATCATTACCAATCATTGGTAATGAGTACCTACGAGCCGTAGAGGCCTCTACGGCTCGTAGAAGTCTGAAAAAAGTGGCTCTACGAGCCGTAGAGCTCTCTACGACCCGTATAGGGTTGTCTGAATAAAATTTCTTCTTGTGCAAATACGCATGGGATGGGTTGGTGGCGTAAGTTAGCGTAAGTGAATTGGTAATAATAATAATAATAATAATAATAATAATAATAATAATAATAATAATGATAATAATAATGATACAGACAGACATATATGTATGATGACACTGGTTGTTCAGCAGCTTACTTGCAGAGCCTACTACTACTAGCCTAATAAACACTGTTTATGTGCGTGTTGACGTCTCAAGTTTTAACTTTTTTTTTTTTTTTATTTTAGACTATCTGGTACGGAGAGAGGTGACATTTTTATGATTGGCTTTCACATAGGCGTTACGTAGGAGTGGGGGAGAGGCGGCTTTATGATGGGCCTCCAAGAGGATGGTGTGCACTATGATGACGGGTCTTCTTATCGGTCAGAATTATTAAAAATAATAAAAAAATCAATTAAAAAACAATAAATTGACACATCATGCCCGCCTATGTCGTTGCCGGCCCTATGGGGTGGTGTAGCCCAGGGCGGCATAGGCTTGCCTCCCCTATGCCAGAGCCCATACCCATTAGTCTTATAGTACTTCATTGTTTATATCAGATTTCAAAGTATATTCTTTACGTTTAAAATTGATAAGTTTTGTATTTTATAGTACTTTAGCTTAATAAACACTTTAGGGTACATTGCCTAATTTTTTTTTTATTTTTTCATTGAAATAAAACAAATAAATATTATAAAAATAAAAATAAAAATACATTTTTTTCATTTTGATTTACTTCATGTTATTCATCCCCAAAAGTTTTACATAACAAAATTACATATGTTAAAGAAAATCCACCTCTGTGTCGATCTCCTTGTTCTATTCTCTCAGTTTTCAGATTCCAACGCTAGCACCAAAGAGTATGAAACGGTCACATTTTAGACTCCAGTACAAATCCCCTCAACCTCAACCGTCACATTTAATGTATGAAACGGTCATATTTTTGTAGATTGTGGAGCTTTGTGTGCGACAAGGAATACCCCCATACGACTAGCCACTAACAAACCCGAGGGGGTGGCGGTGGTGTTGCCGCATGACAATAAAACCAATTGCCTCTTGCTGAATTGTGCCTTGTCCCCCCTTATCTTCAATCGAAATCAAATTCAAATTCATCGGTAGTTTATTTTAAGGGAAATTGGATTTTAACACCCTAAACTATTGATTATTGGCCGCTGACACACTGAACTATAAAAATGTTCACCACCACACTGTACTTTCAACACCCTAATCATAGTTAGTTTTTTGCTGACGTCCCGAACCATCTGATTAATACTTTGAGTATTACTGTCTGTGGGGATGGTGGCGAAAGTGAAAGAGATGTTTTGGTGGTGGGTTTGCAGTGAGCTAAGGTGTGATGCGATGTAAAGGCGACAGATGGTGTAGGCAGTGAGGGTGGGAAACGGGTTTGCAATTGGTGGCGTGGGATGGGTGATGGTGGTGGCAGGTGGTGTGTGGGTGGAGGTGAAGGTGAATGTGAATGTGGGTGGTGGTGACAGATGGTGTCAATGGAGGTGCCGGTAAATAAAAGAGGGAGGGAGAGAGAGAGAGAGAGAGAGAGAGAGAGAGAGAGAGAGAGAGAGAGAGAGAGAGAGAGAGAGAGAGAGAGAGAGAGAGAGAGAGAGAGAGAGAGAGAGAGAGGATATTAATATATATAATTCTTTTTTTTTTAATTTTAATAAATAAATGGATAAAAAGATAATTTTACCCTTCACTTAACGATAAAAATTAACTGGGTTGAGACCAAAGGACATACAATATATGATTTTAGAATATAAAGTACAAAACGCGTCAATTTTAAATGTAAAGAATATACGTTGAAACTAGATATAAATATTAAGGACAAAAAACTTGTAATTCAATCCTTATTTTATGTTATGTACGGAGTACTAGCTAGCAATAAGATATGAACCCAAATTTATGGGTAACACGGAAATTTGATATATATAAACAGTTATTTATAAGTTATGCTAAAAAAAAAATTGTAGTAAATGACATAAAATAATTTACATTTTTTTTGATCGGCGAATAACTGTGTAGCAACCACCCTTGCGGGGCGCCGTGCCCAAGAATCGACTACTCGACCTCCAGCAGCCTCCGCCTTCTCCCGATGCGCGGAAACCCAAGCCCCACCCGCCCGAAGGCACGACAGTGTTATAAACCTCGGTAAAACATCGCCGCTCGTCAGATTCGAACCGGCGCCACCCGTATTCGATCTTTACCCGGATACCAAACCATAAATGTTAAAAGTGGGAATTGAACCCATGATTAACTAAGTGAACGTAAGGCCTCTCCACCACTCCACCACTATGGATGGATAGATAAAATAATTTACATATTTTCTCGGTTTTTTCCTATAATAATTTTATTAAGAAAATGACATAAAAAAAACAAAAATAATGATATATATCCAACAACATTGAATGACTTTTCATGAGTGACATGATAATGAGATGACTTAACTTTTATTTCAGCCAATCAATTAGACCTATGTATTACATAACTACAAAATGAAAATATCACTAAAAACAAAAGCGAAAAAACGCAAAAAAAATCATACCATGTAAAATATACCATCTTTAACATGTTATATGCATTTGAGATTCATTCCAAGCATGAATAAGCATGATACTTACCCAAGAGAAAGTGACACGGGTGACTCAGAATTGGTTTTAGCTTTTTAAATAAAATCTATGGGCATGTTTGGATAAACTTATTTGAGTCCAAAACGACTTTTTATTAAAATGACTTATTAACTTATAACTTTTTGAAAAAGACTTTTTAAAAAGTGTTTGGGTTAGCTTATGTGGTGATAAGTCAATAAATTGTTTTGTAAAAAGTGTTTGGCTTAGCTTATTTATGTAAAATGACAAAAAAAGACATTATTTAAAATGTCAAATAAGTTGTTATTGATCACAAGGGGTATGTTGGGTAAATTTTCACAAAAAGTTATAAGGATGATCAAAAAGTCACCCCTCTCTTTTCCAAAACAACTTATCATAGCAAACAAAAAGTTAAAACAAAAAGTCATTTTCCTTATGCTCTATATATCGTTTACATGATTAGGTTGTTGTAGGGTGTGGCGCCATCCTCTACATCAGCTAGTGACGAAGCTTGAACTTTTGGATGGTGAGGGCCGAAAGTCATGAGACCCATTTTATTTTTAAATCGGTGGGGGTCGGGGGCAAAAAATGCAAAATTTTTAAATAAAAACGAAGAAATTTACACTCCTGAACAAAAAATCGATAGGGCTTAGAGCCTTAGAACACCCCTCTAACGCTCACTAAGCTTCGCCCTTGACATCAGCTAGTTAACCAAGGGAACACCGTCAGGGGAGGGGTCGCCAAGGGCTCTCTAGTGAACAAGAGAGTGAAGGTGACATACGCGTGGCCCCCTTATGTCTAGCCTTACTATTAAATATTTTTTTTATCCTAAATTTTCTATTATTATTAGAATTTTAGTTAATTTTGACCCTGTAAATATCCCTCATATTGATAGGCATTCAAAGACCCAAGGCATTGTGGGTTTTTTTTAACAAAATTTTTACACCTAAATTCCAAAGGATGTTTGACCAAGGGATACCAGAGTGTTCGATAAGGCGATGTCTTTTCACGTGATGATGCTTCAATCCACGTGGTGGACAAATGCATGTAGTTTAGTAATAGAATTTAAGATCGTGTGAGTTGTCGGTTTAAAAAAAAAAATTATATCACCTAACCTTGAACTTGCAAGAGTTCGAACCCACACCAATTTTGTGGGGGCAAACATACCACTAAACCACTTTGTAATGGTTTCCAGAGGAATCGTATTCTAAGACGGTGGGGAGTGGGAGACAGGGAGCCTACGTGGCACTAGGGAAACTTCGGTGCAAACGGGGAAACTTTCCCCTCCTCCCCGAGCTCTTCTCTCTCTCTCTTCTGCTTCGGTGATGAGGTGGTGTCGGTGATGACATGGCACTTCCTCCCCGTCAGGCGTCGGTACCACACCCCACATGCTAATAAAAAACGATAAATCCATCACATGTGACATGTACCGAAACGAGTTCACTAATTAAACTCTTGTGTCTGATCCAAAAGTCTATATTAAACCTCTTCAACAAGTATATCGTAATGAACATAAACACTTTGTTCTTCCTTAACTTCAAACATAAAAATTAGCCAAAAACACCTAAAATTAAACAATTTTTATATCAGACAAAACAAATTGATCTAAAAACACAACCTTTTATCTTACAAACATGTTGTTACAACATCCTAATCAATCCGAAAAGGCTGAATCCAGCTTCTCCTTCAACCGTTGTGCAGCCTCGCCACCGTCGACCGCTTGAACCGAAAACGTATGTACCACTTTCCCGTTTTCCGTAGTCGAAACATCGGTGTCATGAACCACCATTTCATGTTCGCTAAACGTCTTTATGACCCGCGCAACCGGATGGTCATCTAGCGGCCAACTCACTCTTATCACCGCATCATCTTGTCGCGCCATGAACTCAACCTCGGGTTGACCCGGCTCCTTTTCAGCTTCCAATACTCGTATCTTCGATTGAAGATCGGTTATGTATGAAATCGCATCACCAAGAAGCGAAGCTTTATCCATTTTCGATATGTTAGGGACCACGGCTCGTAATGCATAGAACCGTTGGTTCAGTTTCTCACGTCGTTGTCTTTCGGCTTCCACGTGGTTCAACGGTTCGTCTCTCCCGTCCGCGGGCTTTCTACCCCGTTTTCTCGGCTTTCTATCCGTTAAAGACAAATCTTGACTACATTGATCGATATCCGATATCATCGCCTGCGAATTCAATATCCCGCCACCGATAACGCAGTTCGTTTGCGAATCCGTTCTATGCCCGTTCGATGAGTTCCCGCCAAAAACTTGATTCGACTGTATTTTATACGATTCACCCCCCAAATTCAACGCACCTACAACTTTTGGCGAAAAATCGATGCTGAACACACCGGATCTAGCACCAGCACCAACACCAGCACCAGCACCACCACCGAGACTTAATTCTTGACCGAAGATTTTTGGTGATACTTTCGGGTGGCATCCGTTAAACAAAGATTTAACCATCGTAACGAAACTTGGGTCTTCTGGGATCGACTTAAACGAACCGATTTCCAATACTCCTTTCTTAACCGGAACAAGAACTAGGGTTTGTAACCGCGCCAATTTTGCTAAAAATGATCTTGATTGGTACTCTTCTTCGCAACCTTTTGCATCGGAAACCCAAACCGAGCGACTTGTGTTAAACGACTGAGACGGGCTAGAGGATTTATCGAACGGGAATAGATAATACATCGAGGTTAGATAAAACATATCTAAATCGGATACCGAATCCATCTGTACCTGCAGATTTCCTTCCTCTGATCCCTTAAAACATGACTGCAGCTTCTGAAGAACAAACCTTTTTCTAACGCCTTCGTCACGTTCGTTATGAACTTCGCTTTCCTTTGAGTCTTTGCAATGCCCGTCGCCCCAAATCAAAGCGGATTTCCCAGATTTCGAATTGGAAACTTGCCAGAAAATCGCGTAACTCCAGTCTGACCCGTTAAGAATCCTGCGAAGACTATCCTGAACCCCTAAATCAGCGATTTTTGATCGGAATTCGTCGGGAACTTTGTTTGATGCTGACCATATCAAGAAACTGAAAGCTTCATGACCCAATACACTCTCTAACATAAGTTTATCTTCTTCATCTATCCGAAATTTGTCTCCCATATCTGCGAAAGCGAATTTGCGAAGGTTTTAGCTACAAACTCAAAAAAAAAAAAAAAAAAAAAAAAAAACATATGTAAATTTGTTCTAATAAGTTTAGGAACTCGGGTTGATACAAGAGTTAGCAGACTCGTACTTGTACCGACTAGACAGAGGTAAATGGGCTAAAAACGCGTCTAATTTAAAAAGGGCATAACTTTCGCTACGTTTAGAGTTGCGCGCAGCTTGTAAATAAGGGATGAAAAGGTCTTGACGAGCCGAATCATGTGGCAAACTGGCCCTAAGTGTCAACCAGAATTCCATCATCTGGTGCCCTAAATTCAAACTCAAAAGGGTTTACCTACATTTTAGCAGTTTTAATCTTTTTCTATTTTATTTCCTTTTGAATATAAAAACACATGAATCTTTAGTTTGAGTAATTTAGACAGTTGATGTGATTCTAAAGAGCTAATTTCAAATTTCCTAAATTCAACTATTCCAAGTTCCAACTAAAGATGCTTGTGTCGATCTCACAGGTGTATCCCCCCTAGCCGGTTTCAGGGAAAATGAGTTTGTGGCGGGGCAAGCGGTACTAAAAGCAGAGTCAAAGAAGGTGGAAAAGCACGCGAAAGCTTGTGAGGATAATCAGCATGCCTTCGTCCCCCTGGCGTTTGACACGTTCGGCGCCTTGGAGCCGGAGGCTGTTCGGTTTTTTTGGCTAGAGTTTAGCGTGTGGTCCACAACAACTTTTCGACCCCTCAGGAGCGAGGCTTTGTTTTCAGTAGATTAGGGATTTCTATTCAGAAGGGTTCTCCACTGCAGCGCAGTGGTTAATCCTTGGGGGACATGAGGGATGACCCGGCCATTGGCTTGGGTTCGAGTCCTGATCCCACCCGGTTTTACCGATTATTTCACTGTCGTGCCTACGGGCGGGTAAATGGTCGGGTTTTCCCCGGGACAGGTGGCAGTTGGCCCGGGCACTCTTGAGTGCCTGAATTGGCCGTAAAGGGTGCCCGAGAGTGTTCGGGATTTGATTCGTTTGCCGTTCAAAAAAAAAAAAGAAGGGGACGGCGACGCAGTTTGTTGCCCGTCTACGTGCTATCCTTATGTAATTTGCCTTTATTAATATATATAAAAAAAAAAAAAAAAGTTCCAACCAAATTCATGTTTAGATAAAACAGTGACTTTTACTTTCAATATTTTCTCTCAAGTTTTCCCTTTTATATATTTTTATTTTATATTTCTACAATAAAAAATAACAAATAACCAAGCAAATTATATTATATATACCCCCTAAACAAAAGGGTACCTCACAATCCAATTAAATTAGCTAATTACAATATAATTTCATGAAGTTCTCTACAATCTACAACAATAAGCTCAAAATCTTGAAAAAAGAAGAGATTTTTACAACATTTGGTATGAAAAAAACATCAAGAAAATTAAAGGGTATGAAGGGAATTACAAAAAGATTGAAATTATACCTGAAGAAGAGTGGGTGGGATCGAAAGAAGGTAGAAAAATATGAAGGAAGCAAAGAAAGAAAAGAGTTTGTATAGTATAGATATGCTCGTGTAGCATGTGACTGAAACAAACAAAGGCGGTTTTGGATTGACTGAATATTAAGAAGATCGAAGAAGGCCTTTTTATAACGTGTGGATGAAAAGGAATAATAAAGATTAAATAAATAAGATTTTATATTAGGGGGTTGGGACCATTCGGATTGCTCACGGGTACTTCGTTATCCCTATAGTAATACTGTTGTCGGTGACAGAGGTAGTGAGGGCGGATAGGATTCATAGGTCATGGTTAACGTTTGTTTTGTTGTGTTGTGTTGGGGATAACGTCCACGACTATAGTGTCGTTTGAAAATAATTATTAGAAAAACCGTTTTTTTCTAGTATGATTTTGAAGGACGAGGGATGTGTCCAATATCACGGTCCACATAAGAGATCACCTGGTCGGCTGATCGGCCCAGTTTATGACCTTGATTCCCTTGCGGAGTTGAAAGATCCTCATACATATTTTCGACTTAGAAAGGCTCTTGTGGAACATCTAGCAACTCTAAATCCACCCCACCGCAAGGAGTCGCATTCGAAGTAGTTTTTCCTAATCTATGTTTTTTAGTCTATTTTAATTTTTAATTTATGTGCTCGTGTTTTTATAATTTTTTAAATTTTAATGAATGTGACTTCATTTTATTTTAATAGAATGTTAAATTTATGTTTCATTTTTTAAATTAAATGCCTATTTTATTAAAAAAAATTAGCGTAGTGGTTTAGGGTTGTGCTGCCTCCAAATTGGTGTTTTAGGACAGTGAATTGATAGAGTGATGTGTCATTGCAGGATTAGAGGAAATCAGAGTAGTTCAGAATGGTCCCCCCCCACCCCCACACCCACACACACACACACAATAAGGTAGTGTATGGGTGAATGGTTTGTTAGTATATATGCGTATAGTAGGAATGAGATCGGTACCAAACTTGCATTAGTGTTGCAAATAAGTAAAAGCACGAACTGAACGTTGTATCGGATATGGATATGGTGTACTGGTTTTTGTACCGGTAGTGCAAATATACTGAAACTGATTGGTATTGAAACTGAAACCATATGAATACCATAAAAAAATTGATCATCTATAGCATATAGGACTTTGTGTGATATTGTATACACTTGTAGCGGGCTATGTATGAAAATATATACACACGTATATATTAGGGCACCATGTGTGCATTCGAGTAGGGTGATCGGATACCCTATACCAGCGCAGCAACACCATCGTCGTCTCCTCAGGTAGGGGGTCGCGGTGGTTGTCACGAGTGTAGTACATGGGGATGTTTGTGTTGTATGTTTGTGTAGGTGAGAGACAAAGAGAGTGAGTAGTGGGTGGTGTGTGTAAACGGTGAGACCCATGATTTAGGGTAGTGTTACCACCTGTTAAAGTGTTTCGTGGTAATTCAGGGTAAAAGTGAGTTGACAATACGTGATTAGTGAAACCTAGAATACTTTAAGGTTAAACGTCGTTCCCCCTTAGACAGACAACGTGATTGTATATTTCAGTATAGAGGTATGTGATTGTTTAATAATGTTAGAGCATTCACAATAAAGATGTATTTAGGTTGGGGAGATGTCATGTCACCCGTTTTTTTTCCCATCCCTTGTTATGGGTGGTCTTATAGGCGTGTATATCTTATGATGGCAGGAGGTTTGGAGGGGTGTGACATCTTATGAGTGGTTTCTTTGCTTAAAGTGGTTTTAAAATCATTTCTTTTTTTTTTATCATTTTATAATAAATGGTTAAATTAAACAATTTAAAAATGTATATTAAAGACTATTTATTTATCTGTGAAAATAATCAGATAAATGGGTGACGTATCAGGGCTCAATAACATGTCTCTTCATAGCCCAAATATATATACATACCTTAGACGGAATTACAATCGTACATTGTTGGTTTGATGCTCGAGGATGACGCCAAACCATTATAGGAGGAAACTGACTAGCTCATAAAACCCTCTGACTAACTTTCATGAAGTAATTTGTTGGCAACAAAATTTGAACTCAGGTCTCCCTCTTTGAGAGAAACATGGAGTGATAAGTTGATATAAACACTTTGATAAGTAACTTAATATCACTCTTTAGATTCGATTTTAGTTTGTTTAATTTGGTGTTAGTTTTTTGAGTGAAAAATGAATAAACTGGAGTTATCATTCATCAAGATTGGATTTTAGTTTGGATTCAAATGCGAATTTCAAACTGAAATAATGAAGCTTGAATTTAACTAGACTTGTTTGAATTTTCTCTCTCCTAGTTTATTGTTTTGATTTTAATCTATGTACTAAAAATCAAAGTTGATTTTGAATCCACCTCCCGACTTTGGCTCTTCAACTTAGTATCGATTGTTTTGGTCCCTGTCACTTCTATTTGTTTCACATAAACCATTAATGTTTTGGGTCTTTTTCATTTGTGGCCCTTCCACTCTTTTGCTTCATGTAAACACTTAGGGGTTGTTTGTTTTTTGCTTATAAACACTTCTGGCCTCTTTTGTCTGCGTCGCACAGACGTTTGGGCTCTGCGGATTGTTTGTTTTTTGAAAAACCTTTTACTCAAAAAGGTCTTCATGACCTCTTCTTTGTGCAAACTTGTTTCAAAGTCTCCTAAGGTCTTCAAAGATCTTATCCTCTTCTCTTCTCCTCACCCACCACCACCACCACCGTCCACCACCACCACTGTCCACCACCATGGTCCACCACCACCATCCACCACCACCACCGTCCACCACCAGACTGCTGTAAAAAATCAGTTTATTTAAATTTCAGTTTATTTCAGCAGCCTGCAGACGTTAACAAACAAACAGTCTTCTTCTTGCAGACTGCAGACCTTTGGTCCACCTCTTCTCCTGCACATGTCTGCAGATGTGATCCGTAGACTGCAGACCTTTTCCTGCAGAAAAACAAACAACACCTTAATGTTTTTGGATTTTGGTTTTTGCCATTTGTGGTCCCTCCACCACTTATGATATAACTAAATGAGGCGATGTTTTCTTTGTGTGTCATGCACGTTTGTGCTTTTGACGTTTCAGTTTCTCTCTTCTGTGCGTTTTCTTCCCTGGTGAAATCTGGTACGACTCAAGTTTCGGCTTAGTCTCTAATTACCTCTTTACTTGCTTATACATATACTATCTATGTATGGCTTTTTATTTGTGAGTTTTTCCCGATTCCGGTTACAAGATCGTCCTTTAAAGGCCTATTTTTACTTTCTTTCCTTTCCGATTGTGATAACTGATATTTTAAAGTTTTTTAGCTTTTCTAATTTTTTTTTTGAACGGCAAATTTCATTTCTTATGGGACTTGAACCCATGACCTCCTCCTTGGGTGTTCTTAGAAGCTTTGCTTCTACCATTGGGCCATCAACCCCAATGGCTTTTAGCTTTTCTAATTACCTAATGTGTTTAGGGTTTGGAATTATATATATAAAGTTATATGATTTAATTTGTTTATCTTTCATTTGGCCTAAATTGTGTAAAACCGTGACAATTTAAATATTTTTTTTATTATACATTACAATTAAAATTACCTTATAATACCCCAAAAATGATTTTTAAGAAATTAGTTGCATATGAGTTTGCGTATTGACTTAGGTTGGGTTATTCTACAAAGGCTACAAAAAATGAGAAAGGTGAAAAGCCACTAGAAAATGACATGTGTACAAAGGATTAAACAAGTGGGAATGGTAATTTTGTCAAAAAATATGCACATGCAAGTCAGAAGTCATTTCCGCCTTTATTTTTAAATGTCCATAACTTTTTTATACGTCATCTTTTTAAAAAAAAAATTATACAATAAAATTGAGCGTATTTTTATCTTTAATATGAGTACCATATTGTTATACTTTAAAAAAAATTAAAACCCACTTGCGTAAGCCACAATAGAGTGTAAGACATAATGAGCACCAATTAAATATAGAGTATAAAACATAATCAAGAGTCTGGTAAAACACAATGGACGACATACCAAAGACACAATTAATAGAAATCTAAAACACAATGAATACTTTTGAAAAAAAAGTTGAAAACCCAGTTGCGTAAGACACAATGGATGACATACTAAAGACACAATGAACAGAAGACTAAAACACAATGAATACTTTTGAAAAGAAAGTCAAAAACCCAATTGTGTAAAACACAATAGACAACATAATAAGGACACAATGAATACTTTTGAAAAAGAAAGTCAAAAACTCAATGTAACAAAAATGAGAAGGGTAAGAAGGATACAAAAAAACACAATAGATCACAAAATATGACACGGTGAGCCACAAAATACAACACCATGCCGATTAATATAATACAATGCTGAAGAAAAAAAGACACAATGAATGGCAAAAATGACACTATGAAGTATGATGAGCATAAGAAAAAGACACAATTTACATAAAAATACACAATGATATAACGTAAATTCTAAAAACTATAAGCTAAAAAAAATAAAAAGAAAAAAAAAACTAAGATCGTAGGGTTCGATGAGACAGTTTCAATGCCGCTTGAATGAGTTCAATCGGAGTCCGTTTGATACTCTTCCTACGATTTTCCTATTTATCTCTCACTGTGTACTTGATCCTAACCCTGTGTATAATATAGTTGTTAAAAGCCATCGCCTCTTGCGCCTAGGCCAATTTTTTAGGCGAAGCGATGCATCTGCGCTTTGAGTCGAGAAAATTGCGCTTTAATTATCCAGGTAATGGTTTGGGCGCAGATTTTGGTTAGATTCCCAAATTTCAGAGAGTTTCCAGCCAGATTTCTACTTTTATCTAAGGAAAACTATTTATATACACTAATACATCAATATTTTAAAACTTTTGATACTAGCTAGATAGTATTATTTTAATATATTTTTACTTATTTTCTTTGTTCGTTTTTTTTTATCTTAAACCTCTTTTTTTTGCGCCTCGCGCCTGTGCCCCAGGCGAGGCCTATGCGCCTTGAGTGCGCCTAGCGCCTTTGATAACTATGACGTATACAATACACTATGGTATCCTTTCATACACCCTGTGACATCACAATCTGGGGTGTGATATCACATTATGAGGTATGTGGTATCTTTCTATTGATGTATGATGTGGGTCATGGTGTACCCTTCCTAATTAAGGGATGTATGATTCCTACCGCTGTGAAATTAACCGTCTCTTTCAAATTAGTATATTTGAAGGGTAATTTATTCGAACGACATTTTAACTTAACAATATTGTAAATTAGTGATTAAATAACTTTTATGAAACTTAATGTTAAATCAAGTGTTTAATATTAACAATTTAGATTCAATGCTTCTGATAGATACATTCACCACGTCTGTTCAGAAAAAAAAAAAGATACATTCACCACGTGATGATATTTGACTCACTACCTTCTAGTCACGTGCTTAGAATAGTTTTACTATAATTCTCTTATTTCATAATTTAATAAAAATTTAATTTATTAAATTGATTCAATGCATGATTATATTTTTCAAGTAATCGATTAGTAGAGAGATACCATATCTAAGGGGCTGTTTGGTAGCCTCTTAATCAGCCTCTTAATCATTCAGGTCTGAATCATTCAGCATTCAGACTGTTTGTTTCAGCATCTGAATGGAATGATTAAGTGCTGAACCATTAAGCTAATAAGAGATGCTGAATGATTAAGCTCTTAACCATTCAGAGCCTCTTAACAATTCAGACCATCTTAATGATTCAGCACTTAATCAACCAAACAGCCTCTAAGTAATATAATCATTTTTTGTTGTCTTCTATCTCATCTTAAATTGAATAAGTTTATGGGTAATTATTATGTACATTTGAAGAAAAAAAAAACTTTTTCATAAAAAAACTTGTATAGCATTTACGTTAGTAATAATGTAAAATTTGACAAAAGACAGTAAAGAAAAATTGACACAATTAAAATTACACTATCTTAGTAAATATATAATTAAAATGGCAACACAAGGTTTACATGATATAAGCATTTTTTTTGTATTATCATTGCATGATTTAAGAGTTTTTAGCGAATAGCGTGACACGTCAGTAGAAATCACGTAAAAAAACAAATCACGGAAAATGCATTATCACACAAAAGTCAAAAAATAACGCGAAAAAGATGATTCCAATGTATACTGTGTCACGTTCTTAGCGACGACAAAAGCTTAAATCACCTAAAAAAAATAATCACACAAAAAATTTTAATCACATGAATCTCATGTCAATATAATCAAGTTTTTTAGTATATTATCAGAAGTCAAATGCAATGTATGTAATACTTTTTGTCCAAAGGCTATGTTCTTTAAATTGGTTGGTCAAAATGGGTATTTGAGTGATTTTCCATTTTATCATTTCACATGGGTAGCCTTATGAAGTCCATTGTAAGGTTTTTAGACCCCAACTTTAAAGGCCCAAAATTAAATATTTTTCTTACATTTGGTTAACTTTTTATATTATATTATTACTTCACATACATAAATTAATATGTATTTTTTCAACTTCATAAACTATAAATGTTTAGTTTGTTGCTTCATCAAGGAAACCATGATTCTTCATGAAATTAGTCATTTATTACTAGTGTTCACAATGCAAAACAGAGACATAATTCCATCTAAACTACAATACTACAAATGTACAAGGAATCATATTCACCTTCACAAAAATGACCAAAAAAAACTGTAAAAATTGAACGGGTCAGACGGGTAGCAAATCGTTATGAAGTCATAGCACACAGCACGCAGCACGCAGGCAGGCTATCGAAATGACAAACTGGACCAAAATGGAGATAACTAGATCAGTTACTAATCAAGAAGAGAACTATTGATGACACATATAATTTTCAAAAAGGAGGGAAAAAGACTGCACCTGCTGATAATATATGAATGAGACCTGGTTTTCAAGGAACGGCTCACACGCCTTACGCTCGTTAGGATTTCCTGAAACTGGACCAAGATGCAAGTAACCACATCAGAATATCAGATGATATCAAGTAGACAACTCGGTTTACTGTATGTAAACCAGCAGGAGAGGTGGCAAGATAAGCAGGTTAAACGGGTCATATACATGTGGTCGGGTCATGCCTGCAAACATTCTTTTTACCAGCTTTAGAAAAAATGTAGATAAATACATGTGCTGATTATTGTTAAAAAGACGACGAAGACAACAACAATAATAATAGTAAGGGGAATTGGAATTAAATAATCCCAACTTTGTTGGGTTGGAAAACAATAATCCAAACTTGAAAGTTAGAATTTAACAGGCCCAACTTGTCATAGATTTTATTTCATTAGACCAAATCTAACTAGGGTTAACCCAGTTAGTTTTCTGTTGACGTGGCAGCCCACGTGGCATATGACGTGTCAAAATTTGTACACTTGGCATCCAACTAGACAGTTTTTTGCTGACATGGCAGCCAACTGGGCAGTTTTCTGCTGACGTGACAGCCAACCAGGCAGTTTTCTGTTGACGTGACATCCAACCGGACAGTTTTTCTGCTGATGTGGCAGCCAACCGGGCCGTTTTTCTGCTGACGTAGCAGCCAACCGGGCAGTTTTTCTACTGACGTGACAGCCAACCGGGCAGTTTTCTATTGACGTGGCAGCAACTGGAAAGTTTTTGCCACGTCATACGCCACGCGAGCTGCCACATCAGCAGAAAACTAACTGGGTTTGGTCAATTCCCCTAATAATAATCCATATCTTTAGCCAAATCTTCGATTAAAAATGATTTAGGAGGTTGTTTATATTATAGCATACTTTCAACCCGGTTTACTTCTTTCCGTTAATCTAACTTAACTTGACTCGTTCCCCTTAACTTTTATTTGACCCATTTGAGATAAAGCACAACCCACGTCCCAACACATACTCATTCATAAGTAAACAAGTCGAAATTACCATACCAAAAGTTTACAAACGGAACGATTTAGATTACTTACCTTGGTTTTGTTGAAGGATGTATCCTCAATTACTGGAAACTAATCTTCTATCTAACACAACACTTCTCAAATCTTGTAACTGATTAGCTATTTCTTGAATAAATTCAATCCCCTCATTAGTATGCAGTGTGTTACAGATATGTCTAATAAGATCAAGATCAGCCTGCAATGCTTCCATCTTCTCTTTCAAGTCCAAAACTTGATGCTGCAGTTGCGAAACGTCAACAAGATTCTCACTTTCTGTAGATTTATCATGAACCCCGTTCGACAACTGATTAATCTTCTTTTCTAGCGTTGATAGCGCTTCCAAAATGTAACTTTTTTCTTCATCAAAACTTTTAAGAGTGTCTGTGTTCATTGAGTCATAGCCGTATTTGCTTCTGTACTGTTCCAATTCGTCTAACAAATCTTGAATATCGTTTTCTTTTTCTTCAACTAACTCGTTAGCTTTCTCTAAAGCGTCCATGTCGTATTCTGCTTGTTCTTCCATCATTCTTAGATACTGCAAAGCTTCCATTTGAAGAGACGCTTTTTCGTGCTGTAATCTTGTGATCATAGTCATTGCATGATTTGCAGCCACAGTTGCAGCGTTTCGTTCGGCTTCTAATTCTGATTGTAATAATCTCATGCTTCTGACATCATCTTCCGCTTGTCGTTTCACCTTTTCTACACCATTGTAGTCGATTTCACTAGCATTACTTCCATCTAACGATCTCATATCGATCTTTTCAAAACAACTCCACGAATCCATTACTTTTGCAGGGTCCTTTTCTTGGACTTTTTTAAACATGGATAGCACTGAATCATCAGAAAAATAACAACAGTTTGGCGTTAATGATTTAGATCGGTTTCTTGATCTGTCATCAGGCTGCATTTCTTGAAAAACTGCAGATCCTAAATCAGAAACACTTTGCGAATTTCGTGAAAACATCTTGAATCTGTTTTGACTATCAGTATTAAATTCAGTATCAGAATCATAAAAAGATTCATATACATCAGAATCATCAAACGATTCATACGATTCATCACTTGCAGCATTAGTTGATGCACTTGTGTTGTTAACATTGTTTACTTTTCTCAACTGTTTCTTGCTTTTCTTGCCTTTCAACCGTCTGCTTCTTCTGGCTTTGGGACGGTCGGTTTTCTTCTGTTTTCTATGAGATGAACTTGACCCGGCTTGGAATTTCAACGCGTTCAAATCTCCAAAACCTTGATCAAGTGAACAATTTGGAGTCAAAGATGCAGACCTTCTGGTCAAACCTTTATCAAGACTCATTTGCAGCAAAAGTGGAGATGTTAGATCAGAACCACTGAAGTAACTCCTTGTGAGACTCGTGGACCGTTTTCGATCATCTCTGCTGTTTGAAACACCAGACTCATCACAAGATTGATACCCAAAATGTTTATCTTTCTTCAACTTTGGATGTTTACTTTCTTTGACTATTTGGATCTTTGGTGTCACTGATGCAGACCGACGTGTTGTGCTTGTGTCACGTTGCTGCGTATTCAGCAGAAGTGCACTCCCGAGCTCAAATGCAGTGTAAGAATGCCTTCTAGGATTACTGTTCTGATACTGATTATGATTACCTGTTTTATGTGAGAAAAAAGAGTCATCCAGTGATTGATTCCCATTAGTCTTATCGAAAGAAAAGGTCGGTAGATCATTTCTAAAATCGGATGATGAACCCAACGCGTTCATGGGACATGGTGGTGGCAAATGACTATTGTTTTTCTTAGCTTTGCGATTATGATGATGTCGGCTATGTTCTCCAGACCCATGTGCAGTTGACCTGTGTCCGGCTGACCCATGTCCGGTTGACTCATGTGGCGCCGAAGATGTATGCAAGTTGCTTAAACTGTTGTTATGATTGATCTCTAATAGCAGTGCTCGACCCAAGTCAAAAGCGCTATGCGAATGCCTTCGAGGATTATTACTTTGACTTTGACTTTGACTTTGACTACCCATGCTTCGACAGATCAAACTATCATCGAACGAACCATGCCAATTCCTCTTATCTATCGATAAATCACTTCCATCATCATATGATGGACCGAATCTTCTAACCGAGCCTTTTGGAGGTAACGAATTCTTATCTTTCTCAACCTTTCGGAATGTTGACATTTGAGGGTCTCCAAAACTTTGACTTGTAGACTCATTCGGTGCCAAAGATAGCGAATGACCTTCTAATCGTTCATCAGTCGGCATGTTTAGAATAATATCGCCCCCGAGCTGTAAAATACTATACGAATGCCTGCGAGGAATCTTGTTTCGGTTATGATAATGGTTATGATTATCAATGCCTGTGTTACGCGTTACAACAGAATCATCCATAAATCCATACCCATGATTCTTGTTTAAGAAAACAATGGGATGAGAAGAACTATCCATCATTTCGAATCCCGACTGCTTTGGTTCTCCAAAACCATAACTATAAGCATCATTCTGTGTCATGGCTGCAGACTGATATGTTGAACTTTTATCGATAGGTTGCGCCCCAAACTCAAAAGCACTATGAGAATGCCTTCTGGGATCATTGTATTTCTCATGTAAACCCGCGTTAGATGAAAAAAACAAATCATCCATGGATTCATACCCTTTATTCTTATCATGCACTGTTTCGAATCCCGACTGTTTTGGCTCTCCAAAACCATGGTTATAAGCACCAGTTTGTGTCGCGGACGCAGAATGATTTGTTGAACTTCTATCAACAGGCTGTGCACGCGATAAAAGTGCGTCCCCGAGCTCAAATGCACTATAAGAATACCTTCTAGGATCTTTGTTCCTATCATTAATATCTGACTTAAATGAAACAACCAAGTCATCCAACGATTCGTACCCGCTCTTCTTCTTTGAAGAATAGAATGACTTTTTGCCTCTTTTATTTCTTCGACGACGCGATTTCACAGAATCTGCAGAAGGATTAGAACTAGTTTGGAATTTAAAATTGTTCGGTTGTTCTTTACCATAACCGATAGAACCGCTTGGCGCAAATGATGCAGAACTGTTTGTTAAACCTTCATTAACAGGCATATTCAGCAGAATTTCACACCCGAGATCAAAAATACTATGCGAATGCCTGCGAGGATTACTGTTTCGATACTTAATACCTGTGTTACGCATGACTGCAGAATCATCTACTGACCCATACCATTTACTCGCGTCTATAAAATCAATTGGTAAATCATATTCCGAAGAATCTTTGTCGTCTTTTTGTGGGAATCGCGTCATATTGATGCATTCGGGCTCTGGCGAATGCATTTTCGGCTTTTTATAGTCTTCCAAACCATAAAAAATAGGACCATTTAGACTGTCATCAGTAGGCATGTTTAGAAGAATGTCACCCCCAAGCTGCAAAACACTATACGAATGTCGTCGAGGAATCCTGCTTCGGTTATGATGCTTACGCGTGTTACTCGAGACAACAGAATCATCTAAACATCCATACATGTTAGTTTTAGAATAACTAGATGATACTTTCTTATGCTTCTTCACTTTTCGATGAGCATTTTTCGGCCGTTGAGATGACATATTCGGTGTTAAAGATGCAGAACGCTGTCGTACACGGTTATTATCTTGCATCTCTAGACGAACTGCAGACCCCAAATCAGACGCGCTAAACGAATTCCTTGAAAAAATGTTGTATCTATTCAATGATCCATCTGTTTTAGAGTTCATCGACGACGACGGATTAATATCTTTCCCAATTTTCAACGGGTCAAACTGCTCGCCTTTTCGACTCAGTTCAACCAAATTATGCTTAATTAGACAGTCCGGCGTCAAAGATGCAGACCGCGTTCGTGATCTAGCTCTAGCTCTAGCTCTAGAACATTCATCAAGATGCGCTTCGAGTAGAAATGCAGACCTAAGATCAGGCGTACTATGCGAATGCCTTCCAAGAACCTTATACTGATTAACAACTCCATCCGCGTCGCTTTTCAAACTTTTTTCGCTTATTCCCATCACTTTGAAACCACAATCATCACTATCCGAAAAACGAAATTCAACCTCTGAATCATCCCTATGCCGATGTTTGACTTTATTTTTCAACCTCTTCGACCTACCAAACCGAGCAACACGAGGCAAAGGGGGCTTTGTGGTAACCCTAGACTCGCTTGACCCGACAGCATCCAACCAAATCAGTCGTTGACCATCCGTTGACTTTTCATTCCAATGACTTTTACAACAAGAACATGGATGATATAATCTTTGACCCCTGTAACATTCCAAACTAGTCGAATTCGAACAATCCTGACACATTTCGCGCACGTCAACAAGCGAATCGTGAAGATTACAATACAACAAATGCGATATATCCATCTGATGCTTTTTACAAAACATATGCATATAATAACAAGATCTATCCTCTTCCTTCCCAAACATATTCTCAATCCTCGAACATAACAAGCACGGGATCTGCAACCGGCACAATTTCGCAAACTTCATAAGCGAATAAGCCAATGCGCCTTCAACGAACATCCAAAACATCAAAAACCATTCGCAGGCCGCCATAATCATGTGATCTAGTATTTCCTTGGCTGCAGCCATTTAACGGTACCAGATCTATGAAACCTGCATCGCCTACGTCACATGAGCGAAAATCGCCCAAAATGAGATCATCAGATCCGAATTCAAGGTCCAGATGCTGCAAATTGATTCAAATAACAAATTAAACCGTTGAAAATTAATTAAATGTTTAAATATTTTAATAAATATAAAATAAGGATAAAATTTACAATAAAGTGGCGGGAAAACGGGTGACAGGCTGCGCCGCGACGGTGTTTTGGATTCAGAGGTGGTAAAGTGATTGAAATTAAGCGTAAGTATTAGGTAATTGTGTTGTAATGATGATGAATGGATTGGGATTGTTGTGAATGAAAAGGAGGTTGAGGAAGATGACCAGAGATTAATGTTTTTGTGAAAAATAGGAGGAAAATGAGGGGAAGATTGATTGTATGAATTAAAAAGGTTTGTTTTGTTTTTGGGTTCAAAAACTACTAGACCGTTGAAGTTAACTGAATTTTAGATTGATGCAGAAAATAATAATAATAATAATAATAATAATAATAATAATAATAATAATAATAATAATAATAATAATAATAATAAAAATAATAATAATAATAATAATAATAATAATAATTTTTTCAATCAATCAATAATTTTTTTAGTGATTTTTTTCAAATTTTCATTAATAAAAACCATAACAAATTACAAGTGGATGGCTGGTAAACGGGCAACAAGCTGCGTCGCTACCCCTTTTTGAATAGCAAAACCTACTCTATTAAAAATGAAGCTTTGCCCCTTGGCGGTCAATAAGTTGCGCTTGGAAAAAAGTGTTGGAAAAAAACAGTTTGAGAAGGAAATTTCTTTAACTAGCTTTAAATACAAAAAATTATATAAAGTTTGTATATTTTAAATAAACACTCCAAGCTAGCAAGGAGCTAGACATGGAATGTGGAAATTACAAGCATATTTGAAAATTACATCAAGACTTCTACCTAATCTACGACATTGAGACTAACTCTATTCTTTAACCAAACATAAGAAGCCACCTTAATCTCCTTCGTAAGGCTATGGGGGTGGGTTAGTAAAGCACCATCGTGGGCTAATGTGGAGCTTAGGTGGCTTCATAGCCACTAGTGGAACACCACCCCCTAGCCTTGTGATGGGATGGAGAATCCCATGAAGGCCACGATTGAGACAGAAGAGAGATTTTTTGGGGTGGGACCTGCAATAGTGATTTCCACTAGTGAACCACATCCATGTTTAGTGGAAGAGAGAGATGGTGAAAAGGGATACTGTCATGGCGCTAAGATGGAGGATATGATAATAGTTCACTAGCGAACCACACCCCATAGCCTAACTGTATCCGGCTCCTACTTGTACAGCTATACTTATTATCATTTCTTGCTTTCTAAATCAACCAAAGCGTTACCAAGATCATGCATAGACCCATCTTTTTAAAAGTTTTGTTTCCTAACGTGATATGTTTGAATTGCAGCCACTCAATGATCGTGTCGCCTTTAATAACCAGAATTTGGCACCGCTCTTCATACCGAAACAACAAATATTATATGGTTGTACGTATAATTAATAACTTCTTTTAGAACATCATATAATTAATAAAATGTAATGTTTTGCGCTTTTCTTCAACAAGTTAAGATTGTTTAAATTGTAACGAAGATTATTGAGATGTCGATGCTTGATTTAGAATTTCAAAATTGATTTTTTTTTTTTTAAGAAACAAACTGTGCTCCATTCCACGATAAAAACCAAGTTACATCTGGATAATGGGTAAACGAGCAACAAGCTGCGCCGCTATCCCTTTTTTGAATTGCAAAGCCTACTCTACTAAAAACAAACCCTTGGTTCCTTGGGCTCTGCGAGTCGTAACAGCAACAACAATAGCAACAGTCGTAACAGAAACAAAAACGAGACCTATTTCAAGCATCGGCTAAACTAATACTGCATCATTCTTTAACGACATCATCAACGCTAGTGTTGATCCATAAAACATTATATACATAAGACGACATCAGCGATACAAAGGATCTGATAGCCATACTAACAAACAGTAATCAACCTATGGGTTTACCACATCACCATGACCGTGCACTGATTAAGAACACGGCCATGAACAACATCATAAAACCAAGTTTGATGACGTAAATCACCATGAGACTGATGTGGATTGGATATGTCACCAAAATATTTCAAGGTAAATGCTTGTATAACCTCAACTAAAGTTGGATTTTACTCGCTTGGTGAGCATAGCACATGTTAGAAGAACAGATTAAGGGGCTGTTTGGTTGATTAAGTGCTGAATCATTAAGATGGTCTGAATGGTTAAGAGCTGAATCATTCAGCATCCCTTATTAGCTTAATGGTTCAGCATTTAATCATTCCATTCAGATGCTGAAACAAACAGTCTGAATGCTGCTGATTAAGAGACTACCAAACAGCCCCTAAGTGTTGGGTAACAAGTTAGCCTATCATTCACTGGGACACGTTAGCGTATCATTCACTTGGACCGGTTTTGATGATGATGGTGTGTTGGTAGTCGATGTTAGTCAAGAAAACAGGAAGAACATACAAAAAAACGATACCAAAAAATCATCTGAATTTAAAAATGGGAAAACACACATTACATAAATTCGAAACTGAATCGAGTACATAAATTATCTCATATATCCAAATATCTCTACCTCAGGTATCTTGCCATATTTCATGTGCAGGACTTTGAGACTATCAGACTAAACATACCTTTTAATAGCCATAATTGCCTCCATACACGGTGCTGCTGTAGTCACCGGCAGCAGGTGCGTGGCCCGGTGGGGCAGGCTGAGTTGGGTAACTCGGAGCTTGACCGGGGTATGGGTTATACGCCTGACTAGAAGGTGGGCCTGTTGGATTCTGGGGATTCTGGGCAGCCGTTGCAGCATCGGCAATGAAATTCTGGAACCACAACAAAGAGATCACAAGTAGGAAATAAACTAATAGGTCAAGACTCGCCAGATGTTTATTCACATGCTTAAAATACTCATCATCATCATCATACTCAGTTAATCCCACCTATAGCAAAGATAAGGTAGGGTCTAAGGAGGGTAAGATGTAGACAGCCTTACCTCTACCCCTAAGACTAGAGAGGCTACTTTCAGTGAGACCCCCGGCTCGATGTGGTTTGGTATCAAGCCTTGGACATAAGGCACGGAACGGTGCATGTACCCCTTTGTCTTTTGGCTATCCACACCACCACATGATGCATGATTAACCGTCCGTCATTTTTTACGTTATTTTCACGAAATTAGTAAAATAACGTTAAAACTAGTGCAACTTTACTCTCCCCCCCCCCCCCCCCCCCCCCCCCAATGGCCACACATATATACATTATATGCTTAAAATACTCTAAAGTGTTTAATTTAATAGAAACTGTACAAAAACAATTGTTGTTGATGAGTCACGAGTTTGGTGGTCGACTAGAGTCGACCCATTTTGATCAGCACATAAAGATTACCCTTCTTGACCTGTTGCCCAACCCGACATTTTTCTTCCTCCCATTAAAGTCTAAACAAATAAAGGGGGCGAAAATCTTAACAGAATACCTGTATTAACTGTTGAGCAGTCTGAACTTGTGAAGCCGATCCATTTATCTCGACTGTCATTTCATCGGGATTCCCCCTTGATTCTTGAATAGCAATAGTAGCACCACTTGCACGTCTGATATAACTGATATTGGTTCCCGATGTCCCAATAACAGCATCTGCATATGTAAGAGGAACTTGCATGTTCTGCGACACCTGTTAATAGAATATTACAATTAACCACTTTGTTACTCGACTATAGGTATGCGTTTGATAACAGACTGGAATGGATAAAACAATATTGGTTTAAACTTTAAATTTAAAAATTTAATTAGCAGGTATATAGGAGACATTTGGTTTGTAGTCAGGAATCACGAAGGGTATAGAATATGGATTGAATAACATATTGGAATGGAAATCGAGTAGAACGGTCTGGCACTATCAAAACCCATAACCTCAAGCAAGACACCCCCTTGTTACCTTTGTTTAGTTTTAAGCCCCAAATTCAAGTTGCATGAAAACTAGCTGCATAGTTATAAACTAACTCGTTTGGTTAACTTTTAGCAATTACCCGGAGTCTACAACAATGTAGTGAGTTGGTAGTAAAAAAATCATGTTCCAAGTACGATCCCGTCAGTCGATCAATATAAAACAAGACTAATATATTCAAGAATTGTTCAAAAAGTACAAAAAAAAAAAAAAAAAAAAAAAAGAATTAAGGAATAATACCTTGGTGACTATTGACGGTTGTGGCTGAATGGTGGCAGTGGGAGGTGGTCCAATAGGCGGATCTCTGCCAAATTGAGGTGGAGCTTGACGAGGTGGTATATCCATTTGTGGAGGTGGATAAAAATTGTCATACTGATGCTGAGGTGGCATAAATTGATTAGGTCGAAAGCCACCAGCATTCATACCAAAACTCTGAGGTGGAGGTGCCCAAGGTTGAGGAGCCGCCATCTCCTGGTTCGGCCTGGCGTTTGGCATTTGCATCTGTCAGGGAAGAAAAGTATTATATTATATTTAGTGCATGTTTGGCTCTCCATTTCCACACCTCCTTTTAACTTATTAACTTATTCAATAAGTCATAAGTTAAAAAAAGTGTTTGGATGGTTTTTTGAAAAGTAACTTATGGAGGGGTTTTATGCTTTGAAAAGGAGATTTTGGGGGAAAAGTCATAAGTCACAAATTGTGACTTATGAGAATAAGTAACTTTTGAAGGAGGAAAAGTTATAAGGAGAAATGGAAATGGAGAGCCAAACATGCCCTTAAACACTCGGTAACAGAGATGAGCATTATCTATATTTATATTAACGGTTGATGTTGTCTTGTCCAGTTGACTTAGAAAAGGGTAAACTTGGGTTAAATCCTAGATCTAAAGGATCCAGGCAGGATAAATTCTAAAAATTACTTGAAGGAAAAACCGCCCGAATGGTCAAAGGCGACCCAAAGTGTGCTTAAATGCTTACAACATCATAAATCTTGATCCTCAAAAAATTAGATTAACGTGTTGATATATAATTAATTAATCATATTTAATACAGTAAATATTTATGAAGTTCAAAAAAAGGAACAATGCTGATAGATCATCCTAACCTGACCCAATTCCGTCTATATTATAGAAACTACCCATGTTGACCAAAACTTGTTCAACCCGTCACCCATCCAAATCACCCATTCAACCCTAATCAGAACCCTTATATCACTTGAATGACAACTCCATATACAAAATCAACATTCCCGGTTCCACTCAAGATAAATTCTTGTATAGTGATTTGGATGTAATTCAATCACTGCAAAATCCATATATTAAACTATGAAATGCCCCCAAAGTTCATTTGTTAACTTCAGCTTCCACACTAAGGTAAATCAAAATCTATCAAGACATTAACGGATGTATAGACTATAGCGAACCAAAATGATAGAAAAACTAATAGATGAAAACTTACTTGTTTCTCAAATATCCCAATAACACTGCGGTCAACCAAGAACTTTCTTAGATGTGTGGCAATCAATTCAACAGCCTTGTGCACACCTGAAGGTTCCCCTTGTACCTCCACAACACTGTCATCAGGTAGAGCAAAAACAGGCAGATTCTCTGCAATAAAACAATAGGTGCAAAAAACATTAAAACATTAAAATAAAGTAAAAATAAAGTCATGATAAATAATATATTTGTCCAACAAACCTTCTCCAAGTACTCGAATTACACAATTTGAAGAATCCTGGATGGTTTTAATGGTGGCACCCTGCTTCCCTATCAAGTTTCCAGCTTGCGTTGCAGCCAAAAGCAGCCTTGTGCACATTGTACCACCAGCACGATTGGAATCAGCATCGGCATCAATTATTCTTTGGTGAACCTTCAGTAAACCATCCATTGCAGGAGGAATAGCAAGATCAGGTTCTTCCTTTGCAGAAATCAAAACCTGTTGAAGATCATATATCTGATTACTACAGTCTAAACAATAACTTTTACCTAATAAGTTTTGATTGAACCGTATTATCAAACCATGAAATCATAATGTAATAACCATTCAACCTATGTCATCAAGAGAAGTCATTATAACTTTCCAAGTTTCCACAAATATCATTACCTCATAATAACAAATGTAATAATATTTTAGTTAGCACCTAAAGATAAGAAAAAAAAATAAAGCTTTAACAAAAGTTCAACTTTCTAGAAACATCATAACGTTATTTTGTTGGTTTGCATTACTTCCAAACTAGAGAAGATTATGATAAAATAGAATATTATTAAAGAAGTTTATTCTCTACGATACTAATTACTATTATTCATCCTGATATGTGACTCTTAAACGCTTGAAATACTAGATATATTGTAAATACAAATTTACCATTAACCATGATTTTCATGATATGTGACACTACACGCTTACAAATAGTTGATATATTGTGAATACAACATTACAAACCAGATGGTTCTTTACTCTGATTTGTCTCCCTTTGGTACTTCTATGAACCTTGTTGTTTTGCACTATACTATCTATACTTGAAATTACGTGTATGGCTGTGTGCTCTTAACACCCATTTCTGAAGGGCAGAGCATGATCGGTAGTTTTTTTCTAATATATGGATATATTGCCGAGATTAACAGCTTATTTTAAAGATGTTCTCATTTCTTCAACTATGTTAAGCATGTTTGATTCTTTATTTTCATACTAGTTTTTGTATATAGCATCCTCTTTTTAAGCTTTTTTACTTATTTGTACAACGTGTGGCAAGGCATCAACCAACCAGTTCTGAAGTTACCAGATGAAGTTCGAGGTTGTTGGTACTGACGTCCGCCCGTTCTCAATCACTGCAATCTGAATCTTTGGCCCTTCTAATTGAAACAACTTTTGGAATGGTGCCTTACATTTGATAGAACCTGCACATATTCATCTAAGTTACTGTGATAAAATAAACCTCCTTAGGTATTTAACCTTATGATAGAGTGATTTTATTTTATAATTTCACTTGCTTCATATACTTGTTTAGACTTATTGAAACCTTTATATTAGTATTATAACTTTAAGATCTTTAGACCTTGTAATCAATACATTGTCAACACTTTGTTTTGATTAGTTATTTTACCCAAATTTATTTTGCCACTTATAAGTTACACAACCTTCAAATATGTGGAAAACTTTAATCACTCCTTATAGTTCATTATAAATACAGTAATAGACTAATATTGATGAACTGAGCTACAATTCAAAAGACCTTCCTTTTAATCCTTAATATATCTAATTACTTTGCCTTTTAAATAGCTTACATGACCCATTACCTCCTCACCTGTGACCACATCACAGTAGCCAGCTTATTCATTAACAGCATCCTATGGTGTTCAAGTAATCATTATATTAAAGAATGGCCATATTCACGGTTCCCAAAAGCCAATTATGCTATTCAAACCTTATGATTTGCTTTAATTGGGCAAAGCAAAAAGCTGGAATCCCACTAATGAACAATAATTCTGTCTAGACCAATATCTTATTGGCATTGGTGAATGGTGAACCTCTCATATTAGTATAATTCTATAATCTATCTATACGTCTTGTTGACCATGTTATTTCTAAATATTTAGGTATTTGTGGTATTTTGGCCGTAAAACGTCTAAAACCTTTTTATATTCACATTAACTCATAAGGTTCTGTTGTTTGTATGTGATTTAATTTATTAAGAACAACTAAGGTAACAAGACAAGATTCTTGTCATTAAGAACATCACAAAGATGCATACTTTTCTGTTTTATATATAATTACACGCCATACAACTTATTCTAAAAAGAAAGTTAAAGCAAGTTTACAATTTCATCAAGCATAAAATTAGTATGGTGGTCTTCAAATTACACACTGAGGACTATCAATTCAATAGACAGATGTGATCTATGTTCAGGAAACCAAAATATATTTACTTATACAGAACGAAGCTTTGCAGCTGCTCCATGATAACCTCTACAGGATCACATTACATCATTAAAAAAACCGACTGAACATGCTGCAACTAATAACAATTTCAAACTATATAAAATGTTGGAAAATGCCACCTAACAATAACCAAGTTTCATCGCTATTCAACTAAAAGTCACTCTTTTTTACACTATAAAAACCACTCATGTTTCAATATTGTTCCATTGTTGTGATATTCTTAATAGCTGGTTAAAATCGATTGACCTAAACAAAACAGTTCTGAAACTTTGTTACTATTTAGTGCTTTTTTTTCAAATTTACCTAGAGTAACACGTAACTTTGATAAAAGGTCACAAATTAGTAACCAACTTTCATAATTATTCCTAGTAGGTCACTCAAACTTAACCATAATTAAAAAAATAAGACTAATAAATAACGACAATGAAACATTGAAACTTGAGTGGTTTTTACGGTTGAGAAAATGTTCGCATGAAATTATACAAAATCGAAACTTTATTACCGTTCAATGGTTTCCTACTTAATAGGTTAATAGTTTAAGGAACATACACTTCTTTCCATAATACCAGGAGGGCCATCAAGAATCTTAATGCGGGCTTTTGTTTCTTCGCAAGTTTTCTTTATGTACTCTCCCTTGCGGCCAATTATGCTACCTACTTTTTGCACAGGGACCAATATCCTAAAAACATTGTCTCCTGGCCATCCAGGCCATCTTTTTTCTATAGGGACTTCCGCATGAATATTTTGGTGTTCATTCTCTGTTATTTGATGTTCCACTGCATCACCTTGTTCATTCTCAGACACTTGAACTTCTACAGGAACAGAGTTCTCAGGCATCACTTCTGTCTCCTGTTCATGAAAGTTTTCCTCTGCCATTTTCTAGAAATTTAACAGAAAGGACCAATTAACCCATATATTCATCACCAAATAATTAGAATACTCATTACATGGATCAATATAGTAACAAAAAAATGGAAAAGAAAGTAGGATACAACAAAAAAAACAGATTACAGAGATCAAGAGACACCAATTTGTGTAGGTTTTATAGAAAATCATATTCAAAGCCAAACTTACTGCATATTATACTCTAGGGCGTTCATGTTCCGGTTCGACCATGTAGAGTGGGTCCGCTGGACTAGCCGTTTTAAACGTTTTGACTATTTGGTTTTTGCGGTTTGACTTTGAAAATTTGAATTACTGTTTTATTCTTTTCTTTTTTTCAAAGTAATCCTTTTGCATTAAAACTTTTAAAACGATAGATAACACACACGCACGCACACACGCACACACGCACACACGCACATACACACATACATACATACATACATACATACATACATACATACATACATACATACATACATACATACATAAAAATCATTAACAATAAAGGTTAAACAGTCAGTTTGGCGTACACGCCCAGTTCCAAGTTCCGAACCATCAAAACCCCGAGTCGCTTCAGTTTGGGCATTCGGCTTCCACATGTATTATGTCACGACTTACGAGCTAATTAAACGTAATACAATTGACACAAAACATGGTAAATTGATTACACAAACAATATGAAATGTTGTTGCCATAAACAAAATCAAATTTAACTGTAATTCTACAAAACTAAGGAAACACTATCAATTCTTTATTCTTCATCACATAAAAAAAGTGATATCACTAAATCCTCAAAATTAATGTACATAATCGCGTTCAAAGCATGAATCTAACAAATTAAAACCTATAGGCACGAAACAATAACACAGATCTATTGAGAATTAAACTAATTGTTACGGAAACAGAATATAATATAGATCAATTGTACGGTAATAGTTAATAATAATAAGTGATTGCAGGAAACTTACTAGCTAGGGTTTATAGCGAAGCAGATGTTGGTTGTAGGAGATGAATGAATGATCGAGTGCGTTTACAATCTACGGAGATAATAATGTTTCAATAATGATGATAAGGACCCCCTATATAATTGTGATATTCTTCAATTTTACCCTCTACTTTTAGTATGTACGTATACTGTGAGCGCGTATTTTGTTTTTCGCTAGTTATAACTTTTAAGTTTTAATATACGATATATTATAAAGTGTCGAGTATACCGTTGTGACATGAATGTTTCTTTTATGTCTCGATATAACTGTGTTCGAAATGGACTTGTCAGTGATTAACACCAGTGGCGAAGCTTGATTGTTAAGATGGTGGGGGGTGAAAGTCACGAGACCTAAATTTACGTAATATCAAATAAAATCGGTGGGGGCTGGACTTAATATATACAAAATTTTTGGGCAAAAACGGGAAACTTACACTATTGTGCCAAAAACGATGGGGGTCGGGGCACCCCAAGGCCACTTTTAAGCTTCCTCGACACACAACATATGTGTGTTTGTGTCGTCAACAAGGGCGAGACCCAAATGACTATAAGGGGTCCCCCTTTGAAAAAAAAAATATGTATGGGTCTGCCAATTTTATTACTATATTTAAAGATAGATGAGTCAAAGATATGTGAACTTTTGACCTATTCAACCGACGCCGACATCAAATCCACTAAATAATTGTAATATACATACATACGGATATGATAAGTTAGCGATTCATCTACCTTATCCATCATAAAAGCCGCCATTACCACCCAGCTGCACGGTGATGAAGAAGAAGTGCTACTAAAAATAAATTAGGGCTACTTACTTTTAGTTCTCACATTTAGTTTTTTTTTTTTAATTATTGATGCTTGTTTATTCCTTCCGTATTCTAATTCCGAACATGTTGTTGTCACATACTTACTTTTATCTACGTTCTAACAAAAGTTTTGTTTATAATCAAACGGGTCAAATATAATTAACTTTTTTGTTCTTTACCATGTCGTAGCAAAACGGTGCCTTTCAAAGAACTTTGATAGCAGTACTGGCATTTCTTTTTATGGTGTCCGAGATAGATTTAGTTCCGATTCCAACCAAATAATATTGAAAATGTATGTAGAATACAAATTTACTGATGTCTTAAAGTGTCATTTGGTAAAATACATCAAACCTCCATCTACCTCTATATTTGGTATATGATTTACTTCATGGTTTTTAACCGGAGGTAAAAAAAAAATGTATCATGTCAATTGTCGCGTAAAAAAGGTATTTTGCAATTTGCATATATAATTTCATCTCTCTCGTTTCTTTAGGTTGTAATACCAGTCTATTTATATTTTCACATATAATGTCATCACGATTTCAAAGAAAAGAAAAGGAAAAAGAAAAAAAAAAAAAAAGCAAAGTTCTGTCCATTTCTACCAAATCACAATTCATAACGGCCAAATCGCAATTCATAATGGCTATTGCTGCCACCTCGTGATCGGTGCCCACATCGGGTTTAGTAAGGACAATTTTCTACCATATCGCCATTAGTAAGACCACCAATAGCGATGTGTAAAAGTGTCGTAAAAGTGGAGCAATTTAGCGCCCAAATTAGAGCCCTAACACCGCCACCTTGGGCTTGAAATGGGCAATTGTTGCCCACATCGGGTTTCGTAAGGACAATTTTCTGCCATATTGCCATTAGTAAGACCACCCGTGGTGATGTGTGAAAGTGGCGTAAAACCATCACAGTCGAACAATTTGATTCAAAATCGAAAATCCAAAACTATCGATTACCAATTCAATATCACATGAAAAATAAACCCTAATTACCCTACCAACAAGCAGTTGGAGGATCATTCAACCTGAATCATTATATAAAAACCTGACATTAAGATCCAACTCTATAAATTTCCCATGGGTATGAATATGATCAAAGAATCTAGACACACACCCATGCATCCACTACCTTAAAATCTTTACATCCAACATCTAAAAACCAACAAAATGTTATACATCCAACGGCTCTCGTTTACTCACTTCTTAGCTTTCCTAGCTGCTCCAGCTCTCTTCGCCGGCACAGCTATTTTAGCCGTTGGCTCTGCTTTCTTAGCCGGCGCCTTCTTCACAGGAGTCTTTTTAGCCGCCGGCTTAGGAGCCGCAGCTTTCTTCCCTGGACTAGTTCTAGTTGACGTCCGAGCAGCTTTAGCCGCTGGCTTGGTAGGGGTCTTTGGCTTGGCAGCTGGCTTTTTCTTTGCTGCAGCTTTCGGCTTAGCAGCTGGCTTGGATTTAGCAGCCGGCTTAGCTTTCGCGGCCGGCTTGGATTTAGCAGCAGGCTTGGCTTTGGCAGCTGGTTTAGCTTTTGCAGCAGGCTTTGTTTTGGCAGCTGGCTTGGCTTTGGTTTTAGCTGGGGCTTTAGATTTCGGAGCAGCGGCGGGCTTCTTCTTAGCTGGAGCTTTCTTCGCAGCCGGCTTGGCCTTGGCAGCAGTTTTCTTTGCTGGAGCAGATTCGCCAGAAGCTTTCGGTGGTAACTTGTAAGACGCCTTGACCTTAACAAGTTTACCGGCAGCAACAAACTTCTTGAGCTGAGTCAACAACAACTTCTTAAAATTCGCAGGAAGATTCTTATGCTTCTCTTCTATAAACTTCCCAATCGCGTACTGACTCGATCCGTTTCTCTCCTTCAACGTCACAATCGCATCCTTAATCATCTACATAATCAACAACAGCAAAATTAGATCTGTAATCGAATCAATTATATGTTTAACTAATTAAATGTAATCAAAACACTGCGTTATCAACAAAACAACATAAACATATCTGTAATTGAATCGAATCAATTACAAATTTAACATAAAAAAATACAGTCAAAATTAAAGGAAAGTATCAGCCTCAACTCATCTCAATATCATGATATGAACAACATACTGATACAATACAATCCTATGAGGATATGAAAGTAATTAACAAGCATCATGACTAACCACTAAACTAATCTAGTAACTAACTATCACAACAAACTCAATACATATAAACTGTATATTCACTAATAAAAATAATGCGTAATAAAAAAAACAACAAAATCAGATCTATAATCGATTCAACAGATTAAATGTAACAAAAACACAGTGTAATCAGTAAAAACAGCAAAACAGATCTATAATCGAATCAATTTCAACGAAATGTAGTCGAAATAGTGCTAAGTGAACAAAAACAACAATATTAGATCTATAATCGATACAATCTCAAATATAACCAACAACATGCAGGCAAAATACTTCGTAATCAACAAAAACAACAAAATTAGATCTATAATCGATACAATCTCAAATATAACCAACAACATGCAGGCAAAATACTTCGTAATCAACAAAACAACAAAATTAGATCTATAATCGATACAATTTCTAGTTTAACTAACAAAATGCAGTCAAAAAACTTCGTAATCAGCAAACTTAGATCTATAATCGAATGAGATTCATATTTAGCTAACGAAATGTAATCCGAATACAGTGTAATCAACAAAATAAACAAAATCAGATCTATACTAGAAACAATTTAAAAAACAACAAACGAAATGCAATCGGAATACCTCTAGGTACGGAGGATGAGCAGCAGGATCCTTAGGTTTTCTCGGTGCAGAAGCTTTCTTCGTCTTCTTAGCTTTCGTCTCCTTCACCTCTTTTTCAACAGGAGGATTCTCCGTCGTGGTGACGTCAGCGGTCTCCGTCGCCTCCGTGGTAGGCTCCGTCGCAACAATCGGTTCTTCCGTCGCCATTGCTAGGGTTGCGTTAATGACTTAAGGTTAGGGTTATGGTTAGGGTTTTGTTTTGGATGAAATGTTGCAGGTATGTGAGGAAGAAGAAGAAGAAGGTGAGGATTTAAATAATGTGAATTATTAAGTGAATATTATATTTTTTTAATAATGTGAATTAAGTGAGAATATATCCATAAACTGAAATATGATTGGTGGATAGACTACAACGCGGATCGGGCTTGTTTTAATATTGTCCGTTTGATTTGTTTTAATCAACGGTTGAAAAGCCATGTGTGAGGTGTTTGATGAGAGTTGTAATGAGGATCTTGAGTTTATGAAATAGATGGTGTGTTTGTGTTTCTATGCTTGATTGTTTTAAGCATATCTTGAGTTATACTTGATGGATTTTTATGAAGTTTTGTTTGGTGTGTAGGGAATTAAGTTAGCTTTGCAATGAGTATCTACATTGTTGTTAAGGATGAGTGGTTTAGGAGATAATTGGCTTAGAAGCTATGATGGTCAAAACGTTTGTTTTTCAGTAGAAAAATGGATTTTAAAGTGTTTTTACAATCGGTTTAGGGTTGTTTATGTGATGTTAACTGTTATTACCTTGCAAACTTCGGGATATGTGCTCTAGTAGAATGTTTATTTTAAAGTATTCACGTGTATGATGTTAGGTGCTACTTAACCTGATTATTAACAACTTACATACTTGTTAACCCGAACCATACATATAAACATTTTCTTTATGGTTTTTGTTCTTTATCCCTAAGTAATAAAAAACCTACAAATCCATTGACTTTTTAAGATGTTATCTTTTAATTTCCCTAGATAATAAAACTACATGATGTAACACTTTTAATTTAAAAAAAAAAACAAAAAAAACTTTAATTTATAAGATTTTTTATATACAAAATGCTATCATAAAATTCCATATTTATAACACGTTTAAGAGTGGTGATAAGAGTATAACAGAGAGCGTAACTTAGAAAAATACAAGCAGAAGTGAAAGTACAATATGGATAATATATTTAATTAGGGATGTAATCAAGTCGATACAACTCACGGGCTACCTAGGATTGACTTTGAAATGAACTTGGTATAAGCTCGAGTTTGGGATTGACGAGTTGAGTGTAGACTTTCGAATTGAGCTTGAGTGCTAGAATACTAAGCTTAGGGGCGAAGCATTAGAATGGTCGGATAGTAGTTATCAAATCATATGCCTATTTATAAAGTTGCCATTAACATATCACATTCCAACCACCTAAAGTCATTATATTAAGGGGCTGTTTGGTTGATTAAGTGCTGAATCATTAAGTGGTCTGAATGGTTAAGAGGCTCTGAATGATTAAGTGTTAAATGGTTCAGCTATGCATAAAGTCTTAATGGTTCAACTCTTAACTATTCCATTCAGAGCCTTTTTTATGTTGAAACAAACAGTCTGAATGCTGAACCATCAAGAGCTTAATGATTAAGAGCCTCATTAAGAGGCTACTAAACAGGCCCTAAGCAAGTGATGATGTTTGTGTCAACCGCCATCATCTTGCTTCACATTGACACCCCAACCCCAATGCAAACCTATCTCCATACCACCACCATCATCTTCCTTTCCCATTGAAACATGTAACCCCACTACAAACTCACCACCAACCACCACTGTCACACAAAGTCACCACCACCTACAACATCTCCTCCACGTTTGCCACTACTTGCAACCATCTCCCCCGCACCACATACCAATACACCATCCATTTCCCACTACTGCAACATCCGCAATACCCACCCAACATCGGAGTTGCATGTTTCAGATCTTATCGGGTTTGGACAATTTAGATTGCAGGTTGTATAAAGTTTGACCAACGAGTCAAACAAATGACTTTAATAGCATGCTTGGCTCTCCTTATTTCCACATCCTTATAACTTATTACTTTTTCAAAAAAAGTTAATAAGTTAAAAAAAGTGTTTGGCAAATTATAAGGACTTAATGTTTTGACTTTTCATTTGTCTATAATAAATTATTTTGGAAAACTAAGGAATGTGTGACTTTTTTAATCTCCTTGTAACTTATTAATGTATATTTACTTACATGCCCTCCTTATATCCTTATACATATCCTTGTTATATCTTTTTGGGCCATTTTACTTGAATAAGTTAAACCAACCACTTTTTACAAAATAACTTATTGACTTATTGTTTTCCCCACCACATAAGCTTATTCAAACACTTTTCTAAAAACTTATTTTTAAAAAGTCATAAGTTAATAAGTTATTTTAACCAAAAGTCATTTTGGA
The DNA here is from genome assembly GCA_028751855.1 of Ambrosia trifida. NCBI lineage: Eukaryota > Viridiplantae > Streptophyta > Magnoliopsida > Asterales > Asteraceae > Ambrosia > Ambrosia trifida. The sequence continues at coordinate 132,625,961 of CM054129.1, forward strand.
CTCAAATAAGTTTATCCAAACATCCCCTAAGGTGGTGGACAATCTTATTTTTGGTTTGTTTTTCGTTGGTGATAGCAAACCATATCAAGGGTTTTTATTTTTTAAAACAAATAAGAAAGCAAAAGAGGTAGAGCTTGGAAAGCAGGTGTTTGGATTTTTTTTTTTTAGGTTTTGTGTTTGGTTGTTGGGTGAAGACTGAAGATGAATGTCTGGATATATGACAAATTATAGTATGGTCCTTGCAAGGTAAAAAGACTCAACTATCCTTGTAGGACTAGAATCTAACGTTAAAATTAAACTTGGTTAGGACTAAAGGACATAGCATGCAAGATTTTGAAACATAAAGTATAAACATCATCAATTTTAAAGGCGAAGGACATGCGTTGAAATTAGGTATAAACGTAAAGGACAAAACTTGTAATTCAGTCTTCAAATATGCAAGCTCTCCTTGTAACTCAAAACTTCTAACTCTCTTCGAAGTAAATGAACATGTTATAATCCACATAGACAACATAATGTTTGAATCAACAAACACATAGTTAGTTACTTTACTTGTTTCAAAGTCTTTAAAGAGTTCACTTTATAGGAAGAAATTTCATCACTCAAACTCACAAACACAAACTAATTTAAAAGCCATAACTTAATTCAAAAGATCAAATCAGATTCATCTTCCCCAATTGAGTCAATAACTTTAGATAATAAAGGCAAGATGATCAAACATTCAAACTTGAACTATTCATAATGGAAATTACAAGACTTGAATCTAAAATGTTTGATCTTAATACTAAACCCTAATCTATATCTATAATACATTATAAAGGAGGAGTGATGTACCATATTGTAATTTTGACATGGGTACAATTTTTAAAGCAACAAGTATAAGAGAATAAAGCTTATTTCATAAGGGTATTATAGGGATATTGGGGACAATTAAGACACTTTGAAGGGTAATATAGTCATTTTACCCACCTAATCCTTTACAATATCAAAACACTTTTACAATATTACCCTCCTAATCCCATCCATGCCCCCACAATAGTCATTTGCCTTCTTCAACCTTTGAAACCGTCGCTCTCTGGCATACCAATCGTTGTCCTATCTTTTAATTGCACCGATATCTTTTAATTAAGTCACCCATCAATTCAATTCATAGAGAGAAATAGATCAATATATATAGAAAGAGAGAGAGAGATCCCATTTTCGCCTCCAGCGATCAATTGGCGAGGCACCTCTCCGGCGATGATGTTGGTGGTGCTTGCCAACATAAACAAAGACTGGTATGGGTAAGTCATAAACCTTATGCCGTCTAATGTCTGATGATAATAAAAAAACAGAAAGTTAACTTCTTTTTGCTGTTAAATTACTTTCACATAGTATGAACAAAGGCATAAATTTCATTATTATATGTATCAAAGCAGATTATGTAATAATCATGGTGTTCAATGGTCCGTTTGAAAGGTTAGGGTTCCGGCAGAAATCGTCGTGTTCGATGGTGGCATCCGGCAAAGGATTAGGCTTTAAAAGTTTATCAATCTCTCCACTGATTTCTATACAAGGTATTCATTTTCATAATTTGTCGTCAAAATCTTTTATCATTACCATTACTATTACTATTACTATTACTATTACAATTACAGTAAGTGTTGCAAGATCTTAAGAGGGAAATCTTATGCAAAACCTTCTGCCCCTCTTATGTTCAAGAAGGTTGAAGCTTCAATTTTGAAGAAACCAGCTTCTGAAGATCATACAATCATTCAAATTGGTAAGCATAATTTGAACTTAATCGTGTTTTATACATCCTTGATCATCTTCTATAATTGGTTATTCGCTTTGAAATGGATAACGGTATGCGCGTTAACGACAAATTCATGGTACCGGTTCAGGTAGCGGTGGCCGACGATGTTGTTTGTGCTAAACACCTCCCGGGGGAAAATTGATCGCATTAGTAGCCATTTTTCTAAACTTGAATCGATCCTTCATTCTCGATGGCCATGTCTTCACGGATGAGCCTTGAATCCATCTCTTGAACATCATACCCATCCCATATATTTCAGTAATAAAAAAATTTAGTGTTAACTTAATATATGTCTTGATGTGAGCTTAATGACATAATGCCCATGTATTGTTTTTACAGGTAGCTGACTGAGCGAGACTATGTGGAGCTAAGAGGACAAGTATGAAAAGGGTAATTTCTAATATGGATCTTTATGAATACTTCTTCTTTCGTAACATTGTGTTCATTGATGTTTCTTATTATAAATATTTTAGGCCATGGTGATAAATTTTGGGTTCTATTGCAGAGACATATCAAGAAAGTTAAAGTGAACTCTTTTAAGATAGGATCTTGGTTTTAAAAAGCAAGAGGCGCTCTGAGGCGTTTAGGTTCCAAAAGACGAGCCGTGAGGCGTTGCTCTATGTAAAACCAAAAGCCGCATCTCTCATATGTTTTACATATCATCATTTTCATAAGTAAACAATTCATCTTTTCTTCATTCTTCTGGTTGTTTTACATACTATCCTCCTCTAGAGCTTAATTTTGACCCGCATGTGCATGAAGCGCCGCCTCAAGTGCATTTCTAAAAACCAAGATAGTAAGCATAAACAAGCATGAACATAACAAACTCTGAATCAGACAAGTCAATGAGTTATTGTAGAAATGGCTGCTATGTATAAAATTTTAAGGACTCACGAATTTCGAGTGGTAAATTTTAGTGAACGGGTCAAATGGGTAATTATTCACAATAATTCCTTTTCAAATGCCGTACTTCATATCATGAATTAATTTTTTCAAATACATGTGGGTGGTTTTCAATTCTGTAACTTAGGATTTTTTTTAATTATCCTAGCTTATTTATAATTGTTCATTTGGGTAGTGCAGGGGCACAATTGACAACAATTCCTGTCCAGATGCAACAGTTATACAGGTGTGTTCTAAATGATCCTGTTTTTTTAGGTTGGGATGTTGGGTTAGGTTGTATATACGCAATCTGGATTCTTGGTTTAAAAGCGCAAAGCGCATCTAGGCGCCAACCTGTGCGCCTTATGTAACACTAGGCGAGCATTGTACGAAAAGCGCAAAAGCGCAAGAAAAAAGCCCCTGAGGCGCGCTTTTCGTACATAAGGTGTTTTTGTGCTTAAAATTGTTATACATGTAGCTAAAAATGATGTACATTTAACTTAAATTATATATATATACACCTTATTTGTATCTATATTTTGAGCAAATGATGCTATAAAACCTATAGCATATATAAAAAATTATATAATCGTCTTGTGCCTCGCGTACGAAAAGCCCACCGCTTTTGCGCTTTGCGCCTCGGTTTTAGACCTCGTCGCTTTTGTGCACTTCACGCTTTTTAAAACCAAGTATGGATTATAATTATTCATGTTCGTTCGCTTAATATGGTCTGGTTATTGGTTTAATTCTCACGTTGAGAGTGTTAACAACCCGGGTATGTTACTTAAAGAGTTGTTATTTTGTGTGTGTTGGGTTGTATTATACACAATCTGGTTTATAATTGTTTGTCGATCCGTTTCTTAATGTTTAGGTAACTTCTTTATATACAACTCTTTTTATATACAAGTGTTATGATTATTCTGGTTGTATACGATGTCAATATTTTGATGTTTATTTTTATGGCATGAACATATTTTTAGTTTAATGGAAGTATCCATGGATTTTTCTATTAAATCAACTTTCATTGTATGTATTTAGCTAACATGGTTAACATGATGGAATCATATTATTTTCATCATATTATTTTTACTAGATGTGTGGATCCTTTGCTCTACCCCTGCCCATTATGCAACAATGGAAGCCATTACAGGACATGCTGATACTCTCAATGACCCATCCAATGACACCTAGAGAGTTGGAGGTATATTTCAAGTGATTATATATGTGTTAGTGGGCTGTTTATATATTGTATGAAACTAATTTATGTCAAAATTGTTGTTCTTTTCAGAAAGTATGATGAGCATGTTTGGAAACACTGACACGGGCATACGATTCCCTGATCTTCAGTTTTTGGCAATGGCATCGTCTCCTATACTTGCATCCGATGCTTTTTCAACTTTAATGTGAACATCATCAGTTTTTCTTGTATCAGCTTCTTAGAGCTTTGAAGTATATACATACAGGTCTGTTGTTTTTCTTTGGTATAAAACTTTTAAGTCTTTTTGGCCTTCTTAGTTCTTAGATGGGTTAGAATATCGGGCTTGGGGTCGGTGGAAATAAAAAAGGAAAGGAATAAAAAAAATCCTGAGTGGGATTGGAACTTAGAGTTAAATCTGTTTAGGACAACTACATGCTTTGTTTTTTTACATGTGTGCCTCATTTTAGTTATATCACCTGATCGAATTTCAGTTGATAAGTTATTGATGAAGCAATTTAGGATATATATTTTTTAACCCCTAAACCATGCTGCTTGGCCAAAACCGGTCAAGTTGGCCATTTCAAATTCTCACCCCGCAATGCTTTAGTTTCTTTTATTATAAGGTTTTATTTGGATCCCGCGGCAACGCGCGGGTAAACACACTATTATCTTATTAAGGAAGAGTGATGGCCAACATGGTCATTTTCACCTCCACACAACTTAACATGCACAATGTACAACATATTTAAGCAATAAATTTAAGGGTATTATGGGGATATTAGTGAGAATTAAGACACTTAGAGGGGTAATGTTGACATTTCACCCACCTCATCCTTTGCAATATCAAACCACTTTTACAATCCTACCCTCTTTTCCCATCCATGCCCTCACAATAGTCTGTTTGCCTTCCCTTCCCCTCAACTGACAATCCTCTCCCCTTCCATCTCTTTTAATATCTTCTTATCTCTCATTCAATAATATTTAACCTTCTTAAACTCTCTAAACTCTCTCCCTCTTCATTATCAAGCGTCAGTTTTTTGCTATACCAAGCAAATCAAGAAACTTGCAAATGAATCTATTGATAGGGAAGCTTTATCGATGGTCTAAACATATTTGTCCAGCCATTGCTTGTTACAAAGAGTGCCCGAGGTATCTGATACTATCTCCTCTCTTTTAAAGTATGATAATTGATGAACGTTCAGTTTGTTGTCATATTTCTTTAGCTTTTTGGTAAAAAACGGTTAATTTATTAGTTTTTTGCCACAACTTTGTTACTACTTGAGTGACGTATTGATTTCTTTTTTGCAGACATTGCCCATATATTGATTTCCTTTTCGATGGTTAATTTATTAGTTTTCATCAACCGTGAACATAGTTTTTTTACTATTATTATTACTTTTTCTGTGTGAGTCTACGTGCGCGCGCGATTGTGAGAGCGCGCTGCCAGAAAACTTACAAGACCCCACCAATACTCTGCTAATCAATTAGATCGGGTACAAGTACAACGCAGCTTGCGCGGGGCAAGTGGCCTTCAAGAAGTTTACAAAGCACAAATCAATGGAAGCTAAATTCGAACCTGAGACAGAGACGTCTACCATAGCGTCGCCTCTTGAAGGTTAAGGTGACCCAGTTGAGTGTACATTAGTATGGAAATCTATATGTAAAGCATTATGGTTGAAATCAAAGATCTAAGATAGATTGTCTATCTTTTTAATTGGATGGGGTGACAGTTAATTAGTTGTTACTTCGTTATTATTATGCAGCATTACATGTTAAATGGTGAAGTAAATGAGCAACTTGTTGATGCTGCCAATGTGGGTGATGGTGACGTGGTGCTTGAAATTGGTCCAGGAACCGGGTCCTTCACCAATGTCCTTGTTGAATCTGGTGCAAATATTCTTGCCATTGAAAAGGTTTTTCTTTCGTTAATATTCTTGCTATCCATTTGTCCACATGATAAATTATAAACAGGTCATCTTTCTTTTTTCTGATGTCTGTAGGATCTTTACATGGCTGCACTTGTAAATAAACGCTTTTCAGGCACTAATCGTGTTAAGGTAATACATTACTATATGTGTTTTTACTAAATATTTTGTTATTCTCATGGGATATTAAGCATGAGTTCACTGATCGACTAACTTCAATAATATATGTATCGAAATTGATGAAAGTTAACATAAATATGCAATGTCTGATTGTGTAGGTAATACAGGACGACTTTACAAGGTGCCACCTTCGATCTCATTTGTCATCATTTTTACGAAGTGATTATTCAGAAGGAATTTCGTATGCAAAGGCGAACAAACTTTAAATTTTTTGTGCTACATTGGCTGTTGGAGATGGCTCCAAAACGAGATTTTGGAAAGACAAGTGGGCTTTAGAGGAGTCACTCATGTGTGTGTTTCCTGAGTTATTCAAATTGGCGAAGAATAAGGAGGCTTCGGTCAGGGAGGCCTTCGGACCTGGGAGTGGATCAAGAATCCGAGCACAGAAGCTGAACTTGCCAAGCTTGAAGGGCTTATTGTAATTCTGACTAAAATAGCTTTAAATGATGGGAGTGATGTGTGGATGTGGGAGAACATTGAAGGCCAGGGTTTTCCTGTCAAAGAAGTCCATAAAGAAATCGCCTTGAAGAAGAACAACCAACACATCGATTCGGGATTCAGATGGAACCGCTGGGTGCTATTGAAATATAATATTCTGGTGTGGAGGGCCATGGCAGGAAAGATAGCAGTGAAGTCGGGACTAATCAAAAGGGGAGTTAGCCTTGCGGACGCTTTATGTCCTAGGTGTGGCTATGTTCAAGAGGATGTCGATCATGTATTTGTCGGGTGCTTGTGGTCGAGAGGACTCTGGTGGAACATTATGAGATGGTTAAAAATCCCATGGCCTGGAAACATTAATTCCCTTCAGGAGCTGCTCACTGTCGTGTCTAATAGCCCGGGTTATAAGAAGTGGAAGAGGATCGTGCACATGGTGGTTTTGGCGACGGCAGGTAGAATATGGGGCGCGAGGAACTCCAAGGTTTTTGAGAGTAATTTCATTCCGATTTCAACGATGCTGGACCAAGTTGAAGAAGACACGTTCGTATGTGTCTGTCACCGGACTAACCTTCAAAACCCATCTTTGGAAAACTGGAAAGACTTCCAAATATTTGAATTGCTGTAATGTTTGGGTTTACTGTTTGCGTGGGTTCGTGTCTTTGAGTTTTTTGGTGTACTCTCTCAGTCACTGGCTGGCTCTTTATAGTTTTTATAAAGCGATTGCAGTTAAAAAAAAATATAACTACAGATATAGTTAAACAACTTCTGCCAATGGGTGACATCTTCTCAGAAGTAGTCTTACTACTTCAGGTTTGAATTTCTTGTTTCTGTCATGCATGTGATAGTTTTTTGTGACTTGTGATTTACAAAATACCGTGTCAAGCGTCTCATTATTTCCATATCTACATTGACATCTTTATTTATCTTCATAACAATACACACAATGAATATGTTGAATGACCCAAATGAACATAGCTTTATCATGGAGAAAACCTATTTCCTGGTATGATTGTTTAATAGTGGTACATTTTTGGGATGAAATTGTTCAGGAGGAAGCTACTATGCACATGGTGGATTCATCCTTGAAGACATTCGAGTGCAGGCCCATCAATATATTCATTAATTTCTATTCAGATGAAACAACAATCAAACCTATTGCTGGTAAATTTTAGGTTGAATAACTTATAATCTTGTTTCTTTTCTTGTAACCGTGTTTGAACCTTTATCTGCAGATCCTGAATACAAATTTAAGGTCTCTCAACCTAAAGTAAGTGTTCGATGCTTTTGTTAATTATCCCTGAAGACAAAAATCTTAAAAAACTTTACAAATTTCTTAGTGTTGAATATATATCCTTTTTTTTTTTTTTGTAAATTAATTCATATTATCTTGACATTCTTTTGTGCAATAGGTATGTTAGAAGTTTGTAATCAAGAAATTGAAGTGATAATCAAAAGTCAACCGAAAAAGTCAAACCACAGAATTGGCGCCAATATGAAAGGACATGTCGGTTGTAGTATAGTTGTGTCGGTTAGTTATGAAACGGTTATTTAACCGTCAGTTTGTATGGGTATAAATACCCCTATTATGTATCATTTATTTGTGTGGAAATATAGAAGTGTGTGTGCATATCATATCCTTTCCCGCCCTCTGTTCATATACGAGTCCCTGCACAGCATCATTTGTGCATACTCAAACAAATCAATCCATCATCCGTCATCCGTATAACCAAGTCGTATGTAGGCAAAACATGGAAAACAACAAGGTAGATGCAGCTGTTGCATGTTTAGACTGAAACAAGCAGCAGACTACCCCCAAGTTTCATCAACCAAGAGCTTCTTTTCGATGATGTTGAATATGATATCTATAGAGACACCCGCTGCAACGCGCGGGCATTCCCACTAGTGATGAATAGTCGCCCTGTTGTTTCTGTTCAAAGTTACGGGTTTGATTCCGACCTTACGAATGGCCGCCCTGCTACTTCCTTCCAATATGGTTGACATGTGACGACGCCCACAAAATGAGGCCCCATGACTTTATGCATTAACACACGCAACTTCCACTAGGTCTTAAAAGAACGAATTTGGACGATTATCTCGCAGAGCACTCAGAACAACTTTACAGAGGCGTACGGTGTTTTCTAAAGTAAACATTTTGGGATCCATAACCAACTTAGTTAGCAGTACCATCAAGGGCCGGGGGGGGGGGGGGGGGGGGGGGGGTGGCGGGGGTGAAAACCCAAGTGACCCTTTCTTTATATGATTTCATAACCATCTATCTTTTATTTGTTTGTTTTTATGTCTTTTTTTTATAAAAATCTACAAAACCACTCTTTTTTATGGCTTAACTAGACGTTAATAACATTTCGGTACTGAAAACACTTGTACCATTAGACGAACTCGGTATTTTACCATCACTAACTTACGCCAACGATGGGTGCACTTGCCCCAATGTGATGTTTTTAGTGATTGTATCGTATCGTGTTTTACAAATTTAAGACTCGATTTCATGCAAAAACCGGCTAAAAAATAACCAATATTTATATACACTCGAGCTCACATTAGTCATAAAAGCATGGTGTTTTCTACTTTGGTTATTTGATAACCCGGTGAGTCATAGGGCCATGCATGGGTTGATTTTAGGCTAAAACCATACTATAACCAAAATGTTGGTTCTTCGCTGCTAGATAATTGATCGGTTTTATGTATGGGTTTAGTTTTTAATCAATTTTCTGATTAAATTTGGGCTAGAATGTTTAGGCTTGAAAAAAGGTTGGCTCAAAATAATAAGTATAGGTCAAAAACTTTGTGCCTAACTGTATGTGTAGTGGTGCCCGTTGTGGGCGTTTTGGGCATTATAACGCCCCCCAACACCGCCCCCTTGGGGGTTATGGGGCGTTTTCGGTGGCAGCCGTTATACACATAACGGGCGTTTTTTTTAAAAGCATTTTTATATTATTTTTTTAATCTTTTTCCACACCCTCTTCCCACTACACCATTCTCACTACAATAATTACCCAATCATTTATAACCCCTCATAACCCCCCTTCCCACTACACCCTCTTTTTTCATAACCCCCTTCTATTACTTTTTAATATTTTAATACCCATAACCCCTATAACCCCACCACTACACATACACTAATAAGTATAGGACTAGAATGTTTAGGCGTATAGGTCAAAAACTTTGTGCCTAATCTCTTTCTTAAACAATTATTTTGAGCCACCTCAAAATTTTTACTTTCTTAAACAAATAATACATTTTTTCATACTTTTATCATTACATTTGCTCTCTCCTCACTCACAACCACTTATAAAAATATTAAAATATTTATAGGGGTGAACAGTGTCCCCCAAATATAGAGGTGAATAGTGCTTTCACCAAATACTCTCTCTCGTCCACTCACAACCACTTACACCCACCCTATATAATTTGAAGGACACACTCACATACATTTGATGGACCACCCTATATAACCGTTTTTTTAAAACAAAGCATCCAAATTACATAGGTAGAACAAATAGTCATGCTTTAACGAGACACATTTTCACGAGTACATCATCTCAACCAAGTACCCACGACCTGATGGTTTAGTGGTATGACTCTTGACCCCCCACAAATAACAGTGTGGGTTCAGAATTTCGTACAAGTGCAGGGTTAGGTGATATTTAAGCGTACAAAACTGTTGTTGAAAAACGCAAACAAACCCAATCCGAATAACGTTGAAAGCAGACCCAGTAAAATAATTCAACTCAAATCCATTTTATACAAATGAGAGCTTGGTTAAAAATTCACAACAGCCGAGGCCCTAACCGCGCCCATACAGTCAACCCAGCCGAGTAATGATTAACCCACTGGTCACGACCTTGGTCGATGTATTTAAGATTTTCAGACCCATTCGATAAAACTGTATACGTTACTCAAAATAACCATCATTTCGAGCATTCAGCCCAACAAAAAGGGTTCATTTTAGCCCATCAAAGACAAAAAAAAAAAAGTCAACTGTTCATCTTTTGAACAGAAACCAACCATCCCATATGAAAACTTGATCCAATCCTCCATTATGTTTACTTCAAATCGCGATAAGAACATGTACTCGAGCCACCCAACGCGATCAAGAAAAGATTTTTAATTTTTGTTTTTCATGTGTTTGCTGATTGAGAAGGTACCCTTGTATGGTTGTGATCTCCTTCATAAGTGACAATAAGCATTGTTAAGTCATCCAAACACCTCTCCACATGCTTCCTTGCTGGACAACCTCTCATGCTGCTGCATTTATAGTAACCCCTGTTCACCAGTAACCAAACAAACACTCTTTAGTTGGATAAACTAAACATACTTAATGTAAAATGCATTAAAAAGTCGAACATTGAGTCATCACCCTATCGCAAGAATACGAGTTAAATGTCACAAATTTGACCAGTTTAATTATGAATGTGTGGATTTTAATTGTGGGCTTATCTCAAAAAAAAAAAAAAAAAAAAAAAAAAAAAAAAAAAAAAAAAAAAAGAAGCAAAAATAGCTGAAAACGGAAGTGTCAAACGGGTCAAACACGCTGAAAGTTGCTCAGGTACTATTATCAACGCATACAAACACCTAAAGTTGTGTAAGTGTTTGTGAGTCAACCCAATTTTGACATATCAAAATAAACGTGTCAAGCCACTTGTGAGCTGCTCAAGATCAGCTTGCTATAAGCTCAAATCAAGCCAAGCATAAACGAGCTCAAGCCTAAAAATAAGCTTGTTTAATTCACGAGACCGGGGCCGAGCTTCACTTATCAAGCTCAGGTTGGCTTGTGACCATAAACAAGCCTACTATTTATATAGTTTTTATTTAATATATTAAATATATATTCATATAATAATAACTTTAACTATAATAATAATTAAATAAAAATTAATTATATTTATACATGTATATAAATTAATTAAAAAATAATAAACGAGCCAAGCCCAAGCCGAGCTTGAGTTCTCGGCTTCTCGCAAGTTAAAAGAGCTGCCCTTGGGCTCGGCTTACACTCCTATCTAGAACCTATTACCAATCCGCCCGACCTGTCCATTTTACCACCTTTAGTTGAATAACACTTATACAATATAAACAAGTATATTATATAAAATCAACCGTGACACACAAACTCGGGTTTTAAATTTCCAATATTAGGGCGCCTTTGCGCCTATCCTTTTTCCTAAAGGCGCGCACCTCAGGCACTTTTTTGTCAAAATTTCAGTCGCTTTTTCACCTGAGGCGCGCCCCTCACGTACACAGGGTATTTTTTATGCATAAAAATGTTGTACCTTGGTGTTTTTGGCTTGTACATATAGGTAAAATCACATAAAAACCTCATTTATAGCTATATTTTGGGTAAATAAAGCTAAAAACTCATGGAATATATAAAAAAATTATATAATTAGTGTGACCTTCGGGTACAAAAATCCCACGCTTTTTGCGCTTCGCGCGTATACCTCGTCGCTTTTTTGCCCCTAGCGCTTTTTAAAACTAAGGTACTATCATGCACACGCTAATGCAACATAAATATTGATGATCAATGGTGTGTGATTATACTCATCACCCATTGAACTATATAATCATAATCATCAAATCTGAGTTGGCAACATAAAATTTTTAAAACAAATTAATATTCTAATCATATTAGCCAGTGAATCTTTTTTAAGGTACCTGGGATGAGGAGAACCTTTGATAGGCTTCTGACCGTATTTCCTCCAAGAATATTCATCTGGGGGGATATCCGCAAGTTTGTTGCTAACAGCCGGTACTTTGACTGACCTCTTGATCCTGTGCTTCCTAATAAACAAAACAGAAAGAAAAAATAAATAAATTTTGATAACACGAGAGGGCTTTTGGGTACATGCTTTAAGCGATATTAAATATGCAAATTTAGTTAATCAGTGGCAATAATACTCATCACAGAAGATAGTGTTTGGTGCATTCTAATTTATAAAAATGTATTAATATATATAAAAGAATTGATAGTCGGTGATGTGGCGTTCAATGGTGGCCTTAACCCCCTCCTTGAATGTGCCACGTGGCATAATGAGGTGAAGATTTTATTATTTTTGAATTATTTCGTTTTTATCTATTAATAAAAAGAAAAAGGATGTCATGTGGCATTGAGATATTTTAGGAAAAAAAGAATTTAAAAATAAAATTAGATTTTTCTCTCTCATGTTTTCTCCTATAAATTTTAAAAGTTAATATATTTTATATACGAGATTTTTTAAAGAAAAAAAACTTACACCAAATTAACGAGCGTTTTATTATCTCTCCAACGAGTACCATAGTGCTATATAAAAAACGGAGAAAAAAAACGACTATTTTTTGTAGGGTTTTGTTCATACAGGAAAAAAAAACACAAAGTGTTCAGGTTATTCATTAATCATGTATAGGCAAGACATCAATTATGTTTAAACCAGTAAATATGAATTCTATTTACAACAGGTGTTAGCATTGGAGTTGTACATTAATTTAGGTTAAGTTTTAATATTAGAGTTATACATTTTAAGGTTAGGCGTTAACATTGGAGATACAATGTTAAAATTGATATTTAATATTAGATTTCTCAACCCGGGACACTCCCGGGATATAAATCTAGTGATAGATAAAAGAAAGGAAAAAAGTCTAAAAAATATGATAATAGAATAGGGAGTGTTGGAACGTGTATTTTAAAAACGTATATGATATTGAATAAATCTCCTGTGATGAGGAAAGTCCGCCCTCATCTCACACTCCTCAGACCCTACTCATAGCTATGCTATTAGTGGGATTATATTTGGTACATTTGTTCGTCATGCGATATTGAAGAATAAAAAACAAGGTATTTACTATTTAGATTATAACTAATGACTTTGAAAAGATAGTGTTTGGATGGGCTTCTTTGAGTCACTTTTATTGTAATTATTAAAAAAAACGACAATTAAGATTAAGCGAAAGTGTCCAAATTAGGGCATTAGAGGTAAATAAAACATTTAGCAATTAGCATTCCCCTTTTATGACCCGTTTAGTTGCAACTTCGTATCAAAATGATTTTGTAAAGCCTATATATTCATATAGTAATAAGCATAATCTGTTTATCGAAACGCTGAAAGCCGATTAAAAATTTATTCTCATGACTTCAAGTCGCAAAAGTACAACCAAACGCCACCATAACATAATTTATAACTAAAAAAATTGAAATGAACCGTGAGTAACAAAGCAAAGATATTAACCTCTTCTTGCAGTGACATCTCCCCGAACTCCCACATTTCACGCTCCCATCATCTCCCCTACCCGAGCACCTCGGTTTATGGTGCGTCGTTTGATCACTTGACCTCGTTGACCCGATCAAATGAAACGACTTACATACTTGTTAACCCAAACCATACATATAAACATTTTCTTTATGATTTTTGTTCTTTATCCCTAAGTAATAAAAAACCTACAAATCCATTGACTTTTTAAGATGTTATCTTTTAATTTCCCTAGATAATAAAACTACATGATGTAACACTTTTAATTTTAAAAAAAAAAAAACTTTAACTTATAAGATTTTCACCTAATAAGAGTTTATATACAAAATGCTATCATAAAATTTCATATTTATAACATGTTTAAGGAAGTGGTGATAAGAGTATAACTGAGAGCGTAACTTAAAAAATACAAGCAGAAGTGAAAGTACAATATAGATAACATATTCAATTAGGGATGTAATCAAGTCGATACAACTCACGGGCTACCTAGGATTGACTTTGAAATGAACTTTGTATAAGCTCAAGTTTGGGATTGACGAGTAGAGTGTAGACTTTCGAATTTAGCTTGAGTGCTAGAATACTAAGCTTAGGGGCGAAGCATTAGAATGGTCAGATAGTGCCCCAGCCGCCACCTTTTTTTTTTGTCTAAGTAGTGTAAATTTTTCCGTTGTCATCCGAAAAAAATTGTATATATTGAATCTGGCCCCACCGATTTGGAAAAAAAAAAAAGGTCTTGTGACTTTCGGGCCCCTACCATCTAAAAGTTTAAGCTCCGCCACTAACTAAACTCATAAACTTCTGAGCCTTATCGAGCATGAGAAATTTTACATCTATACCACGTTGTTTGTATATGTATTGATGTACTCGTGGTGGTTATAAAACTACTGATATTTAAACACAAAACAAGTTTAAAATTTTTAAAAAATGATATGATACGTCCACTTAATACAATACATAGAGGGGAAGTGCATCCATCGTATAATATTATAGCTTTGACTGGATATCGTTTAAGGATACAAAGGCTGTTGAAACTAGAAATCAGTCATTGTCTAGTCAAGTCCAAAAGGACGAGTTTGAAGTAACTTTTAGAAAACACTAAAACGAAGGAATGTAAACAATAATCAACCACAAGAAATAATCACTTAGGTTCGATTCCCCTTAAATGATACAATCGATTTCAAACTATGGATTCTCAAAATATCACTGCCCAAATGTGGAAATGGCTTCGATTGTGGTTATCAAATCATATGCCTATTTATAAAGTTGCCATTAACATATCACATTGCAACCACCTAAAGTTATTATATTAAGCAAGTGATGATGTTTGTGTCAACCACCACCATCTTGATTCACATTGATACCCCCAACCTCAATGCAAACCTATCTCCATACCACCACCATCATCTTCCTTTCCCTTGAAATCCGTAACCCCACTACAAACTCACCACCAACCACCATTGTCACGCAAAGTCACCACCACCTACAACCATCTCCCCCGCACCACATACCAATACACCATCCATTTCCCACTGCTGCAACATCCGCAATACCCACCCGCATCGGAGTTGCATGTTTCAGATCTTATCAAGTTTGGACAATTTAGATTGCAGGTTGTATAAAGTTTGACCAACGAGTCAACCAATGACTTCATGTTTGGCTCTCCTTATTTCCACCTCCTTATAACTTATTACTTTTTTAAAAAGTTGATAAGTTAAAAAAGTGTTTGGGAAATGTGACTTATCACTTCTACTTATGAGGTTTTATAACATGAAAAATGAGTTTTTGAAAAGTAAGTAGATAGTAACTTTTCAAAACTCCTTATGACTTTTTGTAAAAAGTTATAAGATGTTTGGCTCTCCTTATTTCCACCTCCTTATAACTTATTACTTTTTCAAAAAATTTAATAAGTTAAAAAAAAGTGTTTGATAAATGTTAAGAACTTAATGTTTTGACCTTTCATTTGCCTATAATAAGTTATTTTGGAAAAGTAATGAATGTCTGACTTTTTGAAACTCCTTATAACTTATTGGTGGATATTTACCTACATGCCCTCCTTATATCCTTATACCTATCCTCCTTATATCTTTTTTGGCCATTTTTTTTAACGGCCAACAAATCAATTTCCGAGCACTTGTACCATTAGACGAACTCGGTATTTTACCATCACCAACTTACGCCAACGATGGGTGCACTTGCCCCAATGTGATGTTTTGGTGGACCAAATGTGAATGCTCTACCATGTGAGTTAACCGTTTTTTTTTTTTTAAAACAAAGCATCCAGATTACATAGGTAGAACAAATAGTCATGCTTTAACGACGCATTTTCACAAGTACATCATCTCAACCAAGTACCCACGACCTGATGGTTTAGTGGTATGGCTCCCCCCCCCCCCCCCCCCCCCCCCACACACACACACACAAATAACAGTGTGGGTTCAGAATTTCGTACAAGTGCAGGGTTAGGTGATATTTAACCCAATCCGAATAACGTTGAAAGCAGACCCAGTATTATGATTCAACTCAAACCCATTTTATACAAATGAGAGCTTGGTTAAAAATTCACAACAGCCGAGGCCCTAACCGCGCCCATACAGTCAACCCAGCCGAGTAATGATTAACCCACTGGTCACGACCTTGGTCGATGTATTAAAGATTTTCAGACCCATTCGATAAAACTGTATACGTTACTCAAAATAACCATCATTTCGAGCATTCAGCCCAACAAAAAGGGTTCATTTTAGCCCATCAAAGACAAAAAAAAAAAAAAAAAGTCAACTGTTCATGTTTTGAACAGAAACCAACCATCCCATATGAAAACTTGATCCAATCCTCCATTATGTTTACTTCAAATCGCGATAAGAACATGTACTCGAGCCACCCAACGCGATCAAGAAAAGATTTTTAATTTTTGTTTTTCATGTGTTTGCTGATTGAGAAGGTACCCTTGTATGGGTGTGATCTCCTTCGTAGGTGACGATAAGCATTGTTGAGTCATCCAAACACCTCTCCACATGCTTCCTTGCTGGACAACCTCTCATGCTGCTGCATTTATAGTAACCCCTGTTCACCAATAGCCAAACAAACACTCTTTAGTTGGATAAACTAAACATACTTAATGTAAAATGCATTAAAAAGTCGAACATTGAGTCATCACCCTATCGCAAGAATACGAGTTAAATGTCACAAATTTGACCAGTTTAATTATGAATGTGTGGATTTTAATTGTGGGCTTATCTCAAAAAAAAAAAAAAAAAAACAAAAAAAAAAAGCAAAAATAGCTGAAAACGGAAGTGTCAAACGGGTCAAACACGCTGAAAGTTGCTCAGGTACTATTATCAACGCATACAAACACCTAAAGTTGTGTAAGTGTTTGTGAGTCAACCCAATTATGACGTATCAAAATAAACGTGTCAAGCCACTTGCGAGCTGCTCAAGATTAGCTCGCTATAAGCTCAAATCAAGCAAAGCATAAACGAGCTCAAGCCTAAAAATAAGCTTGTTTAATTCACGAGCCCGGGTCCGAGCTTCACTTATCAAGCTCAGGTTGGCTCGTGACCCTAAACAAGCCTACTATTTATATAATTTTTATTTAATATATTAAATATATATTAATATAATAATAACTGTAACTATAATAATAATTAAATAAAAATTAATTATATTTATACATGTATACAAATTAACTAAAAAATAATAAACGAGCCAAGCCCAAGCCGAGCTTGAGTTCTCGCAAATTAAAAGAGCTGCCCTTGGGCTCGGCTTACACTCCTATCTAGAACCTATTACCAATCCGCCTGACCTGTCCATTTTACCACCTCTAGTTGAATAACATTTTTACAACATAAACAAGTATATTATATAAAATCAACCGTGACACACAAGCTCAGGTTTTAAATTTCCAACATCCATGTATCATGCTAGGCGCAAGGCGCAACCTAGGGCGCCTCAAGGCTTTGCGCCTATCCTTTTTCCCAAAGGCGTGCACCTCAGGCGCTTTTTTGTCAAAATTTCAGTCGCTTTTCACCTGAGGCGCGCGCCTCACGTACACATGGTATTTTTTATGCATAAAAATGTTGTACCTTGATGTTTTTGGCTTGTACATATAAGTAAAATCACATAAAAACCTTATTTATAGCTATATTTTGGGTAAATGAAGCTAAAAACTCATGGAAGATATATGGGATATATAAAAAAAATTATATAATTAGTGTGCGCTTCGGGTACGAAAATCCCACGCTTTTTGTGCTTTGCGCTTCGCGCGATGCGCTTATACCTCGTCGCTTTTGTGCGCCTAGCGCTTTTTAAAACTAAGGTACTATCATGCACACGTTAATGCAACATAAATATTGATGATCAACGGTGTGTGATTAAATTCATCACCCATTGAACTATATAATCATCAAATCTGAGTTGACAACATAAAAATTTTAAAACAAATTAATATTCTAATCATATTAGCCAGTGAGTCTTTTTTAAGGTACCTGGGATGAGGAGAACCTTTGATAGGCTTCTGACCGTATTTCCTCCAAGAATATTCATCTGGGGGGATATCCGCAAGTTTGTTGCTAACAGCGGGTACTTTGACCGACCTCTTTATCCTGTGCTTCCTAATTAACAAAACAGAAAGAATAAATAAATAAATTTTGATAACACGGGAGGGCGGTTTGGGTACATGCAAATTTAGATAATCAGTTGCAATAATACGCATCACAGAAGATAGTGTTTAGTGAATTCTAATTTATAAAAATGATAGATAAAAGAAAGGAAAAAAGTTTATAAAATATGATAATAGAATAGGGAGTGTTGGAACGTGTATTTTAAAAACGTATATGATATTGAATAAATCTCCTGTGATGAGGAAAGTCCGCCCTCATCTCACACTCCTCAGACCCTACTCATAGCTATGCTATTAGTGGGACTATATTTGGTTCATTTGTTCGTCATGCGATATTGAACAATAAAAAACAAGGTATTTACTATTTAGATTATAACTAATGACTTTGAAAAGATAGTGTTTCGATGGGCTTCTTTGAGTCACTTTTATTGTAATTATTAAAAAAAACGACAATTAAGATTAAGCGAAAGTGTCCAAATTAGGGCATTAGAGGTAAATAAAACATTTAGCAATTAGCATTCCCCTTTTATGACCCGTTTAGTTGCAACTTCGTATCAAAATGATTTTGTAAAGCCTATATATTCATATAGTAATAAGCATAATCTGTTTATCGAAACGCTGAAAGCCGATTAAAAATTTATTCTCATGACTTCAAGTCGCAAAAGTACAACCAAACGCCACCATAACATAATTTATAACTAAAAAAATTGAAATGAACCGTGAGTAACAAAGCAAAGATATTAACCTCTTCTTGCAGTGACATCTCCCCGAACTCCCACATTTCACGCTCCCATCATCTCCCCTACCCGAGCACCTCGGTTTATGGTGCGTCGTTTGATCACTTGACCTCGTTGACCCGATCAAATGAAACGAACTCCCATCTAAAGTAGTCACACTCCCTTCCATACTCATCGAAGACATAAACGACCTATTTGACGAAATAGTAGGCGTACACGCAGCACCATCAAAATTCAAATTAATCCCACTATTACTCCGCCGATACATCATCTCCGCCTGCTGTTTAAGCTGCAACTGCGCCGGCTGCTGGTGATTATGTTGCAGAAACTGGTAACTTGAATTAAGGTTACCATTTTGTTGGCCATTCCCAATTTGAATAGAATTCTTATTATTCCCAGTCAAACTCAACTCGAGCGACGGTTTGTCACTCGCTAACGAAAGCGTTCCCTTGACGCCATTCGGAACACTTTCTTGAAAAGGGTATGTCTGGTTTTGAACTTTTGACACAAACTGAAGTGGTCTTACTTGTTCTTGAACAGGAATATTATCAATAAGTATGTTTTTTGGGATCAAGACTTGATTTTTATAAAACTTTCTTACTCTAGGATGACTTAAACCCCCATCAAGAAGAGATACAACTTTCTTGAACCTAACTACAGCTTCATCTGTTTGTACCTTAAGGTTTCTTGATTGTACATGATCTAAGGGCTGAGCTAATAAATTAAGAATTCTATGGCAACTTTCAACAGCAGCTTTATTAGCTACTTCAATTTCCTCCATTAAATCCCTAAAATTAAATTAAATCCCTAAAATAAAATAAAATAAAAAAAACCCTAATTCCCAAATCCCTAAAAAGATCTAATTATAAAAAAAAAAACTTAAAAAACAAACAAAATTCTATAACTTTATCATGATACAAGTGATAAAACACAAAAAAGATTGATACCCAGATGAAATTACATAAATTAATGAAGTGGGTATAAGATAACAGATGAAGAATCAAGAAAAAAACAGACCTTTTTTTAAAGAAGATAATAAGAACCCTAAATCAAGATTGTTTAAATCTTGATGATTGAAATAAATGATTACCAGATGGTTGATTCATGAGGACAAAAGAAGAACACCAAGAACATGATGCTAGTTTTTTTATTATTAATTTTTTTTTAATTAAAAATAAAAATGAGGAATTTTCTAGAGAGAGAGAGAGAGATGGTGCAGAGAGAGAGAGAGAGAGAGGGGTCAGAAGAAAAAGACTGCCGTCTCTGCTATTGATTTCAAAGGTGGGTCCCACTCGTTGAAATTGGGAATACATTTTCCACTTTTTTGTTTTCTAGTGTATTATTTTTTTTAAATTAAATTATTAAATATTAATAATAATAATATTTTGTTTTCTAGTGTATTATTATTATTTTTTTAAATTAAATTATTAAATAATAATAATAATAATATTTTTAGGTCTATTATAGTTTTATCTTAAAATGGAGTTGATTGAAAGTTAAAAGGAGTTGATTGTTCGGTACTTCGAATGGTCCATGAATTTATTGAGTGGAAATTTCATTTTTGATTCTAACTTTTGAAAAGTTAATACATATGTTATGTGCTCTAACGTGTTTGCTAAAACGTCACACGTTACGTAATACACCTTACACAGTTTCAAAACGTTTGATTCTAATATATAATTTCTTAAAATAATTTTTTTACGATTACATAATTTGAGACATTGCTATGAATAACTCGTTTGACCCCTGTCAAAAAATAGGTAGTTTCCAGTGCCAGAGGATGAAAACGTGTTGGTTTTCCTCACATGCTTTAAATGTTTTTCTACTTTCTTAATTAGTTATATCCTTAATATATTTTTTAATAAATACTCAATTTATTATTTGAATGTTTAATGTAGACATTTATCGTAAATCATCTATTGTATATTTGATAATAAATGCACAATCGTTTACATTAATTTTAGCTTATTTTTTTCTTCATTAAGGATGGAAGAAAAATGATCTCACTTCTCTTTCTTTCTCTCAAGTTCCCTTTAAATTAGAAAGATTAAAAATCACCCTAAATTTTTTTTTATTATCCCTCTCATTCCCTCATTTTCTCTCCTACAAAAAACTCTGGAACACATTTTCCCCACCTCATTCACAATCTCTTCTCTTCCACCCTTTAATGAAAATCTGGAACAGAGTGTAAATTAATTAACGGGTGAAATGGTTAATATATACGTTGGATTTTTCAAAAGAGATGGAGAATGACAAAATACTTATAACCTACAATTGTTAAGTTCTGCCCCTATTTTTTAAACATCCATAACTTTTTCTACGACATTATTTAAAAAAAAATACACCAAAAAAAAAACAAGTTTTTATCCTTTTTCATTTGCATACCTTATTGCTATATTTAAAAAAAAAATTGTGGGTTGATAACTTGCGTTTTTATGAGTTATAACTTGAGTTTTCTATCATCTGTAATTTTCATCTTTTTTATTAGGTATAACTTGCGTTTTATCACTTGCGTTTTATCAGGTTGTTGTATCAGGCTCAACAAAACGCAAGTTATCAACCCAACAATTTTTTTTTTAAATATAGCAATAAGGTATACAAATGAAAGAGGATAAAAAACTTGTCTTTACGGTGAAGTTTTCTTTAAATATTGTCGTATGAAAAAAAAGTAGCAGTCGTTTTTAAAATAGGGGTAGAACTTGAAAAAAAAAATCAACAATTATAGTGATGACAATAATATCCTTTTGGCTAGTGACATGTACCAACTTCTTATTTCTCCTTAAACTTTTTTACGTTAATGTATTTTTTTTACAATAGCCTAACCCGAAATTTAACGGATATGTACTGTAAGTATCATACATGTTACAAAGTTGTAAAATGTTTGATTCTAATATATAATTTCTTAAAATAATTTTTTACGATAAAATAACTTTTTTTAATAAAATTTATTTATTTAAATAGTTCTATAAATGTGCAAATTACATCAAAATAGCAGGAGACGGGCAACAAGCTATGTCGTCACCTATTTTTGAATGGCGAACCATATTCTGCTACAAACGAAACATTGCCCTTCTCTCGGAGTCGAGATATTGTCATATTGCTATGAAAAACTCGTTGGACCCTAGTTAAGAAACGGGTAGACTTTTCGGTGTCAGGGAGCCAAATGTATTAAAAGCTACGAGAACAAAAATGTGTTTGTTCTTGTTACAGACTTTAGCATCTTTTTTCCACTTTCTTAATTAGTTATATCTTTAATATATTTTATAAATAAATACGCAATTTATTATTTGAATCTTTAATTTTTTATTTATTTTTTTGAACGGCAAGTGGTGCAATCGATGGAGCTCCGGCTAACACCCTGGGCCAGCTGGTACTAATTACACATTTCACCTGGATTGGGGATCTCCCCAGGTGAAACTCCCACATGTGGTAAATATGGCTCCAACAAAAATTGAACCCTTAACCTCTACATGACCTCCACTCTAGCTTCCCCAATTTTCACCAATTGAGCTAGGCTTCATCGGCTATTTGAATCTTTAATATACACATGTATGGTAAATTATCTATTGTATATTTGATAATAAATGCACAAATCGTTTACATTAATTTTAGATTCTTTTTTTTTTCCCATTTTTACAAACCTAAGATATTGGGGCTGCAAACGAATTAAAACAAGACGTTATTCGTGTTCGTGTGTTCGTTTGTTAAGGAAATTATGTGTTTACGGACAATTCATTAACGTTTTACGAACGAGATTTTGTGTTCGTGTTCATTTGTTAAGAAAACACTCATATTCGTGTTCGTTTGTTAATTTTGTTCAAAAACAACGTATAGCTCTAATATCTAACCTAAAACAATGTACAACTCCAATGCAAACAACTGTTGAAAATACTAGTCAGGTGTCCGCGCATTGCGGTGAAAAACAACATTTAGTTAACATGTGCATTGTGTGTTGTACTTTAAGCAATTACAGTGCTAAAACTTAAATTTAAGAGGTCAATAAGAAATATATTATAATATATATATAGTATAGATGACTTATGTTCATTTTCGTTTGTTTTTGTTTCGGTAATTACTTAACCATAACATATCATTTTTAAATTTAAAAAAACTATAGCAATACTATACTCAAATTAAAAAGAAAAAAATGTCCGTTTATACGGTGTAATAACATTAGGAAAATATTAACGTATAAAAAAATTATGGACGTTTAAAAATCGTACGGGTAGTTAGTTAAAATAAAGGTGAAAAGTGTAATTGTTATTTGAATAAAAAAGTTGAGTAAGTTGTGGGGAACGTGTAAGTATTGTATAAAAGAAATATTTGCTCTAAAAAATAGTTAATATATGCATTGTGTGTTGTACTTATTTCTTTAGTAAATCTTTAAAATTGGCAGAAGTCAATTACCCTCCTTTGAAAAAACTAGCCTTGGCCCTCGTGGCTCGGCTCGATATATGGTTTAACTCAGGCTTGTGTATGTGAAATTAATATATAGATGAAAGTAATATATTTTGGCCCCAAACCTAATTCTAAAATTCAAATTTTGAAAGTCCCACTCATACTACCTATCTACCTCACCTCTTCATAATCCAATAAACCTTAACTTAGAGAGTGTTTGGGATTGAGTTTGGAGATGCAAAAGTGCTTTTGGTCAAAAGTGCTTATTGGCTTATGACTTTTTGGAAATGAGTTTTAAAAAAAGTGTTTGGATTAGCTTTTGGGATAAGAAACGTCAAAAAGTCAATAAATTGTTGTTTTTTTAAGTGTTTCGTTTAACTAATTGGTTGTATGAGTGGTACATTTGTAATTTTTTTCCAAAAGTCAAAAGCCAGGATTTCTAACTTTTCATAAACAGTTTTTCCACCCTTAAAAGCCAAAAGTTAAAACAGAAAGTGCTTTTGGGTTACACAAACAACATATTGACTTATTGGATTTTTGGAAAAGCCAATAAGTCAATAAGTTGTTTTGAAACTCAATCCCAAACACCCTCTTAGAAAAATAAAAAATGTATATGTATATATGTAATTTTATTTATTTATTTTTTGTTTTTTATTTTATAAATCTTTGTAAAAAAACAAAAAAAAATGAGTTGGCTCGAGCCAGCTCGAGCTCGGAGCGAACATTTACGAGCTGAGCTCGACTTTTCAGCTCGACCAGAAAAACAAGCTGAGCCGAGCTGGCTCGTTTTGTAATCGAGCTCGAGCTCAAGCTCAGCCTGGCTCGGCTCGGCTCGTGTACAGCCCTATGCACTGATCGGGTTTATCTCTATTGCTAAGTGTTATGTGCCTTATGTCCAAGGCTTGATACTAAACCACGTCGAGCTGGGGGTCTCACTAGAAGCAACCTCTCTATTCTTAGGGGTAAAGGTAAGATTGTCTATATCTTACCCTCCTCAGACCCTACCTTAGCTTTGCTATAGTTGGGATTAACTGAGTATGATAATGATGATTGTGAAAAAAACATGAAAACAACCACCTATACAAGAACACTCATGTAATGCAAAGAGCAAATAACTGAAATAAGTGAACCAACAAACTACTATAAAAACACTATAGCACTTGCTTCATTCGATTGTTAAGTAATCGAAAGCTCAGCTTATCGATCCATACGAGTACTATACGTCTATACACAAAACAGACATTCATTTCTAACAATACTTCTTGAAAAAGACTATGATTTAAGGGGTGTTAGTGTGCAAGAATGGAATGAAAAAATAATTTGCTAAAAAAAGCTAAACTTCCTTATGATTAATAAGAATTTGTGTTAAGAAATATCAAGTGATATTGCACTGCTGCAAGTAAGGGTGATTGAATTTGACATGTTTTCTCCAATAGCTTTTGTATTTCTCGATGCCGATATCTAACCATGGTTTCATAACTCCATCATAGTGTATGACTGCCGCCTGTGCGATATCTTCTTGTTTGATACCGGAATGATATCCTAATCCATGAACATGCCATTTTGGGTCCAAAACGGCGGTCTGATTGTAAAATGTCATCCAACCTATGGGTAAGCTACCAGCTTTCCACATCGGTTTCTTTTTTCCCTATAGTAGAAATTTAATGAATGTTTTCAAATTGTTATTGCAGCTGACTACTAAAAAGATAACCAAATTGGCATAGCCAACTGCTGTGGCAAATCCAGGAATGATTTCCAGGAGGTTCCTTTCGTAGACTTTTACTGATTTTCACTAATTTTTCAACTTTTTCCACTAAAATTTTCAATTTTTTTCCAAACCGAGGGTGTTCCTGGGAACCCAGGACTCCCAGGAACCCCCTGGAGCCGCCACCGGCTAACTGAACCGTTATTGGTAAGTTAGCTTTCTTAATTACTATAGGTTGTAATTTCAACCTGTTTACTTATGAATGAGTCAATTTGAGTTATATTTATCTCTAACCAGTCAAATTGGTCGAATAAAAAAAATAGTTAAGTAATAAACAAGGTTGAACAAGTTAAATGTCGTCCAAAGTGTATTATACAGGCATATAACCTAGTAATTCAAAACAACATTAGTAATAAATATATTCTTTTTTGTAATTAAACTATAAGCAAATTATTTAAAAAAAATGTTTACATGACAAAAAAGGAGTTTTGGGGCATCCCAGCCCAGCCCATTTTACATGTTACCAATCCCCCCATTTGCCACGTAAAAGGGGCATATTCGACCCATTTATCCAGATGGGTCAGTTAAACCCGTTTTTCGCTATATTTTATTTAACATGTTAAGAGGATAAAGGGGAATTAGAATTATCCTAACTTTGCTGGGTTGGAAGACAATAATCCCAACTTGAAAGTTGGAATTTAACAGACCCAACTTGTCATGGACTTTATTTCATTGGACCCAAACTAACTCGGGTTAACCAAGTTAGTTTTCTGCTGATGTGGCAGCCCACGTGGCGTATGACGTGTCAAAATCTGTACACTTGGCAGTCTACTAAGTAGTTTTCTGCTGACGTGGCAGCCAACTGGGCAGTTTTCTGTTGACGCAGCAGCAAAACGGGCAGTTTTCTGATGATGTGGCAGCTAAACTGGGCAGTTTTTGCCACGTCATACGCCACGTGGGCTGCCACGTCAGCAGAAAACTAACTGGGTTAACCCGAGTTAGTTTGGGTCCAATGAAATAAAGTCCATGACAAGTTGGGCCTATTATTCCAACTTTCAAGTTGGGATTATTGTCTTCCAACCTAGCAAAGTTGGGATTATTTAATTCCAATTCCCCGGGGATAAAATATGATTAAGCCAACTCGTTCATATATAAACAGGACAGCATTTGCAGAAAATCAAATTTGGTGCAGAAAGTCGTAAAAGTATATTTTCTTAAATCTGCATGCGATTTCCACGCAAAAGATGGATGAATAGAGTGGACATTACTAATAAATTTTGAAATAAAAGAAAAAAGGAACATACCAGTTGCAAGTATTGGTAATAGACATTGGTCAGGTTTCTTTTCCTCCACTCTTGCAAATCAAAGACATTTACACCAAATGCCCACACGCATGCGTTGTTGCTAAATCTTTTTCCTACCATCGGGTCAGATAAGTTGAGTAACAATTCCATCCTGCGAAATGCAGGATCATGCCCTTGACAAGTCGTGACCGCCCCATTGACTTTTCCCATCATATTTACCCTCCAAAGGCGTGTTAAATCTTTTTGTACAACCACGTCATGGTCAAGAAGCACAATTTTATTTAATTCTGGAAAAATGTCAGGTAAATAAAATCTGAGGTGGTTTAAAGTAGATGTATATCTAGGGTCCTGTGAATCATGGCCATCAGTAATTGGGCGGTCATATTTAGTGGGGAACCAATCAAAATTGTCCATGTTATGAATCTGGATTTTTGCTTGTTTGGGAGGATGTAATATGAACCACATTGAGATTGCGGCAAAGTTGAGGGAATCTGTCACCACATGAAACACAATTTTCCGTGGGTCCTGTAAATCAAGTAACAGGATAGGGTCAAAACGAGTATATCTTGATGCAGATCAAAATAGGTCAGGTGACTCAGGTCAAGGACTTGACCCGCCAACATTTTTTGGTTCCTTTCTCCTTGAACTATATAAATAATAAATATATCAAATATGATTACAAAGTAACTAATTAAGATATTATTAATATGTATGGTATAAAGTTGAAGCTTTATACCTTATAAAGGGTGGCTATTCGACTACTATTTTCTTAAATAGTCGATTTATGTTGTGTTTCATCTTTAACAGGTCAAACCAAATATTAGGTAAACGTGAAAAGGTTCAGATGGGACATAAGATGCGACACCTGAAGATCTCTCAAAGGCTTTTTTGAATGCATACAGCCTCCTAAATATTTCTTAATTAGAGACCTAGATTATTATTATTATAATAATATTATTTTGTAAACATAATTAACGCTTTACTTATTATAAAAAATAAGCGTTTGCAAGCCGATCCAGACAGACTGTTTCGATTCGCAACAAAAGATAAGCCCATTCCCATTTCTATTTTTAAACCTGAAACCCGCTTGACCTGTCCATCTTAGCACCTCTGTTTTTTTATTTTTCTTCAAAGGCAAATAAAGCAAGCACTACCAATCAGAAACAAATGCATCTACTAGCTATCTCCTAAAAGCTAGTACTACTTCAAGTAATCATTTCCCAGATTACGCCTCATAATTATCTAGATTACGCCTCATAATTATCTAATTATCTACACAGCATAAATAAAGAACTGACATATGTAAGAAATAAGCCGACAAAGCCAGGTCATACCTTTGCAGCGGAAACAGTAGAGTCCACCACAACTGAGCATGCCAAAACATTATCAGAAAACACAACAAAATGATGAAGAGTCGAATCATGCACATCTGGATTGCTAGGAAGCCTTCTCGCTTCAGGATTTAAAGCAAAATATTCTGCTGTAAGCCTCATGGAAAGGCAATGAAGCCCCTTTGGAGTAGTTCTTCCTGCCAGCTGTACAAGAAATGATTCTTGCTCCTTATGTACTTTAACCTGTTCTTCAGCATTGTTGGTCATAGCACGGAGCTTCTTCACCATGCTAGAGCAATCAGGATAAACTCGGGCTGCTTTTTGCAAAGAATTTTCCATGGCCCGCATCCTCTGGAAGGCCCTGATGAGAGTATCAGGCTCAGATTGATTATGATTTATAAACATGCATTAAGTTATGTTTGGGATCAGTTCTTAGAAATAAATAAATAAATAACAACAAAAAAATTCACGAGGATGGCTATAGATAGAGCTTGATAACTAATGATAAGGCATATATCTAACTAGTGCCATATAAAAACCGAAGGAAATCTCTGAAGTCTACCCCCTCGTAGCCAGTCTGATAATATTACAAGATCTGAGACTTGTAGCAAGAAAGCTTTTTTTTTTATCAGTAGAGGTGGCAGTTTTCAACCAGTTGTTTATCAATAGGTCGATTCAAGTCATGTTTTATCACTAGCGCCTTGGGCTCGTAGAGTCAAAAACTTCAGCTTAGAAGGAAATAGGTCAAATGAGTCGATTCGGGTTATGTCTATCTCTTAGAGGTCGGACCAGTAAAATGAAAAACTTCAGCTTAAAAGAAAATGGGTCAAACATCACCCGAAGTGTATTTTTTAAAGTATAAAACAACCTAAACGGCTAAACCCTATAACAGAAGTATTAAATATTCACTGAAACAATATAGTTTTTATAATATTTGAGACGCTAATTCTTGCAAATAAATTCAAAAAATTGGACTATACATTTTCAGGTCAATTTAACACGTCTACTTCTGACCCATGTCAAAAGCTATATGCTTAGGCCCGGACCGATTTGACCCAATACTCAACCTGCCCATTTTGCCAAATCTAGAAGTTAGGCTTATCATTTGTACAAAATCAAACTTATGTGCTTGATTACACGGTAAATGAAACTCTTTTTCCATCTATATTCCACAAGAATAATGCATGAGAAGCAAGAGAAATGAATAAGCAACCTCCTAGACAGATCAGAATCTTTAGCAACTTCTCCCATGGCTCGTTCTAGTTCTTTAATTCGTAACCGCAATTCCTTTATTAGATGAGTATTGCCAGCTGGCACTGCAAAACTCAAGTAAGCTTTGGCCCTTATCAGCTGATCTTTCATCTCTTTGATCTTCTGATCCATTACCCTCCGTGCTTGCGGTTGCACATCCTGTTCATGCTCAAGTGTTGCACGACCAACCTCTCCCTGCCACATCATGAGAAAAACAAAGAAAAAAATATAACGAATTGCATTTTACATTGCCCTTTAAAACTTTTAATTTAGATCATACTATTGTGTTTTACCCTTGTGCCGTTTGACAGAAAACACACTATAAAAGCACAGTTGAGTTCAAAGTTGCCCATATGAAGCAAAAAAGTTATGAGAAACTTATTAGCTGCCAATACATTAATTATACATATAAAAGGTTTTTGCTTTGTGGCAATGTTTTTACTATGGGAGTGTTTGATGTGCGTTTAAACTTAAAACACAGTAATCATTTTAACGTGTTAAAGTGAGAGTGATTCTGGTTCTATTTATTTTTATTATTCAGGGCAAAAATAATCACATTGGAGAAAAATGGGAAAAGTGGCAAGAGGATTATCTGATTAACTGATTCGGGTTATTCAGTTTACATTAATCAATTAATTTCGAAACCAAATCCATGCATCCCCCGTACCCATATAGATGGATCTGCTGCTTGAATTTTATTGTTGATAAAATATACTTATTCTTAAAAAACAAGCCTATGTACTGGGGGGCACCTTTACAGTGTCAATGACAACACAAGCTATATTTTTCTCAATAAAGAAAATTAAAATGCTTTACAGCCATATTCAGCTTCAGTAACTACATAGTCTTAGAAAAAATGAAGCTGTCAAACCTTTATCCCTGAATTTAACATCATTTTCTCTTCTTGCCTCTGTACATCGTTTCCTTTTGCATCAGGATAACCTTCTGAAATCATTCAGCCAAAAAATGATTAACAGTCAGACGTAATTACGTAAACAATAATCAATTAATCAAGATACGGACAGGACACGCAAAAGACCAACCATTTCTTTTTGTAATATCATTGTTCCCCTTTGCATCAGTTTCTCCTTCTGAAATCATTCATCATATAACGATCAATACTGAAAGATAAGCAATGATCATTTAACTTTAGTACAAATAAGACACGCAAAAGACCAACCATTTCTGTTTGTAATATCATTGTTTTCATCAGATTTAACACCCAAATCTGGGGATCCGGAGCTGACAACAGGATCAAAGGTTACATCTTTGTAAACATTTAAGATGGGTTCTCTTAAGCCTCCACCTTCCTCCTAATACACAACCATAAGTAACTTAGGGCCCCCAAAAATAACAATAACAATTATATTTCTTTGTCACGTAAATATTTCAATCAAATCAAAGGAAAAGCTTGCATTTCAACTACCTGCTTTACTAGATTCAGCCTCAACAATTCCCTCCTGCTTTTCTGGAAAAGAATAGACAAAAAAATCAAACCATCATAATCTATCCACATTATAAAGAACACTAATCATAGCAAAATCAACAAGAGAGTTCATATAAAACAACTTTGAGTCAGTAATTTGATCATTTTGTATGGAGAGCCGTGATACAAACACCATTGACGTGTCATATGCGCCGTATGATAGGGGCGAAAAGTAGTCAAACGGGTAGTATGACTTTTTTACTAACAAAACATTGACTAGTGTGACCGCTGACAGTCATACGACCCGTGTGACAGTATGACTTTTTTACCAACAAAACGTTGACTAGTGTGACCGCTGACAATCATACGGCCCGTCTGACCTTTTTTCGCCCTATCTTACATCCCGTTGACCTTTTTTCGCTCTACATATGGCCTGTATGATGTAAAAGTGACCCGGTGACGGGTGTACGCTTTTGGAGTGGTGTCTGCTAAAACACCCTCCTTTGTTGCAAAACAAACAACAATTCTTTTCTTTATTTTTTATTTTTTTAGCATTAAATGTAGATTTATTGTTTTTTTTTTCAAAAAAAAAAAAAAAAAAAAAAAAAAAAAACCTTAGGAATTTACATAATAGTGGCTGGTAAACAGACAACAAGTTGCGACACAACGCCCTTTTGAATTGCAAAACCGATCCAACCGAAAACAACAAATCAAATTCAAGCAATCCTAACTTAACTTCTTCCTAATCCCTCTAAATAATCTCATGATTTAATAACTAACCTATATTCAATTTCAATTCCATCCGTTACAAACACATTTTGAATAAAATAAACTAGAATAATGACAAACACTTAAACAAAGCAATGAGATCATACAAAACTTGTTAAGTCTTCAATAAACCCCTTCGATTCTGCATCAAAACACACAACAATCAATCAATCAAAACATTACACTTCCAACAATCAATCAATCAACACAACAACAACAACAACAATAATAATAATAATAATAATAATAACAATAATAATAATAATAAGAAGAAGAGGAACGAACCGTATAGCAAGAGGATCGGGGCAACAACAGAGAGGAAGAGTAACGAGAGGATGTAAATCCTCGTACGACGACGAAACTGCTTCATGAAACGGAGAGAATAATAATAATAATAATAATAATAATAATAATAATAATAATAATAATAGAGGAAAAGTTGATCATCGGAAGGAGAATGATTGAAGATGGAGATGTATATTTAATGGTGGTGTTTAATTAGGGTTTTGAGAGTGAATAATAAGTGTGTGTTGATTGATGCTTTGCTGATTAGAGAGGGAAGAGAAGAGGAGAGGAGAGAGAGAATAAGTTTAGAGAGAGAAACAAAGGGGACGCGAGGAAGAAGGACGAGAACGCCATGTTCGTTGCTGCTAATTTAATTTAATTTAATTTAATTCAATTTTTGTAAAATCGTAAATAAAAGTAAATGATTATCCTACGAAATAGCGGGGTTTTCGGCGCAGACTTGGACTACGTGCAGGCCCTCGAAAAGCTAAATGATTATCTCCCAGGTTTTGATATTGGCGGTTTTTCTAACAAGGACACCGCCCCCCCAAAGCCTCAGAAAACTTTGGCGAATGCCCTTTATGGCAAAATCGCTCAGAACCTGGGTGAAGTTTTTGGTCTGTCCCCCCGTCAGAGGGCAGTTATTGAATGCCTGCAAACCCCCCACGCCCAATATTTCCTAACTGTTATCCCGATCGAAGGTTTAGGCCAAAGCATGTCCGCTATTGAATACAGGGCCATTCTTAAATATCGTCTGATGATCCCAATGTACCAGGAGGATGACATCTGTCCGATGTGCCGTAAGGCCTGCCTGGATGAATACGGGGAACACGCGGTTCATTGTAAGGAGTTGCCCGGTTTTAAATATCGGCATGATTGGGTTCGAGACATTCTGTGGGACATTTTAAGACGGGCTGGGATCTCAGCCAAGAAGGAGGCCCCTGTAAACTTCCTCTCGGATCCAGCAGAAGGGAGATCCACCCTACGACCAGCAGATCTCCTTGTCTTTGGGTGGGCCGGGGGGAAGCATGCTTGTGTTGACCTGACGGGTGTATCTCCCCTAGTTGGGTTGAGGGATAGTGGCTTTGTTGCAGGGCAAGCGGTCCGGAAAGCAGAGGCAAGGAAGGTAGAAAAACATGCTAAAGCCTGCGAGGAGAACCAACACGTTTTTGTACCTTTGGCTTTTGATACCTTTGGCTCATTGGCACCGGAGGCTACCCGTTTCCTGACCAGGGTCCAGCGGGTTATTCACAGTAGTGTCTCGGCTCCGGGTGGACATGGTTATGTTTTTAGTAGATTAGGATTTGCTATCCAGAAAGGGGTGGCGGCGCAGCTTGTTGCCCGCCTACCCGCTATCTTAATGTAATTTTCTTTGTCCTGGAATGAATTAGGTTTATCTTTGGAAAAAAAAAAAAGTAAACTATTAATTACTTCAATAATTTTTATTATTCTGTTTATCATTTATTATTATTTTATTTTTTTCAAAAAAAAATTATTATTATTTTATTATTAAAAAAATAAAGACAAATTTCTTTAAATACGTTGTTTGTGAGACTTCGACCCAAGACCTCTAAACCTAGATGTTTTTAAAGGTTTTGTCTTTGTTAATGGACAATCAGCCACATTCATAAAAATAAAAAAGATACATAAGTAAAACGATTTAGAGCGTCCGAGGCGCTACCAGCAAACGGTGTTGCACCCCACTACTGTAACACCCCAACCGATGGCGGAAACAT
This sequence comes from Ambrosia trifida, assembly GCA_028751855.1. Taxonomy (NCBI): domain Eukaryota; kingdom Viridiplantae; phylum Streptophyta; class Magnoliopsida; order Asterales; family Asteraceae; genus Ambrosia; species Ambrosia trifida. The sequence continues at coordinate 132,659,176 of CM054129.1, forward strand.
CGGGATGTCACGTTGTGATGATTGTTCAGTAGCTCATGGTGAATAATAATTTCATTAAATGATTTAAATAATTTACATACAATAGATCTAGAATTCGTACATCAAATTGAATGAAACTATACACATATCTTCAAGCATCAAAACAAATCTTCAAGCAAATAGAACCTGAAACATGTTAAGTTGAAAATGTTTTGGGTCAACAAAAGTTGGTGAGAATTACATAGGTTTTTGATGATTGAATAAAATGTTGTGCAATTCATGTGTCATGTCAATCTAGTCCATATGTGAGAACATACTAGAAATAAATCGAGTGCATAATCAACCCTGATGACTGTTATAAAATGATACATACCATACGCTCATGGTCCAATATGTTATACGATAACAAACACCCACGTAACCTTTGTAGGAGGCACGTATCCGGGTGGGATTGTCAGTCCAATAGATCTATCAATGTATACCGCCGGCTGATCAATGTTAATGATTATGCTAGAATGGTGCTTACTCTAATCATGCTCAAGACATAATGCAACATAGAAAACACATAGACACATTGATGATTGAATTGCAATGATGATGTTATAAACATGTTTCACCCTAAAAATGGTGATAAATAGAAAAGGGGCTATGTAAAACTCACCTTGGTAAAATGTTATATCTGTTGAGAAATTTGGATAATTGTGTTGACCAAATGTATCAAGTATCACCCTATAATAAAGTAATAAATATGTCTAAGTCTACCAAGTCTACAAATGTATAAGTTCTAGGGCTTCGAATTGGGGATAAATGCATGTTTGATTAATATTAAAAATATTCGCCAATTGAGAGAAATTTAGTAAATAAATAAATAAAAATCTTTTTATAAAAGTTAAATCTAGGATGGTCACAAGAATGTGTTTAAAGTATAAAAATAATTTTTATGAAATTATTTTCTTTAAAATAGATTATTAAATCTATTTATTACAAATTGCCAACAATTAACTTTAATATTCAAAAATACTAAAATTAAAGAATTTCTATTTTAAAAATCATATTTCTGTTCTAAACGATTAAAAATAATTTGTATAAAATTTTGGTGCAAAAATGATGAAAATTGGATTTATTATGATTTAATTATGATTAAATCTAACAAAAATTGATTAAAAATATAAAATAAATGATTTTACTGAATTAAAAATCATTTCTGAAAAGTTTAATGTTATAAAAACTTAAAATAATTTTTGTGGAAATTAATAAGATCGTTTTGATATTTTAATGGAATTTTATAAATAAAAAGGAATAAACTTGATTTATTTATTATAAATATTAAATAAATAAATTTTTGAAAACTAAAAATTGGGTGTTGAACTTTTATCTCAGATCAACATGATATAATTTTTGTAGAATTTATAAAAGGGTTTTGATATTTAAAAACGAATTTATAAGTTTAAATGTAATATATATATATGTTTAAATGTGTAAAACTGAAAAAAAATGAAAGAACTTGCCACAGCCGGGACTCGAACCCGGGTGGCTCGGGTGAAATGCAACAGACACAACCATCTGGTCTGGACCGATGGTTGTGTTTGTTTCTTGTTAATCAAATATAAATAACATAGCAAAACCTAGTGTTCTTCCCCAATATTATCAATTCGAGCCCTAGTTTTCCAATCGAGTGATTTACCCAATATTAATCTAATTAATCATAGGGTAAACACTTTGTAGGTTCCGATTAAAGAAACCCATAAACAAAAACCAACTTACAAACACGTTTGCGAACAGATTTCTTGGTCAAAGCCAAAGTCAAACAACGAACGAAGATAATTATTTAGAGTGTTTCAGAATGATTGGAGGTTAGGAGAGATATGTGAGCGAGTTGTGAAGGTCTGGAGGCGCTCAATTTATAATGAGATGGTCTAGATCGTTGATTGGAAAGGTTTGACCCGTCTTTAAAGTTGACGCGTGAAAGATTTAAATTGGTCAATGATGATGACAATTAGCGTGTAATGATGGCCGGTAATCACGTACTTATGGTCAAAGATAATTAATCGTGGCCGAAATCACATAATTATGGCAAACTACGATTTTAAAAAAAAAATGAAAGAAACATATCTCTGTTGCTGCTGTTGATCGTGGGAGAGGAAAAGGAAAAAGGAGAACTAAAGTGGTGTTATATATATTAGTCACCGGGATTAAATCAAAAGCAAAGTCTGGCCCAGGTGGTATAAGCGGGTGTCTGTCACAGCCTTGGCTCGGGTTCGAAACCCGGCTGAGGCGTGTTTTGTTTCTTTTTTTTTTTGTGAACAGATCAGAGAGGGAAAAGGGGGTCAGTGGGCCGGGTATTTTGTTGGGCTGGGCTCAGATCATTGGGTTTTAGCAATATTAGGGATATGGGTATTGGGTTTGGTAATGGGTTAAAATAGAATCAAAAGTGTATATATATATGTAATAAAATCTAAATTTTTATTTATTATTATTATTATTATTATTATTATATATATATATGTATATATATATCTATATATATTATGAGTTAGGGTAATGGAGACTTAATGACGTTTATATAAAATGTAACGAAAATAAGGGCGTTTATAAAAAAATTCGGGGGAAAATTTCGCGATGTTACAGTCTCCCCTACTTTTAGGAACTTCGTCCCGAAGTTTATTAAAAACACAGGGTTGAAGGGGGGTTAGATAAAAATTAGGACGAGTGTGACTTGAAAAATTTTATGTTAGGGCATGACAATGAATAGAGTAACCTGTCTCGAATAGCGTGGATAGGAGGCGTGTTACGTGTGAGTTAAATGAACTACTAGATATCTAGAGTTTACATTTGGTTAACTACCGAAAATCTTGGTAGAATTCCACACCACCTTAATGTACCTGTAAATTCACGATTACGTTCCGGACCGTAATCCCCAATTTACCTTACATTAGGGTTTTGCGTCCTTCTATGACCCTTCCGATTGTTGAGCAGGTCTGATAGTCTCCTCCAGTCGTTGAGCAGGTGGTAGGGCCTCTCCCGACTGTTGGAAAGACATGATGACCTCTACCAATCGTTAAGTAGGTTGTTTTGGTAGTCAACTATTTGTTGTACAAGTAAGCATGTGTGATCATAGATATAGCAATCAGTTCACATTCAGACAAGTATGCACACAGATGTTATGATAATACTTGAATTTATTACTTGAATCCAAAAAGTGTCAATACATAGAATTAAAAGCAAACAACATTTAAATGGTGGAACTTGCTGTTAAGTAGCTGGAGGGTCTTGATCTCTGTTTAGTTTAGGGCATCAGTTACGGTAGTGATTTGGGTTTCCACATTCATAGCATTGACCATAGTTGTAATCACCAGGATGATTAGGATTAGTATCCTGAGCAGGGTTGTGGATAATCGCAGCCAGTCGGGCATCAACACCTTTGTTGTTGTGGTTGGTGGTTGTGGTTGTTGTTACCTTCCTCATGGTTTTCACCACTGTTATTGCGAGTGTTACGACGTGGAGACATGTAATGAGGGTTCAATGTGGCATGAAATGAATGAGGTGATATAAGGAATGTAATCATTTATTCATTAATTAAAACGAATAAACGAAAACGTTGACTTATCAAAGACTCCAGATTCTAATAACATATGAAGACATGCTTTAGCCTATAAGTGAACACTCATCCCGAGAATTCCCAGGTAGGCATCCGGGTCCCTCGTCTGATTGGGATATATGCGCAATGCCAGCCTAGACAGAAAACTCAGAATACAGACGTTCACCCTTCCAGATTGCACGTGTTCGTTATTGATATCTAGAACTTCGATGAGATCTCAAGGTGGTTCAGGTTAAACCTGAGGAATTTGTCCTATTAGTCTAAGAGTAGATCCACTGATGGAGAGCAACCTTCTTGTAGGAATGAAGCTAGGGGTATGAAGTAGGAGGGAGATAGAGAATAGCAAGTAAAGGAAGCAAGTACTTGTTAAATCCTATGGTTATAGACTAGATTATTTTTCTAATAACCTAATTCCCTATAACCATGGCTCTGATACCAATCTGTAACACCCCAACCGATGGCGGAAACATCGGGATGTCACGTTGTGATGATTGTTCAGTAGCTCATGGTGAATAATAATTTCATTAAATCATCATCATCATCATACTCAGTTAATCCCACCTATAGCAAAGCTAAGGTAGGGTCTGAGGAGGGTAAGATGTAGACAGCCTTACCTCTACCCCTAAGAATAATTTCATTAAATGATTTAAATAATTTACATACAATAGATCTAGAATTCGTACATCAAATTGAATGAAACTATACACATATCTTCAAGCATCAAAACAAATCTTCAAGCAAATAGAACCTGAAACATGTTAAGTTGAAAATGTTTTGGGTCAACAAAAGTTGGTGAGAATTACATAGGTTTTTGATGATTGAATAAAATGTTGTGCAATTCATGTGTCATGTCAATCTAGTCCATATGTGAGAACATACTAGAAATAAATCGAGTGCATAATCAACCCTGATGACTGTTATAAAATGATACATACCATACGCTCATGGTCCAATATGTTATACGATAACAAACACCCACGTAACCTTTGTAGGAGGCACGTATCCGGGTGGGATTGTCAGTCCAATAGATCTATCAATGTATACCGCCGGCTGATCAATGTTAATGATTATGCTAGAATGGTGCTTACTCTAATCATGCTCAAGACATAATGCAACATAGAAAACACATAGACACATTGATGATTGAATTGCAATGATGATGTTATAAACATGTTTCACCCCAAAAATGGTGATAAATAGAAAAGGGGCTATGTAAAACTCACCTTGGTAAAATGTTATATCTGTTGAGAAATTTGGATAATTGTGTTGACCAAATGTATCAAGTATCACCCTATAATAAAGTAATAAATATGTCTAAGTCTACCAAGTCTACAAATGTATAAGTTCTAGGGCTTCGAATTGGGGATAAATGCATGTTTGATTAATATTAAAAATATTCGCCAATTGAGAGAAATTTAGTAAATAAATAAATAAAAATCTTTTTATAAAAGTTAAATCTAGGATGGTCACAAGAATGTGTTTAAAGTATAAAAATAATTTTTATGAAATTATTTTCTTTAAAATAGATTATTAAATCTATTTATTACAAATTGCCAACAATTAACTTTAATATTCAAAAATACTAAAATTAAAGAATTTCTATTTTAAAAATCATATTTCTGTTCTAAACGATTAAAAATAATTTGTATAAAATTTTGGTGCAAAAATGATGAAAATTGGATTTATTATGATTTAATTATGATTAAATCTAACAAAAATTGATTAAAAATATAAAATAAATGATTTTACTGAATTAAAAATCATTTCTGAAAAGTTTAATGTTATAAAAACTTAAAATAATTTTTGTGGAAATTAATAAGATCGTTTTGATATTTTAATGGAATTTTATAAATAAAAAGGAATAAACTTGATTTATTTATTATAAATATTAAATAAATAAATTTTTGAAAACTAAAAATTGGGTGTTGAACTTTTATCTCAGATCAACATGATATAATTTTTGTAGAATTTATAAAAGGGTTTTGATATTTAAAAACGAATTTATAAGTTTAAATGTAATATATATATATGTTTAAATGTGTAAAACTGAAAAAAAATGAAAGAACTTGCCACAGCCGGGACTCGAACCCGGGTGGCTCGGGTGAAATGCAACAGACACAACCATCTGGTCTGGACCGATGGTTGTGTTTGTTTCTTGTTAATCAAATATAAATAACATAGCAAAACCTAGTGTTCTTCCCCAATATTATCAATTCGAGCCCTAGTTTTCCAATCGAGTGATTTACCCAATATTAATCTAATTAATCATAGGGTAAACACTTTGTAGGTTCCGATTAAAGAAACCCATAAACAAAAACCAACTTACAAACACGTTTGCGAACAGATTTCTTGGTCAAAGCCAAAGTCAAACAACGAACGAAGATAATTATTTAGAGTGTTTCAGAATGATTGGAGGTTAGGAGAGATATGTGAGCGAGTTGTGAAGGTCTGGAGGCGCTCAATTTATAATGAGATGGTCTAGATCGTTGATTGGAAAGGTTTGACCCGTCTTTAAAGTTGACGCGTGAAAGATTTAAATTGGTCAATGATGATGACAATTAGCGTGTAATGATGGCCGGTAATCACGTACTTATGGTCAAAGATAATTAATCGTGGCCGAAATCACATAATTATGGCAAACTACGATTTTAAAAAAAAATGAAAGAAACATATCTCTGTTGCTGCTGTTGATCGTGGGAGAGGAAAAGGAAAAAGGAGAACTAAAGTGGTGTTATATATATTAGTCACCGGGATTAAATCAAAAGCAAAGTCTGGCCCAGGTGGTATAAGCGGGTGTCTGTCACAGCCTTGGCTCGGGTTCGAAACCCGGCTGAGGCGTGTTTTGTTTCTTTTTTTTTTTGTGAACAGATCAGAGAGGGAAAAGGGGGTCAGTGGGCCGGGTATTTTGTTGGGCTGGGCTCAGATCATTGGGTTTTAGCAATATTAGGGATATGGGTATTGGGTTTGGTAATGGGTTAAAATAGAATCAAAAGTGTATATATATATGTAATAAAATCTAAATTTTTATTTATTATTATTATTATTATTATTATATATATATATGTATATATATATCTATATATATTATGAGTTAGGGTAATGGAGACTTAATGACGTTTATATAAAATGTAACGAAAATAAGGGCGTTTATAAAAAAATTCGGGGGAAAATTTCGCGATGTTACAACTACCTCCACGGGTTCACCGTCGCCGGTGACCCTGGTAGTAGGTTCCATGAAGTCCTGTGCTCCATTTTGTGGTCTACCTCACGTGTGCAGATGAGAGAGGGTACCCGGATGCTTTACGGGTAATGCCGCCGGTGAAAGGGGTTCACAGATGGTGATCTAGATGGTAGGCTGCGATTGGTGTGATGGAGCTGCTCCACCGATACTCTACGGTAAGTGCCCCACCCTCCCTTACGAAGAAGCTAGACAAGACAACTACAAAAAGTGGGGGAACAATACTAATATGAACAAGAGGAGATGTTGAAAAGTTCGTTTTATATTTAATCTAGTTAAAAGACAACAGAAGAATCTCATATGCCGATTCCATGCCTGATCTATACTTTTTTTTAATATCACGTATGTTAGAAAAAAAATAATAAACAAACAAAGAAGAATAAGTGGAACAATATAGTCAGATGTGTATACTGCAAAGACAAAGCATTTTAATACACTTAAATGTGAGGTCTTGAGTTTAAGTCTCACAAAAAGCAAGAAATTCGTCATTAAAAAAACAATTGTGTATATGGGAATGATTTTATGGCTTAAATTTATATCTAAAAACGTGTTTAAGGTGTTAATCTATGAGAGTACTAACACTTAACGGTTTTTATAGTGCATTGATTAATAGAACCTAAAAGTTATCAAGAATTTTTACATATTGTAATAGGATACATACATATTTACTCTTACAGAATCAAACTCAGAAACCATCAGCTACAACCCAACACACAAACCAACTGTACCAACACAATTTAGTTTACTAAGTTCAGTAAGTTACAACTAAATAGCTTAGATATACTTAGTGAGAAAGCACTATTCATGGCTCTTATTTGTATACTTATTGTAAATTAACTTGTTAAAGAAAGCATTTGTTCATGAATCATATCAATTATTATGTTACATGTAATAAGTAAAATTATATGGCCTGCGTGTTAAAAAACAATTATACGGTCTCACATGTATATTAATTACTAAGGTAATAAATGATGGTAAAATAAATGAAAATGTAATAATCTTACAAAGTTATGTATGCTGTCGATATTGATGAAAGTCACCTTATATAAACATAAAACACTAAAAATATAGCATGATCGATAATATTGATATATGGGATGCCATGGAATTTTCAATTTAAGTCAAACAAAAAAGTATTGGGTTAATATGTAAATCATAAGTTTGTTTTTTAAAAAAATGTTAATGTTACCATTGTGGTTTTGTTGAAGCGTCGCTACTTGATAGATGGATCGGACTAGATGATTCGAAACAAAGGGTTAATGATGAGAGTACGCATAAGTAGCGTGAGAGTGAGATGGGATTCTTTTATGTGGCAAATCTCAGTTGTGAGGATAAGTATTTGTAAGAGTGAAATAGCATGTATAAGTGAACAACTTTTACTAAGTTGTATTACAAGTGTCCTCGTGTGGATCCATAATTTTGGATAGTAGCATGATCACTCTTGAGTCGTAACAAAATCATATATATGAAGAGTGTACGACTACTGCGAATTGTGGCTTCTAAGCATCGTATACCTGTGGCTTCTAAGCATCGTATACCTAGAGACGGAACTTTAGACGAGGTTTATGACTGATCCAAAATAGTGGCACCGATTTTTTTATTATTATTATTTTTTATTTGTTTTGAATTTAGCTTGCTGTGAGGAAGTGTTGTTCGAACTTCGAAGATGTATACATTCTCAAAGTAAATCGGGTGTTGCCCTTCCATGCAAATTCTCATTAATTAGATTCAAATAAAATACGTAGTTAAAAACACACATATTGTGATTATTAATGAATTTCACACCAATTTTTTAATGTCGATTTTTTAATTACATATCACAGCCTCTTTTTACCAATTTCATGTCATGTAATTTGCGTCGAGAATAATATCATTTGTATTGGATCAAGGGTGCTGTTTGTTAGGTAAAATATTAATTGGTTTTGTTTTGTTTTACATGTGAACTCCCTATGGCATGCAAGTCATGTGCACTGTACACTTACTTATAACTTACTCGAAATACCATTTTAGTAAAATATTTAAATATCTTTTTAATATATTGTAGGTCAAATTTATCAAAAGATGTTTGAAAACCAGAGTGAAGACGGCTCATTTGGTTTACATAAATCTATATACAATAAAAGAAAATCCTCTTCTATTCACATGTCGTTCATTTAGGTTATATCTCTTGTTGGGTGTGTCACATGGCATTAGATAGGGCTTAATATGAGCTGTTTGGTAAGAGGTATGAATGAATAAGTGCTGAATCATTAAGAGGTTCACGAATCCGAGCTTGCAACGACCGAACACAAGCAGCCTGTTACTCTAGTTTTTGCAGACAACAACAGCGACCAACACATTCACGTGTCCGAGCTCTGAATCAGTCAGAATTGATTCGAAATCTGACCGGATCAGAGCCTGGGTCAGATTTGTTCCTCGTTCGGACGTATTGGCAAAAACACACCATCGGTTGACCGAATTAGACGTTATACCCATTCAGAGGTAGTCAGATGCAACCAAACATGCCCTTAATAAAAAAAAATAAAAAAAATACCCTTGAGACACGTGACACCGGGTGAAGCTTCCTCCCCCTATTTCCTTCCAAAAGTCTTTTTCTCTATCATGTTTCTCCCATAATTTTTAAATGCTAATAACTTTTATATACGAGATTTAAAAAAAATACACCAAATTAACGAGCATTTTATTATCTTTTCAACGAGTACCACAATGTTATAAAAAAAATGACTTTTACTGAGTTTTTGTTCATATAGGAAAAAAAAACGTGATCAGGTAATTTATTAATCACGTCTATGCATGTCACTAATCATACTAAAACCAATAAATAGAAATTCTATTTTCATTCAAAGCATATAGGTTAAAACCAATACTTTCCAACAAAAGCAACACTTTCAAAACTATCGCCTCAATCACGCCCAGAAAGTAACAACACTTTAAGGTAGGTCGCCCGCCCCACTGCGAGGATCGAACCGAATACCCACGGGCAGGAACCCCAAAGAAGAAAACCTTTCCACCTCCGTTGTAACCACTAGGCTACAACATCATTGGCGTCTTTTGAATTATCTGATTAATGATTTGAAGTACTAGCAAGTTGCATTAATAAGAATGTAATCGATACACGATTCAGAAGACTTATCCAAGCAATTCCAAATCTACAAAACCTACAAAATTCAATTATAACAACATTCAAATTCTTTCACAAACATTTCCTAAAACAAACGTCCCCTGACGATTACCAGTGGCGAAGCTTGAGCGGAAATTTCAGAGGATCGGAAATCACTGCTTATGGGGGGTCGAAACTGTATATACCAAAAAAATTATATACGGATACTATATAATCAGAACTTCTGAACGAAAATTTTGGGGGGGTCGAACACCCCTCCCCGCCCCTATAAAGCTACGCCCTTGACGATTACATAACAAAATATATATGAAATAAAAAATAAACCGATCATTTATTTTTATATAATCCATTAGCTTGTAACCAAACCGATACAATCCACGATTCTCTTATTAACATTTTGGCCATCATGCCTGGTTTTAAAAAGAAAACACTACCCGTATTTGATATCATATCTTCTTGACAGGGTATAATGATAGTGACATAGTGCCTAAGAGTTATGATTTGGCTGGCCCATTTAAAGGTTCATACGTGAGTACATGGTACTGATCCACGTGTATTTTGTTATCATTGTTCATGTGCTCCATCATCATTCAATATACTAAAATTGTGTGTCACAATGTTTCTCCTTTCGTGTGTAACGTTTGGACTTTAGTGGATGGTAAAATTATTATCTTTGCTACTTTAAAATTCAGTGTTTTGAAAACCGGATCGGACCGGTCGGTCGGACCGGTGTCCGGGGCCTAGACTGGTCCGGTTCGGGTGTTTGGACCGCCCTGCAACTGAACCGCTTGTGGACCGCTGAACCGGCAGGTTGGACCAGAAAACCGGCCGATCGGACCGGAAAATAAGGAGTCGGATCGTTCTTTTTTTATTACTTTTATTATTTTTTGGGTTTCAATACATTTTTTTGACCCGGTTCGTTGGACCGGTCGGGCCGGTTGGACCGGTCGAACCGGTGAACCGCCTGGGGTCCGGTTCGACGTCCGGTCCGATTCTGAAAACCTAGTTTAAATTGACTATAAAAATATATATATATTTTTTTAATTTAGCTTCTATCATTGTCAAACTTGCTAAATGCATTTTATTGCTCATTAGAAATATCATGGATACGGATTATATTATATGGTTTTAAGATTCTTTTAAGTATCTTTAAAAGTCAAATCCTTGAAATTTTCAAGAAAAAATTTATAGTTAATTTGACTTCTTTATTATGTATTTAATGGTCATTTACTAGTGTCACATGACATAGTCAAAGTTTTTTAGCATCTAAAAAAATTTTAGAGAAATGTATATTTTTTTTTAATTTTTATACACGTTTCTCTTTATATTCATGTATTTTTTATACTATGTTCAAATTGTTATTTCTTTTGTAACAATATTTACTGATATATTGAAAGGAAACCAATGATTATAGATACAGAATACTGCAAGGCCCGACAATTGATCGATGCAAGGTGTGATCAAAACACCAACCCAACACTATAGAAAGTCTTGTGTGTGGGAAGAGGAGTAGCCATGGGTTTGGAATCGAGTCATACTCGTGTGAGAATATCATAAGCATATTGGCGATGTGCATAAAAGTTTAGAAAAGGGGTATTCACCAAGGTACAAAGTAGGGGCGGACATAGGTAGGAAGGAGGGGTCACGTCCGTTGCGGCTCAACTTCGCGCACGTAGTGGAAAATTTGTTTTTTTTTTTTACGAAATTTGGAAAACGTTGCTACTAAAATGAAAAAAATGAAAAACGTTACTACTGAAAAACATTTCTATATCTGCCACTCGTACAAACTACACATGATTGACAAGTGTGCGTCATTTCGAACTAGTGCTCGGTATCAATTTGTTAACACAATATATCTACCAATAGGAACCTTTATCGATATCTAGCCGACAAAATTTAAAATGACTTTGCCCTTTTCATAACTAAATAAACAAATAAAAAAAATAACAAACAATATACCTTTAGGCTTTTTAACGTTGCCCACTTTAAGGAGGTGCAACAAAAAAGCCGGTTTGGGAACCGAAACCGGTCAAAACCGGTTCTCACATGAAACTGGCACTAAAATATTCCAATTCAAAAACTGGGCTCTAACCGTCGCTAAAGCTGGTCAAATGAACCCGATCCGGAACCGAGCCAAAACCGGTACCGCTAGAAATCGTAACTGGGTTAAGAAAAAACATTTTTTTGCCATAAACGCAAACAATTATTTTTTCTTGTATTAAAATTCAATTTTATTCTAAAAGAAAAAACTAAAAGTTAATGAAAGTTGAATTTTATGTAATTTATATGATTTTAAAAAGCGCGTACACGAACCAGAATGGAACCGAAATCAAAATGGGGTAAAAAAACCAATTTGTGGCTTAATACCGGTGCGCACCTGAACCGGTCAATACCCAACCCGGTTTGAAACCGGTTTTGCTTTATAAAAAAAAGCACGTGTGCACCTCTAAGTAGAGGTGAGCAAATCGGTTTTTTTTGCCGAACCGGTTTCGGTTCCAAACCGGTTCGGTTTTGGACCGGTTTTGTCGATTCGTAAGACCGGTTTCAGTTTCGGTTTCGGTTTTTAATCGGGTTTTCGCGCTCTTTTTAAAATCGTATAAATTACATAAAATTTAACTTTTAATAACTTTTAGGGTTTTTAAAAAAAGAAATTGAATATTAATACACAAAAAACAAAGTTTTATTTGTGTTTATGGCCAAAAAAAATGTATTTTTCTTAAACCGGTTTCGGTTCAGTTTTGGTTCGGTTTTGGTTTTTTTTGGTTTCGGCCGGTTTGTGTACCGGTTTCGTTTCGGTTTCTTTTGGCCGGTTTTTTCTCACCTCTACCTCTACCTCTAACACTGTGTTCCCGAGTTTCATTAAAGGATGGAAGAGAAAGGATCTCCCTCCTCTTCCCTTCTCTCCAAATCCTTCCAAATTGGAAAGATTAAAAATCACCCTAAAAACCTCTTTATTATCCCTCTCATTCCCTCCCTTTCTCTCATACAAAAAACTCTGGAACACATTTTTTCCCCACTTCCTTCCCAATCCTTTCTCTTCCATCCTTTAATGAAACTCTGGAACAGAGTGTAAGTGTTTAAACCCATATTTATTTGTTAAGCCCATTAGTCACTATTTACCCTAAACCCATTATCCAACCCATTCCAATTGAGTTAAGTGGGCATCTATAAACAATCCAAGTCCAATCTTTTATTTAACATAATAATAATAATATCAAGTAGCCAACCAGACAGACAGAGTGCTCTGCCGCAGCTCCGCTTCTGGACCACCGCGGCTCCGACCACCACCACCACCCCTTTTGCAAAACCCTAATTTAGGTATGTTTTTTTTTTATTTAAAAAAAATTATTTCAATAAATGGTTTACTCTAATTTTTATTATTTGCTAGATTGTTGATTAGATTATTTGAATGTTAGTATATGCATAATATGTAGTTTGATTAGTGACTAGTGAACTACTTTACCCTAATTTATTGGCGCTTAATGTAAACTACTGTTTTTTTTTATTCTTTTTAATTATACACTGCTTTTCATTCCGTGACTGAGAAAATTATATCGATATAGCGGGCTTGTGGGCAACAAGCTGCGCCGCCACCGTTTTCTGAATGGCAAACCCTAATCTACTAAAAACGAAACCTTGCCCCACCTGGAGCCGAGGCACTACTATGAATAGCTTGTTGGGCCTTGGTCAGGAAACGGGTAGCCTCTGGTGCCAATGAGCCAAAGGTATCAAAATCCAGGGGTACGATATAATAATTTTTTTTTTACAAAACTCGCCCGGTCGCCCCACGCCCTCTTTGTTTCGGTGTTCGGGCCCCATGCTTTGTTGAGTTCGTGTTGTTGGCGCCCCCCCCCCCCCCAACTAAGCCCACAACACACGGTCTTAGGATGTTGGTTTTAAGTTGCGGCATGCGTTTGGTCCAAAAATCTGATGTGTTTTGTGTGATGCGAGCCACGTATGCGATGTGATCTGATGCGTTTGGTCCAAAAATCTGATGTTTTATGCATGATGCGGCGCACTCTGATCAGCTCAACGAGCGCATCACGCATTATATTAAAACCAACTTATATTGATAATCTGAAAGCCTGTTTGGATTGTACATCTGAATAAAATATGGTTAAAACACTTGACCTAAAAAAATCACCGTGAACTTGTGAGCCCACTGTGAACTAATTTTGCAATATCACGACGTCTAACCCTAAAACCTAAGTCATCCTGCTCGACATCGCAGCATCTCCATCCAGGGGCGGATCTACGCCTATCTAGGGGGTTCCCAGGAACCCGTTCGGTTAAAAAAATTTAGTGTTATTATATATAGAAAATTATTAAGAAACCCCTAAATATATTTTGAAGGAACCTCCAACTAATTCTAACCTACGAGTCCCAAGTTCAATTCCCGTTAGCTTCGTTTTTATTATTCTGTCTTTTATTTTTTTATTCTTTTATATACATCACAGTCGTTGAAAAAAAGATTCATCACAAGTCACAGCCCCTGCCCTAAACCCTCCCTTCCCCCTTCCTCTTACCCTGATTCATAGTACATCACAGCCCCTTCTCCTTCCTTACTCCACTCGTGATTCACAGCAGCCACTGTAAGCCCACGTTTTTAGTGTATTTTTGTTAAGATTTCTAATTAGGCAATATCCCCAATAACTCCCTTTTTAATTTAAACAAGATTCTGACTGACTTTTTAAGCATATTGATTGGTTTAGTAACTTATCTGGGTGTGATTAGGTTTTGGGAGTAAACACAAAAATATACCAAAATTGAATATTTTTAATCATCGTTGTTGGTTCATTGTATAAAAGAATAAACAAGTATATTTTCTACTTTAACACATTGCTTGACAAACCCTACTAGCTCGAATGATCTGTCTTGGTGTTTTGTTATGTTTGGTGGTCTCATAAGATTAACGCGCTGTTAATCGGTTTCTTGGAATAAATATTTTTGTTTGCTTGATGAATGCAATGTTTAGATGATATAGTAAATCGCAGCCTCATGGCCCTCATGAAAGATTAGATTTATTATTTCCTATAGCAATACATGAATGTAGGCCTTCTATATTAACCAGAATTCGAACTGGCACTTTTATATATATGTGTTATTGCTTAGGTGAATTCTTACTGCTAAGATTAAGAAACTAACTCTAAACATAGTGTTTGAAAATTTACAGTTTATCTCAAATAGAGCAAAACAGAACAACTACCTAAGACAATAGAAGAACCCACTGGTGTTACACTTGCATACAGTTGGTCACTCTCTTAAGTATCTTAAACTAACTCTATTTATGGTCCGTATGAACTATGAATCTAGGGTCTAATAATTGGAAAGTGCGATTATTGTGAACATTAGTTTTACCCGACCCAATTTGACTTGACCTGCCTTGACTCACCTTGTTTAAACTTTAACCGAGCTATTATGTGTCCCCTGTAAAAAAAATAAGTTTCGCCACTGTATGTGATGAACTTTACCCGACCCGAACCGCCAAACTGACCCGAAATTTTTTATGTTTGGTCATATGGAATTGGAGTATTAAAAAGTGAACCCCCTGAAAAAAATTCCTGGATCCGCCACTGTCTCCATCGTATCAATTGACGACTATCGAGCATTGCAATCGGTATCTTCACGTAAATCTTTATGTTGCATCCCCAAATCTGTGTTGTTTGTGTTTATATTTTATACAAGAGTTTGAGTTATTTTTTATGTTTATACAATAAGTGTGTTAATATGTTATCAGTTCTTTAGAAATACATCTCATGTGCTATGATTATTTGAAAACCTCTTGGTAAAACCTAGTTATAAATACATGCTAATCTGTAGCCCAAAGCAAGCACTAATTCTTAATTGCAGTAGTCCTTTTTTCCAATATTATACTTTGTGTTTTGGTAGTGTAGTTCAATTGTCTACGTTTTGATAGCAAGTTTATGAAAGATTTTGTAACAATTTGTGATCATATTGTGTGATAAGTTTGGTCATTTATACTTATCTTTAATTGTAAAATGTCCTGTTTTGATCCGAACCTGTTTTCGTCAGAAACTGTTTTGACCTGGTCCAAATTGAACCTTTTTTATATCGATCTGTTTTGACCTGAACCTGTCCTGCCTTGTCACCCCACCCGACTCGCTTGCCTGTTTTACCAGGCTTAATGTTGATCTCCATACTATCTTAGAAGTAAAAAAGCACAAATCTTTTGGCTAAATGAAATTATGACTCGAGTACTCAACTCCATTAGTCCATTGCGCTCTTTCCATCACTAACATCGACGTTTTTATGTGGGTTTTTAGTTTTTACTTGTCCAGGTGTAAATATGTTCAACTTAACCAAATTGGAGCATACCTTGAGACTGCAGCCTCATCTTTTGACCCTTCCTCTCAATGAAGCCATTAAGGGAGAGCTCGAGCGTCTCTTTGTTGATAAGGTTTTACATAATATTATTTTTAGTTTGCATTGTATGTATATGTTGCATCATATAACATAATGAAATAAATAATTCTTACTTATATTCATAAAACAGGTAATTGCAAAGTTGGGGCTATGCATATCTGTATACGATATAGAATCAATTGATGGCGGTTTTATTTTTCCCAATGAGGGTGCTCCAACCTACACAGTATGTCTTTTTTTATAGTCATCATTTTTGGCTTTGAGTTGGTTTATTGATGGTTTGTGATGACATAACTTTGACCTTTTTTGGCAGGTAATATTCAGGCTGATAATATTTCGGCCTTTTGTAGGAGAAATTATATCTGCAACACTTAAAGAGTCTAAAGCTGATGGTTTACGTTGTAAGTTTGTTTACATATCTGATTTCGAGCAAGGTTTTTTTGTAATATAAAGTTAAATAGTAACGCACACATGTGTGAAACTTTGCGTAACAGTTTTATGAATGTGTTCGAGAAGTTTCTTGTGTGTATACATATTGATTAAATAGTATTATAGCAGTCACATAAAACATATTTGTTTTTTTATTTACATGTCAGTTGTGTTATTTCATTTGAGTGTAAAATCCACCTCCTTCCTTAGTCCTTACTAGTATTGCTTGAATTAAATTGCAGTATCACTTGGATTTTTTGACGATATATACATACCAGAATTGCTAATGCCAGAGCCATCCGAAGCTGAGCCTGACCCAGAAAACAAGTGAGTTTACAGTGGCTGTTTTTGAGATAATTCTTTTTTTTTTAATTTTAGGTGGCAAAAGGGGCTGGCCAAACGTGTGAGTATCGTGTCAAAGCAGGTCATTTTGGTACGGGTCAAACCTTATCGGGTTGGGTTGTCCTAAAACAGTTTCTTGCACTAGCTTCTTTCACTACCGATTTGGGTGTCAAAAACGGTTTTAAGAGTCATATTATTTAAGTAATAGTCTAGGTTTTTTTTTTTTTTTTTTTTTTTTTTTTTTTTTTTTTTTTTTTTTTTTTTTTTTTTTTTTTTTGCATGGAGGGTTCATGCATTACAGTAGACCTTGTTGACTTTCGACTGTTTGACCTGCTATTTTTTTAAAGTACTTATTTTTTTCACTTCGCATGTTTGACCCGTTAGAGTATAAATTAACCCTGATTGACCCATGTGCCAATAAATCCATCAAAATTGCTACATGCAAGTGTTTAGTTCACCTTGGGTTCATTTGTTTTACCTTTTCAGGGGCCAAGTCAAATGGACATGGTTATTTAACGATGAGAAATATTTAATAGACGGAGTTGATGAGGTTAGTATCTTTGATTAAGTCCACATCTATTTTCTTATTAAACTGACTACATCTGCTCGAGTATAGATACACGCCATTTTAAACCCTGTGCGTATCAGAACTACATTATCGAACTGACATCTTACAACGAAATTATTTGTTGACCTTTTTTATAACGGAATTATTTTATATTTGATTGCAGATTAGGTTCCGGGTTCAAAACATCAAGTTCCCTGAAATCCCAAAAGTGCAAATAGACACGAAGCCGTTCGCTCCTATGGAGATAATTGTAAGTTTCATAGATGTTGATCGAAAGATTATGGGTATGTTTGGCAAGGAGCTTTTAAGACCTTTTATGAGCTTCAAGCTTTTAAGAAAAAAGCTTATACTCAATAAAAAAGCATTGTTTGGTTGAAGGAGCTTGAAGCTTTTAGGTTAGGATAAAAAGCTTTATATTGAAACGTTACTAGTACTAGCGTTTAAGAAAAAGCTCTTACTAGCTACAAGCTTTTAATGAGTAAATGACACAAATACCCATTCTATCATAAAAAAAAAAACATGCATACAAGCTTTTAGTTAATGCCCATTTTAGTCATTTTATACATTTTATTAAAAGCTCAAGCTACTCTGCCAAATACCAAAATATATTTAAAAAACTACAACTACCTGCCACCAGCTAGTTTTGCCAAACATACCCTATGTTATCTTTGTATCGAAAAACACCACTTAAGAAAAAGAAATAAATCCCTTTTATATTTTTTCTATTTTGAAATACTCAATTCAGTTGATCATTTTACTTTGGCAGGGATCACTTGTGTCGGAGGGCGGTTTGGGGCCCGTTTCATGGTGGGTCTAGTCGCGAACAACATTTCCTGTTGGCTATGTCTTGTAGGACAGCAGAAAAATGGTATTTTCATATATTATTTGCGAAAATCTTGTTTTATGTTCAGTCTTAGTATACCAGCTTAGTTATTATACTTAAATGATTGAACTCTGTCAAGTGTCAACTCTTTCCATGGAAATATATTTAATTTAATTTAATTTAATTTAATTCAATTCCCTGTTTATGGGTTGTATAGGACAGGTGGAAATTACGACCCGTTTACTTATGAACTGTTTGTATAATTTCTTTAAAAAGCACAAAAGAAGTATTTACGAGTCGGTTTGGGGCAGATATGACAGATTGGGGAATTAACTATTTTTGTATGTTTTTGTTTCACTCTGCTGCATATACTTGAGGTAACTACTCCCAACTCGTTTACTCATTACTGAGTCGATTGGGATTTTGTTTTATGACTTTATCTGCAATATGGGTCAAATGAATATCATCAAAGAGTAGAGCGAAATCCAATGGGTCGTAACTCGTACGCAGTCTAAAGTGTTACTTTAGCTAGGTACCCAAAATCATATTTTTTGATAAATTAGTGCTATAGTTGGAAATTTTTGTGCAAATGGGGGTTGTCATAATCGGTTTTTGACAAATGGTGAAACCACAAGTTGAACTTGCGGTTTCTGCCTAATCACCAGCTGAGTAGGAGAGACGATATACACTTTTGATGAGTAGGAGAGACGATATACACTTTTGATGAGTAAGAGAGGCGAAGTGATGACTAGGAGGGATGATAGGTAAACCGCAAGATGAACTTGCGGTTACCTCTCTCCTTTCAAATCAATGTTGCATGCTGTCCAGGAATCAATGCCATTTTGCTACGAATCTTAGTGGCTGGACGATGAATGCATTTTACTAGTCTTTAAGACATTAAAACAACAAAAACTTATGGAATCCGCAAGTTGAAATGGAAGCTTTAAGCCAAGTGTTTAATACCCAACTTCACATAATAGATGAAGTACAATTATATCTCTGCATTCATACGAATTGAAGACCATCTTTGACAACAAAACAACAAAAATGCATGCAATGCATGCAAACCAGTTATTACCAAATGCTTATAAAATGGAATGCATGTTCATCTGTTTATTTCACAAACTCAAAGTATTATCTCACACAAAAAAAATTGAAGTTCATCTATTATTTCACAAACTCTCTTATACATCCAAGTTTGCATTCGTAAATTATGGCATATCTAAACCCTGGTCCTCGCAATAATACACTTCTACGGAGAAAAATAGTATAAGACCTAGTTCTACATAGGGCTGTACACGAGCCGAGTCAAGCCGAGCCAGGCTGAGCTCGAGCTCGGAATTAAACGAGCCAGCTCGGCTCGGCTCATTTTACTGGTCGAGTTAAAAAGTCGAGCTCAAGCTCGGCTCGTAAATGTTCGAGCCGAGCTCGAGCTGGCTCGAGCCAGCTCGTTATCTTTTTTATTTTTATTTTTATTTTTTTATGTTTTTTTTTATTTTTTACAAAGATTTATAAAATAAAAAACAAAAAAAATAAATAAATAAAATTACATATATACATGTATATTTTTTATTTTTTAAAGTAGGGTTTATTGGATTATGAAGGGATAAGGTAGATACATGGGACTTTCAAAATTTGAATTTTAGAAATGGGTTTGGAGCCAAAATATTACTTTCATCTATATATTAATTACGCATACACAAGCCTGAGTCGAGCCATATGTCGAGCCATCGAGCCGAGCCACGAGCTGAACACCCCTGGCTCGAGCTCGGCTCGATTACAAAACGAGCCAGCTCGGCTCGGCTCGAAAACAAAACGAGCCTTTTCGAGCGAGCTTTTTCCGACCTTTTTTAAAGCGAGTTTCGAACGAGCCTCGAGTCGCGAGCTTTATGTACACCCCTAGTTCTACAATTGATCACTACATATATTGAGAAAAAATAACCACCAGATTAATATGTCGTCTCAAAGTACATAATTTGTTGCCATTTTACATTCCTAGCAATTTCTTTTTCTTTCATATGAAATTACTTCAAGTCAACAACTTAGAATAGGTTATTGTACAAATGACAGTCTTCTTCTCTTTTCCTTCATATGATCATATCAAATGGCATTCTTCTTCCTCTTTCTCAAAAAATTTACTAGCTCCGTAACTTTTAATTGCCAGTGTGGTCAACCTTGGTGAGAAACGAACTTGGCATCAATTTAATCGTCAAATATCCAAGTAACCATGCGGCTGAATTGGCTTATAGCGCTTCAGCCGCCTTATAGCGCTTCTTTTCATAAAACGAAATGCTATCTTTGTTTGTTGAGATTCACACGGTATGTGGTATCCCATACCGCTGCTCGGCTTAGCGTTTAAAAATGTCATCTTTTAAGCGTCTTTTGTATTTGGTTTAGCCGAACAAAAAGGTTAAACGAAATTACAAGACATTATGTAAAATCTTGTGATTCGCTTACTAAACATTATCGTTTCACTTTGTCACGAAAAAAAGACCCTTTAACGCAGTTTTCGTATATATACATATATAATCGATAGACGTGTTAGCGTTATTTTACGTCTCATCAAGAGGGACTTCTTATACGCCTCACTTACGGTGTGCGCATATAATGTATATATGTGTGGCCTTTGGGGGGCAAAAGTAAAGTTGCACTAGTTTTAGCGTTATTTTACTAATTTCGTGAAAATAACGTTAAAAACGACGGACGGTTAATCATGCATCATGTGGTGGCGTGGATAGCCAAAAGACAGAGAGGTACATGCACCGATCGGGTTTGCCCCGATTGCTAAGTGTTCTGTGCCTTATGTCCAAGGCTTGATACCAAACCACATCGAGCCGGGGGTCTCACTAGAAGCAACCTCTCTATTCTTAGGGGTAGAGGTAAGGTTGTCTACATCTTACCCTCCTCAGACCCTACCTTAGCTTTGCTATAGGTGGGATTAACTGAGTATGATGATGAATCGATAGACGTGTTAATATATAGACAATTTTATAGAGACTTTTTCACTAACATGTATCTTAATTCTTAACCCGGACCGTAATAAACCGCAATCAACCCATTTATAAATAAACGAATAAAATAAATCAAAAAAACGATAACAAATGCGAAATTATACCATAAATAGGTGAAAAGCAGAATACTGAAACAAAAAAGTGTGCCATAAAGTTACCAAAATAGAGGCTAATGAGTACAATCAAGTAAAAAACAACATTAAACAAAACATGTGTTAAACCCCCTTCAACATTATGATTTAACCTTGGTTACTAACCTTGTGCAGTTAAGCATGTTGATAATGATTTAACTTGTAAAGTAACACATGACCTGCAGCATTGCCCATGGCCATCATACCACCACCAGGGCTAAAATCCAAACACCGAGGATACTGCAATGCTCGGTTTGCTGGCGGCCAGTTGGAAAAGACTGTAAACGAAGGTATATGCACCAGCTTCATACTGTTCTTTTTCATGCTCGAACAAACTGCTAAAATTTGAGCATCATGGTTAAACTTCATGAAATCGATTTTTGTCGTTAGATTCTCGATAGTTTTAACGGGTCTTTTGTTTCCGCCTAAAAACTCGTCCCGGTTGTATATGTTAACAATCCCGCTATCAGAACCTGCTGCAAAAATACCTCCGGTTGGAGTTGTGGTTAATGCAGTACCGGTTATGCATCCTTCATCGACACCCTTGTGGAAACAGCTCATGGTTCTAAGATCCCAATGGTAGATTTGACCATCACCGCCAGTGCTCAATAACTGTTGACCGCCGTTAGCAAAAGTCAAAGCACGTGCAGTCCCGTTCATTTTTAAAGTTCCTATAAGTTCTTTTGTTTTGGTTGAAACTAACAAAATATACCCTTCATTTCCGAGAAACGCGATTGTTTTTGAATCCGGTGAGATTTCAAAACTTTCTAAACTTTTCTCTTCTCGTCCGACCAATGGGCCGATTTTATCTGTTTTAGCTTTGACCAAGTCCAAGCTGTAAAAGAACTTTCTCCTACCAGATAAAATAACCTGAGAACCGTCGGGAGTGAAAGATGCTTTTCTGATCGGACAATCGTCAAGAAAAATCGTCTGAATTTTCGTGTTCCGTTTCCCATCTATTTGAAAAAACCGCAACTTCTTGTCTAACCCGGCAGTAAGAAGCAACTGCCCATTTCTATGAAACTGAACAGAATTGATTGGCCCGTTTGACGGGTCTTGTGCATTTGCATCAACCAATCTCGCGTATTCTAGTAACCCAGGTAACAGTTTTGATTTACCCTTTACAACAAGATCTTCATTGGTCTGAAAAATGGTGTCAATATCCCCATTATCTTGATCACTGTCACTATCTGATGTGTAGTTTTTAGCCTGCGAATCGAGTCGGGCCCATTCTGTAGCCGGGTTTAGCTTCATGTGTTGAGCTCTCAATCGCGATACGTATTCAGAACCCGAGATTATACTCTCATCCTCTTCTTTCCGCATCTTTCTCAACCGGTTGACTTTAGCTATGTTTATGTTGACTTGTCGCTCCTCTTCATCGACCCAAACGGGTTTTCTTACAGCATTATCATCTGCACCGACTATTTCTCCTTTTACTGCATCATCTTCGTAAACAGACAGCACGCTATTGGCAGAACGATCCATAAAGAAGAGAGCAGAATCGTCATTTCCTTCCTCAACTTCTTCCCTGTCGTTTCCAAACTTGACCGGGTATAAAGAGCCAAACAAGGCGTTTTCCAGTTTTTTCATTTCAGCTTCTTGCTCGGTTACAGCTTCTTTGCTCTCTTGTCGTTCTCTCTTTTTCTTTTTTGGCTTTACTGAATCCGAACCTTTTGAATTGTCTGCTTCTTGAACTAAATCCAATGGTGAAGGCTCATCAAGAGCCTTTCTTTTGGGCTTCTCACTTTTGTCTTTAGGAACCACATTTTGTGAAATTAAAGTAGCCATAGATGCGACAACTGTCACCTGCAAGATTAATTACTTACAGCATAAGCTACTTGTATGGGTACAACTTGAAAACTGTCTTTTAGAAAAGGTGTTCAATAAGTAAAAGTTATACTGAACAACTAATAATCATAGATACTCATCTGTTATAAAATGGGCTGTCGAAAATACTGCTTCACTGTGTTTCCTCAGTTTTAAAGTAGTAATAATTAAATTCAACACATTAATGTATTTAAGAAAACTAAAAACAGAATGACTAAAGATAGCCAAAGTTTAAAAGAACGGAAACGAGCCTCGAGGCGAACCGAGGCGTAAGCTCGAGGCGCAGTCAAAAAAATAAATATGAAAATTATGTGTCTATAAAAAATAAAATACTTGACCTAAAAAAGTCTAAAACATCAAAAACACACATCAAAAATAAAATAACCGACCCAAATAGCCTAAAACACCAAAACAAAACCCACATAAAAAACACCTTAAACCACCCAAGACGCACATTTTCTTAGCGCCTGAGGCCTTAGAGGCGTATGTACCATCTGAACCCCATGAGGCGCGCCTCAGACTTGTTTTCTTAGAGTTTGGCCTCGAGGCGCACCTCGATGCATACGCCTCACCCGTTATTTTAAACCATGAAGATAGCGAGTGAAAATAGTATAAACTGTTTATAGTCACATAATTCATGTACAATACATGAAATCCAAGATTTATGCTCAAGAATGGAGACAAAGATGAAGAAGAAGGCCAATTGAAGATGACGGCTGTTGTTTAGTTGTATCTACTATAACCTAAAACCCTCCTATTAAGTTACACAATTCAATCTCATGTTTTTGTTTTTATATTTTAACCTAAAAGTTTATTTGTTTTTTTTTTCTTATTTCATTTAGAGTTGTGCTTCTTTAATAAGTTTATATATATAATTTTTATGTTGTAAATAGAGGTAATTTATAATTAAATGGGTACATCGTACCACATTATAAGGTACATCGTACCGTGGCAACCCAAAATGAACCTACCCCCATCGTACCGAATTTTAGGGACCTAGCGAATTGCAATCCTGTACCGAGCATACTGCGAACCATGTGACTATGAGTAAGACTAAATTGGGGTTGGAGCTGGTGCCTGACTGCCTGGTGGTAATCTTAAACCCAAATTATATTATTATTTGACCCCTTAATGATCAAATAACCAGAAGCAGAATTTCATTATCACCCAAAACAGCAGCATAGAACACTACACCAGTACACCATGATACATCATTGATCATTCATCATACATTCACCATCTTACCAGACACAATTAATTGACAAAAAGAGCTTCTCTTTAGACGCTATAAAAACTTCCGTATGCATAACAAAGTGCCAATATGCATTAAACGCTTGGTTTAAAAAAGCGCGACGAGGTCTAAGCGCATCACGCGAAGCGTAAAAAGCGTAGGATATCCGTACCCGAAGCGCACACTAATTATATAATTTTTTTTATATATCCCATATATATCCCATGAGTTTTTAGCTTCATTTACTGATTTACCTAAAATATAGCTGCTATAAATAAGGTTTTTTATGTGATTTTACCTATATGTACAAGCCAAAAACACCAAGGTACAACATTTTTATGCATAAAAATACATGGTGTATGTGAGGCGCGCGCCTCAGGGTCAAAAGCAACTGAAATTTTGCCAAAAAAGCGCCTAAGGCGAGCGCCTTTGGGAAATTGGGTAGGCGCAGAGCCCTGAGGCGCCCTAGGCTGCGCTTTGCGCCTCAGGCACGCTTTTTAAAACCCAGATTAAACGATGTATTGGTGGTGTTTAACGGCCCAAAAATGTATATTCATTAGAATCCAATAGTAATAAGTATAAGGTATGTAACAAACTAGACTTGTGTTTAGATCCGAATATTCGTTCTCATTAGTCTGGATGTCTAAAATTTAACTTGTAAGATGGTTAACTTTTAAGGAATTCCTATGATAATGCTAAGGCTGCGCATTATGCCCTATGAAACAGAAAGAGGGCACATCAAATCGGGATAAAGAGGAACACCATTTCGGCATGAAAAGTGTGCAGCTCCAAATCATCATGCAGTTCATGCTCCACTCTCTATCTTCTTTATCTCTTTCTCTCACTCTCTCGTCTTTATCTATTTAGTGTTAAAAATATATAATAAAAAAGGTGAGGGGATGACCATAACATAGGTTTGGGGATGGTGATGAGGCGCTAAGGTGGCAGTGAAAGATGAAGGGGAAGGTGAAAGGGATGACCATAATGCATAGCCTAAATATGTTTCTAGATTCTAGAACATGAGAAAGATACAGAATCCAAAAATAAACAGTTTATAAACCCTCTTAGATTTATATATCGCAATCATTTGCAGCAAACAATAGAATTAACACTATGAACAAGTGAAGAACCTTTTTATGCTTGTTACAAACTTACAATCACTGTCTGTCTTTTTCTTCTCTCTGCAAACTTCTTTCTTCCAGTGGCACTGCTTACTGTTTTGACTGAAACCCTAAAAGTGTTTTATGGTTTTAGTTTTTATTAGTTGTTGGGCTTATTTCTATTTGTCATGCTTCAGTGTCTCACACTTTCACTTTTGATTTTTATTTGTTGGGCTTTTTCTTTGATGTTTGCCTGTTTGGATTTGGGCAATTATTATTATTATTAACTTTTAAATTTTAAATATGTTTGGATTTTATTTTTTTTATTAGAATCATATTTATTAACATTTAACACTCATCATGTTTGTAATTGTATCAATTTAATAATTTAAATGCCTATTTATATATACAAATATACATAAAAAAAATTAACTATTTTTCCTCTCTGTGTGCTTTTTTTATTCCGGATCGCGCTTTTTTTGCGCTATGCACCGAGGCTCCAGCCGAGGCCACTGCGCCTTGTGTCTAACATAACTCTAACGGCGGTCCCAAAAATGAATTTACCAAACAAACGAATGGTTTGCCAAACACATAACCAAACAAAAAAATCATGTTCGTGATCTTTCATCAAATAACTAAATTTGTTCCTGTTAGTTTGTGTTCGTTTATCAATTCCATAAACGAACACAAACGAAAATACAAGAAAAACTCAAAAGAAAATAATAATAATAATAATAATAATTTATTTTTTTGGTATAATTTTTTTTTTTCATTCTTAGTGATTTTCATTACCGGATACAGAAAATTACATCAAGATAACGGGCAGGCAGGCAACAAGCTGCGCCGCCACCCCTTTCTGAATAGCAAATCCTAATCTACTAAAAACGTAACCCTGCCCACCTGAAGCCGAGACACTACTATGAATAACCCGCTGGACCCTGGTCAGGAAACGGGTAGCCTCTGGTGCCAATGAGCCAAAGGTATTAAAAGCTAAGGGTACAAAAGCTAATAATAATAATAATAATAATATACTATACAAAATCTCACAAATACATCATACACAAACAAGCACCCAAAATACAAATACTAGAAAGCCCTAATCAACTAATTTAGTTAATCAGTTCTGTTTTCTGTCACCAAATGACCTAACTTCAAAGGCTTGAAATTCTCTTCTAATTTAAACACAAAATCTATGATAATAACCAATACTAGCGTGGCTATAAATAACATTGTTTGTTCGTCATATCAGTATCTAAATTTAAATAATATAATGAACATTAATATCCTATTCGAAACATAAATCTCAACAAACACAATTACCTTCCTACCGGAGGACGATGAGATATACGACGGCGATGGTGATGGATC
Organism: Ambrosia trifida; assembly: GCA_028751855.1. Lineage (NCBI taxonomy): Eukaryota > Viridiplantae > Streptophyta > Magnoliopsida > Asterales > Asteraceae > Ambrosia > Ambrosia trifida. The sequence goes on from CM054129.1 coordinate 132,686,326, forward strand.
GAACGACGGTAACGGCGGAGGATGAAGGGAGACGGCGGCAGAGGAGAAACGAGATGACGGTAGGGTTTTGGTCCAAAGGTTTTACCTCTTTTTTTTTTTTTGCCGTTTTTTTGCCCTGTTTAGAATACATTTTATGTATATATTTAGACCCTATAAGTTGTAATTGTTTTGAAACTTTGCCTCCAAACCAGGTGTAGCCGAGCCGATCACGAGTCTGATTGGGCTCGAGCTCTGCTCGTCATGCTTTATGAAGCTCGAGTTTGGCTTGGCTCGAGTTTGTTTCAAAGCTTAAATGAGTCAAAGTTCGGCTCGCAAATGTTAAATAGTATGTATGCTATATAGAAAATAATTATAAGTATAAAATTTGTTTGGGCTCGTTTAGGATTTGTATGAAAAGCACAAGCTCAGACTCGATAACTAAACGAGTCATGTTTCAAGCTCGAGCTTGGGCTCGTTAAAGCTCGGCTCGTTTGAGCTTTTTACCGATCTGTTCCTGAGTAGCTCTCGAGCCGTTGCGCATCATTTACATCCCTGCTCCAAACCGGTTTTTTATTTTATCGTGTTTATTATTTTATTATAGTTTAATCATGTTAAGAGTGGTATCTATAATCGGTATCATATAGTATGTCATTTGTGTTACTGAACTGATGATATATATATATCGATAATCGATATTATATGTAAGTGTGTTAAATGTAGGTTGTGTGCAATTTGTTTGTTAGACGTGTTCATGTTAGACTATTTGTACTGGGGTCACATCCCTAGTGATGTGGTTGTGACCCAGTTAAACATTGCTCCAGTCAAAATCATTCTTGCTTATTTTATTTAATAGACGTATATATTATTTTAATGAGTAGTTGTGAAAGCTTATGACTACATGTCAGTAATGTGATACCCATTTTATGATTTGACAGTTAAATAAATAAAATCATTACACTCAACCGTAATATGAAGTGTATATGCCCGTTTTATCAGGGCCTATTTTTTTGAAAATTTTCTATATGTATGTATCTTAAATATAAAACCTACAACTTATTGGCCCAATACTTGAAAACTAAATATAAACCTAGCCAATATAAAATCTAAAAACTTATTGACCCAATAGTTAAAATTAAAAATAAACCTAGCCCAATATAAAACTTAAACACCTATTGGTCCAATACATAAGAACTTTACACCTACAGTTTGACCCTAATTAAGTGATTGTTAATTGTTATAATTGGATGTTTTGTTGAGTAATTATTGATCCATGTCATGGTTTGTTATTCTAATTCTATGATTTTGTTATGTTTATAGTTATAACGCAAATCGTCATTTAGAAAAAAAAAATGTTTACATAATTGAATTCTTTAGGGCCTAATGATCTTTTTTCCAACTCGTCCATAGCACTCAAATTCTCAATACCAACCCTGTCAAGGATGTTATAGGTTTTGTTAGTGTGGTGGTCGCCTAGAGAGTCGATGGCATACAATTTTGAGTATTGTTTGGGTGCATGCGATAACTTGGGGTTTTTTTTCATGGTGATTTGTATATTTTAAAGAGTAAATAATAATCTTATTTTCAACTTGAAACATAATAACATATCAACAACAATCTCAATTATACAAATTTCAAGTAATACAATGTCAAACACTCAGAACTACCAAGAAGCATATGAATAGAAGTCAATGACGGGCTCACACGTTATGTGTCCTTCCCTGTCTATTGCATCTTCTCGTAAAGTATTGAACTCTTTCTATGTTCTCTTTACTCATTAAAGAATTTATTAAGAGTTTTTTTCTCTCTTGAGTCTTGTCTATAGTATTAAATGAACAAGCTAGGTTCGTGAAGTAAATAGAATTGTTATTGTTTTAGTGTGATGTGATTACTAGCAATTACAAAATGAACATTAAGAGAAGATGGTGCATTTCGAGTCCATTACCGTTTATGTTCTTTACTAGCCTATCTCGTGTCAAGTTGGTTGCTACATGCCCACATGGTTCTAACACTCAAGCAAGTAAACAACTATCCATGCCCGGATTTTCGTTTGATAGAGCTTTCATTAAGTTTTAGTTAGTGGTAAGTTGTTGTACGTATGCATAAAGTATCAAATTGATGGATCAAATCTTTACAATTTATGTTAGAGCATTTCATTCTCGATAGTTATCATTGTCAATCCGCAAAATCTTTTTTTCTTTTTAACTTAAGTGGGCTAAAGATTCATTGGTATTGGCTAATGGACTAATGGTCAAGTTACTTAAGTGAGCTAACAACCTAATAGATTTGAGTTTTTTTAACTTTTGAATTATAATTATAGTGTGCCTATTACAAACTAACAAAATTTTTAGGTCATTGATTCATTGGTGTAAAACTTACTAATTCTAAATGAATTCTAACTTTAATATGTATATTTAAAACGTGCCTCCTAGACCAATAGAAATTAGGCTCATGTCGGGAGTCCTCTTGCACCCCTTAAAAGACAGCCTTGATCAATTTGATAATTCTTTTGGTGTTCTTGATGTTAAATCAAACTATATTATTGTTTATTGGGGTATTGGATTTTAATAATCCAAACTTTCATCAATTGGTCAGCAATAATTTGTACTTAAAAAATTACCAACAATGATCCCAACTTTCAATGTATTGGCCGATAATGAACATTTGTTAACCGAGAATTAACTCAATTAGTGGACGTTGATGTGGCATGCTAATGCTGACGTGGATGATGACGTGGTGTGCCAGCACATGCATGGATGATGATGTGGACGTTGACATGGCATGCCACATCATCATCCATGTCAGCGTGAGCCTGCCATATCAGTGTCCATGTCATCATCCACTAACTGAGTTAGTTCTCCGTTAACAAAGGTTCATTGTCGGCCGATACGTTGAAAGTTGGGATCGTTGTTGGGAATTTTTGAAGTACAAATTATTTTCAGCCACTTGATGAAAGTTTGGATTATTAAAATCCAGTCCCCCTTATTTATTCTGTTGCGATTCAATTGATCTTTATATATTGTAAAAATACATGATGCAGATGTTTATTAATAAAGGGAGTATTTGATCCCTCCATGATAGAAAAAGAGTGTTGTAATTGCCGTCCGAGTATTATAGAATGTCCATAAAGCATTTTAGCATCTAGACAATAACAAACATTTGGAGACAATGAGTTAGGATATTTGAAATGCCCATAAACTATTACCTATAATAATTAAATTTTACAATTAATGGGATTTAGTAGTTATTTGTATAAAGTTTAGTTTACAATAACAAGCCTATATTTTTTCAAAGGCAAAATTGCTTAATATTGTCGCTTGTGAGAGTTGAAACCAGTACCTCCAAACCAGTGTCTCCTTAAATATTTTGTCTTTGCCAATAATTAACAAGATGTTTATATAGCAAGACGTTTATCCCATTTGAACTAAATAAACATCTCATGTTCTATGATTGATTCATTCACATCTCAATAGGTCAAAGCTCCTTGGAGTAAATCAAAAGAAACGTTGTGGATCACGCTGCTACAAATGGTGCCATACTACCAAGGCCATAATAACGCGTGCGTTTCAAATGCTCGGAATGTGTTTATGTGCGGAACCAAAAAAAAAAAAAAGTAATGCAAGTACCTAACAAGTAATTAAACACGTCTTTATTAGTTGCGTCATACACATATCATGGAAAATAAACATGTTTGAAAATTTTACGTTACATGTACATGAACTAGGTCCAATTTTATGACGAGTATATCAAGATAAACATGTTTCATTAGTTAAACTAGAGAAAAAAAATGATAAAACGAGGATAGAGTAATACAAAAAAGTATTAATAAAAACACATCGGATGCCCAAATCCCAAACGGAAATTAATCTACACAGGTAGAGATATCAAAATCCACTCCACAGTCCACACCTTGAGCTGTCGAGCGAGTTGTGAACAAATAATCTCACTTTCTTATAAGAAACTTACGAAAATATAAACCTAGACAAACACGATTATGATTAGTGTTTGTTTAAGTGTTTTAAGAATTTTAAGGATGTCATCGATTTCACTTATGATTTAGGCCCTTTCGCGATATCCATGCCCTTCACTGTAATGAGCTGTCGGGATTTAAATACAGGCATGACCTGGTCAGGGATGTCTCATGGAATGTCTTATGAAGAGCAAGGATTTCAGCTAGAAAAGAAGCTCCGATTAACTTTTTGACGGATCCACTTAAGGGGCGGTCCACCCTAAGGCCAGCGGATGTCAATGTGTTCGGGTGGGCGCAGGGCAAACACACGTGCGTTGATCTCACATGGGTGTCTCATTTGGTGGGACTTCGGGATTCAGGGTTTGTGGCAGGGCAAACAGTCTTAAAAGCTGAAACCAAGAAAGTTGACAAACATGAAGCTGCTTATCTGGAAAACCAACACGTATTTGTGCCCTTCGCTTTTGGCACATTTGGGGGCCTTGCTTCCGAAGCAATCCGGTTTTTAGATCGAGTGCAAAGGGTGGTGCAGAGTAACTATCATGTGGTCAAGGACACAAGCTTTATTTTGTATAGAGTAGGTTTTACTATTAAAAAACGGGTAGCGGCGCAGCTTGTTGCCCGTTTACTCGTTGCTCACTTGTTTTTATTTGTCAGGTGCAGATTAGTGGAAACCCTTTAACTTGAAACCCCTTTCTTTCAAGTTTGAATACCTCCCCAAATGCCGGTCCCTTTCAAACATACTGGGTATATTTTTTTCGATGAACGACATGACTCGAATTGAGTACCTTTCGAGCAGAAACCCCATAGGAAAAAACCTTCCAACCCATAAGGGCTCAATTGTAATTCTTGTTAGTTTTTAATTAAAAGTTCTATGTATCAAACTATTTTTAAAAATAACATTAAAACCAATTAAATGTCTGATATTAAATCAAGAAACTAAAAATAACTAATTTAACAACTTAATAACAAAATTAATTTGCATTTTTTAAATACTTGATTCTGTCAATATTAATTACATTAAATAAAGTATTTTCTTCATTAAGTTTCAAAAAATCAAATCTTTTACATTAATCACACACATAAAGATAAACATGTCATAATAATATTACTATTTTTTACACCTTTGTATCCAAAACGTAAATTTATTATCCCTACATAGGCTCCCTCCAGTGGCAAAAGAGTAAAATCACACCCAAAAAAGCACATCACTTCACGTGCTTTTAACTTGCTCACTACTTTATTATTAAAATTATTATTATTATTAACAATAATAATTTTTTTTTGAACGGCTAACGAATCAATTTCCAAGCACTCTCGGGTACCCTTTTGGCGAATCAGGTACTCGAGAATACCCGGGCCATTAATTGCCACCAATTCCCGGGAAAACCCGACCACTCACCCACCCGTAGGCACGACAGTGAAATAATTGGTAAAACCGGTCGGGATCAGGACTCGAACCCAAGCCAATGGCCGGGTCATCCCTCATTTCCCATCCATCAATGTCCTTCAAATATAGCTAGTGAGAATTGAAACTAAACTTTCTATAGAAAAATTTAAGCTATCAACCAACTGGGCTACAAATTGGACTAACAATAATAATATTACTGAGTGCAGTAAAGTGTAAACAAAAGAACGCTCCTCCAAATCCAAAACCAAAATATTGAATTATAGGCGCCAACTATTGTATCATCTCCCGCCCCTCATATTATTATTTCTTCCCCATCAGACTCTACTTTCATCCCCTCTCTCTCTCTAGAACAGCTTTCTCTCTCTAGAATCCAAAACCCTAGCTCAATATGCACGGCCATCTCCCTCACCCAGTCTCTCCGGCGACCTTCTCCGACGCTTTTCTTTCCAAAAAAGGAAAGCGTCGTGGCAGCTACAACTGCGGCCGTTGCGGTCAGCCTAAGAAAGGCCACGTCTGCCACCTTCCGCCACCGTTATCCGCCGTAACTCCGTCCGATTCGCCAATTCATTCGCCGCCGTTGTCCGCACTTCGTTCCGTTACACACAACCCGCCGCCACACTCGAATCTCCGACGAACGTCGGCGTCTGTTATGGATCTGACGTTGGCTGTCGTCACACCGGCTGACTCGTCAACCGATTCGCCGTTGTGTAGCAGCGTAATCCGTTCGGTTAATGTTAAACAGAAGGCGTGCTCGAATCTACGTCGTGCGTTGTCGTTTGACGATGCTGATTTCGATGCTGACGTGGATAATGATGCTGAATTAGATGAGGTAAACGATGAGGTAAACGATTCAGATGATGATGAGGATGAGGAAGTGGAGATTGGATCTGGTAATAAGCTACCGGTGAGTTGTGTGTGGGAGGTGATGAGGCGGTTGCCACCGGCGGCGTTGTTGTCGGCGGCGAAGGTGTGTAAGGGATGGAGAGATGTTAGTAAGAGGATATGGAAGGCTGCTGAAGAGCTTAGGGTTAGGGTTCCGGTTAATACTCCGGTTGGATGTGTTGGATCGGTGTTACAGAAGTGTCCTAGTCTCGTTAGACTCTCACTTACTATGCAAAGGTTTGGAAACCGTTAGATCTGTGGTTTTGTAGTCCGATTGACCGATTATTGATTAACGATGATTAGACACTTAAATAACTGTTAAACATAATATGGAACATAACTGGACATGTGATGGTGGATTTGAACTGAATGAATTGGAAAATTTAAAGTTAAATATATTGTTAAAATCGGACATTGCGGCATTTAGGTATTAAAATGAACTTATGATGAAAATGATGATTTGAGGAATTTAGTTGTGTGACGTGTTTTTGTTTTGTTTTGTTTTGCAGTGATATGGATTCTACTATGCTGGCTTGTATTGCGTTTGCGTGTCCGAATCTTGAATCGCTTGAGATTTTTATGTGTGAAGGCTCGTTTAATCGGATTACTGGGTATGCTTAGTTCCTTACCTACCTATATATTTGCTGTTGGATTTATTTTATCAAATATTGAAGTGGATTAACAGAATGTAATTGTTGGCTATAGTTTTTAGTTTTAGCATTTGATTTAGTGATTTAGTCTTTTGCTAGAATGCTTTACATTTCTAATGATTGTATTTTTTTTGTACATAATTATATTGTAAGTAATTTGTTTGTATAAACATTCAACACGGATATTAAGAATTTTGTTCTCACTAATACTGGCATGGTTGTTTGATTTTACTAGTTTTAAAAGCGAATGCATTAACAGCTGACATATGATAGTTTTATGTGTTGCCTGGTTATTCTAATTCTACTACTGAATGAATAGATTTGTCTGAATTAAGATGCACTTTAAAAGGCGTTGTCGTTTTGAAACAATTTTTTAAAATTGATGATGATAAAAGCATTGTGGTTTGCTATGGATAATAAACAATCACAACCATCTCTGCTGTAAAATTGGTTTCTGTGTATATATGATTTTACTGTTGAGTTTGCTTTGCTATGCTAGGTCAGGATAATGGAAAAACCATTATAGCTTGTTACAGCTAATCAATAAATACATTTATCTTTCCCTGAATATGATTTTGTTTATTTAGGGATGAATTGGGTCGTTTTGTTGCCGATAAACGTTGTCTCAAAACTCTTAAAATGGAGGGTTGTTCTAACCTCGGAGCTTTTGTTCTATGCTCCAACACACTCTTCACACTTTGGCTTTCAGATCTTCATTCACTTTCAAAGATGGTATGCATCTTTGAAGTTCCTCTTAGTTATCTGTATGATTCTTTACAAAAATTCATTGTCATATTTGATGTTTACCTTATGTTTTTTTTAATATAATCTTAATTAGGTTTTTAATCTCCCCAATTTGAATGAAGTATCTCTTAATTTCTCTCGTCAAGAGAACGATAGCACTGATCTTACTTCTATGATGGATAGCCTTGGAAGAAGCTGCCATAAATTAAAAAATATCCACATTGCTTCCCTTCATCTCTCGCATTCTGTTGTGCTTTCTCTAACTGCTGCACAATTAAGGTATACCAAGTGGCAAACTTTATTGTGTTTCTAATCTTAATATACATAAAAGTCAACTGGACCGACCTAATTTGTTCGTTCATTTTAGGGAATTGCGTATGCTATCACTTGTACTTGGATCAGAAATTACCGATGCATCAGTTGTAGCGATTTCTAATTGCTACTCAAGCCTAGAATTACTTGACCTCAGCGGGTAGCTAATACTACTTTTTATTTACAAGCCATGATTATTATCATGTCGTCATATTACTAACTGTGTTTAACAGGTCTAGCATAAGTGACAGCGGTCTAGGGATGATATGCAACGTGTTTCCTGATACCCTAACAAAGCTACTTGTTGCTCTATGCCCTAACATTACATCAAGTAATCTTTTAATCTATAATTCAAGACATGCTGTGTAATATTTCATTTTCTTATTTGATAATTAATAATATTTGTCTCTTTTCTTCATCATCATCGTCAGGTGGTATCCAATTTGCCACAGCTCAATTGCCACTTTTGGAACTCATGGATTGTGGGATGACAATATGTGAAGCAGATGCACAATACCCAACCTCTGAAGAAAATGGCGATTCAGAATTACAAACATCCCCAAACAGCAAAGCACATTTTACGTACCAGAAATTGTTTATAAAGCATGCTCGGTTGAAAAAGCTAAGCCTTTGGGGTTGCTCTAGTCTTGATGTAAGATTTTTAAACAATCTTTGCATTTTAATTTTACATCTTAATTATATGCATTCTAATAATCTTATATTTGCAGTCCTTGTATCTGAGTTGCCCAAATCTCAGTGATCTGAACCTCAACTCCTGTAAAAATTTAATTCCAGGTGATTTTTATATCTCCATGATCAACATGATGACAATGTAGTTCATTATTTATTTTGCTTAAATTTTGATTGTTTATATGCAGAAAAATTAGTACTGCAATGCCCTATGGTGGAGAGTGTGCATGCTATTGGTTGCAAAGATGTATTAATTCAAGCAGTTCAAACTCAGGTGAACTAACTTCTATGCTTATATCCATCTATTGAAGAATGCGTTTCATTCACGTCTATATTTATATATTTAAATATAAAATTTTAATTTCTTGAAGTTAATGTCAATGTGAAATTATTCTCAGGTCTCGAGTGGTTATGCTCTGTCAGAAGATCGTTACTCTTGTAAAAGGATGGCTGATGGTTCAAAGAGAGTTGGAATTCCTTTTTCCTTTACCCAACAGGTAACCACAAACAAAGCAGTGTCAATCTATATATGTTGTCTAATAAGTATAAGGATATAATATAGAGCTAAGAATTTCAACCCTTCAACTGATGAACGGGTTTATATTGGTTGTATATTATCTCAAACTGGTCAAATAAAGGTTTGGCTAAAAGGGGAACACGTCAAATGGGTTGAAAGTTGTTCCAAGTTTATTTTTGATGCATACAAACTCATTACCATTTATATCTTTTTTTGAGGGGAAAAAGTTTTTGAATCAACTGAACCCGTTTTAAGAACCTGTTTTGACCAAATTACCCAACTTGTGGTCACCTAACTCGTGCCTCTAATAGAATGTTTGCCATGTGAATCCTGAAACATATAATTTAGATCATATATAGTGTTTGGGATTGCTTATTTGAATATTCTATCCTTTTCAAATAAGAAAAGTTACTGCTCGTTCAAAACTATTAATTTCACGAGTGAATAATTACATTGCATTTTACACAAGCAATCCCGACAACCCTCAAAACAACTTTTTGTTGTATCCACAGTAGTCAAAAGCGCACAAGACACGTGTTACACTAAACACCTAGATCACAAACCACAAATGCTAAACACCAGGCATTAGGCGAGTCAAACCTTACTTAGATGAACTATACATTTCTCAGGCCAAGCACATGTTTTTTTAATATACTTTTTAATTTTGTATGTTTATTATGCATATTATCTTTTGTGACTTTTGACTACCATGGTTGTATGAAAACACAATAAGCACAGATAATAAGCAACAATCTGGAACACCCCATGGAGTGAATTGGCGACTTGTTTCTTATGCTGTGTTTGTTTGAATTGCAGTTACCAGATTATGACAAAAACAGTTGGGAGGCTCGAAAGCGAAGAAGGTGCATCGTGCAAGTTGAATAATTACATGTAATTTGCTGTTAAACCTTTAAACTATGTGCAGTAGATTATTCATTCATGGCTAAAAGCTCATGTTGTTTCAAAATTGATCTGTTATGAAGTTAGACTCAAAAACATATCTTTACTTCACATTTTCATCTCAATAAGTTCACATTTTCATCTCAATAAAAATGCAACTTTCATATTAGCTTTAACCTGCTTTTGCTTTCAGTATATTTATTTCTATGGGTGTTTAGACCCACCGTAGCGGGCTTTATATTGGGCGCTATTTTTAAAAATAAAGCCTCCCACACCGTTACGGGGGGCTTTATATTTGAAAATCTTGTTTTGGCGTGCCAAATATAGCGCCGAATAAAAATTCCCCCCTCCAATCATATGTTGCCACCTCATACTCTCTCTTTATTATTCTTTTATTATTTTTTTAATTTAAAAGATAAAATAAAATATTAATAGGGGCTTTATTATAAAGCCCCTACCACTACACTTCTTTTTCACTTTTTCTCTCCATGCTGACTCAGCTTCCACGTGGACTAATTAGAAAAGAGGGCTTTATACTACACATGGTCTTATAAACCGTTCAACTGGTTTTGGAACTGTTCAGGCTGTCGTTTATGTTGTAGACTTACTGTAAACTGAACGGGTGGATTTTATTAAAACACAACACCAGCTAAAATAAATAAATCATTTATATTAATTTACTTGATATATCTAATAGTTTTGTTCTCCCTTGCGACTTGCGAGTGATGTGTTGTAGGTCACTCGATTGGTACCACATAGGGTAGGGCGATTTGGTCCATGTTTTATATGGCTAACTCTCAGTGTCAACTGCAAACTAAAATTGTTTGCTATGTTTTGATGCAGATCAATCAAAGGTAAAAGATATTGACAGTGAAACTACATCAATGACTGGTTCGGATGTTTTTCGTGGTTTTAAGCCAAATCATAAACCCTTATAGGTAGCAGTCACAGCCCTTCAAGCCATCTTATCTATTGGACTAACAAACTGATTTACTCACGTAATTATCGTACAAAAACTGGAAAATTATAACTTTGAAATAGAATTGCATTTTAACAAAATTTCAACAATCTCACTATGAAGGTTTAAGTGTTTAACACTATAGTATTATGAGTATGTTAAGTTGGAAATATATAAGAAAAATAACACAAAAAGATTGTAGAAACACTATTAATTTGAGGCATTATTTGAGCAAATAAATAATCTAAAGTCAACATTACAATCAAATTGTTTGATCCATTACTTCAAATTGGGTTTGGTTTTCCGTAGCCCATAAGAAGGCCCAAGGAGAGTCTTTTGGATTCATTACCGTATAGAAATCAAAGCGGAAGCGTTTTTTATTGGATTAAGCTTTATTCAGCCCTCTCTGTCTCTAGCCACCGACTCAAAATGGCCTAAGTGGATTATTTGTGTAAGAAGTGTAGAGGTAGAATAATTGTTTTATTTCTTAATTGAAATATTTGGTACATTTGAAGGAGAAAACAAACTCCTATATAAAGCAAAACGTAAAATGAGAAAGGAGCTAGTCTTGGGGCACAAAATAAGAAGCTAGTATTGAGGTATAATGTAAGGAGCTAGTCTTGGGGCATAGTGCAAGGAGGAAAATCATGGTCAAAGATGTGAGAGGATATTATGGGATTATGAATGGTTTCCATTATACCGGCCACTGGCGCAGCTTAGTTGGGGCAGGCGGGGGCGGCCGCCCCCCCCCCCCCCCCGCCCCCGAATTTTCGCGTAGAAGTGCTGATTATATAGTATTCGTATATAAAATTTTAGAAATATAGGGTTTCGACCCCCCGAAACTAGTGACTTCCGACCCCCTGAACATTCGGTCAAGCTTCGCCACTGATACCGGCGACTATGTTTTGGTTTCTTGTTTAACTTTGAAGCATGGTATTTGTATTCGACACCTGGATTAGCATGTTGAAGGGGTCACAAGGTCAAAATGTGTAATACCCCAAAGGAACCAAAAAGTCAAAGTCCAAATGGAATTGATCCAGGACAACACAAAAGACTTGTTGGGTAAGGCCACAAAATTTTACCATCAACCGAATCATGTCATCTCCTTCGCATCAAATTCTCTACCCTAGCTTTGTAACGGTCCATCAAATATAAATTTATGACAGAATGGCCACATACTATGGATGAGTGTTCGTTTCATAGATTGCAAAGGAATTGGAATTAGAATTCGCACGAGACCATAAATGAAATTGGAATTGGTTTAAAACGCCGTAACACACGTGCGGGTTAAATCCTAGTTATTATTATTTGATTTGTAAGTTGTTTATTAAAATATAATTTAACTTCTAGCAATCAAAATTTTCTCGTTGTAACTTCCAATAATAATTCATATGATTCAAAACAAGAGATCTATACCTTTGGATTCTTCTCATTTATGAAGCTGCATGGATTTCAGCACCATCATGGACACTTGCACTGACCATGACTAACTATATAGGCTTAGGGGATGGGGGCCCACCATATTTGGGCACTAGTACCCCATTATTAGCACGGTAACATCGTCGCTATTGGTGTTAGTAGGGGTCACGTGAATCAATTTCTGGTTTTATCTACGAGCTGGTAACAATGAAACGGTCATATTTTTTTGACCAATTAATTATTTATCAAAGTTTTTTTTTTGTTTGACCGTTATTTTTTTGACCGTTTTATATTTTGACCGATTATAAATTTTACTCTATATAAACACCATATGTACACATACAATTTTATACAACTACATGTTTGAATATAGGTGGTGGCAATATGTTTTCAAATACGTATCGTCGACGACGATCATCCGGCGCAACACATCAACCAACTACACACCCACCGACTACACAGTCTCCCTCAACATTTGATTATTACGAGTCACAACTTCATGACGATTTGTCCACAGAAGAATTGATTTACGCACATGCTTCCATAGTGGCTCTACTACAACTAGGAGCAATACGAGTTGGAGATCTTGTAAGAGTGTCGGAGCGTGTCAATTTACCTATAATGTTAAATCCCTCGGACGAAAGTTATGAAATTGATCTCGATGTCGAATACGTAATTTATTCTGATGAAGAAATGTCTTGTTTGACACCCGAAAGTGAGGGATATCGATATGAGAGGTTGGACGGACGTGATAGTGATCGTGATGTTTCTTCGCCCGAGTCAATTTCGTATTCTTTCTTTTTTAGCTATGTTTAAGTAGTATTTTAATTAGGTTTATGTTTATGTTTAATTAATTTGTTAATTAGGTTAATTATGTTTGTATTTTAATTGTTAATTTTTAACTTTATTTTTTTTCTTTTAACGATTACATTCATTAAATATTAAACAACATTAAAAATTAACCCTATCGCGCAACAATTGTCATGCCGCAACATGGTTGAAGTTACTCCCGTGTGCATTCACATAGTCGGGGCGTGTGACTAGGATTGCAATGTCTTCTTGAAGATTAGGGTTCGTGCAATCATGGCTTCAAAGAGGGCGTTCCATCGGTTACACTTGGCGAAAAGATTATACCACTTACTAACGAGCGAATCTTTGTTGCGGTCATTTGTGTCGGTTATTCGATTGAATTCCACCGACACCTTACGCCAAAACGAATCTCTCCGTAAACCGGGAGGATGATTTGTGTGTTTGACTTCCAAATACGACCTAACTAACGCGATCTCCTCATTTACATTCCACGAGACTATTTTTACGATATGATTAAAATATGATTTTGGTTTTGGTGCTCTTTTGGTATTAGAAATTATGGAGTTTTAAAGGGGTAAAAAAGGTAGCCGTTAGGTTGCAACGGTTAGAAAATTAATTACCGTTTGAAAAAAAAAAAAAAAAAACGGTTACTTTTTGAATGAAAATAAATAAAAAATTTATTTTATTTATTTACGTGTCTTCTTTCGAATTAAATTAATTCAAATTACATTATTCATGACCGACCAACCCAAATAAATGCATGCCCCAAACATTGACATTCACATGTTCATGTCTCACAAAAAGCTATAAAAAAAAAAATTAAATCAAAATCATATCATGTTTGTCATTTAAACCTGTCATATTATGTCGTATTTTCCCCATACTTATTCGTTACATTCAAAGGATAAGAAATTAGCATTTATCATGCATTAATATTCTAGATTCAAAGATTCATCGTATACGTGAACTAGATAAGACAATAAATATAACATATGACACGTCAAGCTACTAATTAGATATGATATGATATGCTTAGCTTAACTTAATTTTTAGTAATTTTTTTGCACCAACAGTTACTAATACCAAATTGGTTGATTGGTTGCGTTATATATATATTTTTTTAAAGTAAAACTTCATTAACAAAACAAGGAACGCTTGATTTCCAAGGCGAAGACCAAGACGAACCAAAAATTACATTACGTCACAATTACACCATTCTTCCAACTACACTTTGAATTTCTATTCCTATTGTTATACCAAAAATAACCATAAGTTTTAACATCCGAAATGACCGCGTCAATCTTTGTATTCTTATTATTGAAAATGCGATCATTTCGAGCTTTCCAAATTCTCCAACATCTGATAATCATCAAGCCGTGAACCATATTTCTTGTACATAATTGGTTGTATGGTTATTATAAGACTAAATAAAAGTTAACATTTCATACCTACATGAACATAATATATATACTTCATAACACAATTAAGTTACATAGATTATTAAACATAGTACTACAACAAATAACCAAAACAAAGGCTAGAAACCTTAGATTTTGGTAGTACACATACTAATGATATTTATTGGTCTCTTGCCTATTTATGTCCATAAATTTCAATCACCCATGTTTATAAACACATTACACTGAATGTAATCAACAATCAAGTTCCCAATCCATAGAAAAATATTATTTGAAACAATAAGTACAAACACGAACCGTAGGACTTGTTCATTCCATCCCGTGCTATATGTTCCTGATATCGCATGCCACACAAAGACCGAACGAGCAAGGCGTCGCGGTTGAGTTTGTTCGTTGCGTTTAGCTTCTGTTCTTGCATTTTTCCATAGCCCTTGGTGCTAAAATTTCATTTAAAACACATTTGTAACATGTTCACATTAATTCTTGACGTTTAACATAAGATAAAAATTAATATAATTTAGGGTTATTGGATTTTATTACTCCCAACTATATGGTATTGGCCGCTGCCGCTCCTAACTATCACTTTGACTCCCGCAACTCCCAACTTAACACCTTGTTTGTTGTGTCACTCCGGAACTGACGTGGCAAGTACCTCCGGAGTGACACAACAAACAAAGTGTTAAGTTGTGAGTGGCAGAAGTCAAAGTGATAGTTGGGAGTGGCAACGGCCCGTATAGTTGGGAGTAATAAAATCCCACTGTTTTGAAAATCGGACCGGCCGGTCGGACCGGGCTCCGGGACCTGGACCGGTCCGGTTCGGGTGGTTGGACCGTTTTTGCAGCGAACCGGCTTCGGACCGGAAAACCGGCCGGTCGGACCGGAAAACCGGCCGATCGGACCGGAAAACCGGTGGTCGGACCGTTTTTTTTATTATTTTTTTGATATTTTGGGTTTCGAAGCATTTTTTGGCCCGGTTCGTTGGACCGGTTGAACCGGTCGGACCGGTTGGACCGGTGAACCGCCCGAGGGTCCGGTTCGACATCCGGTCCGGTTCTGAAAACCTTGTAAAATCCAATAACCCTATAATTTATAAATAAAAAGTTAGAAAAAACATATAGTTACTTACCAAGTCCAATAGCTTCCTTCCCTTTCATTATACGTAAACGCTTGCATGAATCAACGAACATCCTAATCATGAAACATAAACAAATATAAATTAAAACTATTTACAAATAAACTAAAGGTGATTATCAAGTGTTTCTAACTAGTTATAAGTTTTTTTTTTTTTTATATAAAATCTAAAGCTTTATTTATTTATTTAATTGATAATACAAAACAAGTTACATTTAGATGGTGGGTAAGCGGGCAACAAGCTGCGCCGCTATCCATTTTTTAAAAACACGAGTTTAACCCATAACAAATAAATGAATAAGTTCTGATTCCGTCACTGCTTATCAGGTAAATAATTATAATTAAACGAAAAATTACTCCCAAGGAACGTCTCCGACGAGCATCCAATCGCCATCTTTGTCTTCATAAGTTGGAACGTAGTCAGAATTGTTCAAAAGATCCATTAATTTGCTCTCATTCATGAAATCTTTTAACCCTTGTGATCCACAGGTACCAGCTATACGTACATGATCAGTTAATAATTATTAGTCAGCAATACTTTAGTTGATCGTTCAAAAAAAAGTTAATAATTATTAGTAATAAAATCTTACTAAAAGAAATATTAATTAATTAAGTAGTGAATTAATTAATTAATTAATTACCAATGGTGAAGGAACTAAACATATTGCCCAAAGCATCAGAGAGATCTTGATAGCTTTTGTACATTTTCAGGTCAACTTTACGGAGGTATGGAGCTCCATCCATGCTCACTTTCACAAACGCCGCCCCGCCACCGCCACCGCCGACCTCCTTGCTCTTCTTTTGGACGGATAGCATGTTTTTCCGGTATGATCTCACCGGTGGCCAACCCACCACTTGTGCCCTAATTGTTCATTACAAATTTACAGTATTCATTTCAAATCTAAGCAAAGGTGTATTTTGTGTAAATATAAACCGTTAAAAAAAAGCTTGTGGTTTAAAGTTCACTTAAAATATTCTTACTTTTGGAAATTATTACTTTTAGCAAGAATATTAGTTTGGAAATAATACTATGCAAAAAGCTACCGGCTCATGGCTCGCTTATAAAAAATGCTGAAAATTAGCTCGGTTTTAAACTAAGCTGAGCCAAGCTCACTACTATCGCCTTTCAACAAACTGGGTAGTAATTCTACCGGAAATCATATCTTATATTACCGACGGTTTACATCCAACTTTGGAAAAGCTTTCCCACCATAAAATAACATAGCGGTATTTTTTTTTTTTTGAACAACTATTTTTTTTTTCTAAATTGCAGGAAAAAATGTGAAAATTACGTCACGATAGCAGGCAGGCGGACAACAATTTACGACGCCACCTCTTCCTGTATTGCAAACCCTAATCTACTGAAAATGAAACCTTGCCCCCCAAAGTCAGTATTTTGAAAAATATTAGTTTTTCTTTCGTTTTTTTTCTCAATATTCCGCCACTAATTACCGACTAGATCATTTTGTCGGTTATACCTATTTGTTTAGTAGTGATTGGCTCGGTTAATAAACAAACCGAGCCAAGTAAAAACTTTAGCTAGGTTTAGAACATACTCAAGCCAGGCCAGAGCTGTGACTTGATTTGTAAACAAGCCAGATATGGCCTGGCTCAAGCTCCACCCGGCTAGTAACCAACGCTAGTCGGGATGGAAGCTTACTTGGCGGGAGGGTTAACGGAGCAACCGCCACCAATGACGGTGCAGAACACCTTGTTGTCTTGATCATTCTTTGTATCCTGATCATCTGACGACAGTTTCAGCTTCAAGTCCATCACTGTTTCATCGTAACCTCTCTTTCCATTGGTATATTGCATCGCAGCCGTCGCGTCTCCGCCTTCAGTCGTCTTACCTCCGCCGCCTCCTGGTAATCCTAAGCGTAACTCAGTCTCGTCAAATGACGTCATCTGATCGATCTTTCTTTCTTTCTGTCACTCAGTCAGTTGTGTTGTTTGTTGCTAGTGAAATGTTTTTATTTTAAGATAATATGATAGCGAGTGAGAGAGTGGTTCTTGCAACAAAATGGGCAAATCATTGGGCTAATAATATTATATAATATTATTTCTATATTTTCTTCAATTAACAAAAAAAAAAAAAGTTAAGGAACAATAATTTATATATATAAAGTTCATTGGGTGGGAGGATACCCGAACTACCCTACAACAACAACCGTAACCAGTAAATCTCATAGATAGCAAGCTACTGTTAGGGTCTGGGAAGGATGGGATGTAGGCAAACCTTACCTCTATCTATAGGGATAGAGAGGCTGGTTCCAAAGAGACCCCTAGCTCCAAAACAAATGACAGACAGAACAAAAACAAACTATATAGCAAGAAACTACCAGTACACAGACAAACAAAAAAAGTTGAGGGAAAGTAAATAATATATCTAAGCACTTTGACATTATAACAGAACGACACGCCTACGTACGAATATGCAATCACATGTCAATTCAACATAAAGTGGAGGAGAATACACACTAAAACAAAACTATAGACCCCCTACAACTACAAATCTTTAACTTTAATCCTACTTCTCCACAAACTCCTATCATGGATCATGTCCTCAGAAAGGTACAACTCAAGCAAATCTCGTCTAAGCAGCTCATCCCAAGTCACTTTGGGCTTGCCTCTACTTCTCTTACCCTCCACCATGAGGGTTTCCACTGCTCTAACCGGTGCTGTCCAGTAGCGTCTTTTAACATGTCCAAACCATCTCAATCTTCCCTCCTTAATCTTATCAGATATATTAGTCACTCCTAACCTAACCCTAAAAGCTTCATTCCTTATCCGGTCTAACCTTGTGTGCCCACACATCCACCTTAACATCATCATCACTACATTTCTCCTTTCTTTTTTTATTTAATAATACTTATTCTATACTTTTATTATTACCTTTTCTCTCTCCTCTACTCACAACCACTTTTAAAAATATTAAAAAAATATAGAGGATGAATAGTGTCTCCTCCAAATTTACTGGTGAACAGTGTCTCCTCCAAATATTTTCTCTCTCATCTACTCACAACCATTTATACCCAGTGGCGAAGCTTGACCCGAAGGTTCGGGGGGTCGGAAGTCACTAGTTTCGGGGGGTCGAAACCCTATATTTTCAAAATTTTCTATACGAATACTATATAATCGGAACTTATGCGCGAAAATCCGAAGGGGTCGGCCGCCCCTCCCCGCCCTTACTATGCTGCGCCAGTGTTTATACCCACTCTAGATAATATAGAGATCACACTCACACTATTATGGAGGAGCTGATGTGAATGCTCTAACAAAAATTAAAAACTTTAAAACAAATATACGAGGTTAATATTATATAAAGTATTAATTTACAAGTGGTTTGTGCTTCTTAGTGTTGTACATCATGCTAAACAAGTATTTTGCGCATGAAATTGTTGTACATCATGCTATGTAGATTGTACCATACTTTGTTTTTTCTTTACTTTTTTTTACTTTTAACCCTAATAGTTTTTATCTTTTACATTAAATTTCTACACTTTTTTTATTTTGAACCTTATCCCATGTATCTTAAATAGACTTTTAGTTTTACGTTTCAATCCAAATTTTTCGAGTTGAAACGCTACAACGTGTGTGTATTTTATCCCTATTTTTCCGTCGAACGGTCACGCCGTGTTTTAAATTTCTGTCTAATATTTGCACATTATCAAACCGCAACGGGCGTATATGGTTCACCGTTTTCACGTCTACATTTCACTGAGTTTTGTTATTTTCTTTTTCTATATCATTTTTTCATGAGTTTTTTAAGTATTTTTAGTCGCTAGCAACAATGTGGCGGTGATCCGCAACAACGCGGGGGCTTAATACTAGTTTTTAATTAAATAAGTTAACGGATCAACATACCAAGATGTGTTGAGCAAGCCAAGTAAAACACAAACAGGACTAGGGTTGCTCACGACCCGAGCGTACCTTTGCTCGTGCTTGGTTCGTTTGCAAATCGAACCCGAGCTGAGCGGCTCGTTTACAACCGAGCCAACATTTTTCGAGCGTGATTTTTTTTTGAGTGAGCGCTTAGCAGAGAGTAACTCGAACAACCATAAAATTAGGATGTTTCCTTCAATGTTTTTGTTGCCTGGGTGACACCCAAGGTTAAATTGTCTGTTGTTGACACTAATATTGAGGTTCGAATGTCCGAAGATGAGGCTCAGGTTGGGGTAGTGAGGCGATGAGCTACTACAGAGAACAAGATTGTCACTTTACGACTAGGGTTTACTATTAAATTTAGTTTTAAATTTTTATTGGATTTGATGAGCTAGTTATATTTTATTTATATAATATATAAAGCTATAAATATTACTCTTATTTGTGTGTGTATATATAATTATATACATAATAAATAAATAATTTATTCGAGCTGAACAGACCTTTGGTCTTGCTTGGCTCGTTTACAAACCGAATCAAGCTGATCAGCTCATTTACATACGAGCGAAGAATCGAGCGAAGAATCGAGCGAGCATTTTCCAAACGATAAACAAGCGAGACACAAACGATGAACAATGTAAACAACCATTAACAGGAGTGGTTTATTTTCAAGCTTTTAGCCTTTAAGACTTTAAGGACTAAGGTTGTATTTTTTAAAATTACAAGTGGGACCCAATTGGCATGTGATGAGATGGAGGGAAAGGGGCCCATGTGAAACTATGTCATCCAGGAGTCAAACCCTATTCCATGTGCGCCGCTACAGAAGATCCCACTCACCCTTTTTAAACCCTTAAAAATACAGTAAATTAAAGTTAAAGTATCTTTATCTTCAATCGTTTAACAGGTTAGAATTAATGTCTTCGTTTAGTTAAATAATGGTTGAATTAGATTAAAATCAACGCTTAGCGGAATTTTCTTTCTTGCACTATTTTTTCCAACTAATTTTAGATTAATTTGTCACCATTTCTATCTTGCCAATTGGTTTGATGATTCATATTATCTTTTTACACTCCGCACAATTTTTAGATCTCATAGTTGATATGGCTACATGTGTTTAACCCCTTTAAATTTCAGTTGATGAATAAAACACGTTTAGATATCCTTTTGAGCATATCAAGACTTTAAGCTATACAATTGTCATACCAGTATCGTGACGAATCGAATTGATTATAACTGAACAATATTGGACCAGTATCCATATTATCAGGGACGAAGCATATATAGGGCCAGGGGTGGCCCTGGCCCCCCCTGTTTTTTGACGCAGTAGTGAAAATTTGCGATTTTCGTAGGTAAATTGAGTCCGGATTGAGTTCGGCCCCCGCCGATTTACCACTACCGATCGAAAAAAATTGAGTCCGGCCCCCGCCGATTCGAGAACCAAGCTTCGCCCCTGCATATTATAAAAATCGGCACCTATATTCGTTCTTTATAGTTTTCGATCGATGTAAAAAAATACGCGTAGATATTCTTTTGTGCATATCATGACTTTATATTTTGGATTTCAATTGCCATAGTAAATGCGGGTACCATAATTAACCGAATTGATACGGTGACACTTACAGAGTTTCCATTTCCTTTGCAGTGCATAGAGAAATCTCATTAGTAATTTATTTAAGATGTAAACTAAATATTTTTTTTAAGATGGTGTGTTCAAACAGTTATCAGTGGTGAGCCAAGTGATGGTTAGAGGGGACATGTTCGAATTTTGATGGCAATCCCGATTTTCTACTACCGTGCATTTACTCCAGAGGGGTGTGCCTCTTGTGGAGGGTGCGACATCTGTCAAGTGGCTGGTGGTGGTAAATTTTCCGGGGGAAGGGGGGAGCCTTATGCCTACCACCACCCCATCATGGAACCGGTTCAGACAACAGAGTCTGGGCGTATGAGTGAGGGCAGGACCTGCAAAAGCGGGTGTGAAGTACTCTGTCACCTTCAAATGAGACCTTCACCTTCCCAAAAAAAATTATAAATTATGACAATTAATGTAAAGGGGGTAGAATGGACAATGTATAGCATATAAAGGGGTTCCTGTCTCCTGGTTGGCCAGTACGATTAATGCTTACTCTTTCCCATCTAAATAATGTGTAACGAATCGAACAGATCTTTGAATCGGTTTTAGATCATAATCAATATTGTATCATATTTAAATAAATAGTAAATCAGCCTAAAGAACGTTAAAGTAATTTTAACATGACTCTCCAACGTGAATTACATCCAACACAATCCCCACTTCTTATTTTATTTTAAAATAAATACTACAAACCGAACGAATACAAACAACGCCTTGTCCATGTTCATTCGGTTCGTTTGCAGCCCCACAAACATAACTAGGATTAGGTACAAACATAAATTAGTCTACGAAATGTAGTGTAGTTATGCTGCTATTCTGCTAAAACTTGAAGTAGCATAATAATAATTACGCTACAGTTTACAAGTAACACAACACTTATTACAATATAACAAAATCAAGTAGCATGATAGTTATTAGGCGAATCGTTTCTTGATCAGGGTCCAACGGGTCGTCCACCGGGGGGGGGGGGGGGGGGGGAGCAAGGATTTGTCTTTAGCAGACTAGGGTTCGCAATTCAGAAAAGGGTGGCGGTGCAGCTTGTTGCCCGTCTACCTTTTATTGTGATGTAACTTTCGTATTTCGTTTTAGTACTAGATCAATGAAAAAAGCCATTTTTATAGTTTCAAAAAAATAATAATAATAATATATGTTTTTTTTTTATGATAAATTTTATCAACACACAATCGCAAAAAAAATACATCAAGATAGCGGGTAGGCGGGCAACAAGCTGCGCCGCCATCCCTTTCTGGATGGCAAACCCTAACCTACTAAAAACGAACCCATACCCCCGGGAGTCGAGACACTGCCATGAATAAGTCTTTGGACTCTGGTCAAGAAACGGATGGCTTCTGGTGCTAAGGAGCCAAAGGTATCAAATGTCAGGGGTACGAAAACGTGTTGGTTCTCCTCGCATGCTTTGGCATGCTTCTCAACTTTTTTCGCCTCCGCTTTTCGCACCGCTTGCCCTGGTACAAAACCACTATCCCTCAAACCAGCCAGAGAGATACACCTGTTAGGTCAACACAGACGTGTTTCCCCCCGACCCACCCAAAGAAATAGTACATGTGTGTTCATGTGAAAGTGTGTATAAACCTAGATACAGACAACAATGGATTGGAGGTAGAATACACTAAGGTTGGAATTGTAACATGAGAATGAGGTGGCATGTTTAAAGGGGGGGCCATGTTTGACTGCATCATGTTGTACTATTTGCATAAGTACATGTACGTTGTGTTGGAATAGAAGATTAGAAGGTGTATGATTGATGGCAAGAGGATTGGACCTGTTGCCAGAAAAGGAGACATAAACGAATGTAAGTGTGGCCCAGTTCACATAACCAAAAAAGTCCAAGTTATTGGCCCATTACCCGTGTGGCTACTGGCCCACATTTCAACTTCAGCATTTAAGCCCTCACACGTGTGTGGTGTGTGTATAGGGTCTACCAGACCTTCATGTATCTATAAATTTATAACACACCTAATAACTTATTTATGTTTTTAATTTCTGAATCATTGATGGTTATATAAACCAACTAAAACTAAGTAAATAAATATAGGGATAGTAATTTAGTCGATTCAAGTAAAAAAAAAATATCAAATAGTTAGACGACTTTTCTATTCATTTAATGATTTGGGGGACGGCCGGCCCGTCCAGGCAGGTCCTGGCCCATCCACACCGCCCCCTAAGGCCCGACACGCCGGTTGCGTCAAGGAGGCCATGATAGAGACGGGACTATTGTTTTGAAATATTAGGCTGAGGGGTGTGGGGACAGTGCTGGCCCGCGGAGCCCCGACAAGGGATGGCCACACCGCCCCCTTTGCTCCATCGCGTCGAAATCGTCCCAAGCCCAACGAAAAGGACAAGTCCTTTTTTCAATATTATTTACCGTTAGTTCGCTTGCAGAGTGATGGCGGCTGATGTGAAGGACCATCCCTAAAGGATGGAGCTCTTCCACACCCACCAGCCTTAATTAAAAAAACGGGGGGGGGGGGGGGGGGGGGTCCATCACCCACGCCCTTGGTCCATCACTTAGGTGATGAACCATCTCACAGTGACGTGACAGCTTATATGAAGGCTCATCCTCAAATAATAGACCTCCTCTACACTCGCTAGCCTAATTGGGACCAAAATGTATATTGGCCACGAGGTACAACGATATTTCTGAACGTGGGCCATCTCAATACACAATTTAGTCCTGAAAGTTTCCTAACTTAACTAGTGTGTCGTGTTCTCTTGTGGTCCAACGGTCAAAAGTCCAAGAATAGTTTGGTATGGGCTTTAAATTTTTTAGGCCCATATACTTTTGTCATTAAAACAATGGTCCATAATGGCCCGCACCTGCTTAACCTCATCCGTATCACCTTTTCTACCACAAACTTAAAAGCATGTTTTGTTTTTACTATATACTAGAGTTCTAGAGAGAACACGCACATTATGGCTTGATGGACAATTCAGTAGAAAACATAGGGTAGGACTCAGAGGTCCGGGTTTTGTGGTTGGGCAGGCTGTTTTGAAAGTCGAGAGCAAAAAAGTGGATAAACATGAAGCGACTTGTCTAGAGAACCAGCATGTGTTTATGCTCTTCGCTTTTGATACATTTGGAGCGCTGGCCCTGCAAGAAATTCTCCGTTTGCTAAGAACCAATGTTTTATTTTCAATAGAGTAGGTTTTGCAATACAAAAATGGATAGCAGCGCATCTTGTGGCCCGTTTACCTGCGTATCAGTTGTAATTGGTTGTTTTTTATTGATGATTATTATTATTCAATCATAATAATGTATGTATTCTATCTAAAGAAACTAAAACATCATCAACATTTGACTCAACAAATAATCAATCATATTGCTAGTTGCTGGTTTTATTGCTCATGTATCATCGGCTATTGTTATTATTTCATCTTTCCAACCCTTATCCTGAAAACAATGAGCGACGTCCCCTTTCACTACTTGGATCATTGTGACAACGATGAGGGGAATCATTACCATGTCAACAAGGAGCACCATCCATATTTGTTCTGTTTGTTTTTATTTAATGGGTCTAGTCGTTGACTTTAGTGGTTTAGTTTAAGTTTATGTGTTTCTAGTATTTGAGTGCGTAGATATATTATTTGTTTGTGTGTGACAATTTGATCTACAATTTTGCGTCTCATTGTAAGTGATGACATGTGTAAAGATGTTTGGTTACGAGGTTTGATTTTTGGATTATTGTGATGTTTTAGACTATGCGATACCTATTGTTTTCATTTGGTTTGGGATTGGGTTGTTTGTGTGTGAACGGTGTGTAAGGGGATGGTGAGTGTGAACGATATTAGTAAGGATGATTGTTGACCTAAGGGTGAAGTTTTTATATTGTATTTTGTTTTTTATTCGGATAAAGTAATATATGCAATATAAATAATTGGTTGTGTCACAATTATGTGAGCTTAATATTTTTATCCGCTTTTATTTCAACCAGACATATTTTATTCTCGTTTTTTTAAAATTAATTAAAAAACAATTGTAATAAAAAAATAACATATTATTTCTTTATTACTAAGTTTTTAATATGTTATCTCGTGTAAAACACATTGTTTACAATCAATACTAAGAGCATTCACATCTCATCCATCAAATCTCATCTATCAAATTACACTAAAAATCACTACTTCACCCATAAATATTCTCTCTCCTAATTAAAATAATAATATTTTTCATACGTTTATCATTACATTTTCTCTCTTCTCACTCACAAGTCACAACTACTTACAAAAATATTAAAATATATATAGGGTGAACAATAACTTTTCATATTTAGGGTGGAACCGTGCTTCCACCAAATATTCTCTCTCTCATCCACTCACAACCACTTACACTCACCCCATATAATTTGATGGACACACTCACATACATTTGATAGATGGGACGTGAGTGCTCTAATATATAAAATCAAATGGCTATAGCAAATGGTATAACAAGATCTGATAACGTGAAGAGTTATGTCATTGTCATGTTAACAATCTAATGTCTAGTAGGAAGAAAATTAAATAGATAATACTATAGAAAGTAAACTTTTTAAAAAAGTTTTTACATAGAATAAGCAGCGTTCATATAACAGTCATCATATAAAACACTCTATATTTTCATATAGTTTGCCCCAATATATAGGTTAAACTCTTAAGATTCATCAATACCCTAGCAATTAATAGAATTAGATAATCTATATTATCTTATTAAGGAGGAGTGATGGCCAAGATTGTCATTTACATTTCCGTACAACTTAAGAAGCAATATGTATAACATACTTAAGCAAGAAATTTAAGGGTATTTTGGGCATAATTGTGACAATTAAGACACTTAGAAGGTTAAAATTGTAATTTTATCATAACCTCATACTCACAACTTAAAAACTTATTCCAACCTTACCCCCATGGTATATGATTGATCAAAAAACCATTAATGTAATAAATTTCTTAAATGTAAGAATGTGAAGAGTCTATGAACATCATAAATTATGCCTAGATTTTTTAAATGGCTTGGCTTGGTTGGTTTAAGAAGAAGAAGTTGATTCAATTGGGGGAATGACAATGAAAGGAAGGATATACCTGAAAAGGAATTGGTAAACCGGAGAGGGCAAGGTCTTTGAGAAGTTCACAGCCTAATCCACTAGCACCTACTACACATATTCTTGAAGAATATGCACACATGTTCTTGAAGATCGTCCCTCAACTACATAAATAACAACAACAGAGAGGTAAGCTTATTAGCTTAACTACATAAATAATTAATTGATTTAATATAATATTGGTGAATGAATAATTCAACCTTTAGTGGATTTTTTTTTTGTTTTTATAGGCCCCTAGCCCAATTTACAGCCCATTCCTATCTCCGTCTTAATTCTTTGCTCCTAAAAAAGCCATATCTATATTATATATATCTATATTTAATTTGGAGTTTTTTTTTTGCTAATTTGGGTGCAGAATTTCAAGATGGTTACAAAAAACATGTATGATGTACCTTTAAAATCAGTATTAACGAATTTACATAAATCAGAATTTCAAGATGGGTGCAGAATTTCAAGATGGTTACAAAAAAAACATGTATGAGGTACTCTTTGACCTGATTTCTAATTTGTTGACTACTTTTTTTTCTTTTACACATTTGATCTCATATCTAAAGCTGCAAAACTTTTGTATTTCGTGTTTTTATTTAGTTGCTTGTTGTGAAGAAGTTGGGACAAAAAGGTAATCAGTCGACAAAAGGAGGAAGAGTTTATTGATCTTATTAATGATTTGATAAAATTCGGCATGCGAATGGTGTTGAACTCATGGGTTACTTGTTCTGAGCATGGTTAACGATTATTAATTTACGAGTATTGCGGCGGTTGGGCCCTCTAGGATGCGTTACAAGCGGATGATGATTATAAAAGCAAATTTTCATGAAGTATGCGCATAAGATTGGCAAAGGAATTCTCTTGCAACCAACAGGTTTGATACCTAGATTTACTTGCTAATATCAACGTGAATTATTTGATTATTCGTTTGTTGTTCGATTTTTTATACCTTTTATAGTAGTTGATGATTGTCTTGTGCTAAGTGATGCTATTAATTTCTATTTTTTGATTCGTCAACCCGGTGTGCATATATTTGTAGTTTCTATAAAATTTAATGAACTCTCACAATCTCACTTTCATGTGGTGTCTTAAGCATAACTACAGTAATCATATTTCCTATTTTCGCTTTTATTATTTAGTGATTTTTATTGGCTATCTGAATCTAAGATGACAAAAAAAAAGGAACTATGGCACCAAGCAGTGGAAATCAATCTCTAGATGATACTAATATTTTTGGCACTATAATTATCTACAAAGTTTTATTTGGTTTGTTGTGCTAATATTTTTTATACTATATTTTGTTGAATAAAGTAAAATGTCGTAAACCCGGGTTGTGGTTCGTAATCAACATCATAATTGAATATAATATAAATCGAGACACCCGCCGCAACGCGCGGGCATTCCTTCTAGTATATTAAAGGGTATGGATTCTAAGAGAACCAAATCCTATTTAAGAACTAAAAAAACCATTCAGGACCACACATTTTATAAAGGCAAATTTATTTATTTATTATTTTTTTGCTTAATCACATGTTTTTATACAAGGAAAAAAAGTTTTTATATTATTTTACATTTTATAAAGGCAAATTTATTTATTTATTATTTTTTTGCTTAATCACATGTTTTTATACAAGGAAAAAAAAGTTTTTATATTATTTTCATTTATACATATGTGTATATTACATTTTCAGTTATACATATGTGTATATTTCAGTTATACACATGTGTATATTGAAAAAAAATATTCTTCTATACAAACATGCAATTAAGCAAAAAAAAAAAAAAAATACGTTAGAGAAAATATGTGTTATGGAATAATTATCTCAATTCTCAATTTAACCAAAGATTCTCATTTAAACCAATTCTATGTACTAAATATACAGATTTTGTTGTAAATGTCTTATTCAAAGGAGTTAAAATTATAAATTACGTATACAAAAATGTAAATACTATTTTTAAGAAACATACTATTTTAGAGGACAAATCTATACATATAAACAGTTTAAATATATAAAACAATATGTTATTTAAAAAGAAAATTATATATAAATAATTTTATATTTTATAATAATAAAATAAAGCATATTTTAACGCGGGTTCCCACCTATGAGAGTCCACACATGGGCAATGTCACCATCTTTGTGGACAAAAAGCAGGCCTACATCACATGGTATTCTCCCCATCCAATGGGTCCATGATCCAACGTTCAGGATTTGATCCCTGGAAAGCAAACTGATCAGCGCAATCACAGCCGTTGGTAGGGAGGACCACACAGGCTGTCTATGGTATGTTCCCTTTTTAATTCACAGCTGACCCGACCCTGCTGGAGATTGACCAACATCTCTCGCTGTATTATTCAACAGTTTGTCTCCTTCGTTAAAAAGTCACCGCCGACGCTCTTTACGCGCGTGACTTTCAAACTTATTTTTATTCTTTTATTTAATTTTTTTTTTTTTTGGAAGGTGTGTTTCAGCGGTGAATCCAAACGACGCACAACCCCTCAACCCCAGTTCGAATCCAGACCAAACACGGGTGTTGAATTTCTCACCCATTATTGCGAGTGGGGGGACTCGAACCTGAGACCAAGCCCGGGCGAGAACCTCCCTAAGAAATAAACCCTCCCACCTCCGACCAGCTGGGCTGAACATCATCGGCATTTTATTTTCTTTTTAACAAATTTAATGTTATTATAATACGGTTTTGCTTTTAAGTATTTGAATGAATTGAATATTAAAGTACAGTAGACAATAAATTCATAAAAAAAAGAGGTAAGTGATAAGGGTGGACGGGACGCTATCAGAATTGGGTACGGGTACCCCACTAACAGCATGGTAACACCGTCGCCACCCGTGCTGGTAGGGGTACTGTGAACCGTTTCCGTGCTGGTAACCATTAATAATAATTAATAATAATTGCAACGGTGGATTTTTAGTATTTATTTTATTACTTTTTTGACCGTTAATTTAGTATAAAACCAAAGCCAATTTTTATCAATTGGCCATCTTCAAGTTGATCACAAATGGCAAACCAGAACCCAAATCCAAATCAAATCCCGCCCCCGCTAAACCGTGTGCGACAACTAATCTGGAACTTGGAGGACGAACTCGTCTTGGTGAATAGCGCTAAATAGCTATTCAAGAGCAAGGACCCCGAGGGAACGCACAGATTTTGGAAAGCGGTTGTCACAAGATTCAATGAACAAATGGGTGAAAACCAACGTTCAACGGACGAGATATATGGTAAGTTTGTATCTTTAAAGTCGAAGTGCGCAGTATTTCAACAGTTATTCGTTAATGCGATGGACGCCAATCCGTGGTTAAACGAAGATGAATTACTTGAAGAAGCCCGTAACCAATACCGAAACATACACAATGATAACTACCCGAGGGTCGAGGTTTGGAGAGTTATGAGAGGACGTTTTATAATATAGTCGTGTTTCTACTATTTATTTACGTTTTTAAATAATGGTTTGATGTCATGTATTGATGTTATTTTATGGAACATTATGTAATTTTATTTTATTTAGTTTAATAATATGTTTAATTAATGTTTCTTTAAAAATAATAATAAAAAATAAAGATTTCAGTAAAGTGAGTCAGTTAAGTGCTGCTTACAAAAAAGTGTTTCAGTGAAATAAATCAGTGAAGTGATGTGGCAGTGCAGAATTGGTTAAAATCAGTTAAGTGAAACAAAACTTCTACATGCGCCCCTTTAGGCCTAATATTTATTAACAATGTATGTAAGAAACCATTTAGTCATCTAATGTATTATACTTGGAATATTTTTCAATAATAGACGATTTGGTATAGTGAAGAGTGCTTTTGGGTGTTGAATAGAAATTTTTGTGAAAATGGGTAGGTCGCTAGTCCAACTAGCGATCTTCAACTTCTGATTTTCAAGATCGTTGGTCCGATCAACGATCTTCATACAGGTTGCTGAACCGGTCTGCAATCTACACCAAATTCGCTTAACAAGTCTGCAAATGATTATTCATTTGTTTTCAAGCCCCAAAGTTACGAAATCATGATCGAAGATCAATAAAATCGAAAGACAGGAAACAAAATTTTCATGCCATGTTTTGCAATAAAAAACGCAGAAACATATTGAGTCAACAATCATTGATAAAGAACATATTTTTTGATTCAGAAGACAGAAACATAAATAACCGAACACAAGGAAACAATTGTTAAAAACCCATAACCGTTTTATAAGAACTTGATCGGAAATTCAATAAAGTTCGGCCATACTCCAGCGAACTCATAAACGAATCGTTAAATGTGAGTCTTCGAACGAACCATGTCCCCATCTACCTCCAATAAGCTTCAACAATGACGACATCAAAATTATAGCTCCAGACAGACACAATAAGTGATCCTCTGGTTTTTTTTTTGGTATAAAAAAATTTCCCGCCAAAATTTTTTAACTTCAAAATCCGTTTTCTGTGTTCACAACAAGTGATCAAAATCATAACACCTTTATTCGGGGAGGCAAAACGAGTAGAATGATGTAAAACTTACCTCGAATCGTTGCTTGTTCAATGTCGGCAGGCCTGCTCGGAGAAACCGAAACGATGACGGTCGTGCTCAGCGAGTAGGGAGAAACCAGATGAAGGTCGCTGACTCGCTGATTGAATCAGCGATCTTGCAAAATGTTGGTTGAAGGTCGCTGATCCGTTTGGCATCTACCTATTTTCACAAAAAATCCCATGCAACACCCAAAAACGTTTTTCTATCTGAAAAATCGCCTATTAATGCAAATTATTCTTATACTTGGCATTATTTTAACTTAATTGTGAAATTAGCAACCGTTGTTATAACTTATAATCAAATCATATATGTAAGTAAAGAACGCAATAAAGAGATACGAGTGGTTAAACAACCCCTTACGTAAAGAGTGTTTATCAAACTTGAATGAATTATGTTAGACCAAAACCAAGATGGTTGAAACTTATGATCAATATAGAATATTTGAAACAACTATTATCTCCACATTTATAATGTTACGTACCCTTTATCATTATGTAACACTGTAACATAACATCTATGTTCAGTTGTACTATCGCAATTTACGCTTCTTCACTTCATAACTGTCAAATTACATTAAAACAGACAGACGGGCAACAAGTTGCACTGCCACACTTTTCTGAATCGCAAACCTCAATCTACTAAACACAAACCCCTGCCCCCTGGAGTCGAAACATTGCTATAAATAACCCGTTGGATCATTGCCAGAAAACGGTAACTTCCGGTGCTAAGGAGCCAAAGATATCAAAAGCCAACGAAACTAAAACATGCCGGTTATAAAAACTATTATTTTTATAAAAAAAATAATTTTGAGTACTCAAACACTTAATTATTAAATTTGATAATCCCAACACTAGCTTTAGCATTAATGTAAAATCATATATTTATAGTAAAATAAATATACAATCACCACGCAAAGAGAATCCGCGAGTGGGCATCAATATTCCAATGCCGTGAGATCCATTCACAAACAGAATAAATCACCTAAATCATGTCTCAACCCTAATCTTTTATATAAAACTCATCTTCCATCAACCCAACCCAACCCACAACCAATCCATTATCCATACGTTCCATTTCCATCAAACCCAAATCACCAACAAATCATCGACTTTTATAAACAATCAAGTCAACCACATAATGGATCTAATCAATTTTGAAGCAACCGAGCTAAGGTTAGGATTGCCCGGGTCAACCGACGAGCAGCCGGAGACAAAGTCAACTATTTCTCATAAAACAAACAAAAGAAACTCATCGGAAATCGATTCGAGTGTCTCCGATGAAAAAGATTCGTTAAGATGTCCACCACCTTCTAAGTAAGTTACAAAAGCCATGCAAAATATGAAAATATTAATTATGTCACATCTTAAAAGTTAGTTAAAACATGGGCTCCTGTAACGTGGAGCCCATGTTTTAACTAGATAGTTCTGATCAAGGTTTTTAAAACCGGACCGGACCCTCGGGCGGTTCACCGGTCCGATCGGTTCGACCGGTCCAACGAACCGGGCCAAAAAATGTTTCGAAACCCAAAATATCAAAAAAATAATAAAAAAAAACTGGTCCGACCACCGGTTTTCCGGTCCGACCGACCGGTTTTTGGTCCGACCGGCCGGTTTTTCGGTCCGAAGCCGATTCATTGCAGAAACGGTCCAACCACCCGAACCGGACCGGTCCAGGTCCCGGAGCCCGGTCCGACCGGCCGGTTCGGTCCGGTTTTCAAAACATTGGTTCTGATGAGATCTGGTGCATTAGTGCATGTATATTGTAATTATTGTCCCAAGTAAAAGTTAGTTAAAACATGGGCTCTCCTGTAACACACAGTGGCCCATGTTTTAACTGCATGGATCTGGTGCATTAGTGTTGGTATGTATATCGCAACTATTGTTCCATTGTTCCATATACTTATGTGACTTGTTATTTTTTCAGGGCACAAGTTGTGGGATGGCCACCGGTGAGATCATACCGAAAAAACATACTTCAAGGGAAGAAAATTGATCAGCCGGAATCCGGGATGTATGTAAAAGTAAGTATGGATGGAGCTCCATATTTAAGGAAAGTTGACCTAAAGTTATATAAAAGTTATGGAGAACTCATGAAGGGTTTGCAAGATATGTTTAAGTGCATTGTAGGGTTGTACTCTGAGATGGAAGGGTACAAGTCTGAATATGCACCTACTTATGAAGATAAAGATGGAGATTGGATGCTTGTTGGAGATGTACCATGGGATATGTTTCTTACATCTTGTAGAAGACTTAGAATCATGAAGAGTTGTGATGTTATAGAGAGTTAATTGTTAATCAAGTGTTTT
This sequence comes from Ambrosia trifida, assembly GCA_028751855.1. Taxonomy (NCBI): domain Eukaryota; kingdom Viridiplantae; phylum Streptophyta; class Magnoliopsida; order Asterales; family Asteraceae; genus Ambrosia; species Ambrosia trifida. Next base: position 132,719,541 of record CM054129.1, read on the forward strand.
GTATAGAGGGTTTTGTTTTTTATTTTTATTTTATAGAGATAAAACCACAAAAAGAGAAATAAAAACTATATGTGTACATGTATATATGATCATGTATTTTATCTTTGAAGATAATTTTTATTATATACATGTTTAAAGTTTTTTTGGAATGAAATTACCATTGAACTAAATGTACATATCAATGTTTTCATTACCTAACTGTTTATTAGACAAGTCGTTTTATCTGTTTATTGATTGATTGGAACGGTCTAAAAACCAAATAATATCATAACAATTTAATTTAAATAATATATATATATATATATAGAGGGCAATAAAACGATAACCATATTTATTATTATTATTATTATTATTATTATTATTATTATTATTATTATTATTATTATTATTATTATCCTATATATTTCGTTTGTTTTCTATTTATCTCACGTGTATTGTTGATATGCACAACGATACATAACATAACAAAACAAATAATATATACATACACAAAAGAGAAATGATGTAATCTCACATAAGTTAGTATTGATAGGGTCAAAGTAATGTTACATGTGGTTTAAGGGAGTGAGGGACGTTCTTGGGAAGGGATAGCCGATCGGGCACACAATTGCTAGTCAATCAGCAAAGCAAATCGGGTGGATGCTACCGAGCCATTAAAGGTGTTGAATGGGTCAACCTGACTGTTGGAAAGGATGGGTTTTCATTTTTCAACAACCCATCAACATCTCCTTCTTCACCATTGAACCTACTCACCATAACCACCCACTGCAAAACCCCAATGGTTGCTGATGTTGAACGAGTTAGGATGTGAAGCCTGATCAGTAGCGAATCTAGACTAAAACTTTAGGGGTAACGTTTTTTTTTACCGTACTAAATACTTTCATACAATGTAAACGAAACAAAAAATACGATAAATAATGTTTATTTTTTTACCATACTTTCATAAGCAATATATTTTTTTCTTTATTAGCGCTATATTCTAACCAATAATTTGTCAAAACATCTTATATCACCTGGCTTGAGCTCGAGCTTGGCTCGTTGGTAGTGTCTCAATTTCGAGCTCGACTTGTTTATTATTTATTACTTAATATATTAAATAAAAATAATATAAATAATAGACTCGTTTAGGCTCGCAGGCTCGATAGGTGAAAAACTCTGCTCAGCTCGTTGGTAGTTTCTCGAGCTTGACTCGTTTAATATTTATTAGTTAATATAAATAAAAATAATATAGCTAATAGACTTGTTTAGGCTAGCAAGCTTGCTATTTGAAAAGCTCGGCTCGACTCGTTTACTAAACAACTTTAAATTAAGGGTAAATAATATAAAATATTAATAAAACTAATATTATGAGTCTGGCGAGCTTCACATGGCAGGCTCGTGTTCGGGCTCGAAAAATAATCGAGCTTTGCTTTAAACTCAAACTCGTCTCAGACTCAATAAGGCTCGACTCGTTTACACTCCTATTCAATACTTTAACTATGGTCAATGGGTTTGAATATTTTAATTAATCAATTACAAATGGAATGGGTTATGGCCTATATTTGTATATGCTTTGTAGTGTCCGATTTAGACACAATTAGGGAACTCAACTACAATGATGAGGAAAATCCTCCCTTTTATCCTATTATAGGCTTTATAACGCATCATGTAGGGTTGTCATTCACTCGTCTTTCGATTACTATAGTAGTTGATTAGCTTTTCATATCGGTAAAAGTGTGGTCATTTTATATATTTTCTTTCACCTTTCATATATTTGACGACCCATGTTTTTTTTTACTTCTTAAATGAGATATGTTGAGGGATAGTGTGATTTAGTCAATGACAAAATGTTATGTCATTGACAAAGTATCGTTGTTGGGAACCATAAAATTTTGAATTTTAAAACATTAGATTAAATTGTATAGCATTAGCCCAAACGTTAATTGGGACCATATGTATTTGGAGTGGATTGAACCTATGGAATATAGTTATATATTATGGGCCTTTCGGAGTGGGCCTACGTCAAACCGCATCTATATACATGTATCTTATATGCTTGGCCTGTGTATTAGTTAAGATTTGGGCTTCGATATGGGAGCCCAAATAAATAGTCAGTTTCCTCCCAAATTCGTACTATGGGTTGTTTGGTTGATTAAGTAATGGATTATTAAAATGTCTGAATTGTTAAGATGTCTGAATGGCTAAATGCTGAATCATTAAATAAGATCTCTTAGTGGTTAGTTTTCTTGTCACACGTTGGTAGGATAGCCTCATTAAGGTTCAGACTAGTTTAGTGCTTAATGGTTCTGTGTTTAATGGTTTAGCAACATCCAAGTCTTAATGATTAAGCCTTAACCATTCCATTCAGAAGCTGAAACAAACGCGCTGAATGATGAATCATTCAACGCTGAATGGTTCAGAGCCTTGTTAAGAGGCTTACCAAACAGCCCCTTACATGGTTAAAAAAAATAAAATACAAAAGTGTTTAACCTACAAAGTGCATGAAGGATATTAATAATAAGATGATCAAGAGCTAAAATCAAAGGTAAAAATAGTGGGAGATATAATTTTGATGTAGCCTACAATAGTTGACATTTTTCAAGTTCTATACCCATTTAAAAAAAAAATACATCATAAAACAAACATTTTATTCTCTTTAATTTGCAGTTAACTAGACGAATTTGTAGCTTGATTCAATCCCACAAATGAATATTGTGTGGACCACATCGGATCAACGGTGGGCGAGTAGCCGGTTGACGTGAATGGGGCTGCTGGTGGATTGTTCAGGTCAATTGGATTTTAATTTTTTTAATCTTTGTGATGTAGAAAAAATATATATAGATAGAGAGAATGAGGGGTGAATAGTTATTTGGTGTAAAAATAATTGGTTTTGTTTGTTTAAATAATGGTAAAATATATTTCTTTAAAAAAAAAACTGAATGTTCAAATGAGTCAGAAAGATGGGAGCATGGAGAACATGGAGGAGGCCATTGTTATCAAGTGTCGCGAACATAAGTGATGGTGTTTGTTGATGGTGAAAATCCTCATGATGATTTTACCTCATATCCTTAGTATAGCATCTTCAGGATGCTGAAGGACTCAACAGACTTCATCATGTAACTGAATTTTAGCATGTGCACATCCTGATGATGGACTAACGAATTATCTTTCTATGACATGATTGCAGGTACAATTAAGCTATAATATGGACTTGTAACCTACTTATAACGTCTATATTATTATATCCAGTCAAGGAAGTCAAAGATGGAAGAGTTACGCTCACAAGATAAGACCAAGCTCAAAGAAGAAGTCAAATTTGTAACCGACGTGCATTGAATATCGGCGAAGAACTAGGAAACATCTACTACAACGACTATATTCAGTTGAAACAGCTACAACGGTCACCTGAGGCCTTCAAGGAACTTAACTAACTAGCGGATTACACGGGATCTCTCGTTTGCTTTCATATAATTATAAATAGGGGATGATTGACGAGTATAGGACACATAACATACACCTGAACACCACTTGATACTCTGATACTCTCACACACACAAAACACTTATCATTGTATTCATAGAACACTCGTCCATCATTCATCCAAAGTTGTGCCATTTTTACATTATTAATATTAACAAACAAAGCAGGGGCCTAGACTCCTCCCGAGGTTTCATGCCGGCGATCAACAACTGATCAAGGGCTTTCCTCGTATATCGAGTGTTGTTCTTTGTTTGCTTACTTTATTTACATATTTCCCAATTATGCTGTACAGTTACATCCTCAGGATATAACTGTTCATCCTCAACTTTACCTTAACCATCCCGAGCATAGTTGTCGTATTATTGTTCATTTATTCTTATAAGTCACCATGTTGAAAATAACACTGAGTTTTTACTATACTAGCACTTTATCTCACTTTTACTAATTTGGAAAACAAAGTTATTTTTAGCAAGTAATTTTTTACCAAAACAGTGTTCATGTATGACACATGTGGCATCTTCACGACCATGTCACGTTGTTCATACCATATAACCTTACACACTAAAACTAAAACAAAGTGAGCGAGAAGTGAAGCAAGAACTCAAACCTATGAGTGAGAAGGACATTACACTTCCTAATGGCGGCCAAATAGTTTCCCACTTACTTGACGTGGTTTTCATTGGCGACGAAAATTTAGAATATATACAGAATCTGAAGAGGGTCATGAGATGTTTCTTTTATGGCTTCGGGATTAAAACAATACATGGAAGATGTTGGAATAAAGGAATTATTCCAGTGAATAGGTCCATCACGGGTGTATGGAAAACTATTGGTGGTCTAAAACACGATTTTTGAAGAAGTAACACTGGTATCCCCAAAAGGTTAGTTTGTAATTTGGGAAGAAGGAGATAAAAGTATGTTATGGGAAGATGAATGGATCCTGAATTGTATGAATGATGTTTTTTCACTTGTCTACAAAAAAAAAGATGATGGTTTTGGAAAACTATAAACGGGTAGGCACGGATGTTATTTGGCATTAGAAATGGAAGTCTCACCCGTCAACTTCATATGAATGGTTTCAGTTTATTAACTTGCTGGAGTTACTTAGAAATACAAACATAAAGGAGGGCAACGACTATTGTGGTTGGGTCTCGGATATAGACAATTACTTTTTAGTTATAATGGTGAGAGATGACTTAAACTCGACAACATTTCAAAACTCGGGAGGCTTCGGGATGAAGTGGTGCAGCTCGGTGTCACTAAAGGTAGCCATCGGAGAAGCGTAGTAGGAAATTCCACCAACAGTGTAACTGGCCAAAAGAGGTACACAGGTTGGGAATTTGAACTGTCCGTGTTGTGGTTGTATGCTAGAAATATCGAACCATGTGTTTGTGTCATGTGTTTTTGCAAGAGCCTTATGGTGGACGACTGGGGTTTGGATGAATTGTTTGGCTCTTGGGTTATGTGACTTTGTTAAATCATTACTCATTCAAGTTGAGGATCTAAAGTTACTAAAGAAGAAAAAGAAGGCAACTAGATGTATTGTTATGACAATGCTATGGACAGGGGTGAAGGTTTTATAGGGCCGGGGTGGCCCAGGCCTCCTCTTTTTTTGGCTCAGTAGTGGGAATTTGCGATTTTCGTAGGTAATTTGAGTCTGGGTTGAGTCCGGCCCTCACCGATTTGCCACTACTGATAAAAAAATTGAGTCCGGCCTCCCTCGATTTGAGAACCAAGCTTCGCCCCTGGCTATGGAAGTTCTGGACATTCAGAAATGAAGAAGGTATTAAAAGGAGTTCATAAGTCAAATTTAAAGATTATAGACAAAGTCAACGAGAACACTTTCTTATGGTTGAAGCATAGGGCGAATGGGGATTACATTCTAATAGAAAATTGGGCTAGAGATGGAATCCGTGTAATAGAAAGTTAAAATGATGATAAATGCTTGTACTATTGTTTTTTTAACATCGGGCTAGAAAGCGTTTTCTTGATATGGAATAACACGCTCCTTTTTTTTGTTAAGAAAAACATAACCTAACTTAGAGATTTAGCATTTTTTTTCCTAAATACTCATACCGATTTTGAGTACTCGGTATAGGTATCGATACCCAGTTTTCTTGGTTTTGATATTCGGTACGAGTAAAAATGACATGGGTTCCAAATTTTACATACTAACGAATTTGATATTATGCTTTACTTCGTATTATGGTACTCGTATCGATTTTACCTATTTGGTACCTGTATTATATTGATACTCATTCTGATTTACTTAGGTGCTGTTTGGTTCACCTCTTAATGGCTCATTAATAGGGAACCTCTGAATCGAACAGAGGTTAAAGTTGTTTGGTTGGCAAAAATCCTACCCTCTTAATGATCCCATTCAGTCTGCCCCATCCAGCAACATTAAGGGTCTGTTTGGTATGGGGTAATGGAATGAGAGAGGGAATGGAATGGAGGAGGTAATGGAATGGGAGGGGTAATGGAATGGATCATTACCATTCCATGCCTTGTTTGGTTATCATGTGGGAATAATAATAATAATAATAATAATAATAATAATAATAATAATAATAATAATAATAATAATAATATATTTGTTTCCATTCCTTGAAGGAATGAAAAAAAAAAAAAAAACACCACCTGAATGAAAATTCTTAAAATGGAAGGAATCACATTCCTTATGGAATGATCTATTCCATTACTACATGGTAACCAAACATGTTTAATTTCATTCCATGGGAATGATCCATTCCATTCCACCTTTGATTCCTTCATACCAAACGCTACCTAACACTTCTGAATGAAAAAAAAGACCTCTCCATACCCCTCGTTCATTCAGCATTCTTTCCCAGCTCTGTACAAACCAAAACCTTATTTCCCTTTCATCTTCCCTCTCCACCCACCACCTCCCGCCGCCCTTCCTATTCCTTCTCTTCCACACACTTACCGACGCCCCTCCTCCTCCCTCTCTCCTCTTCCCTCTCTTCCACCCACCTACCGACGTCCTCCTACTCCTACTCGTCCCTCTCTCCTGCTCCTCCCTCTACTGACCACACCATCGAGACACACCTCTTTGTACGTGAGTTTGTATGTTTATTAAACAAACTTGAAAATAATGATGGAAGGTGAAAGATAGTTTACGTAGGTGAATTATTAAAAGAAAAAAGAGAATGGAATATGAGAGTTGAGAGAAAATTGAAAGGTGAAAGAGAGTTTTGAGAGAAGAGAAAGAGACTGTGAAGAATAAAATGAAAAGAAAAGAGAAGAGGTAGGTAGGTGGGTGGGGTGGGTGAGGGTAAAATAGTCATTTCAGATATTTATTCAGATGTTTAACCAAACAACAGTTTACTGGTTCAGAGCCTCTTACCAATTCATACCTCTTATTGATTCAGCACTTACCTATTTAGAGGTTGCGAAACAGCCCCTTACTTGGTGATACAAAAACGAATCTAATATCAAAATACCCTTACACTCTGTTTCAGAGTTTCATTAAAGGATGGAAGAGAAATGATCTCCATTCTTTCCCTTTCTCTCCAATTTCTTGCAAATTAAAAAGATTGAGAGGCTGTTTGGTAGCCTCTTAACCATTCAGTGTTGAATGATTCAGCATTCAGCGCGTTTGTTTCAGCCTCTGAATGGAATGGTTAAGGCTGAATCATTAAAACTTGGGATGTTGCTGAATCATTAAGCACTGAACTAGGCTGAACCTGAATGAAACTCTCATACCAATGTAGGACAAGAAAACTAACCATTAAGAGGTCTCACTTAATGATTCAGCACTTAGGGGCTGTTTGGTTGATTAAGTGCTGAATCATTAAGAGGTCTGAATGGTTAAGAGGTTTGAATGGTTAAGCGCTGAATCATTAAGTTGGACCTCTTAATGGTTAGTTTTCTTGTCCCACATTGGTAGGAGAGTCTCATTAAGGTTCAGCCCAGTTCAGTGTTTAATAGTTCAGTGCTTAATGGTTCAGCAACATCTCAAATCTTAATGATTCAGACTTAACCATTCCATTCAGAAGCTGAAACAAACGCGCTGAATGCTGAATCATTCAGCCCTGAATGGTTAAGAGCCTCATTAAGAGGCTACCAAACAGCCCTTAATCATACAGACCTCTTAATGATTCAGCACTTAATCAACCAAACAGCCCCTGAAAATCACCATAAAAACCTCTTTATTATCCCTCTCATTTCCTCACTTTCCCTCCTACAAAAACTCTAAAACACATTTTTATCCACTTCCTTCCCAATCTTTTCTCTTCTATCTTTATCTTTTAATGAAACTCTGAAACAGAGTGTTACCGATACCTATAATCGTACCGTGCCAATATATTCGGTACCGTATTTGTTACTCACACTTGTGGTAGCCACGCTTACAAACAACCCTCCACTCATCGATCTTCATTTCCCCCAAAATCTCCATACCTGGTTCGTCACCATCGTAACAGAATCCGTCGAAGCAAAAATGCTAGGTCGTCTCGCCTCCAAACGTCTCCTTGAGATCCGTCAAGTTTTCCGTCAACACCCTCAGGTTAATCCACCCTACTCTTTTCTCACCTTTTTTTTTTATTTTCATCGATCCATCTTTCTAATTCAAACTCTCCTGTTTTTATTTCTTCAGTCAACTCGATCCTTATCCACTGCCTTAAACTATGTAAGTTTTATTATTATTATTATTATTGATTGATTGATTGATTGATTGACCTTGATTTGTATTGTGCATTTGATGTAATTGATTGTGTTTTGTGTGTGTAGCATCAAGATACACCAGATAATAACCCTAATGTTCCTTGGGAGTTCACAGAGGCTAACAAACCTAAGGTTGCTTCTTCTCTTATTTTTATTATATTATATTATATTTAAACCCTAGTTTTTGTTGTCTACTGGTTATGGATTCATTGGTTAGTGTAGATTTGCTCATGATTTGGGATTTGGCTTTAGTTTTGTTTCGTTAAGGTTATCGGGTTGTTAGGTTTATACGGTTTGAATGTTATTTAGGTCGAAACCGGAAAATGGACCTAATATTGAACACTGGCAGTACCTATGGCTAGTGGCTACTAATAACTTGGGTTTATTGATTATAATATGGTGTTAGGGAGTCCAACACTTGTAGCCTAGTTGGTTGAGGGCCTAAAGTTTCCCATGGGAGGCTTGGGTTCAATTCCCACTAGCTACATTTGGAGGACATTGGTGGATGGGAAATGAGGGATGACCCGGCCATTGGCTTGGGTTCGAGTCCTGATCCCGACCGGTTTTACCGACTATTTCAATGTCGTGCCTTCGGGCGGGTGAGTGGTCGGGTTTTCCCGGGAATTGGTGGCAATTGGTGGCCCGGGTACTCTCGAGTACCTGATTCGCCAAAAGGGTGCCCGAGAGTGCTCGGAATTGATTCGTTGGCCGTTCAAAAAATATGGTGTTAGGGAACATGGGGAGTGGGAATTTATATAGGAACTAGCTGAACATATACCCTTTCTTCAAATATTGGTGTGAAAAACTGCGATGCTGCGCGTTTATGTACAGCCAATTAAGCTTTATATATACAGCCAAATTCTCTCATCTGTTTTACATATGAATTTATTTATCAAGTAAACCTTTCATAGTTTCTGCATCTCTTAGGTTTCTTATTACATATAAATACACCTGGCAAAACGGGTGGGTCGGGTTGGGTCGGGTCAGGTGGCGTGTCAAAACAGGCTTGGGTTGAAACGGGTCAGAGTTGGAACAGGTTTCAAGTCGGGTTACTTTAAATTAGAGATTAATTGTACAACTTTATAGTACAACAGGGAATGATTCATCAATTTGCAGCTTTTATATACACGTATATAACATCGCAGTCCAATCAAATCATAACAAACCAACTCAAAGTGCAGCAATATTGTAACTACATTGGTCAATTGAGCTTAAAAGATGCAAAATCAAATAACCAAATTACCAAAATTCACATTTCAATTTTCATCTCACGTAAAATCAAATGACTGTAACAGTCAATTAAGCTTCAAACTCAAATTGTAAATTTGTTACTGGTAAATTGATTTAAAAACGAAATACACTTTCCTTTTCATTTAGGAAATTCAACAAACACTTGGTTGGCAAGGATGATGGGGCATAAGCAACAAAACAAACTGCTACAAATATTATTAAAGAGTTCTAAAATATTTAAAATCAAATTATTCCAACAAATTGAGGAAAAACTAGAGTACATTTTCGGAGATGAATCGATGTAAAGTTTCTAAATTAGATAAAAAAGGTTAACCTCTAGGGTTGGAGACGAGATCGATGTAGAAGATGATTATGGATGACAGGATGAGATGATTTTAGAGACGAATTGACAATTTCAGATGCGATTTAGACGGTTTCAGTCATCACCCTTCAAATGCGATTTTAGATACACACTCTATTTATTGTTCAACCCAATTAGCTTGTTCAGCCTTTTTAATTTTGCCCATTTAGACCCATTTAAAAGTATCATTAAACCCAAAACAACCTAGGAACTTACTATTATGATCCAAAAGGACCCGAAATCAGCTTAATGGGTTACTTTTGCCAGTCCTACATATAAACCTCCTGTGTACCCTTATGTTGATCAATTTTTGACCCAGAACCACATGAGGCTTGGGTGTTTTTTTTAGAACCAAGCTTGAAATGCAGTTTTGTACAGACATTGTTGAATATTTGAATGCATCGTAGAATGTAAAGGTGAAACTTGCACCCTGTGAAGTAACATGATAGTGTATAGGAACGGGATTTGTTTTATAGTCATGCGGCTTATGCATACTATAGAGTACTAAGCTTGAAATGCAGTTTTAATGTAGTTCATTGAATCTGTGGGAACATCTGCTGGTCTCAATATGGAAAAACAGTAATGAAAAGTTAGAACAGACAAAGGGACTTCATGGGAATAGTTTTTGATTCTTTGACTTTGAGCAGTGAAAACTGAAAACTTTGGAAAGGATGACACCTGCAAGGTGAAACTAGTCGATGGGTGATTTCCGGAACTCATCCTTGATATAACTTATAAGTTGGAAGTATTAGAACTCATGGTATTGTTCATAAATCACAACACTATCAAAATCGGCGTAGTTTTCTTTTACTGATGCAGCTTGTTTCAGACCTGTTATTTAAATCATGGAACCATCAGAAATTCCACTAGTTTGGGTTGTAAGATCGCTTGGACACTCAACCCCCCTTTCTTTATGTTAATGTCTCCATCCATAATATAAGGGAATGAGTTACCGATCCAAAGGAAATGAGCTCATAGCGTGGTCAGCTGATGCGTCAATTGCTTGAATGCTTGCGATGACATTCCAACCATGCAGTTGCTAATCTCTGGTTTAGCATGAGTGTTTTCACAAATAGCTGCTCTATGTTACAGGTTCTAGTATTAAGTTTAAGAAAAATGGACTTAATAGTTAGTTACCTCTGAATATAGGAGTTTTGGATATCAAGAATGCTTTTTAGTTGGAAGCTATTACTATATCTCTATTAATGTTTTGAATATTTATAAAATTCTTTAAAGTGCAGTTTTTTTATGGCTTTTTTTGCTACATACAGGTAAAGGAGATTCTGTCACACTATCCATCTAACTACAAGCAATCTGCAGTCATCCCACTGCTAGATCTTGCACAACAACAACATGGGGGTTGGCTTCCTGTTTCAGCAATGGATGCGGTATGTTGGCATGTTCATATGCATTTTCATTATAATAACATGTGGCTGTTATCGGTATTGTCATTGTTACTGGGCATATCATAGATGCTTTTATACCCCTTTTTATAAAATATATTATACTTTCTTAGAGGGCTCTTTATTTGCAACACATAAATCCATGGGGGGACCTACAACTTTTAGGAGCTTTAAGCTTTTGGTTGTTAGAAAAAATAAGATTCCATTGAAAAAGAAGGCCTTGCTTAGGTGACAGCTTTAGCTTTGATTTTGGAAAAGTAAGCTCTAATATAGTAATAAGATAAAACTACTCAAAACAGAATCCAAAATTAAGTGTGAAGCTTTTTGAGAACAAAATTTTCCCAAATTTTTCTTTCACGATAAATCATGTAAATAACAAATATGTATGTGTTTTTATGTTCTTTTACGCTTTCTAGCTAACTACTTTTGCCACACACACACTTTATTATAACTGAGCTACAACTCCAACTAAAAGATCTATCTTACTGCTAAATTTGCCAAACATACCCACAAAATGTTATGCCTCAAAGGCTTGTTGCTTGTTTATGTTCTTTCTTTTTGTACACTATACTTTATCTGTTCATTTGCACTAATGCTGTGGTATGTTGCTTGCTGAAGGTGGCAAAAGTAATTGAAGTTGCTCCTATTCGCGTGTATGAGGTTGCGACGTTTTATTCCATGTTCAATAGGCAAAAGGTAAGTCTGCCCATGTACACATGCTGAACATGTGTCATTTGTGAGTTGCGACACATTTACTTATGAACGTGCCAATTCGGGTTTTGTTTTGTTTCTAACGGTTCATCCGGGTCAAATAAAATTAAAATCATAAGTAGAGGTGTTCATAAATTATTGAAACCTGCCGAGCCCTCCTAACCGAAGCAAGCCGGTCGGTTCGGGCCTGTAGAGATTTATCAGTTTGATTTTGGCAATTCAATGTTCTGGTTTGGAACTTGGGAGTTGGGACCGGTTGTGTAAACCGAATCTGCAGTTTGCCCTTTTTATTTATCTTTTTTTTTTTTTTTCATTTTTGGTAGATGTAGGTGTGCATATGTATATCATATATTCATATTCATGAACCATCGTTGTCAATTTTAAATTTTCATAATATAAACCAATGATTTTGAAAATAGTTAAAAATAATCAATTCAAACCATTAAAACACCCACCCAACTTGACTGATTTGGTTCGTCTTTTGGGCATAGTTAGCGACTTGGTGGTTCGGCCCAAAATTTTGTCAGAACTACCTGCCCATAATGCTACCTCATTATTGCCGAAACTAAAGTATTAAACACAGTTTCTATCTTTTGTAGGTTGGCAAATACCATCTTTTGGTGTGTGGAACAACTCCTTGTATGATTCGTGGTTCACGGGACATTGAAGCTGCATTATTGGATCACTTGGGAGTGAAACGGAACGGTTTGTGTTTATATATTTATTCACAACTCAAAAGCATCTTTTTTTTTTTTTTTTTTTTTTTTGTGGTTTTATACTTATTAATGGTTTCATGAATACTTGTTAAATAAATTTAGAGGTTACAAAGGATGGCTTATTTTCTGTTGGAGAAATGGAATGCATGGTGAGTCACTTGTTTTGTTGTGGGTATTTCTCTTCCTGTTATTTTTGTTCAAAAATTCTACTTACAAAGTATAAAGATCATCTGAATGCTTAAAGACACTCAATTAAAGGGCAAACCGCAAAATATAGAAAGAAACTTTACATTTTTTTTTATTTTAGCAACTAACTTTGAAGTGGGTGTAAGATAGAAACCAGTTCATACTTTGTTGCCATAAATGACATGTTCAACTGAACGTGCTATTCTTATTTTTAAAATTGTTGGTGTGAATGTCATTTTAGTGTATATGTATATGACACATGGCAATATTTGATGCAACATCTAGCAATTATTCTTGAACTAGGATTCTATTACCCTGTGCTTCGCGGCGGGAGCTCCTGTTGCGTTGAGGGTTTGGTGGACGTTAAAGATCGTTCGTCGCTGTGGGAGCTCCTGTTGCGTGGAGGGTTTCGTGGACATAAAAGATAATATTAAGTGATTGTTATTCTCGCGTGGGCTTCAAAAAAAATACTCGCGGATAAAAGCTAAAAGTTTGGTGGTCAAAGTTTGAAATCCTAAAAGCTAAAAGTTTGGTGGTCAAATTGGAAGAAAATAAAGTACATAAGTTAGTAAGAAAGTTAAGTGGCCAAACTGCAATGCAAGTTTAAAAAAGTTGGGTGCTCACAAAGTTTGAAATCCTAAAATGGCTAAAGTGTAAATAACTAAATATGGAGCAAAGTTTGGTCATAATAGTAAAGCGTGATGTGCCACTGGATGCCGCCAAAAAGGGGCAATCAAAAAGGGATGCCACCAAAATTAGCCAATCAAAAAAGTATACTGTAGAAGTGTAGCTTCTTTCATAGATATATATAATATAATATAATATATAGAATACAATTTTTTTCTTAAACGTTTGTATAACTCTTTTTTCTAGTTTTCACATAAACATTTTTTTTGTATGTGGCACAGCTGCATCAACTGGTGTCAGATCATCAATTTACTTGTAAAATAGGTTAAAATGTGGTTGGCTGTGTCAACCCATGATAAATTTGGTAATAAGTGTAAAGTAATCTATTTCCTGAAGCTTGCCCCCATTTAAATGAATTTGTATGCTTGTCTTGTCTTCCAGTATCAATGTTATATGACTTGATTTTCAGACTAGAATATATATTCTTGATGCTTGGATTTTTTACTTATAACATCTATTGCAGCTTTTGGAAGTTCAACAGTTATTCACATTTTATGAGATTATATCCATTGATAATGTGGAGGCCGTGCGTTAATATTGATTTGTTGTTTCTGCAGGGTTGCTGTGTAAATGCTCCTATGATAACTGTAGCAGATTATTCAAATGGGTCTGAAGGATATACCTACAACTACTATGTGAGCATGATAAACTACTCTTTTGGTGAATTCGTTTCCGAAGATATATCAACCTATAAATATTAACTAAAATCAAAATGTATCTTTTGTGGCACAATGCTTGCAGGAAGATGTTACCCCAAAGAAAGTTGTGGAAATAGTCGAGGCATTAAAACGAGGCGAAAAGCCACCGGTAAGTTATAAAATCGGCTAGTTAGGTAACATGCCAAAACGGCAGGGCCGGCCCTGAAAATTTAGGTACCCGGGTCGAGTTGTAAAAATTGTGCCCCTTAGCCTTAGCTTTAGGCCTTAACGAAATAAACAATGTAAACTATTTTTTTAAGCTATGATTAAAGTAATATTAAACTGATGGATCAAATTTTATTTCCCACTTAGGTTGTAGTCTAACGGTAGAGGAAACAAACCCTCTTGGGGGAGGTTGGGAGTTTGAATCCCACAAAGTATGAAAATACAAATTGGTGAAAGTTTGGAAACTAAAAAAAACTGTTTCATAACAAAAATAGAAGTAAAAAAGGAAGTCAAAACCAACCGGTAAAAAGCAAAAACAACTAAGTATGAGCCCTCTTTATTTCATTTTCTTTATCTTCTCTAATCCTACACTTATTAATAAACCTACAATTTTTTTCTCAAACCATTTCATTTTCTTTTTAAATTCTTAGCCTCTCTCAACATTTATTTACTTTCTGTTTTATATAAACTACCATTCACTTTGATTAGTACATGATTAATAGTTTGGAGCTTAAACATACAAAAATCCATTGAATTAAGGACATCACTGTTAATAAAACTTGGATTATCGGGGGGTTAATGTGCCCCCGAGAAATTAGGCCCGGGCCGGGAGTCCTCCCGGCACCCCTTAAGGGACGGCTCTGCAAAACGGGCTGGTCGGTATAGATTGAGCTTACACTTCATTATCCATATCTTATTTTAGAAAGTTATAATGCTTACTAAGATGAATATTATCACAATACTAATCTAGATATAGGGATAAATGATTTAGAAGGTTGTATGCATTAAAAATAAACTTCCAGTGACTTTCGACCCGTTTGACCATTCTTCTTCCAACAATTTTTTTTTTGTCGACCCTTTGGCTCGTTTATGATTTAAACACAACCCAGACCGCTCCATTATAATTATAAGGATGTGCAACACTAGCTAACTTGTTTATGTTGGCCTTTGATAGCGTGGGACCCAAAACCCGGAGCGAATCAACTGTGGGCCTGCAGGAGGGAATACTACATTGTTGGGTGAGCCCAAGCCTCCGCCATGCCGGGACCTAGATGCCTGCTAAACCTAAGTTCTTTGTTGTTTTCTCATAAAATTGAGAAGTCGAAATTGTTGTGGTAAATGTTTCGACTAATAATTGCTATGGCTATTGATGTTTGCCAGCATCCATGAATGCAAAGCTGTTGTTGCCATTTGTAATGCTTAAGAACATTAGCAACCTTTTTGAATGTTTTCTTGAAAAACATGGACTTCTTGCTAGTTTGTAGCTTAAGAAGTTGCTACACATTTTACTTGAAAAACATGGTACTCATTTTTTTTTTATTGAGAAATAATGTTAGTTTCATACATACCTATAGAAAGAGTAAACTGCTCGAATGGTTTCTGTGGTTTGCACAAATTTGAACTTTGGTCTTCGGCTTTTCAAAATTAAATTGATGGTGGCCGTAGTTTGTTGTTTAGGCTATGGGGTGTGCAGACATGAGAATGTTCATGTCTCAATGCCACCTAGGATGCCACCTAGGATGACTCTCATGTTCTCTTGGTTGAGACATGGCAAGGGTGTGAAGACACCACAAGGTCATGTCTCAAATTTATAAACCCATCCAATAAAAACAAAATACCTAGTGGTTTAAATAAAAAAAAAACCAAGAAATTACCTTATTGGAGCGTTCCTAATGTTATGTGAGAGACGGGAGGCCATGAGACGGGGGTGAGGACATGGAAGGGAGGCAGTGTGAGGAATGGGGACGGGGCAAAATGAAGGGGACGGGGGAGTGGGGCGTCTGTGTACCCTTCAGCCTTATTGTATCCGTGGATGGAGGTTGAGTTTCCCAATTTAAGTTCATGTGAAATTAATTACTTACCTCTTTTTATCTTCTTTCTTCTTCACAAACCACAACTACTACCCACAACCACCATCCACATGTTTTTTTTGAACGGCAAATTTCTACTCCTTGTGGGACTTGAACTCATGACCTCCCTCTTAGGTGTTACTAGAAGCTTTACTTCTATCATTGGGCCACCAACTCCAATGGAAACATGTTTTCTTTCTCTTTCTACACCAAGCCACCATCACTATCCCCAACCACGACCTCTTGTCAACCACTACAATCACCTCTCAAAACCACCATGATATGGTGCCCTAACCAACCGGAAATGGCAACCATCAACCGACTCGGTGCCCCAAGAACATTTATAACCTTTCAATCAGGTTAAAATATTAGGATAATAGGATTATCATGTGTGGCTTACGCCATATATTACCAACTATGTAATGGAACATTAACATTTTATCGATTGATCACATTTCCAAAAGCATTACCAAGTATCAGTAGCTTTTGTTCTTGTAATTTTATGTTTGTTAAAAATGTTGGTTATTAACTTTCCTAGTACTTGCTAAGATTTAAGAATTAACTCCGTTGAATTTCCCATTTTTCATGATGGAAAGTACTTGCTAAGATTTAAGAATTAACTCCGTTGAATTTCCCATTTTTCATGATGATTTATTCTCAGACGCACATTTGTTACCTGTTGAATTATCGGAGCTCAACTCTTTGACTATGTGGTTTGAGGATGTGGTGGTGGTTGGAGGAGGAGGTGGTGCTGGTGGTAATTGTTATATAACTTATTCAGGGTAATTTTGTCATTTTACATGGCTTAACTGAAAATTTTAACAGCGTTATCCAACAAAGACCATCAGAGTTATGAAATGTCAATGATGGGGATTGGGGACCATAGGTGATAATTGAGAGCATCTATGAATTTTGTGCAAACCACAGGGACCGTCCGAGCTCTCTACTCCCTATAAAAACTTACATAATATATCATATTCACTTATCTAAAATTATTAATAGTAGATATGCCTATCTGAATTTCTTAAAGTTTAATACTTGCCTGTTAATATTTTTATTATATACAATTTATAATATGGGCATTGAGCATCTCTTTCTCCTTAACACTTTAAATTCAAGAATGACTATATTTGATATAGTTATTTTTTTTAGTAAATATGATATTATGACAATTTGTTAGAGGATATATGAATTGTACTTATGTTTTAAACTTGGATTTATGCCAAATGAGGCATACAATCGACCAATAAAGGTAGATGACAAGTACAGTAGTGTACGAGTGTCCCGAGTATCTAAGATAGAATAACGAATCGAGACTTTTAATGACAATATGCAAAACACTTTCGAGAAACAAATCAACTTTAAAAACGCCTTTCTTTGTGCAAAAAAGTTATATTCGAATTCAAGAACTAGAAATAGTTGGTTAATAGAAAGAGCTTGTAGAGCAAGACTCTTTAAGAACATTTTCCTTGCCCTTTTTCTTATTTTTGAAGTCAACACATCACAGATTCAATGAGCTGTGGATGCTAAAGGATAGAAAGCCCCCATCAAGTGTTTTCCCAAGATGCAACCTTTTCTTTTGGATGGTAATCTAGACTCACTTATTTACTTGGTTTTAAAAAAGTGCAAGAACAAAAACGACGTCTAAAATCAAAACGCAAAGCATGAAAGCTAAGGGTTTTTTTGTACACGAGGCACAAGGTGCTTATATAATTTTTTTTTTGTATATCATATAGGTTTTTATCATCCATTAACTAAACTATAGGTATAAATAAGGTTTATATATTTAATGTATAAATTATTAGAATGTATAAGTGTACAACATTTTTAGCTACATGTATAACACTTTGAAGCACAAAATCACCCTTGTACAAGAGGTGCGCGCCACAGTGGGATTCTTTTCCAAAAAAGTTCGTTCTCTTTACGCTCTATGTACATAGCTCGCATTATGTCACACGATGTGCCTTAGGTCGCCTCGCACTTAAACGCGCCTTAGGCGCACTTTTTATACCAAACTTATTTATATATTTTAGATGTTGGTTCGACTCAGTTATTTGTATATAACAAAACCAACATTTTTAAAGTACGCGACCATAAAAATCAATACACCCAACCCCTTAGCATAATCAAACACATACAACATTTTAACTCGCTTTTTATCATGCACAAAAAGGAAGTCAAATATACACTATCGTCTTAACTCTTAACCACCCACTCGTTCGTCTACACTAATACCACTCCACATTTACATGCTTAACACTATTCTCATCATAAGGCATCATATAAGAAAAAAAAAACGAATACAAATAGACAAGACCCTACCGTTTTGCGGCCTATGTGAAATGGTAATCATAAATAATAAGAAAAACAAAGGACACAACTTCATCAACCAATAATGCAACAAAAGAAGTCAAAACTACTTTTATGTATTACCAACCCACTCACTTCCTTTGCACAAATACTACTCCATGTCACACCACTTTTCACATCTTAAACTATTTAGGATAGCCAACCATTATTAAGACCCTCCGTAGTAGTGGGGCGTGATTTGATGGTTTTTTTAAAAAATAGCGCCCCCCACACCGTTAGGGGGGGCGCTATAGGCAAAAATTGGTTTGGGGCTTTATATTAATAACGCCCAACACACTTTATCTTACCCAATCAGACCTTGCCACGTGGCTTCAACCAATCAGATTAAAAACAGGGGCTTTATAAATAAAGCCCCACCACTACACCCCTTTTTCACTTTATCTCTCCATGCTGACTCAGCAGCCACGTGGACCAATCAGAAAGGGGGGCTTTATATATAAAGCCCCTCACTACACATGGTCTAATAAAAACATTAAAACTACAATTAAGATTAAAATATAATTATAAGATAAACATAAGCATTTATATCATATCATTGACCCCACAATCCACTACCCAAAGAAAATAAAATAAAATTTAAAGCCTCCATCCACTATAAAAACTTTATAATCCCCCCTTAGTCACCCCCCACTAGTCTCACCAATTGACACAAAAAGGCACAACATATCAAGCTAATGTTTGACATCTTTCCTTGAATCTTGTGGGCTTTCCATTATTCTTATAAAACATTATGAGTGGTGGAAAAAGATAAAGGCAAATATGATGCTACTTTCAACTAAAAACATATTGGTGAATGGTGATTGCATTTGCATTTTCAGCTAGGGCTAAATCTAGAAGTTTTTGGGAAGGTTTATAAAGGGGGTTCGGATTCAGGTTTGACGATGGAGGTTGAATCGGGTGGTTGCGTGTGATAAATAGCAGATGCAAGTGATATGGGCATGATGCAAAGTTGCTTAGATTGAAGAAATTGCATTGCAGCACCTACATTTTCTTCCATTAATTTAGCTACTTGTCTTTCTGTCCCGTCGTTTGACCATTTCTCCCACGCGGGTTGGTTTCTTCCGCCTTCACCGCCTTCCTCCTAGTCAAAATTTGAAAGTTGAAATAACAAAACATAAAAATCAAATAGCTAAAAATGAAACTGTCTAAGGTTAGAAGTCATCCCAAGTCTATAGTTTTAGCTATTATGAAATAGGATTGTTGGTGCATAAATATATTAATTATTTACAAAACTAAAAGAAATATGCAACAAGACATGTTGATGTGTCAACCCATTTTGACATGTTAAACAATCTTTATGAACCAAAAGTACATATTGTCACTTATATAGTTTTTTATTCTAATAGTAGTTTTTGTGTTCATATCTCATATGTTACTTATTTATAAACCTAAAACAAATGTGCAAAAAGAAATTGTAGGTGTGTCCACCCAGCTTCTTTTGATGCATCAGGCCATTACCCAACCTGTGTGACCCGCCAATTTCGTCACATGTGCAAATTTATTTGTTAAAAAATGGATAAGAGGGTGTTTGGGATTGCGTTTTGAATCTGATTTTTTGATTATTGCGTTTTGAAAACGTAGATAATCAGTTTTTTAGATTAACAAAACGCAATAATCTATAAGCAGCTCCACCCCTGCTTTTCCAAAACGCATAATTTGTTTTGAATAATCAATGCCAAACACCCCCTAAGTTACTCTTAACAATAGTTATTTGACAATGTATTTAATATATTAGTTACTACGAAATTAGAAGAAATGTTGGCGGGTCAACCCAACTTGTTTTGGCCTGTTACCCAATTTGTCTGACCCGTCCATTTTGCGACCTAAATCATAGATCAAAAGCAATGTTACCTCAACGGAGGATATAGGGATGTCGGTGACAAGTGGAGCTACAGCACTGGCTCCGCCCAATCTACTCATGCTCAATACCTTCAATGTACAAAAATGGTAAATAAACAAGGAAACACATGTACTAAATATCACCAAACACGTATGATACGAGTAATTATTTGAGTAATGAGAGATGCATAATGTTTTAGTCTTTTACAAGTCATCAAAAACCACATTCAATGGTATCATATGACTATGAGGGACCATCACTATGATGTGGATCATTGAATTTGAAAAAGTCATTTCATGTTTCAAAATCTTCTTTTTAGAATAATTGAGATTTTGCACATTGGAGCTAATCATAATGTTTCCTAAGGTATATATGGCTGAAATTTATCCAACCCATTAATATATGTCTACGTGCGTGTGTGTACACGCATGTACTATATATGTAGATGTATTCGAATACCTAATCCACTACTAATCCAAATTAGTGTTGGACATAATTGGTGAGTTTCCGGCAAATCATCACACACGGCAGCTTTTTGATTGGATTTATTTAGAGGCATTATGAGTTCCATGCAAGCAAATGTGCAGGGGCGGATCTATAGTAATAGCAGGGGGTGCGGACGTTGTGGCTCAACTTCGCGCACGTAGTGGAATTTTTTTTTTTTTTTTACGAAATTTGAAAAACGTTGCGGCTCAACTTCGCGCGCGTAGTGGAATTTTTTTTATTTTTTTTACGAAATTTGAAAAACGTTGCTACTAAAATGAAAAAAATGAAAAACGTTACTACTGAAAAATGTTTCTAGATCCGCCACTGCAAATGTGTAAACGGATAATGATCTTATTAAGACTTAAAAGTACTTAAAACCCAACCATTTAAGGCAGAGATTGTTTATCTATATTTGTTACCTTGACTTGAAGCCTCAAGAACTTCACATAGTCCACAATTTCATCAAGCATGGCAGCTCTGTCTGTCTGCACAATAATACAAAAAAAATATATATTCTGTTAAAATGGGGAAAATAAAACAAGACATTGCAACCATATAAACAAAAAGAGTACACAGTATATGTCTCCCATACTTAATTCTCCAAACAATGTAAATGAAAACTAATTAAAAAAAAGAAAGAAAAAAAGACCGAGGGGACACTCACCTTGTTGACACTAGGAACCAGTTCTTGTAATGCTCTGATTCTCTCCGCTATTCTTTCACGGCGAAGCTGTTTCAAACGACATTTTTTCAAAGAATTTATGTATGGCACTTGGAATAAACGCAAGACAAAAACTTGGGATGAAACAGCAACAAGAATTAGGATTTCCTGTTTATTTTACTTTGTTATCTGGATTATGTGCTTTACATGTCATGGTTTTTTGAGCCAGGGTCTCAATAGGAGCAACCTGTCTATCTTACGGTATAGAGGAAATGTTTGCCCCTATCCTACCCTTCCCAGACTTTACCAATAACTTGCTACGCGTGAGATTTTACTGGGTATGTTTTTTTTATATTACATTATGTATCCGCTAGTAGCCTAGTACTACAACCATTGCATTCCTAACAAGACATTGCATGATATGACTAACGAAAAAGAATCAAAATTACCCTCTCAGCAATGCTGTGTGGGTCTGTGGCCTGTCCTCGCCTTGCCCGGACCCTGGTGGGACGAACCGTAGGTGGATTTGGAGGCGGTTGCACGGTGTTAGCCATTGGCTGGGCCTGAAACCCCTACACAATCAAACATTTTTGTCACTGCATGAACTTTGCAGTCAGTAAAATACAGAAACTATTTATGTATTTCATTCTCAATCAAGTCATCATAGTCATATAATAAAAAGCTGCTAAGTGATCATGATATATCAATAATCATATATTTTTTTAAGTTTCAATTTTTATTTTATTTCATGACTGTTAAGTTACATTAAAACAGGTAGACATGCAACAAGCTGAGCCGACACACCTTTCTGAATATTATTATTTTGATCAGTCTTTAAGGTTTATTCAAAAATCTTGAATAAAAAACACAAATTAGGCATTGATTCACGGGGAAAAAAAGTCCAAATTCCAAATTAAAATGTCACTATTAAGTCAAATTACATGTCAAAATCTTGAATATTAAATGATATAAAATAAAAAAATAAAAAAAAGCTGAAATGAAGAATATCATCCATCCCCTGCTTTGCTTTGTTTTGCAAATGTAAATAAGTAATAACCATAGAAAAAGATGACATAAAGAGGACAAAGCCTGACGGATCCACATGCATATATTCCGGTATGTGAAAGGACAACTTTTCATACGATTCTAAATATAAAAAAAATATATGTCAATTCATTTCCAGAAAAAAATAAAAAAATACCATTTAATTTCCATAAAAGGATTTTCAACAAATAAAAATATGCTAATTCATTTCCAAAAATATTTCTCAACAATATGATGCAATTTTTTTTTATCAGATTTTTTTTTTAAAAAAAAGAGTAAAATGTGCAAATTCATTTCCAAAAAGAATTCTCAACAATATGATGCGATATTTTTTTTATCAGATTTTTTTTTAAAAGATTAAAATGTGCAAATTCATTTCCAGAAAAAAGGACAATTAATTTCCTTTTTTTATTAAGTTTACGCAAAAAATTAAATAATATGCCATTTAATTTCCCAAAAAAAAAAAAGAATTATTAACAATATGATCCAAATTTACAGCAAAAAATGATGTTCATAAAGTTTAAACAAATTTATACAAAAATGTCAAAAATTAAATAATATGCCAATTAATTTCCCAAAAAAAAAAAAAAAAAGAATTATTAACAATATGATCCAAATTTACAGCAAAAAATGATGTTCATAAAGTTTAAACAAATTTATACAAAAATGTCAAAAATTAAATAATATGCCAATTAATTTCCCAAAAAAAAAAAAAAAAAGAATTATTAACAATATGATCCAAATTTACAGCAAAAAATGATGTTCATAAAGTTTAAACAAATTTATACAAAAATGTCAAAAAAAATAAAAAAATAAAAAAAAAATACAAAATATGGCAATTCATAACCGGAAAAAGGACTGATAAAAAGTTTATGCAAATTTATCACAAAACTTTCAAAAAAGAAAAAATATGCCAGAAAAAGATTTACAAATAATAATAATAATAATAATAATAATAATAATAAATACCGAAGAAGAGACACGGCTATCAACGACGTCGTCTCGAAAGCGTTTACCACTACCAGAAGCATCATCCATCTTAAGAAACCCTCCTCCTCCTTTTCCATGTTCTAAACTTAACCCTAACGGAAAATGAAACCCTCCACCACCACCACCACCACCACCACCAACCATATGATGCTGACTATGATGATGATGTCCAGAACCATCACCTGCAGCAGAGCTCAACTGCAACATCATCGAATTAGCCGCATTAACATTGTTTCCCGCCAATCCTGCTTCGTTTCCCGCCAAATTAGGATCAGCGTTGGCTGAAGGAGGAGGAGGATATGGAAACCCTAGGATTTGTTCGAAGAAGTCGTCGGCTGAACCGTCTGATGGATGATTGTTGTTCGCCATGATTATTATTATTATTATTATTATTATTATTATTATTATTATTATTATTATTATTATTATTATTATAATGACTGACTGAGTGACTGAATATTGATTAGTTAGGAGAATTGGGTTTACGTTAGTGAGAGTGTTGAAAGATATTATTTATAGAGTGAGAATGAGAGTGTGAGCGGAAAAAGCTTAATTTGTAATCATAGTTTTGCTACTGCTTACTTATTTTGCGACTACTACTGTGTGTGTTAATGTGTGTGTGTGAGAGAGAGTAGAGAGAGGGTTTTTTTTTTTTTTTTTTACTTCGTCTTTCTCGCGAGCTTGAAAGTTGAAAATAATGGAGGTCGGTTTAAAAGGGTGCCTCTTTTTCCTATTATTTACCAACATACCCCTTGGTGTCCCTTTTTAAAGTTTTTTTTAACTTTTAAAATTAGTACTCTCTTGACGTCGTCATCATCATCATACTAGCTAAGATAGAGTCTCAGAAGGGTATGATGTAGACAACCTTACCTCTACCTCTAAGAATAGAGAGGCTGCTTCCAGTGAGACCCCCGACTTGATGTAGTCTGGTATCAAGCCTTGGACATATTGTCTTTTAGCTATCCACGCCACCACATGATGCATGATTACCGTCCGTTATTTTTAACGTTATTTTCACGAAATTAGTAAAATAACGTTAAACTAGTGCAACTTTACTTTTGCCCCCCAAGGGTCACACATATATACATTATATGCGTACACCGTAAGAGGGGCGTAATCGAGCCGGAGACTGGTGATCACCAGGTCACCGGTCCAATCGGTTTAACGAGCCGGCCAAAAACCCAGAAAAAATTAAAAACAAAAACACAAAAAAAAGGCAACCCCTTAAAAACCTGGTCCGATCCCCGGTCCGACAGTCCAACCACCGGTCCGATATTCAGGTGGTCCAACCCATCAACCCGAACCGGTCTAGGGTTCGGTCCCGGTCCATCCGGGTTTCAAAACATTGGTCAATACCATTGCAGTGTAGTGGTAAACACACTAGTGGACAATAATAGAAGACCCGGGGGATTCTAGGTTAGATTCTTAAGCCAGATGGGTTTTACCGGTAATTTTATCGTCGTACCTACGGGCGGGTGGGTTACCGGTTTTCCCCGAAATTGGTGTTTAATAACTCAAGTACTCTCAGAGTACTTGAAGTTGTTGAAAGGATGCCCCGAGAATGTCCGAGTTTGATTTATTGACTATTAAAAAAAAGAAGAAGATGACACTAGTGTTATTGAATTTATATGTCTATATATGATTGGCTGATATATTATTTAGTATTAAAAAAATATCTAAATGTCCCCACGTCTATGATTTGCCTCGAGCCCTTGCGCCTTTGCCAGCGCCCTTGCAATCCTGTGGCATCCACACCCACCTGCGTCTCCATATTACATGTCCTTAGGGGGGACGGGGGCACCACCAGATTTGGTCACGAGTACCTCACTATTAACACGGTAACACCGCCGTCGGTAGTGCGGGTAGAGGTCCCATGGACCTTTTGTTGGTTCTATCTAATGGGATCCTTCGCGGGAGAAAGAAGAGAGAGTGTATCAGTGCATTTATTATTGATATATATATATATATATATATATATATATATATATATATATAGAGAGAGAGAGAGAGAGAGAGATAGAAGGTGGAAAAGGGTAATATATTATTATTATTATTATGTGTGAAAATAATTAATTGTTGGTAAAAAAATCAGTGAAGTGTTATCTTTAAAAAACTGTTTCAGTAAAGTGATGTGGTGGTGCAGGATTAGTAAAAATCAGTTAAGTTGAAAAACTACACGGTAAGCGTCCCCTTATAGTGTGTAATGGTTTTGATTAAACACATAAAGTAAAAGAGCATGATGTTTGATTATTTTGGTTGACTAATAAAGGTATTGCCTAGGCAAGCAATTAGTCAGGGGAAAACAAAACCACAAATTCCTAGATTCACAACTCATTGAAAACAAAACGGGCTCTATTGAAGACAATATACATGGGATGTTACAATCATCATTAACACTTTGGTTATAAACCCATGTGTAATGGTAGGTGAAAGAGACATTTTTTGACACTTGATAATGTGGGGCCTCTTGGTGGGTGAAAAAGGCTTGAAATGAGAAAGGGGTGTAATTGTGGGTGAAATTTGATGAGTAAAAGGGAGTGAATATGAATTAAAAAAAGAAAAATAAAATAAAAATAACGTGTCAGCCATTGATTGGCCC
Source organism: Ambrosia trifida (assembly GCA_028751855.1). Classification (NCBI taxonomy): domain Eukaryota; kingdom Viridiplantae; phylum Streptophyta; class Magnoliopsida; order Asterales; family Asteraceae; genus Ambrosia; species Ambrosia trifida. The sequence goes on from CM054129.1 coordinate 132,745,683, forward strand.
ATCAACAATTCAACCCACGCGAAAATTTTCACGGGGGAAAGGTTAATTAGCGCCCCTTTAATCGGGGGGGGGGGGGGGGTGTTTGTGGGTGAATTGGGCGCCAAAATTGCCCATTCACTTGCCATTACACCGGTCTAAAAGATTAGTTTTTACACACATTGTGCCAATTTAATATATCGTATATATATTCAATAAAACAAATTTGCTTCGCATCGGTTCACATGTGATATCACAAACTAGGCCTCACAACTTAACTAATTTATTCAAAATAGATACCCCTCAATTGGCTATATATTATAAGCAAACCATCCCCAAAACCTTTTTACTTACCTCCTATAAATCAAAATCCATATAATACGTACACCACTTATACTCTAGAGTTAGTATTTTTATCAAAGCTCAAGATTTTCACGCAAGCAATAGACAATCTAAACCTATAAATCATATCCAAAATCTAGTGAGGATCCAACACATGCACTACACCACTTGCGAATCTTCATGTATCGGTGATCTTTTCCAAGTTAAAGGAGAAGTATAGGTTATCTGACCAGGGGCGGATTTATATAGGGAGCGACGGGTTCAGCGGAACCCACTCGGTTTTCAATTTTTAGTAGAAATGTATATGAAAAATAGGCTATGAACCCATAAGAAAATTTGAGATGAACCCATTGACATATCTTAGAAGTGGCTCAATGGTTAAGGCTTCCACTATTCAAACTTTAGGTCTACAGTTCAAACCTGTTTTATTGCGTCTTTTTGTTTCATTTTTTATCCTCCCTCAGCCCATTTCCTTCATCTAATACCCACCATTATCTCTGTTAATCTGTTATATAACTTGTAACCTTGTAGGTTGACCCAAAAGTCAAAACTGGACCTTGTCAACAATAGAAGTGCATATATGATAATTTTTTTTTGTGGGTACAATTTATTTTACTAAGCTACCAACTTACTAATTCAATTGTTGATTTGTTAATTTGTTGAACACGTTTTATTAGTTTGTTAATTTGTTGAGCATATTTTATTAGTTTGTTCAACTTGTATGTTTTATTAGTTTTTTTTTTAATTTGCAACGACCATGGTATCTATATTATGTGTTTTTTCAATTTCTAAAGAAGATGTTTTTTTTATTATTGTATCATATTTTTATTACGTGAAGAACAATACGTCCAGAGGCGAAGCTTGAGCAAAAATCTCGGGGGGTCGGAAGTCACCGGTTACGGAGGGTCGAAACCGTATATACCAAAAAAATTATATACTGTTACTATATAATCGGAACTTCTGAGCAAAAAATTCGGTGGGGGTCCCGCCCCTATAAAGCTACGGCAATGCATACGTCCATACCTGACCCGAATCGTCAAACCGGCCCGAAACTTTTTATGTCCAATCCTATCAAATTAAACTATCTAAAATAGTGAACCCACTGGAAAAAAATTCTGGATTCGCCACTGGTTATCTCTACCTTGAAAGAGAGAAGTACTCACATGTGTTTGTAGCAGTGATCTGTACTGAGTTTAGAGAGATGTTTTTTATAGTGAAGATAACTCTTGGGAATCAAGTTGATACATGCAGGGGCGGATCTAGGAGCTTTTAGGGGGTTTTCAGGAACCCCCTCGGTTTGGAAAAATTTGAAAAATTCAGTGAAAAATTTTGAAAAATTAGTGAAAATCATTGGAAATCTACGAAAGGAACCCTCTGAAAATCCGTCCTGGATACGCCACTGGATACATGCTGCTCACCCACGTATACCCATCCCATGAAGAAAGCCAAAAGTAGCCACGTTTATTTACATTCAGTTAAGTAGTTTATTAGTTATTCTTTAGTTGGTGGTTAACCCATGATGTATGTTCCCACGTTTTATCAGTAGGTTTCTAATTCTATGTTAGTATTTAAAAGCCACTTAGTTCATGAAATGAAGTAGAGAAAAACTAAAGAAAAGTTAGTCTTATTCTTAATCTTTGTTTCTTTGAGCCTAACCAACTCTACGGGACAAATGGGAGATTAGCCATCTCGAATCGGCTTATAACACAAGTTGTGAACATACAATGAAAGAGTTAATCTTCTTGAAAAATATTATATGTTGTGATATTCGTTTGATGATATCTTTCTCTCTCTCGTCTCTTGATTGATTTATTTATTTGTTATTATTGTGCCCAAATGAAATCATTTAAGTTCCTTAAAGAGTTAAAGTAAAAATAATCTAGCTATCCCATAGGATTTAACAATGTTAACACGCCATATTTCTAGTGATAGAATATGTTACTACTGATGGATGGATGGAGTTTAAGTTTATACGGTAAATGTAGATAAACAAGAAATTACAAGTGATGTGAGTTGTATGAAGAAAGAAAAGTTTAATGTTGATAAGTGATTACTACTAATGGTAACACTTACTATCGGTGTAAAGTAGTCAAGTTACTATTGCTAATAACTTGCTATTAATAAGGACATACAATTAAAGACGAATCGATTTTTTTAAGGTGATTTTTCTATGTTGTGACAGAGATCATCATAACCTTTTAGAAGGGGATCCTCTAGCCACTTTACAACGGTCAGACTATGTTGTTTTAACCGGGCCCACGCTGACACGAGAGTGGCCTGCTCACAAGCGAGTCGAGGCTACGCATAAGGAGCACTAAGGCTTCCACCCGGAAAATTTCCCGCCACCTGCCACTTGACAGATGTTGCACCCTCCACTTGACACTGGAGTAAATGCACGGTAGTAGAAAACCGGGGGGGGGGGGGGGGGGGGGGGGCAGAATCTAACCTGACCCCTCCAAAGAGAGTAGGCTCAACCATCACTTGGCACAATATCCAAACCATAACTGTTGAGAATGGGGATCGAACCCTTAATCACATAAAGTGAACAAAGGCCACTCCACCACAATGACTGGATAACGAATCGAATACTATTATTGAGGAAGTTGCAACTAATGTGACATTCATGTATGATGAGGAAAACATGTGAAATCAGTTAGACATTGAAATAATTAAGTATTTGGTGAAGATAACTTCTTTGTATGATCTTACCTCTTGTATTCTTTGTAATCCTTGTTTAATATTTTTGTAATTATCTATGTTATTTAAAGATCATAAATAGTTTTAGCTTATGAATAGCCATATCATTTAAAGTTATCAATTGAATTGGACGATTCTGAGAATTTCATTTGTTCTTTGTATTATTGCTTTTGAATCAAACATGGCTTATTCTTATTTTATTGGTAAAGAAACTCTGTTCGAACAATTTCATACGTAATAACTTTAGAGAAATAGTGTATAAAGGTCATGGTTTGAGTGTATAACGTAAGCTATAGAAGTCTTATATTGTGCTTGAACATCATCTAAAATTTTGAAACTAACATATGAACAATATGTAGAACAAAAAAGCTATCAAACAATAGAATCAAACATGCAAAATATTGGACAATAATAGAAGACCCGGGGGATTCTAAGTTAGTGGTAAACACACTAGTGGACAATAATAGAAGACCCGGGGGATTCTAAGTTAGATTCTTAAGCCATATGGGTTTTACCGGTAATTTCATCGTCGTGCCTAGGGTAAGGGTGGGTTACCGGTTGTCGAAAGGGTGCCCCGAGAATGCTTAGGTTTGATTTGTTGACAATTAAAAACAAAAAGAAAGATGATATTAGTGTTATTGATTTTATATGTCTATATATGATTGGCTGATATATTATTTAGTATTAAAAAATATCTAAATGTCCCCACGTCTATGATTTGTCTCGAGCCCTTGCGCCTTTGTCAGCGCCACTGCAATCGCGTGGCATCTACGCCCACCTGCGTCCCCATATTACATGTCCTTAGGGGGGCGGGGAACCACCAGATTTGGTCACAGATACCCCACTATCAGCACGGTAATATCGCCGCCGGTAGTGCTGGTAGAGGTCCCGTAGACCTTTTGCTGGTTCTATCTAACGGGATCCTTCACAGGAGAGAGTATAGAAAGTATGTCTGTGCATTTATTATTGAGAAAGAGAGAGAGGGGGGGGGGGGGGGGGGGGAGAAAAGGAGGAAAAGGGTAATGTATTATTATTATGTGTGAAAATAATTAATTGCTGGGTAAAAAATCAGTGAAGTGATACCACTAAAAAACTGTTTTAGTGAAGTGATGTGGCAGCGCAGGAAGATTCTCTTCACGCGATTGACCCTTCACGCGAGGTAAGTTCGGCCAGAAGGTTCCGCTTACTGGGGATGTTTCTTGTCGCTGGCAGCAATGACGCCAGGATTGCTCTAAAGAGGGACAGGGATGCCGCCTCCGCACGGATTAGGCTCCCTATCTCCTCACTAGGCAAGCAATTAGTTAGGGGAAAACAAAATTACAAATTCCTAGATTGACAACTCATCGAAAACAAAACAGGCTCTATTGAAGACAATATACATGGGATGTTACAATCATCATCAACACTTTGGTTATAAAAAGTTTAATCTTTACACACATTGTGCCAATTTAGTCTATCGTATATATATTCAATAAAACAATTTTGCTTCGCATCGGTTCACATGTGATATCACAAACTAGGCCTCACAACTTAACTAACTTGTTCAAAATAGATACCCCTCAATTGGCTATATAAGCAACCAATCCCCAAAACCTTTTTACTTACCTCCTATAAATCAAAATCCATATATGTTGTGATATTCGTTTGATGATATCTTTCTCTCTCTCGTCTTTTGTTTGATTTATTTATTTGTTATTATTGTGCCCAAATGAAATCATTTAAGTTGTTTAAAGTAAAAATAATCTAGCCACCCCATAGGATTTAACAATGTTAACACGCCATATTTCTAGTGATAGAACTACTGATGGATGGATGGATGGAGTTTAAGTTTATACGGTAAATGTAGATAAACGAGAAATTACAAGTGATGTGAGTTGTGTGAAGAAAGAAAAGTTTAATGTTGATAAGACCATGCGTAGTGGGGGGCTTTATATATAAAGCCCCCCTTTCTGATTGGTCCACGTGGCAGCTGAGTCAGCATGGAAAGATAAAATGAAAAAGGGGTGTAGTGGTGGGGCTTTATTTATAAAGCCCCTATTAATATTTTATTATATCTCTTTAATTAAAAAAATAATAAAATAATTAAAGAGAGAGAGAGAGTGCTGATGTGGCACCCATTGATTGGTCTCTCCTTTTCTCATCCGGCGCCATATATATAAAGCCCAAAACCATTTTTGCAATATAAAGCCCCCCCGTAACGGTGTGGGGGGCTTTATTTTTAAAAACAACGCCCCAATGGAGCCCCACTACACTTGGTCTAAGTGATTACTACTAATGGTAACACTTACTATCGGTGTAAAGTAGTCCAGTTACTATTGCTAGTAACTTGCTATTAATAAGGACATACAATTAAAGACGAATCGATTTTTTAAGGTGATTTTTCTATGTTGTGACAGAGATCATCACAACCTCCTAGAAGAGGATCCCCTAGCCACTCTACAACGATCAGACTATGTTGTCTTAACCGGGCCCACGCTGACACGAGAGTGGCCGGCCCACAAGCGAGTCGAGGCTGCGCATAAGGGGCACTAAGGCTTCCACCCGGAAAATTTCCCGCCACCTGCCACTTGACAGATGTTGCACCCTCCACTTGACACTGGAGTAAATGCACGGTAGTAGAAAACCGGGGGGGGGGGGGGGGGCAGAATTGAACCTGACCCTTCCAAAGAGAGTAGGCTCAACCATCACTTGGCACAATATCCAAACCATAACTGTTGAGAATGGGGATCGAACCCTTAATCACATAAAGTGAACAAAGGCCACTCCACCACTATGGCTGGATAACGAATCGATTACTATTATTGAGGAAGTTCCAACTAATGTGACATTCATGTTGATGAGGAAAACATGTGAAATCAATTAGACATTGAAATAATTAAGTATTTGGTGAAGATAACTTCCTTGTATGATCTTACCTCTTGTATTCTTTGTAATCCTTGTTTAATATTTTGTAATTATCTATGTTATTTAAAGATCATAAGTAGTTTTAGCTTATGAATAGCCATATCATTTAAAAAGTTATCAATTGAATTGGACGATTCTGCGAATTTCATTTGTTCTTTTTATTATTGCTTTTGAATCAAACATGGCTTATTCTTATTTTATTGGTAAAGAAACTTTCTGTTCGAACAATTTCACACGTAATAACTTTAGAGAAATAGTGTATAAAGGTCATGGTTTGAGTGTATAAGTTAAGCTATAGAAGTCTTATATTGTGCTTGAACATCATCTAAAATTTTGAAACTAACATATGAACAATATGTAGAACAAAAAAGCTATCAAACATGCAAAATATTGGATATTATGTGTTTTGTTTTGTAGTTGTGTTCATGTTGCTTCAGAATTATAACTGATAAAAGATAACACATTAAGGTTAGTTGATCACTCATGCGTAAGCATTTCAAATAAATATATAATCATGGACTAAAGAGCAAGCAGCTTTTTGTATCCAATAATAATTGAATTTAACAATTATGTATGCAAAGTAAAGTGTAAATGAAAAGAATAACATTAGACCTTTGAGCTTTGAACCTTTTTATTTAATTATTAAATATAGGTGATAAAGTTTTAAATAATTTATCTGTTTTTTATAGACACCATTTTAAAAGCTTTCTCTTTAAATAAAAGGGATTTCGGATAAAGATGTCAACCACGATAGTTGAGTAATGCTACTCTTCTTTTTTTTTTTTTTTTTTTTTTGTTAAAGTATAGATCAAAATTTACATTTAACACAAAAGATGACAATACATATTTACATGTTATCCGTATATTATTTCTATGTGGTTTATATAGGGGTGTAAATGACACGTAGCGGCTTGAGAGCTACCCGGGATCGGCTCGGTAAAAAGCCCAAACGAGCCGAGCCTTAACGAGCCCAAGCCTGAAATATGACTTGTTTAGTTATCGAGCCCGAGCTCGAGCCCTAGATACAAAGCTCGATTGGGCTCGCGAGCCTAAACGAGCCCAAACATAATTATAAGTTATTTATGTATCTCTTATAATTTATAGCCCATATCTCCAAAGCCCAAATCCTTATTTCATAGGTCCATTTAATAACACTTGCGAGCCAAGTTTTTGCGATCTCGAGCCGAGCTCGAGCTTTTGATTTTGCTAGCAAGCCGAGCTCGAGCTTCATAAAACCATAACGAGCCGAGCTCGAGCCCAGTCAGGCTCAGACTCGGCTCGGCTCGTTTACACCCCTAGGTTTGCAAAGAGAGAAAAACCAGACACACGAAAGTTAATGAGAGAGAGAGAGAGAGCAGGTTTCCAATAATAGAGAGAGAGTGTGACTAGAATAGCCTTACGATTACACGGTGTGCTCATGAGATGAAAGGAACATGGAGCGACAGACATGTAGCAGCCACGTCAATTCCCCTCCACCTTTAAAAAAACCACGGGGTGGTGATGGCGTAAAGGTTTTTTTATTTTTTAATCAACCAACTAATCAAAAATTATTCATAACTCAAGAATTAACCACAATCATCCACCTCACTCTCACATATTGCCCACGCCACATACAGAGTGGTGTCAGTGACGTGAATGGGCTCCACATCATCTTCCACGCCCCCACACCGTGTAGCCTAAAAACCCAGACATATTATCTTTTAAAGAAACTAAAAACTAAAAAAAGTTAAATTTCATATAACTTATATGATTTTAAAAAGTGCATACAGCTGTACATGAACCGAAATGGAACTAAAACCGAAGCCGAACTGAATTTGTGGCCAAACAAACCGGTTTCCTAGCCGATTTTGGTTTACACACAAAAAAAAATGCACCTGTGCACCTCTACCTAGGACCACCATCACTGATCTCACACGCCATTAAGCTACACAACGGCACAATATTATCGCTATCTTCTTATGGTAATGGCAAATGCCAATATCTTAAATTTGGCAAGAACGATTAATATTAGTTGTCCTATCTATTAGAACCTAATGAATAGTTCATCAATCCTGACCGCCCACGTTTTTCCTCAATTTCATCTGCCAAGAATTCATCTGTCATCTAGCCTCAACATTAATTTCAATAACAGCAAATTATTAGGGATTGGTATTTTTTTAGCTAGACTTTCGAGCATAGCACAAATATCTCACTTGCCAAGGGTGTTTATCTTCTAGTTATTTGGGCATTCCGGTGTCCATAAGCTTGAAGACGTAATAACAGTGGCAAAGATTGGTTCTCGAATCGGAGGGGGGCAGATTCAATTTTTTTCGATCGGTAGTGGCAAATCGGCTGGGGCTGGACTCAATTTACCTACCTACGACAATCGCAAACTTCCACTACTGCGCCAAAAAACAGGGGGTTAGGGGCCACCCCTGGCTCCTATATTATCCTTCACCACTGCGTAACAAGTAATTTCCAATGGGATATATAGACATATAGTGGCCCTCAGTTTTAGAATGTTACCCCATTTGGGTTGGCAGCTTCAAATATCTAAACAGTTGAGGTGAAATTATTCATGGGTTGGTGGGTTCAACCCAACACGAACCCAAAAATTGGAATGACCCGAAAGCGGCTCGAACTGACATACATCTATAGTCATGTTAGCTATCAATTACAATGCAACACAAGTACACTACATAAAGAAAATAAAGGCACAACATTGTAACTTTACCGATCCGTTTTTTTGTTGTTAAGGTTTTAGAAACGATTGCACACCCGACTGAACTCTACTTGAGAAGAAGGTTTCTAGCCTGCATAATAACATTTCAACTCCTAAGAAAAGTTGGAATGAACACCGCCAGAGGTGGAAAACGGAATGTGGCCATTTCAAAAGGGTAAGAAAATTTTACACATTAGTTGACCCGAAAACCTCTTTTCAGAAAAAAAAAAAAAAAAAAAAAAAAGAGAGAGAGAGAGAGAGAGAGAGATTAATTTACAATACAAAATTAAAAAATTATATGTTAAATAAAATTATAAAGTTTTAAAGTTTATAAATAGGGTGACAAATGTGGATTACAATTTTTTTTATATATAATTCTAATAAGAATCTATTTTCCTGACTGAAATGATTAACAGGAGGTTTTGTGCCACTTTCAACCTGTTTGACCCGTTATACGCTAATACCCATGTGACCTGTTTTCCGTTTAGCTAATTTTTCAAGTTTACCCATGAGACCTGCTAGAGATCAAACATGACCTGAACCAACCCATATTAGTCGGTAAACGGGTCACAGGTCAGATTTGTCACCAGTAAGTTACTTGTAAGAAAAGATGCAAAACAACTTGCATCGTGTCGCCCAAGCAAACATCTATAGATGTAACAAAAACAGATCTGAATGAGATGATTTACCTGGTGGAACATTTGAAGTAAATTGTTTCTGGAGAATTATAAGTTCTAGCATTGGCAAACATCCTCCTTGCATCAGCAATAAACATCTCAAGTGTCACATAATACTGTTCCGACTCCACCCGTTTTGACATGGTCTTAAGATCTACAATCAGTTAAATATTTACAAATGTCAAAAATCCAACAATTAAACTCAATGATCATACTGGCCCATTCAGATTTATGTTTATAAACACCCGCTTATAAAAACGGTGTATTTTAATAAAAATATCGTGTGGAAGAAATTGTAACAATTTTTCATAGATTTGGAGAATATTAGCAATAGAGGTTGCAAAAGCAAAGGAGATGGGTAATAGAACAACGTCTCACGTATGTGAAGCTCTCATTGCCTTTTGCCCCGTGCCTCAGCTTTCAAGACCTAAATGCCTTGGAGTGCCTCGCGCCTTTTATTTAAAAAAAGGACGGGCTGGGCTGGGTTAGGTCAGGCCGGTAAACTACTTTTTGTGTTTTCTTTTTTAGAACTTCATGAATAAGCAATGTTTATACATAATTAAATTCTACATTATTACAATGTATACAATTTTTTTTACACTTTTGATGACTTTCGACATCCACTTGACCCATTAACTCTTTTCTAATTTTGACCAACTTTAAATGATTTACCCATCTTATAGCCTAAACTGATCTGTTGAACTCAAAATATGGCTCCAAGTTGCCACCTAGAAATGAGTGATGTGATTCTTATTGAAAAAAGCAAAGCAAAATGCATTTTAAATACCGAAGAAAAAAAATCTAGGGACTAGAAACACAGTATGCAAATACAATGTCATTAAAATTTATATATTAGATAATTAAATAGCAATTACCCATGGGATCTCTAATGATGTCATAATAGTCTGGAACATCACGAACATCAACAGGTTCCTTAAAAGGCCAAGCATCAGCATGATCATGTAGTGCCTGTTAAAAATAAATTATATTGATCAAATTAGAGGAACACAGAGCAGATTATAATTAGTTGGTTATCTGATATAGAAATTTGAAAAAGCTGGTTCCCTTTTTATTCCATTTGTTCAATTAAATATGAGTACAAAAGCTTAAAACTTATGATCAACGTTTTTAAGAAACAAGATCAATTTAGGAGGTTGTAGACAATAAAGGTGAGTTTTAAATAGTTCGACCCATTTCCTTTTCAGCTAAAGTTGGAAACCAAACATAAAGAAAAATGCATGAAAGGTCAAAGTAGCAACATATAACTAAAACCATATAAATTGAAAAATCACAGGATGCTAGGGATCAATCTCTTGTACCACCGTAAGCCCATAGCAGCCTCAAGATGCTTATGGCTAGTTATTGGATATAATATTTAAAAGGTAATAATTATGTTCCTTTGATCAAGATTTTATTTTAGTTTTTGGAATGCAACTTATATATAAAATAAAATATAAAAAAACGTGCCTTTAAAATTGAACGCATGAATCCAGTCAACTTTGGATTTATGGTACCATCTGGAGAAGCATTTAAGTATTTAAAGCGAGAGTGTCCATATTGATCAGGAGTCCACCCAGCTGCCCCTGCAATTAAATTTCAGTTAATATAAACAACGTATAGCATAAACTGAAAATAATATTGTTAAAAACTTGTCACCCATTAAACTACAACCTGGCAACAAGATGCAGAGTCTTCAAATTTAGATAATATAAAGCTGGCAGGATGGGAGGGTTGGGTAACAGGTCAAAAGGACAATATTTTGGTATGGTTTAAAGTTTAAACAGGCAGGGCACCCACAACACTTTGTCCAAATGTTATGTTTTCTACATATAATTAGTGCACAAAAAATGATTACAAAGAGTAAAAAATGTAATCCACACATCAGTTGTTGAAGTATATAATGTTATCACCATGTTTTTCATTAGACTTGATCAATTCTCGTGTTCTATAATAATTACTGAATTCTTACTTACAAAATTTTAGTGTTGGCTTAAACCTTTGTTAAAACATCTAATTCTTATTCAGGTATTCGGGTTATTTCGAATTTTAAAAACGCTATTAAACATCGTCTATAACTATAGCTTAAATGTATAAAAGAGGGTTCTAATTGTGGGGCTAAAACAAACCCTAACCGAGATCGAACCAATTACCCGAAAATCTTTTTGCTTCCACCTGAACCTGGATTACCGGAAGTAGGTGACCAATATTGTTTTTGGATTAGTTGGGTAGATAGGTTTTAATGGTTAAATTAAAGGAACAGACAGGTGTACCCACGATAAAAAAAAAAAATTCTATATAAAAACAAACCCAGACTAAAGGGGAACTTTATACTGATGCAACACACATGCTATTTCAGCAATGTTATAAACATTTCCTATTGGGAACAGAAAACTGATTGACATATCACATAAAAAGAGAACAAAAGGTTAACAAATGTCATTAAAAATGAACACAGATTTAGCAAATTGTTACAACAGCAAGGATAATTGGGCTTACTCAAACCAGGAATATCTTCAAGTTTACAGGCCCTTTTTGGAATTCCAGCTTCTTTCTGGAAAAAATAGTTGCAAATTTAGGGTTTATCACCGTATGACAAAGAATCCTCAAAACTGTAGGCAAAACTAATTTTGATACATAATTGCCACAACTGTAAGTAGCTAAATAATGTATATGCATTTGCCATTTTGCATAATTGGTGAGACGGATAAAGCATCAAAGCAGGTCACTTTGGTATGGATAGAACAGGCCTGGGCTGAATTTTGTTCCTTTATAGAGAAGCATTATAAGTAACTAATGTGTTAGTTACCGTAACACCAATAATCTATATATTTAAATAAAACAATTTAAATAGACTTTAAGGGACTTTCAACCAATTTAACCCATTCCCATTTTAACTAAGGTTTCATTCGGATGATACGAAACACAACCCAAATCAACCCATTAACTAATTAATCAACCATGACTATGAACATACCTTTAGAAAATCAATACCAGGGTACACAATGTGACAATTTGAAAGCTCTCTTATTTTCTCATCAATTGCCTGAAATATTAAATAAAACAAAAGGTTTCATAAAAGGAGAATGTACATATTGGCAAGCTAAAAATAGATATTGTGCCGTCTTTTTGTTAATTTAAAACCTTCACCTTCTTGATTAAGAAAATAGTAAAGGAAAGCAACAAAGCTTTGGGTAAACCCAGAATTTGGATAGACATGGGACCCAACAAAAAAACAGAATAACATTAGTAAAATCTATCCCACCACATGATGTTTCATCAATCATACAAAAGGCAAACTGAAGCCCAATTCAAATCCCGTAGCTTTTAAGTTAGACTTGCATTATTTAGCGTTATAAAGTAAAAATAGGCAACAACATTATTTCCATAATCAAAATAAGCAATGATGGTATTTCCATGATGATACTAGGTAACAATATTATATCCATAGTTGGGTAACCATATTAATAGGATTTATAAGATTTGGTTCAAGTATGCTTGCCTTGAACTTAGGTCATTTGGAGAACGATGTGAGGCCAATTTGTATTTCCAATTAAATATTATTCAGGTCCAATAATTTTACCTGCCTCTGACGATGAATCATGGTTGATAAATCAGTGTATGGAAGCTTTGGATCAATTTTGCATTCCATAAGAATGCCTCCATCATAATCTTTTATATACCTAAAATACATGAAGATTATCACTAAAAATGGGTGAATGAAACCAAATATACCTCATAATTTGAATTTAAACGAGACAACATATGAATTGTAATAAAGGCATAAAGCTGCATAGGATGGGAGCTTTTTAAAATTTCAGATATACATACCCATGCCATCGTTCTCTCTCCAAAAAAATATTTTTTGTAAAGCCCTGCGAATGGATAAACAGATGCTTTAATAAGTTCAATAAAATTATATTACTAGACCAGAACATCTCCAATGCAAACCCCTTGAAAGATCTGCCATTATGCCCCATCAGTTTTCCACCAAGTCACTAACCTAAATTTTTCAATATCAATTTTGTTATAACCCTCCTCCGGTGCAAAAACTTGTCAAAAAGTTCTTTTTAGCACTTAACATTTACAAATACGTTAATTCTAAAGTTAAAAAGACTTTGCAAACCTCCATAGTCGTAATTATTAATTTGACGTTTACAAAAATGAAAAACAATAAAATCTCGATTGATTTTAATGTTTTTCATCACTGTAAATGTTGCAATGAGACTTTTCTAATTACGCATATTGTTGTGTAAAACTTCTTTTTTATGTTGAATACTTAATAAATTGTGTGAATTGGTTAAAATATTGTGGTAGGTAGTAACATAAAAAAACAGGTCTAACTACAAGAACCTTTCTTAGCCATGTCATAAAAAGGAGTCTTCCTCTCCAATGATAAAAGGATACTTGCAAAGTTTTTTCACATATTACAAAAAGCCTATAAGTTGGAGGTGAAATGGAACAATAGTGATCGAAATTTTCTTGAACATACATGTCAGCTTTGCAGAAAAAGAATACTACAAAAAAAATGCTAAATGTTGTGTAACCTGTTTATTGAAATAACCAACAGCATTGTTGTCAGCATATGTTAGAAAATGAGTAAGCCCATCCACGTCTCGTGCATGTTGTTTTAAATGATTCATTAGTCTAGTGCCGTAACCCTTTACTTGTTCATCTGATGTGATTGCACAAAAAGCTATCTCCCCAAACTTTTGGCTAAAATGATAGACAAAAAAGAACCAAGTCAAAATTATATTAAAAAGAAAAAAGAAAAAAGAAAAAACACTATACTAAAATCAACAAAAGATGGTAAATAAATGCACGTTTTGTGTCTCTAATGGGTAATATTGTATGATAACTTAATAAATGAACAATTTCATGAATTTTTGGCAGGAAAGAATGATAACACTTAAGCTGTAGAAAACTGAAATGAAGAGACGTAATTGTGTTAGAATTTTTTTTCTTATGAACACGATATGTGAAACTAACTTACAAACTAGGCACTACAGCCATACAAAACTAAATACAGAAAGGCACTATCAAGTGGCCTAAAGAAGAAAGAAGAATCCCTTTTGTAGGTAAAAAGGGACGGGAAAGTGGGTTAGGTAACAAGTTTTAAACAGGTAAATATGGTATCGGTGGTCAGTTGACCCGAAACACTCAATGTTAAATAAGTTCATACTTTTTATAAATAAATAGCGTGTCAAATACCACTGCAAAAATCATATTGACACTTTGGGTGACTTTTGTACCATCTTACCATTAGGCAAATTCCTTATAAGCCAATTTCTTTACCCGTTGGAAATAAATTATAACCCAAATCAACAAATTTATAAGTAAATGGGTTGCAATTTCCAGCTAGTTCCTTTGATAGCCTTGTTATGTGACATACAGCATAACTATTATTCAACCAAAAAGACAAGACATATTAGCAACAACAGAAATATAAGCAAACAAAATCTCTTTTGTGAATAATTCCTTCCGAAATAGAAAACAAAAGCAAAACAAGACTGTAACAATTGTACCTGACATAAGGGCGGTATGTAATGCCACCAACAACAGTATTGTGTCTGATAACCATTACAGACTTGTGGCCTCTGCATGAAATAGATGTACATTGTCAGTTAGCGTATTCATAAAGTTCAAATATTATTACAAGATGAAAAACAATCATGTAAGAACCACACAATGCATCAGAAAACAACATCCATGATCTAGCTGATTAGTAGAACATAACAAACAAACAAAACCTAGGTGCATAACTTCTTTTTAACAAAGATCATCAGTATATTTGTTCTATTAATGTTAAAATAGAACACAAAACAGGTGTGTTGAAGTCTAATTGTAAAATAAATCCATATCATATGACACCTCATTCACCTTTGCTCTATCTGTAGTCTTGCTTGATTTTTTTTTTTTTTATAAATCGGGCAGTGGCACCCAATAAGTTATTAAACTTATTTTCTATGAAGAACACATGACATGCTAACAGCATACCTATCCATCACAAGACGAACAATGTATTCCTTAGGCATGTTAGGTAGTTGCCTTGCAAATATATTCTTCAGCCCAATCAACCTTTCAAAAACACAAATATTAGTATAACTGATGAGCTGAAACAGCATTAATTTTTCAGTCTTTTATTATTATACTTAAGTACTTAACACACACAAACGATTTTACAAGGCCCTTTATTTAACAGAATACATAAAATCATGAGTCTTCCTCATCCTATATGCATAACTGTAGATACAAAAGTAAGGGGTGGCAATCATGGTGGCTTGAATAACTGAACCCGGACACTGCCCATATATTTCTTCGTATCAAAGACATCAACCGTAATCCGGACCCACTTATAGATCTTGACCCAATTAGAGGCAGCTCGAGCATACAAAAAAAAATAAAAAATAGATAGACGTTTGGACCCTTAATTTTTTAGGGTTTTACTAAGTTCCATTTGCATTTGATTCTTCCTCTACGATCACAACTCTCTCAGCTATCAATCTCTCGAATTTTCTGTTGTAATTGTGTGATTTTGTGCCTTTTAGAAATCATATACAACCAAATGTGTGTCATTATATTCCAACATATTAGGATCCTAATCAAAAAAATAAATTACAAGACGGGAACTGATCTTAGAATCCACTTTAACTCTTTAAGCCCCAAAAAAGGTTGAGCCGGCCTTGACCCCAAACAAGGCCCATTTATCTTTACAGGTTAAACACGTTGACAGATTGTAATCAACAGTGGCGAAGCTTGACCCGAGACTTCGGGGGGTCGGAAGTCACCGGGGGGTCGAAAATCACTTGTTTCGGGGGGTCGAAACCGTATATACCAAAAAATTTCCATACGAATACTATATAATCGGAACTTCTGAGCGAAAATTCGGGAGGGTCGGCCGTCCCTCCCCGCCCTTTAAAAGCTACGCCAGTGGTAATCAAGTTGTATAGTAAACTTGTTAACAGGTTGAATGGTTGTAATATATAAACCCGAACACCGCCTGTTTGTTTAATTCACATGTGTCAAACCGAACACGACTTGTTTACTGTTAGATATGACGACCGAAACCTAACTATTTTCAAGTACCATTCACCGAGGAGGAAAAAAAAAAAGATCAGCCATGCAAATGAAGAGAAAGAAGCTGATACCAAATCATATGTTCATCAATTTTATCATTTGACACGCATACAAACTTGAGTGTCCCTGCTTCCTCCTGCACATATCAATAACTTGCTTTACTAACTCTACAACTCAAAACCAAAATTACTGAAAATACATTTTAAGTAAAATTGCGAATGGAAGTATACTGTTCAAACAGCTCTCTACTAACTCAAAATTGGCTCATTTCTAATCAAGCCAAACCCGTGCCAAGGTGTTTTCTACAAGCCTAGCTCAAGCTCAACATTTCAACTCACTAAGATAAACAAGCCAAGCCCGAGCCGATGCTATTTTTACAAGCTTAGCTCTAACTCAACATTGCAGCCTGTTAAGATAAACAAGCTGAAATAATTTTTACAAGCCTATGTTATTTTTACAAGCTTAGCTTTAACTCAACATTTCAGCCTGTTAAGATAAACAAGCTGAAATAATTTTTACAAGCCTAACTCGAACTCAACATTACAGCTCATTAAGCTAAACGAGCCAAGCACGAGCCAAGGTGATTTTTACAAGCTTAGCTCAAACTCAACATTTCAGCTTGTTAAGATAAAAAAGGCCGACCCCAAGCCCGAGCCCAACATGCCTTTGCTCAGCTCGTTTACAACCTAAATGCTACTTCCACTATAGATATTATAACTTTTAGGAATTAAATTACCAATAACTTACTTCACTAACAATACAACTATAACATAAATCAAAACCAAAATTACTAAAAATACATTAAAATACATTAAAAAATCATAAAAATCTTCAGAAATTAGAATACCTCTCGTTTCAAACTCTCTTCTCTACCACAATAAGCACCACTAGTCTGCAAATTCTCAGTAAATATACTCTTAACATTATTATCCTCCTTCACCACCATCCCCGACCCCGAACCCGAAGCCGGAGTCGAAACCGAACCCGCACCACCACCACCACCTTCTCTCCCTCCTTCACCAACCTCAACCTTCACCGTACTCTCAACCTTCATCTTCGTATTCCTCACCGTCTGTCCAGCACTATTATTATTATTATTATTATTATTATTATTATTATTATTATTATTATTATTATTATTATTATTCTCCAACCTCGACGCCGTAAAGTTCCTCATGGAGCTATCATCATACTCCTCCTCATCATCATCCACAACATCCTCGAACTCCTCGGACTCATCGGAGTCAGCTCCGCCACGTGCGCTAATGCTGTCGAGGTCGTCGGTGTTGTGGTCTTCAGGCGGCGGTAGTTTGCGTTTGTGGAGAGAAGAGGTGGCGGAGGCGGAGGCGGAGTGTGACGGCGACGGTGATTGGGAGCTCCGTGATGATCTGTGTGGTGCTGTTATGTGAGATGAGTTTGCATCCATTGTTTATTGTCTGATTGGATGGATAATATGATGTGATAATGTGTTTTGAGTTGGGATTTGTACTGGAAATGGTGTGAATTCAAACCCTAATAAAATGGAATCGCTGTAATAAATGATGATTGGAATCGATTATGAAGGGGTTTGTGAATTAGGGTTTTGGAGTTTGTTGAAACAGAATGGTGATGAAGATGAAGATACGAATGATATGTTGTTACTTACAGCATTTGCCCATCTTTACACTGCCAAGTGATTTATTTTTGGTAAACTATTTGTTAACAACAAAGGCATGGATATCTCTGGTTTCATCCTTGCAAACATGGATGAGCTCGGTACAGGGCCGTCTCCGAAAATACTTAAGAAATCTGGGGCCTTGGGCGAATAAAATAAATGGGCCCGAAAATCCGTCTTGTGTCGAAAAAAAACCGAAACTTATAGATTTATACGTGTATTATATGTTAAGTATTTTATAATTTAAGTTAATCAACTTTTTAATTAAACAAAAGACAACCAATTACAAGTGATACGTAGGTAAACGGGCCACAAGTTGCGCCGCTACCCCTTTTTGTATTGCAAAACCTACTCTATTGAAAATAAAACATTGGCCCTTGTATCGTATTTTATACGATACAGAGAAACCAAAGTAAAAAAATAAGCAAAAACAAAGGGCATAAATAAAAACAAGAAAAGTTATCAAAATAAATAGGAAAAGGTATTGAAGAATCCAGAGTCATTTGAAAAAAAAAATAGAAAACCACATAAAAGGTAGAGGATGGCAGCAATCGACCCCGTGTTGTTTGCAGCAAACAAATGTAGGGCACGCCTCAAATACCACCGAGCTACATACGCGTTTTGATTTTTACATTGTTTAAATAATATATATATAAACATCTAACATAGTAAAAATAAATTTGGGCCCTCGGGAAGACCGGGCCCTGAGCCGTCGACCACCCGGCCCTCCCTCAAAGTCGGCCCTGGCTCGGTATGACCAATCGATACCAATACCGATCTTGAAAATACCAATATCGAAAACTCTTAAAACCCAATACTGATACTGATATTGATACCGAAAACATATGGTACGTTACGGTATCAGTTCAGTGTCGGTATGGTATCGATATTGGTGTTCGGTATCGGTATCGTACTCACATTTAGAGGTTTCAGTATCGGTACGGAATCGGTATTTTTTCTTAAAATATCGATACCAATCTACCGTACCGATACCAAAACCGAAAACCTCTAAGTACGGAATCGGTATTTTACCTTAAAATATCGATACCAATCTACCGTACCGAAACCGAAAACCTCTAAATGTGGGTACCGATACCAAACACCCTCGGTTCGGTATGAGATCGGTATCGGTTCGGTGCAATATGCTCATCCCTACTTGCAAATTGATTACTCTTTCGGAGAAATATAACGTGGTGACCCAGCCTACCCGACAAGAAGGAAACCCACTTACCATAACTAGAAAAAACCTCCCGACTCAACTAGTAGCAAATTGTTTTAGACGATACTCCAACCAATGAGCTTTGGTAAGGAAAGTTATAAGGCCGCCAAATAGCATTTGGTTAGTTTTAGTGACTATGTTAACTTTTGTAATAAACAGTTTATTTTTTACCTTAGTGTTGTCTAAGAACTTCAAGTGAAAGCTCTAGTAAAGTAAAAAAAAAAAAAACAATCATAAATTTAATGATCATTGTGAAAGAACGTGTTGAATGGTCCTAATAGATCAAAGATTGAGATTTGTTTATGTTGGATTTACCTTTTTACGACCTCTAACACGACATTTACAGGGTCGGATCAATCACAAAGCGAATTGCATGGAGGGCTTAACCGTTGTTCGATTAAGCACTCTTGAGTTGCTTCCATTTGGACGGCATGTTATGACACTAATCATTTATGCCAGTAATTCAGATCATCTGTTGAACTAAAGTTTGAAAAATATAGTTTGTCGTCCTTCCAAACCTCGTTTAAGAATTTATTTACCGCTTCAAACTACATACTTATATTGAGACTCCATGTAATTCTCTTTGTGATTGGTGCATTCAAGAATATCAACACTATTTTGTAAATGAGATTAGGTGAAATGATACATTTTATTTTCATTGCAGTGAAACTTATGTTGCAATATTTTAGTACTAGAATTATGCATCGAACACGAAATATCACATTATAACTAATGCTTGTTACTAGAATTATGATTGGAACAAGTACCCTGTCTTTCATCTTGCCAACAAGTCATAAGACCATGCGTAGTGGGGGGCTTTATTTATAAACTCCCCCTTTCTGATTGTTCCACGTGGCTGCTGAGTCAACATGGAGAGAGAAACTGAAAATGAGGTATAGTGGTAGAGGCTTTATTTATAAAGCCCCTATTAATATTTTATTATATTTTTTAAAGTAAAAAAAATAATAAGAGAGAGAGAGAGAGTATGATGTGGCACAATTTGATTGGAGGGGGAATAATTGGTCCGGCGCCATTTCTATAACGCCAAAGCATGATTTTCAAAAATAAAGCCCCCGTAGCGATGTGGGGGGCTTTATTTTCTAAAATAGCGCCCCTTTTGTTAACCACTCCGGTGGGTCTAAGATTACGCTTACTCAAATTATATGATGTTTTACTTTGACGTGTTTTTATTTAATTTTATAGTTTTAAATATCCAAACCACTATCAGACAACCTATTTATTATAGGTCTAATGTATCATGAGTTAAATTTGAACAAGCGATAACCTATACTAAAAAAAGTGATATTTAAAAATACTGAAAAACTACCCTTTATAAAACCCATGATGGGCTAACATAGCCTGTTTTATGGACTTCTTTTTTACATAAAACTCAGGATGGGCTATGCCCTTTATGGAAGGCAATTTAAGCAACCATATAGGGTAATAGGACCACAGGTCCACTAACCAAAGGCTAGAGCCCAATTTTTAATTTTACTTGCACACATAATTTTGTTAATCATAATTCACAAACAGGAATGTAGAAGCTAGTTTATCTATTTGTGTGAATTTATAATGCTAACAGAATATAAAGTTTGGAATAAGAAAAATATCGATCATGAAATATTAATTAATCAGTAAATGATTTTTTTTTAAATAAGATAAAAATAAAAGATTGTAAAAATTTTGCAACCCCAATTCAACCATGGATTAGTTTCGCGGATTTAACCATCGGCATTGTGACTGGTCGACCCAAATGAACAGTGGCGCAGCATAGTAGAGGCGGGGAGGGGCGGCCGACCCCCCCGGATTTTCGCGCAGAAGTTCCGATTATATGGTATTCGTATAGAAAATTTTGAAAATATAGGGTTTCGACCCCCCGAAACTGGTTTTCGACCCCCTGAAACTAGTGACTTCTGACCCCCCGGTGACTTCCGACCCCCCGAACCTTCGGGTCAAGCTTCGCCACTGCAAATGAAGGTGATCAAATGTACTAATCTAAATCGGTTCCATAAGGAGTTGGTCTGATCAACAAGTCTAATCCGGTTCTCAGAACACTAGATAGGAAAGTAACGCGTAGGCAAAGTTGAAATATCTATTATTATTTTGTATGTATGATATTCTCCTCACTATACCATTGTATTGTATTTATATAATATCATACATTATGTTATATAATTCATTGATGTATAACTAAAATAGATCATACAAAATACACGAACATATCAAAGTAGTATGCGGTTTTGATAAAGGGGCACTATTTTGAAACATGATTCCTTACCCAACTAATAAAGAAAGCATAACCTCTACAGTTATCTTTTTCCCTTTTATTTCTTTTATTTTCCTCATTAAAGTCATAATGGTTTAGGTTTTCCACAACTTTTGTTGTTGAGACATCCTTTTTTATACAATTTGATGCCTTTTTCTTTTTCATCATTAATTATGAAATTTATGATGATCATGATTTGAATCCCTTTTTGGTAGCATTAGTTGTGATGTTGTACCATACGTCTTAGTTATTTGGTTTTGTTGTTCTCTTAATGCGAAAGGAAGTGATTTGACATACGCATTACGCAATAGTAAGCTTGTAACGATCTTTTTTTCTTTCATTTATTAAAACTTATAATTATAATGTTTTCTAAATGTTAATATGTTGTTAAATTAAGAATATCAACTTTCATA
The DNA here is from genome assembly GCA_028751855.1 of Ambrosia trifida. NCBI lineage: Eukaryota > Viridiplantae > Streptophyta > Magnoliopsida > Asterales > Asteraceae > Ambrosia > Ambrosia trifida. The sequence continues at coordinate 132,767,606 of CM054129.1, forward strand.
TAACTTATATAGTGTGTGTGGGGTGGTATACTATATATTCTCCGTATAGATCAAGCATTAGGTGTTGTTTGTTTTTTCTACATAAAAAGGACTGCAGTCTGCGGACTACGTCTGCAGACATCTGCAGAATAAGAGGTGGACCAAAGGTCTGCAGTCTGCAAGAAGAAGACTGTTTGTTTGTTAACATCTACAACCTGCTGAAATAAACTAAAATTTAAATAAACTGATTTTTTACAGTAGTCTGGTGGTGAACCGTGGTGGTGGTGGACCGTGGTGGTGGTAAACTGTGGTGGTGGCGGACCGTGGTGGTGGTGGTAGACGGTGGTGGTCGTGGTCGATCGTGGTGGTGGTGGTGGTGGTGGGTGGTGGTGGTTGACGGTGGGGGTGTTGGTAGTGGACCGTGGTGGTGGTGGACGATGGTGGTGATGGACGGTGGTGGTAGTGGGTGGTGGTGAACGGTGGTGGTGGTGGACCATGGTGGTGGTGGTGGACGGCGGTGGTGAGTGGTGGTGGTGGTAGACCGTGGTGGTGGTGATGGTGGTGGGCGGTGCTAGTGGTGGACGGTGGTGGTGGTGGACGGCGGTGGTGGTGGTGGGTCGTGGTGATGGTGGGTGGTGGTGGGTGAGGAGAAGAGAAGAGAAAAGGAGAAGACCTTAGAACAAGTCTGTATCAAGAAGAGGTCAGGAAGACCTTTTTGAGTGAAAGGTATTCCAAAAAACAAACAAACAAAAGAGGTTAGAAATGCTTCTAAGCAAAAAACAAACAGCCCCTTAGTGTACGTAGAGCGCGCGCCTCTGTGTGTGTATATATGTAACAAAATCATTTTGCTTTTAATTTTGAATCTCTATTTTTTTTTCTTAAAAAGGGCAGCAGTCACCAACCCTGAAGCTTAAAACCAAAATAAATTCAAAGTACAAATCATGTTACCGACCCTACATTTTAAAAGCCGGAGCATAAATTGAAGTCTTCAAAAGAAGAATGAGGTTTGAATCAAATTAAAAAATAAAGTGGCCGGCTTGTTGGAATATATATTAAACCATAAAGACACACGGGGAATTCTTTAATGATTTGTTTTTCCTAAGATGATTCAAGTTAAAAATCTAATCGAAATTGATGAAGCATGTTAAGAATATCAAGAATTTATGTCGTTTATTATTACAATGTAATGGGCAATGCCAATAGGAATCTAGTGAATACACATACCCATGTGTATATATATAGGGTTTGTATATCGTGTCAGACACGACCTGTTATGTTCGTACTCTGTGATTTGAAAATTGAAAATTATGGTTCCTTGATCTTTAATCTGCATATGTATAACTAGATTATACCCCGAGGGCGTCCCGGAGTTAAGAAATTTAATATGATACATCAATTTTACATATGAAATAGATTGATCTATAACTCTAATATTAATATCTAACCTAAAACAAATTAACAATGTACAACTCCAATGCTAACACCTAACCTAAAAGAATGTAGAACTTTAATGTAACTCTAATATTAACACCTATCCTAAAGACTAAACAAATGTACAACTCTAACATACTAATATTGATACCCCACTTAAAACAACGTATAACTCTATTAACCTATTCGGCTCTGGTTAAAAAAAAAATCATATTTACTGATTTAAACATAATTAGTGACTTGTCTATACATGATTAATGATTTACCTGAACACTTTGTGTTTTTTTCATGTATGAACAAAAACCCCACAAAAAAATTTCTCCGTTTTTTATATAGCACTATGGTACTCGTTGGAAAGATAATAAAACACTCGTTAATTTGGTGTAATTTTTTTCTTTAAAAAATCTCGTATATTAAAGATATTAACGTTTAAAAATTATGGGAGTAAACATGAGGGTGAAAAATTCAATTTTGTTTTTAAATTATTTTTTTTCTAAAATATCTCAATACCACATGGGATGATACAAGACACACTCAAGGAAGACAATGTCTCTTTAAGTGTCATGTCATTAAAATGACTTTGGTTTATTATATGTATAGAAGCATACCCACACCCCTTATATAACTTTTATAAATAAAATTATTACCGTATCTTAACGGTGGCTTAACATGTTAACAACTCTTTAGCCTGTTTAGACACAAAACTTGTAAAGGTCGTATAGGTTCGTGTCGTGCTATCGTGTTCGTATCTAAATTGTCAACCCTATGTATATATGTATGTATATTGTCTTTGTAACATTTTTTTTATTGTATAAACGAAAATATATTTTCATAATATATTGCTTTTTTCCATGTGGATCAAACTTTATTCTAGAAGATGTATATTCTCTATATATAGTTTTAATATAACTCTTAAAAAAAATAACCAATATCCGACAAGGTTTTTTAAGAGTTATATTAAAACTATAGAGAATACTAATATACGTTAACAAAAATAATTTATAATAAGAAAAGTACGTTAATATTGTTTTAAATTGTAACAAAAAAAGGTGGACTGATTAAAAGACGAAAATGGCGACTTCGATAATCAACACATGACCACTTTGACCGTGATCTTAACAAAAGAATCATTTAAATATTAAATATTAATCTTTACATCATATTCTCCGCATACGACTGTCTTTTTGTCTCATTTCTTTATTTTTATTTTAAAGAAAAATTCACACATTTAAATATTAGTCCTTTCACACATTCAAGTTCAACATGAATTCTGATCATAATTATATGACGAAATCAACTATTACATATAGTTAGTTTATAAACAGTTGCTAATTTGCTAAACATGTCTTTTAGAAAAATAGAACAGGACTATCCTCAAATACCGGTTGATCATCTCTATGTATCTGGAAGATGAAACTTGCCCGATTTGTTCTAAAGCTTGTATGGATAAATATGGGGAGCAGCAGTTTATTGCAAAGAGCGTCCCGGTTTTAAATACCGACATGATTAAGTGAGAGACGTTTTGTAGGATATCTTGAGAAGAGCAGGGATTTCAGCCAAGAAGGAAGCCCCTGTGAATGTTCTCACAGACCCAACAGAAGGGAGATCTACTCTGCAACTAGCGGATTTGTTCGTCTTTGGTTGGGCCAGGGGGGAAAGATGCTTGTGTGGACCTCACGGGGATATCTCCTTTGGCTGGTTTAAGAGAAAACGGGTTTGTAGCTAGACAAACATTAAGAAAGGCGGAATCAGAGAAAGTAGAAAAGCACGCTAAAACTTGTGTAGAGAACCAACATGTCTTTGTCCCCTTGGCTTTTGATACCTTCGGCTCCGTAGCACCAGAAGCTATCCGTTTATTGATTAAGGTTCAACGGGTTGTCCACAATAATAGTTAATCTCCAGGGGGAGGGGTTTGTATTTGATAGATTAGGGTTCACGATTCAGAAAGAGTTGACGACACAGCTTGTTGCCTGTCTACCCTCTATTTTAATGTAACTCGACAAGTTTAAGAAATGAAATTTCTAAGTTTTATTTAAAAATGATAACTACTTAAGGCATGTATACGCGTAATAATATTATAATAACATTTTTCTTACAAGTTCGCAAGAAAAGAATATTAAAATGAAAAACATAACTTTAAATATGACTTGCATGTCACTTTACAAGACCAAAAGTAAGTTTATTAAATAAATTTTCAACTAGATTCTAAAATATTTCATTATGTTAAGATAGAATGCACGAATTATATTTAGACTATAAGGAGTGGTGGGGGGGAAGAGGTGGGGGGAAGCGCCATGTGGCACTTGTGGGGCCCTTTTGGGGGGGAAAATAATTGTGGGGAGTGGAAGGGGGGGGAAGAGGTGGGGGGAAGTGCCATGTGGCATTTTATTTTTCTTTTTTTTTTTTAACTTTTTAATTTTCTTTTTTAATTAATATAAAACAAAATTTTTAAAAAACATAATATTAATTCATAATAAACTACAAAGTTAAATTAAAAAAAACATACCAAACCAAAAATACATGAAATTTTAATAAAAACATTAAAAAAATACATTTTAGTTATCGCTATCGTCTTCGTCAGATGGGTAATCTTTTGGTACACTCCAAATATGATCAACTAGATCCGCTCGAAGGTTGTGATGTGTTTGGCTACTCTTGATTTCAAAGTTGTTGGCGTTTCTTTCTTCATCCGTAATGTTTGGTTGACTTTGCTGCGTTTCCTCACCAAAGTACTCGCATATTGCACGCCCTTCATCCTCCAAAATCATGTTATGTAAAATAATGGATGCGTACATCACATTTCGTATTTGCGTCTTTTCCCACATTCGGCAGGGTGTGGCCAAAATGCGCCATCTTTTTTTCAACACACCAAAAGCACGCTCAACATCTTTCCGTGCAGCCATTTGAGCTTTGTTAAACTTTTTTCTCTTAGGGTCTAACGTCGTCCGCTATAGCTTTAACGGCGTTCTGAACGGTCGCCATTAACATTTCTGCGGCACCTTCGCCCAAGTCATCCAAAGCGAGTTGATCAAACATATCGTCTGAACTCGAAGAATCGCTCGACATCTTGCAATTTTTTTTGAAAATATATGGTAGTATTGTGAAGATTTTGTGAAAAAAATGAGTGTGTGTGTATTGGATTTATTGTTATATATATATATATATATATAATAAATTTTTTTTTTTTTACAAATAGCCGTTGGGTAACGGTTTGTTTTTTTTTTTTTTTTTTTTTTTTTTTTAACGGTAACAAACAAATAAATATTGCACGCCCAATAAAAACATGCCACGTGGCATTGCTCCCTCCCCCACGCCGGTGCTTCCCTTCCCGCCCCCACCCTCCACGCCACTTCCACGCCGGGGTTGCGGCGGTGTTCCCCCCCCTTCCCGCCCCCTCTCCCGCCCCACTCCGCTTAGTCTTATAATCACTTTTTTTAAGCTCCATGATAAGCACGTGACTAGTCTTTTAAGAACCGATTAAAGTATGTCGTAACTCGTAAGTTGTAACCCTCGGATTCATGTTGCACGTGAGGGTATCAGGGTCAGGGATAGTGTGCCATACAAACTGCTTTTATTTTTTTATCTTGTTTTCATTACTTGTCATAAAACATAACTAGATTTAATTTTCATTTAAAATACTTTTTTTAACGGGCAACGAATCAATTTCCGAGCACTCTTGAGCACTCTTTTGGCCAGTGGCGAAGCTTGACCCGAAGGTTCGGGGGGTCGAAACCCTATATTTTCAAAATTTTCTATACGGATACTATATAATCGGAACTTCTGCGCGAAAATCCGGGGGGGTCGGCCTCCCCGCCCCTACAAACCTCCGCCACTGCTTTTGGCGAATCAGGTACTCGAGAGTACCCGGGCCACCAATTGCCACCAATTCCCGGAAAAACCCGACCACTCACCCGCCCGAAGACACGACAGTGAAATAATCGGTAAAACCGGTACAAGTGTTGGACTTTCATTTAACATACTGATATTTTAATCCATCACCCAAAATGTAGTTTCTTCTTTCTCTTCCCTATATTTTATATCATAATATGTTAAAAATATGCATTTTTTGTTCTTTTTAATTTGGGGTACACTCCTTTCACTAGCATCACAAAAGAGGTAAAAACTTGGCAATGTACTACAAAAGGGTATATTTCCGTTGACAATGACTGACTTCTTGCCGCTCCCTAGTTTAGTCTAGTAAAATGGTCCTATTACTTAACTAAACTTGGGATGAAAAAAGGCAATGTTTTAAAAATCGGTAAATACCGACGGTTAGACAGGAGGGAGTGGGGCGGTAAATGGGGGGTGGGGAGTGACGTGGAGGCGGGAACACCACCCCCTTGGGCATGGAGGAGGGGCGGGAGAGGTGAGGCGGGGAGGGAACGGTGGGCGGGGGGGAGAGGTGGGAGGTGAGGTGGCAGCTTTTGATTGGTTGGATTCTTTTTTTTTTTTTTTTTAATCTAACACACACATAATAATATTCCTTCTCCCTTTCACTCCCTACAATTTTTTTCCCCCCACCGGGGTCCTACAAGTGTCACATGGCGCTTCACCCCCTCTTTCCCCCTTCCACTCCCTATAGTCTTAAACCAGTATTACCGTTTTCGGATAGAAATCGGGTACGAAACACTCCGGTAAATATGGAAAAGGGTGTCAATTTTATACCACCGGTAAAATCCAGTTTGAACCGCTATACCAGTACCGACATAGGTTAGTTTTTGGATTGTTTTTAGATTATTTTTTATTAAGGAATAACTTTTAAAAAATTAAAAACTTTAGATTATCTTTTGGAATATTTTTTAATTATTGATTCACTTTTTTATAGTATTTTAGTATGTAATTATATACTTTAAGATTATTTTTTGTGTTAGTATTGTAATTTATGAAATTATATAGTTAACTAATTAACCCAGTTGAACCGCTTGGTACAATACGGTTCAACTGATTGAACCATTTTTAGCCAAATACGGTATAATTAAAAAACCGGTTTTTAAAACATTAAAAAAATTCGCCATACCAATGATGATCTCCCCTCTTTATGAAAAGTGATCAAGATTTTATCATCTTGTGATGAAAGTAAAACACACAAATGTGAGCACATTAGCTTTTTATCAAATGACCGACAAAAAATATGAGAACTGTTGGCTATAAATCAACTAATTATTATATCCATATACATACACTCATAAAAATAAATTGATCATTATATGCACACTCATAAAACAGACACCAAACAACAATATAACGAATAATCAAGAACACACTAGGTCACTAGGTAGCAATCATGCATATGTTTATGTACCAACTACATCTCGAACGTACGGCTACTAATGAGGTGTCAAGGTTTATGTGGGACTAGGACAAACATCATGTCAATGGTCCTTAGGGCAGACGGCGCGCTACCAGAATTAGGCACGGGTACCTCACTATCAGTACGGTAACACCGCCGCCACCTATGTTGGTAGTGGTCCCGTGAGCCAAATTCTGGTTTTAGTTAACGGGCTGGTACCCGTGATTTTTCTCTTTCTCTCTCTTCTTTGTCTCTATCTCTCTAATTGATTGTTGGTAAATAATCAGTGAAACATTGCTTTCAAAAAAATGTTTCGGTGAAGGAAATCAGTGAAGTGACGTAGAAGTGTAGGATTGGTTAAAATCAGTAAAGTTTAAAAAACTCACGGGTAGTGCCCCGTCCGCCCTTATGCATCGCAAACAATGAAAATCTTTGTAGGGTAAGGTGCATTTAGGTGGATGGTAAGATGGATATATACACAATCCATCAAATTAGGTAAAGGTCATTGTGGACCTATTCAAGATCATGAAATTTCAATACATTGGGACCCATTGTTATTTATATATTCCTTTAAGATTAAAAAAAAACAGTCAATGTCACCTACCTTGAAATACAAGTTAAGGTTTAAAACAAAACACGAGATGAGAGCTTTAGTCGTATACCCTTCGATGGAAAAAATGTCACGGGGCGTTAAAAAGTCAATATCAAAACCTGCATTACTCACGACTAGGTCTTTTTTTTCTTTTTTTGAAAGGCAGTCACGACTCGGATTTGAACGCACCTCATTTGACTTACAAGAGCTCAAGCTCTATGTCACGGGCCAAATATTTGAAGATCGTTTTGCTGTGGGCTGTGTTTGAATACTTGGGTCGCTGGCCGAGTCCTGATCTTCATCGGGAACGGCTTCAGGGGAATAAGGCGAGTGTACGTGCCGAGACATGTCTATGTGTCGAACGCACCACTAGTCGAGAGCGGGACAAAACCAGTGACCCAGATTAAAGAAATGTGATAGGCTGGCTTGTCCCCGGGAATTGGGGACACCACAAAGGGATCGAAAGATAACCCCGTGACATCAAGCTCAATTTTTAAAGCTCTTGTTGTACTAATATTTCGAGTTTCAGCTCGGCTCTGGAGAGTTTGCTTGTGTATTATTTCCTATTAATTATTTATATAAATTAGCTCGGTTTCGAATAACTCATGATCGGCTTGGCTTGTTTACACGACTACCTCCATCATCAACTCACCTACATTGCTACACAACCCTAAACAATTTACCAACCCACTGATACAAGTTTTGATCACCAAACCATCGATACAAACTCTAAACAAATATCAACCTAACATTATAAAACATAAAGATCAACCAGAAAATTAGAAAATTATGTAAATATTCACTAGCATAAACTTTATATATTTTCACTTGAGTAAACCTCAATTACCAATCAATCTATACAACTTCAACAAAAATGCCAATCGAACGTTAAATAACCAAAAGATCAAAACATTAATCACCTACCCTTCATAAAACTATTTACCTTACCCTCATGGAAAACACATTATCAGACTTTTCATCAGTATTACCACCCTATATATACAACTCCAGAAAACATGCTACCTAACACTAAAGAGAACACAAGATCAAAACTTAACTACCAAACCTTCGATGCAACCAGGGGCGATGCTTAGTGGGGGCGGGAGGGGGGCGGCCGACCCCCCCGAATTTTCGCGCAGAAGTTCCGATTATATAGTATTCGTATAGAAAATTTTGGAAATATAGGATTTCGACCCCCCAAAACTGGTTTTCGACCCCCCGAAACTAGTGACTTCCAACCCCCGGTGACTTCCGACCCCCCGAACCTACGGGTCAAGCTTCGCCACTGGATGCAACTATATGTCTATGTAGAACCATCACCCAGACTTTCGCCACCCACCCTCCAATAGCACTCTAAAAACCAGTCACTCGGCCTACCCATCGATACAACACTGATAAAACCCATCACCTGTACATTAAAAAAAACAAAAGATCGAGACTTTACTCACCTATCCTCCGATGCAACTCTAAACCGATACAACACTGATAAAAACCGTCAACCGGACATCAAAAAACGAAAGACCCAAACTTTAATCACCTACCATTCGATACAACTCTAAAAACCATACACCCGGACAATAAAATAACGAAAGATCAAAACTTTAATCACCTGCACTTTGACACAACTCTAATACCGTCACACGAAACATGTAAACAAGATTTTCAGATTTGCATCACCTGCCAGAGCTACAACTACAGCACACATGTGATCTAACTTCAAACTATGCTAGAAACTAAGAACTGCAACAGAAAACACCTCAAGAAGCAGCACAATGTGAAAAATTAAGGAAAGAAAACAGGGGAGTCAAGTAGATGCATGAAATACAACATACCATAGAATATACAAACTTATTTGTTTATTTATATCTTCTATTATTATAAAAAGCAGTTAGTAAAGATGGACCCTTACAGCAAAAAACACCAAGGGGACTTCAGTCTACCCATCTTATCTTCTTTTAGACTATATATTTTCTCTCTTCTTTTCCTTCTTTTTTTACTTTTTTTCTGGTGCCAAGATGACCCCAAAAAAAAGAAAGAAAGAAAATTAAAAAAAACAAAAAAAAAACAACAAACACTCAAAATAGTCAAAATAGTCAAAATACCAAAACCTTTAAGGGGTCCAGTCAATCTAAATCCCATATTATCCAAATCATGATTTGGGTTCCATTTTCAAGATTTTGGGCAAGAAAAATCAAGAACCACAATTGGTAACTGGATTTGGATTGAATTTAGACCAACTGAACCCTACCACCATCGTCATTTGCCTTCGATCACAGAGGCAAGACCGCTAACCACTTTACCTCCAGACTTTAGTACCTTTGGTTTGATCTCTAATGGCTCCCATTGTTTTAGACCCTCCTTTGTAGTTCCCATGGCTTCAAAGTCATCAATCGAATCCGGGTGTTTCGCGTCTAGAATCGGGTTAGATTTGCTAGCAATTTCAGTAAAAGATCGGTTATTCGTGTCATCAGTCGGATTGTTACGATTGCAAGGAGTGAGCCATTTAGCTTTAACGTAATCAGCTCTTCGCCATGGGGGCAAAGGCATTCCTTTCTTCTTTAAGCTCTGTTTTGCAGCATCAGAAACTATGTTGATGATATTCTGAAGACGGTCGGGTCGACCCACGAATATATGAGGAAGCATCTGAAGAACTGCTCTGTAGCTTTTGGTAGATCTTGCAATTTCAAACTCTGATCTGAAATCTATGTCCACAATCACTCGTTCCCCTTCTATCACAGCATCAATATACTCGTATTCCCCTGTACACATATACCCAATCCCAATAATATCATTACAAAATTCAATGAAATCAACTAAACTAACAGTGATCAATCAGTAATTGGAGCAATAAATGTTCCTGAGTAAAGTGATTTTATTAAACTATGCTGGCAATCATAATAGCGCTGGTGATTACAGTGGCGAATCCAGGAATGATTCACAGGGGGTTCCTTTCGTAGATTTTCACTTATTTGCACTAATTTTTCAACTTTTTCCACTAAAATTTTAGGGGTTCCGGGGTTCGGGATCCGCCACTGCTCGTGAATTTCATAGCAAGAAACAGCAGAATCTGGGAAAAAAAAATTATAAAGCAAGAAATGTTCTTGAGTAAAGAAATTTCATTAAACAATAATGGCAATCAAATAACTTTTATAAATTTCATACAAAAAAAACAATAAAATTTGGGGGAAAATATATTAAAACAAAAATTTAATGAGATCAACCAAACAAATTGTGAAAAATCAGTAAAATTTGAGCCAGAAATGTTCTTGATTCAAGTAATTATACATTAACAAACTATAAGGCAATCATAATAATAACATTTACAAAAACTATAACAAGAAACAATATAATTTAGGGAAAAAATATTTATCACAAAATTTGATGAAATCAACTGAACTAACTATAATCAATCAACAATTAGATCCATAAATGTTATCAAGTAACGTAATTTAATCAAACTAAACCATAATCAAACAAACATTTATTAATTTCATATAAAAAAACAATAAAATTTGGGGAAAATCTATCTTTACCAGCAGGATAAGTAGAAGTCTTCTCCCAACGAGATTTGCAGACAGAAACAACATATCCAGCAGCTAAGAGACCATCAGTAACAATCCTTAGGCTAATCTCATCTTTCTTCTTACAGATCTTATTCTTATCAACAATTTTCGCCACATCTGCCAATAAATTCCTTTCCATAACCGTCTCACAAACCACCAAACCCTATAAATAATTCAAATTAACATTTTATAATAATAATAATAATAATAATAATGATGATAATAATAATAATAAAATTCCAAATAACAGATTAATATTAATATTATTATGTTTACTACCTTAAGAGAGTCACATGCATCTGTGGATGAACTAATAGAGTTACCAAAGCAATTAAACGCCTCAAGTTCATCTTCTGAACAATCCGTACCAACAGACTGCTTCTCGTTGCTTTCTTCTATGAAATTCAGAACCATATTATCCAAACAAACAGAGCTAGGCTCGAATTCGTCGATTACAACCGTTGATCCTCGCAAAAAGCTTGAGAAATCGAATAACCGTCTCAATCGTGACTTCTGCACCGTCTTCACCGACTCGAAACATTCAACCGACGAGCAATCGATCGGCTGTATCTTCATTTTTCCGATTATTACTACCTAACCTCTAATTAGAACAACGAAACCCTAGAAAACCTAAAAAGTTATATAAAAACAAGGCTGTAATAGTAAAAACACAGCACAGAGACTATTAATCGGTACAAAACCCTAAAACTCAGACTAAATCGAAAAGCCTGCAAAATTTATGCTTTATATCTTACAAATTAGCATTATTATATATTACTTTATCATAATATCATATCCTTTTTGTGTTTGTTTAACATTGATTTGTGTGATAGCTTCTAATCTATGTTACGTAAGCTAGGGTTAGTTATAGCCTAGGTGAGGACGTCAGTCACGTCACCTACTGAAGTTAATACATCACGATGACGGAAGGTTGCCGGAATATCCATCTCCGGCGAAATCATTACAAAAGTTTACAGTTAATTGTCGCCGGCGATGGTAAACGACGGTGATCGGAAAAGTTTGTAAGTTGTTCAGGTTTTTGGAGTTCTTGTTGGGGTTAAGTTACAGAGAAAATGAGTTTCTATATATAAGGTGTTTTATGGTTTTGCTGACGTGGATATTATTATGCCTACGTGGATATTGTTTTGACAGTCGTTTCTGGATTATGCTCTCTGCATAAACGTCCGTTACAAATCATAGATGTTGCCACTGGTTGCCACGTCTCAATCAATGTGTAATGACGGGATTGCCCTTCTATGTTTTAGGAAATGACATGAAGCTTCGTTAAATTCCGTACGCTCCGTTTAAACTTTAGCCACTAAAAAATACAAAAATCCGCAAATAGTTAATTCTGTCTCCATCCATCCAGATGGGTAGAAATGTAAATACATACTAGTATTTTTCTTTTTTTAACGGAGAATAAATCAATTCTGAGTATTCTTGAAGTATTTACTAGACAAAAGAGTACTTCGAGAGAAACCAGGTCTTCTAGTAATTTCACACTTCAGCATGCCATCTCAGCAGCCACATCATCTTGAACTAACTCATTTAGTCCAGAGTAGGGCTGCAAACGAACCGAACGAACATGAACAAGGCCTTGTTCGTGTTCGTTTATTAAGAAAATTGTGTGTTTACGAACAATTCATGAACATTTACCGAACGAGTTTTTATGTCCGTGTTCGTTTGTTAAGAGAACACTCGTGTTCGTGTTTGTTTGTGTTCGTTTGTTAAGTTTGTTCATGGACGCACACGAACGTTAATGAACACAAACAAGTGTTTATGAACACAAACGAACACAAAGAAGTGTTCATGAACGGAACAACCATAAACAAATCTATATTAACTTTCGATAAGAACGAAACATATACTTAACAGTGAGCATGAAAACTAAAAGTAGGGTTATTGATCTCATATAGTCATATGTTTACTTGCACAAATTATTTGTTTATTTATTTATTTAAATAAAAATAAAAGAATATAAAAAATTATAAAAATTAAAAACCCTATTAAACTATTGAACACAAACGAACACATTACCGAACGTTCACGAACATAAACGAACGAACGCGGCCTCTGTTCGTGTTCGTTCTTTTAACTAAACGAACGAAAATTTTTGTTCGTGTTCGTCCATTTATTAAACAAACGAACTTCCGGCCGAACGGTTCATGAATTGTTCGCTGAAAGTTCGGTTCGTTTGCAGCCCTAGTCCAGAGTTAACGGAGGTTCATTTTTGACATCCACGTGTTCATTTGGGATTATCCTGGTTTACCGTTAAATTTCATATTATTATTGGTAAATGGCTCAAACTTTGGATTATTTAAATCCAATACCCTCATTTTAAAAAATGAAAAGCATACAAGACTAAGGTTAAAAGTGAAAAAGTGTTATTGGCTGTCTTGTAAAAGATATTAAAGTTTATGAGTTAAAATTAAGAAAGTTAAGGATTAAAATAAATAAAAAATACAAATCACTAAAGCTAAAAGTAGGGCTTTAAGACTATTGGGAGTGGGGGCGGGAAGGGGGGGAACACCGCCGCCATAGGGGCGGGAGAAGTGGCGTGGGGCTGGGGGCGGGGTCTGGATCACCGGCGTGGGGGAGATGGAAGTGCCACGTGGCGCGTGGTTATTGGGCCATGCAATATGAACGTTAGCATTTAATAAAAAAAAATAAAATAATTCCAACGGCTACTTTTAAAAAGCAACGGTCAAAAAAAAAAATTTATAAATTACCCCCATTTCACTACAAAACACCCACTTTAACCGATTTTTATACACCTTTCAACCAAATTTTATACAATTTTCATCCAAATTTTATACACTTCCTCAACCAAAAATGAACCCTTACAACCGAGGCTTCGACCCGAACAACCCATACGCGTTTGTCCCAAACCCGAATACACCACCGGTTCGCCCGATCCCAAACCGTCCACCCATTCCTTCACCTTGTCCCGACTACGCGGGTTATGCGGGTTTCATTAGTGGGCAAATTTATCCGAATTTCCCATTCAATGATTCTCTCGTTCCTTCACAACCTCCTTCACAACTTCCTTTAACCCAAACCGTACCCGAAACACAACCCCAAAATGTCGCGGGATCATCTTCGGGTAAAACCCCCCCTCCAAGAAGAAGTCACAGGAGGAAGACCCCGGAGGAGAAAGCAATAGCCGCCGCTAACCGCCAACCACTTAAGTGGACACCCGATGAAGAGCTCGCTATAACGAAAGCGTGGATAAGCGAGTCGGAAAAACAAGAAGGTATTTGTAATAATTTTTTTAACATGATTTTTATACACTTGGTGTTGCTAATATTTTTTTTTTTTTTTTTTTTTGTGGGAACTAGTCGCCATAAAGTTGAGTTTTGGAACGACATAAACGCCGCGTTCCATGGGTTGATGGGACGAGAGTTCTATCGAGCAAACGATAGTCTCTTGTCCAAGTGGACAGAGATAAACAGGGCAATGAACACGTTTCAACCGCATTATTATTACGCAAGAAACAATCCAAGAAGCGGTGAAACGGACACCGACAGCCTAACCCGCTCGCTGTTAGCGTTTCGTTACGAAACGGGTCTCGAATTCAAGTTTCTTCATTGTTGGGAAATCGCCAAGAACCACTCAAAATGGGCGTACGTCCCCACTGCAAGCAACTCCGCAAAAAGGTCGAAAACAAATTCATCAAGAAACCGTCAAACTGATCCTGAAAACGTAGAAGCCGTTAATTTGGATGATGACGAGTTTGAAGAGGAATTGAGTCGCCCACCTGGCCGAGATAAGTCAAAAAAGAGGGCGCAAAAATCTACTGCCTCGGGTTCGGGTTCTGGATCAACCGGCGCCTACAGCGCTGACTTGCAAGATTTAAATGCCACCATGATCCAGTTCAATACGATTCAAGAAAAAATGCTCGAGGAGAAAAAAAATATTCGCGAGGCGTTTGAAAAAAAATTGACTATGAAAGAACGCAAATTGTCTATCAAAGAGCAGCGCGAAAAACGCGAGGATTTGAGATTTCTCGCCATGAACACCGACCATATGCAAGGGCCGGAGTTAGAGATGACGCTTCAAATGAAGCGTGATATTATTGAAAAATATAATCTGAACTAATTTGTTAGTCTTTAATTTATTTCGTTTTTATTGTATTTTTTTTTAATTTTCTAGGTTTTTTTTTTGTATTTTTCTAGGTTTTTATTAATTAAAAGTATTTATTATTATTATTGTTTTATATAAAAAGTTAAAAAAAAAAACAAAATGCCACATGGCACTTCCCCCCCACCTCTTCCCCCCCCCCCCCCCCCCTTCCACTCCCCACAATTATTTTCCCCCCCAAAAGGGCCCCACAAGTGCCACATGGCGCTTCCCCCCCACCTCTTCCCCCCCCCCCCCCCACCACTCCTTATTAGGGCTGTAAACGAACCAAACGTTTGGTGAACAGTTCGTAAACCGTTCGGCGGGAATTTCGTTTGTGTCTGTTTGTTTAATAAATGAACGAACACAAACAAAAAAAATCCGTTTGATTAACTAAACAAACAAACACGAACAAATGTCTCGTTCGTTCGATTGCGTTCGTGAACGTTCGGCAATGTGTTTGTTTATGTTCGTTTATTTATATCCGTTCATGTATGTTTATTTATGTTCGATCACTAGTTAAAACATAGGATAATTATGAACTTTTGAATTAGGAATATCATGTATTCATGCCTGTGCCTAAGTAATTTTAGATAATTATGTTTAAGTTAGTATAATTTGCCTTATCGACATCATTTAGTAGATGTACTTTGTCTAACGGTTAATATTAACAATGTTTTTTTAGTTAGTTGCATATTAAATGTTTGTTTTTATTTGTTTGTGTTCAAGGCCTGTGTTCACGAACAGTTCGCAAACAACTGAATTTCTTAACAAACAAACACAAACATAGAATTATGTTCGTTAGTGTGTTCGTGAACGGTTCGTTTGTCCAAGAAACCTTAACAAACAAACACGAACAAAGCCTTGTTCGTGTTTGTTTGGTTCGTTTACAGCCCTACTCCTTATAGTCTAAACAAACTGTTCGGCAAAAAGTTTTTTTATGACCTTTCGTTTAATAAATGAATGAAAACAAACACGAAATTTTGTTCTTTTAGTTAAAAAAACGAACATGAACAGAGTCACGTTCGTTCATTTATGTTCGTGAATGTGTTCGTTTATGTTTATTTATGTTTGATAGTTCGTTAGGGTTTTTAACCTTTTTATATATAATTTAAGTACTTCAAATTTCTCAGTGCATTTTTAACTTTTAATATTACTTTACTTATTTTGATTAACTGTTATTTTAGGTGGGGTAAATTAGGGGTGTCAATCGTGTCGGGTTGATGGGTTGGCGGGTTTACGGGTTGCGGGTTGGCGGGTTGATGGGTTGAAATGTGCAACCCGAACCCGACCCATATTATTATTCGTGTCAAATATTTCAACCCTAACCCGACCCACATAAAAAACGGGTCAACCCGAAGATGACCCGTTTAACCCATATTTTTAAATGAGTCATACATGTTCATGAGTTCTAAGCAGGTTGTTGGGTTGTAAGCGGGTTTTCAATAAAATGTTCAATGGTGAGTATATAATTGTGACAAATAAATAATATAGTGTGCCAAAAATAATACAATTATAACTAACCATGTAAATAAAAATGAAAAAAAGAAAAACAAAAATATAATAGATTTTTTTTTTCTAATTACTTAAACGGGTTAACGGGTCAACCCATTTTATATATGTGTCAACCCTAACCCGACCAATTTTCAATACGGGTTGACCCGAACCCAACCCGTTTTTTTTAAACGGGTCGTGTTACTTGACCCAAATCTTTTTTTTTCCGTGTCGGGTTCGGGTCGGTTTTCGGGTCGTGTCAATAATTGCCGCCCCTAGGTTAAATAAGGATTTCAAGTTTAATATAATTATTTTGTGTTTTTTACGAGACATCATGTGATTTAGATTATGTCAAGTATATTTTGGTAATTGGATTAGTGTTTGTGATAAAAGAATGTTGATTTTATTCATAATTTACTATGCATTAGTTTGGGCTCGGTTTTGTTAATTATCACATGTTTGTGTTCAGTTTTGTTCTACGAATGTGTGTTTCCTACCTAGGTTTCGCTGTAAAACCATATTGATAGCAAATGCCACCCGGAATCGCTAAGCGTCGTTATAATCGATTAAGAGATAGTAATATGGGTCGGGTTGAACGAGTGGGTTGGGGCTTTAAATATTTGGCGCCTGAGGGCTGAGAACACATCCCCCACCCAATCAGCAGCTGCCACCTCATCCTCTCTATACTTTTATTATTATTTTATTATTTTTTAATTTAAAAGATAAAATAAAATATTAATAGGCGCCTTAAATTTAAAACCCCCACTACACCCTATTTCATTTTAAAACTCGATGTGTTACGTGAATCAATCACTGAGGAAGGTCTTAAATTTAAAACCCCCATTACACCCGGTATTATGCGACTTTAAAACACCATGTAGGTTATGGATCATTATGGATCAATGGTGGCGCTCTTTAACATGCATGAGGTGGTTTATCACGACTTAAAACGACAAAATAAAAATGATTGGTTGGTTCAAGATTGTCCCCATTATTTCCCTATAGCACCCGATGTTAGGCTAGCGAGCTAATGGATAACACCCATTTCCAAAGAGGGAGGGGTAGTGTTTGAGGTACGACTGGCAATTCAGACACGACACGATAACCTGACACGAACCTATATGATTTTAACAGGTTTCATGTCTATAACAGGTTGACACGTTAAAACCTGTTTTTTTTCGTGTCGTGTTCGTGTTTACCTGTTTCGTGTTCGTATCTTATTATGCTCGTGTCTTAACAGGCCCTGTCGTGTCTTATCGTGTTTCTTATCATGTCTTGTCGCGTCTTATCGTGTTTCTTATCATGTCTTGTCACGTCTTATCGTGTTTCTTATCATGTCTTGTCGCGTCTTATCGTGTATTGTCGTGTCTTATCGTTTCTTGTCGTGTTAACCTGTTTTACTAGGCGTACCTTATCGTGTCGTATCGTGTTAACCTGTTATACACATGTTTGTGTTTACAGGTTTCATGTTCATGTCTTAACAAGTCCGTGTAACCTATTATGTCAGCCTAGTTTGAAGCACCACCCAGCTAAGGTGGTTAGGGGTGTATGGCCATTATCGTTAAGTCGTTAAATCAAGAGAAATCAATCAAATTTAACATACTGATGAAGTTTTTTAGAATATAAAAATTATTTTTCTGTAACATCAAGTAAAAATAAAAAAATAATATTAAACCGTGAGTTCGTCACAATTCGTGAGTTGAACGCATGGGCTCACGCTCGTGGCGTGGGCTGCCTTGGAAAAACCAAGACCACAAATGCGTGACCCTTTCTTCACAAAACTACCCTCAAGAAACAAGCAATATTTCAGTAGTGACACCCTTAATAACACCAAAAATATGAAGGATAGAGCAAGGATAATTTTGTCATTGTACAAAACAAACGCGTCGGTTGTATTGGTTTGGTTTGGTTGTTGTGCCGGCTCAATCGAGCAGGGGTAATAATGTAATTCCACTTGTAAAAGCAGTTTTCAAGTCTGTGGGTTTAGTTTTGATTTAAAACGGTGTCGTACAATTTCAAATTAAATTGGCAGTAGTGTCATTTAGTGTGATATGGGTCCCACGTATCACTCTTTTTAGAGAATTTTCTCTTTTGGGGCTTATCCATTACTTTTGCTAAAATACATGAATTACCCCTGTACTTTTGTTTTTGTCATTTTTTCAAAAAAGATAGGCAAGCATGTGTATTTTTGAAATTAGAAGCTCGAGTTAGATCTTCTAGCCATCTCGAATTCAAACCATGTTACTTTGTTTCCGTTATTTTCATTCACATTATTTTTTCATAAACGTTACTTTTGCTAAATACGTTACCTTTGGCCCCATACCCACATTCCCATGCACTGTTACTTTGTTTCCGTTATTTTCATTCACATTGTTTTATCAGGTATTAGTGGGTTAGTTGTAGTAGAAGTTAATGTTAGTCAATTTTTGCATAAGTCTGAATAATGGCTATAGAATTATTATGAATGAAAATTTTAAAGAAAGTTTTTGTGCTTTGTATCTCTTCTCTTGATATTTCTTGAAAGTTTTGTATATTTTTCTTTGTAAAACCTGTCATTATAGCATTTAAAAGGTCCGTCGGAGAACGGACCGATACTAAAACCTTGAAAAAGACTATCTAGTTGTTTTATCTTCCATCAGATCCTTATTTTGAGAAGAGGGGGTTGGTGAAAACATCATTAATCCTAATACGTGCTTCTTGATATAACATCTTCCATCAGATCCTTATTTTGTCATGTCAATTTTTAAAAATCACTCGCTTTCAAAGTCGAGCTTAAAAAGCATATATTCTTACATTTTATCCAACTTATTTGTAACAATAACGTTTATGAATAAGAGAACCTTCTCTAACTATCTTTGCTGAAGGACACTAGATTCTCGTTTGTCATGGTTATTAGTGATGCACCCTTGTGAACAGGTTGTGGCATTATCACATTTTTTTCTTATGTTACGCATTGCATATGATCTAATAGACAGAGTTAAGGTAAACCTAATAAGCTCGAATTATCCATTCTTGAGACCCAAGCTTGTATGAAAGTCTATAGTGTTAGACTGTTTGTTCGTGTAACATCTTTTAGTTGGATTCTCTCTAGAAGCAATCTCTATATCTCAACGGATAACAGTAATGATGAACTAGATGTCGTTAATGCTTAAATATCAAGAATATAAAGCCCAATTAGAATATTACAGAACAAAAATGTGTTGTAACTTCTTGTTATGATTGTGCATATGTTGATCAAAATTGTTCATAAAGGACTAATGTTGAAATGTATAAAGTTCAGAGGACATAAACCGTATATTGAAATAGTTCATGAACCATTATAGCATTTCATTGGGCCCAAACTGCAGTGGGCTATTTTGGGGATTTCGTTGAAGACGAAATGGTGACTGACGTTGATTGCGTACGACACGCGGCAAACGTTATGAAAGAGGTTTGATAGGTGGACGGCAAGGATTGCTCCACGTTTCACTAGCTCTGCGTCGCGATTGATACACACGTGGGCCATGCTATCTATAGTAAGTTGGTAACAATACCCCGTTAACCTCGAACTACGTTTATATTAACCGCGAATTACTATAGTATTTTCACTGCGAGTTGGGACGGTGATTCCTTTCATCTACAGATCTACTTTAGTGTATGTGTAGTGGGCTTCATTTCTGGTATCACAAGGCGTTTTGAACCTCTATAGCGTCGACAACACCGCCCCACGCGCCACGAAGGCGTTCTGAATCTTTATGAAGATGGTGAGCGTTATGGCCTTGCGAGTTGCAGCGGAGTTCACAAAAGGGTTGCAATACAACATTATGATACTTAGGTTTTTTGCCGCAAGTTATACAAAAATAATAGAAATGTGCACACTATGTTTTAACAAGTATTCGTAGAAAGAAAAGAAAAGAAATATGCACCGCCACTTACAACTGATTGCAGTTCACCACAAAAACCATGTACCATTATTGAACAAATCTTAATAAACCAAATGTATGTTACTGTAAAAGTCCAATATGAACATAAACATCACTCTTGTGTAATGTGTCCGGTCATTGCATATCTTCATAACCGTGCCATTAAAGACATCTTGCTAAATGATAAAGTTCATTTACATGACAAAAGCATGTAGTAATAATATGATATTGTATACACTATTATATGAAGGTCACGGTCCATTTAGAAATTAAAAGTTATGATTTGTAAGTTTGTAATAGACTTGTCCAAATGTCCAGCCTGACCCAACAGTTAAAAAATTGCCCAATGTAGCTACTGAGCCGAACCATCTCGTCCACTTTGTCGTTGGGTAGACGCATATATATGAAAAGGGTTTATAATATAAGTATTATTATGACAAAGTTTTAAAACTCGTACACGTTTAGCTGAGATAAAATTATTCATTGTGGTAACATAAATTATTATCTTTCAACGACATTATATGTAATTTGTTAAAAAAACATTGTTATCCCGTATGTTTATTTAGTTTGGGTAATTTCTATTTTCATATAAAAGTTAATTATCTTCTAGGGCATTTAGGGAAGAAAAGTGGTAAAATTTAGAAAATTGTAAATAAACCATTGGTATGCCATCTTAACTTTGGACAATTTGGACATATTTGCCTATGTCTTCTCCTTTATAATGTAGTATATATATAGATTAAAATAATAATATTTTAATCTATATAAAGCCCCATAAAGCCCATACTCACTTCACTACACACAGATTTTCCCATAAAGTTCCATGAAGCCCCTCTTAATACTTTATAATATTTTATTCACATGAAGCCCCCCACTACACAAGACTAGGGGTGCAAACGAGCCGAACCGAGCTCGAGCCTTGCATTATCGAGCTAGGCTCGTGACAATTTTCAGAAGCTCGAGCTCGATTCGAACCTTGTATTTTGGGCTCGAGCTCGGCTCGATAGTATATCTAAGAACTCGAGATCGGCTCGAAAGATCGATCAAAATGTATGTGGCAAGAGTTAAACGAGCCCAAGCTCGGCTCGAGCTCGTTTTGGACCATTAAGGAGCTCGTTTTGACTATTAAGGACTCGTTTTGGACCATTAATGAGCTCGTTTTGGACAATTAAGAAGCTCAAGGCCCAAAGTAATTTAGTTAATGCATGAGTTGCAATACAATTGGGCTATATAGTATTAATTGACATAAATAAGCAAAGCTCGATAAGGCTCGACGAGCCCAACCGAGCTTTACATTTGAGGCTCGAGCTCGATAACCAAATAAGCTTTATTTCAGGCTCGAGCTCGGGCTCGAGCTCGATAAGACTCGGCTCGTTCGAGCTTTTTACCAAGTCGATCTCGAGTAGTTCGCGAGCCGCTCGGCTCGTTTGCACCCCTACACAAGACCTTAGCTCAAATCCTCACATCAATTATTCACTTCACATCATGTTTATCTTAAACTACTCAGACACCACAAAATTACTAGTAGCATTTCAACTACTCGATAACTTTTGTTTTTTGTTTTTTTTAATTAAACAAATAAAAATAACTAACAATATATAAATGAAACTAAAGAAAAAAAAAACAAGTACTTATATTAAAAAAAATATTCGTCTAGCTAACCATCCATATGTATATGTTATTTCACGTTCTACGTGTCATATCAAACTCACATATTCGACCACAAAGATGATCATGGGGCCTAGTAAACGTCTCAAAGTCCAAGTAAAATGTCAATTGCCTTACATTTTCACGTCGAGCATTTAGCAGCGCCATATATTCGTATACTTGCTTCTTTTTAACATCCACCAACTCCTTACTCGTCGCTTCCTTTCTTAACATGTACGAATCTAGTTTGTCGCCCAAATTACTTTTGCTTGACGGCTCGGTAGCTTTCTTATCCTCCTGACTCGTCAAGTAGGGCTGATTTCTTTTTTCAAGTCAAGGTTCGGGTTGCTAGTTGTGAAAGAATCGTCGGATGCACCCAACTAGTAATTGTCGGATTTCGATTACCTTTATCTCTTGTCGGAACTGCCACTGGACTCCTCGCCCATCAAAGGGGACGTGCTCCAATTGTCATGTTGTTTAACAATATGTCATGACTCGACGTGCTTAAAAGCGTACTCTGTTTTTTTTTTTTTTTTAATCACTTAGCACCTTCTTCATAAACATTAATATCGGTGTGCCCACTTTCTTGTATACGATCCTATAAGGTCATAGACATATAAATAAAATTGAGTAAAAAACTATAACTAATTTAATTAAAAAACCGTCCATTTTGAATTTGGTTGATGAGTCGATCGACTGCTTACTCCCAAGGTTCATTGAATCGTTCAATGACAGCCCTACACAAACCATCTTTTTTTTGTTGATTTCGTTTTCCCATGACTATACACAGGATATTAGTGAAAACGAGCTAGCGGTAAGCATGAAATGGAAATCTTTTTGACACGAAATACCAAAAAGGACGTATCAGTCATTCGCTTAATGAGTTACTAAGATGTTCTCCTATTTTCAAAGTTTATACTTATTTCGACGGTCATTGGGACCATCTGTTCAAACACAGTATGATATATGTGGAACAGAAATCACTTTTATCCATCTCCGTGGATTTTCGAATTTCACGACTCTTTAAACCAATCCAATCGGGGCATAAAGCAATTTGGCACTCAACACTCAAAAAACCTGGTTCACACTACTACTACACCTCATTTTATTTAAATTACTTTCACGACTTCACACCATAGCGTGCGGCACACTAACCTTAGTTACTTTTACAACTTGATACCACAACAACATAATATTTTTTTATCCATGTCTAATGACTAATGTCACAAACGTAATGTGTGTAACAAAGAAAAAAAAATGTGTAATGTCACGTGCTGGCAACACATGTTAATGTCATTATCGTATATTGTAACCGCAGTGCTTATATAGGTGACACTATGTTAAAACGACTACGTTGAAACTCACATTTTAATATAGTTAACGTATTATATAACGTGCCGTCAACTTTAAACAACTAAAAGGCAACTACTGCCGCAATACGCAGTATATGAAAAAATGACTATTATTGGTCCTTGTCTATATATATAACACTTATTATTATTTTGATTATTGAGTTTTATGAATCAAATATTGATGTTTGTTGTAAGCTACTTGCGGGTCCGGTAGTGAAGTAAAGTGATGATATCGTTTGCTTATTGGCAAAGATTAAAATAAAGGTCGAAAGCGTCATCTTTTCCACCTAACTTTATTATATTTAATGCTTCTGTTTAATATTTAAACTTAAATTAATTTTTAGTCAAGTTTGAAATTCAAGAGCAATTAAATTTGAAAGTATACCGAATTATTATTTTTACTACTAATAATCCCTTGTATTAAACCGGTTAGACTGTGTGTTGTGGCCTGCGAGCCAGCTGTCGCGAGCCATAACTTGATCTACGTGGCTAGCGAAACGGTAACAACCACACGTGACAGCTGTCCTGAGCGAGTACAGACGAGCACACTCGCATCCGTTAGCGGGCTCCAAAGGTTTGAAATTTAAAAAAAAATAATTTTTTTACCTATTTTCATTTATTACCCAACTATAAAATTTACCTACATAAATTAACTCGTTGTTGTCCTTCTTCACAAAACCATCATAATTCTTCACCCAATTCTTCAAACCCTAACCCTTATCTTCAAAATCAACCTTCAATCATGGTGCAATGGACCGAGAAGGAGGAACTAGCGTTGATCATCGATTGTAACCAAGTGCATGGTGACGGTGATTCAATAAGCCGGGGGTCTCGTAGCCGCAGACCGCAGTGGTACAGGGTCCTAGAGAAGTTTCGTACCCTTGTCGGGGGGGTACCAATCGTACTTGTGACTCCATCTCTCACAGATACACGGATTTGAAGGCGAAGTGTAAAAACTTTGAAATCGCCTACAAAAAGGTGAACAGAGATCTCCTCGGGGGGAAAGAAGACGTGCTCCTCGCCTTTACGCACGTGGAGTACCTTTCGGAGGTTGGGCATGACTTTCGCCACGTTTCGGCGTGGCAAATGTTACGCTCAACCTCAACCATACGTTAGGTTTTTTTCCATTGTCGTGTCTTCACCCAGGGGCGTATGGGGTGCTTAAGAGCTGCAAACGAACTGAAATTTCAGCGAATAGTTCACAAACTGTTCGCGGGAAGTTCGTTTGTGTTCGTTTAATAAAGGAACGGACACGAAAAAAAATTGTTCGTTTAGTTAAACGAATGAACATGAACAAAGGTTGCGTTCGTTCATTTATGTCCGTGAGCGTTTGGTAATGTGTTCGTTTATGCTCGTGAA
The DNA here is from genome assembly GCA_028751855.1 of Ambrosia trifida. Lineage (NCBI taxonomy): Eukaryota > Viridiplantae > Streptophyta > Magnoliopsida > Asterales > Asteraceae > Ambrosia > Ambrosia trifida. Next base: position 132,792,334 of record CM054129.1, read on the forward strand.
CGTTCGGTAACATGTTCATTTAAATTCATTTATGTTCGATAGTTTAATAGGGTTTTAAGTTTTATAATGTTTTTTACATTCTTTAATTTTTATTTTACCTAAATCAGTAAATAATTTATGTGAGGTAAGTATATGGCTATACAAGATCAACAAATACTTTTAGTATAATCATTAAATAAATAATTAATAAAGAGTTCAAGTTTAAATAACCAATTAATTAAGACTTCAAGTTTAAGATGAGAGCTTAGTTTTTTTAGACATTACTTTATTATGTTTACCAATCTATACTATATTATAATGTATGAGGGAATGGTAGTTTACGATACCCAATAGTTAAGAACTAATTTTTCATTAATAACCTTGAAATGAGGGTAAAATAGTCATTCATACATTATTTACACTTTAATACCCTATCTTAGTTACACTTTAATTCCCAAATTTTTAGTTAGTAGTTACATTTTTATATTCTCCCCTACAAACTTACAATACTTTTATTTAATTATATCATAACTTTAAAACTATTATATTTTAAAAACATTCGAAAATACAATGACGACCTGCTCATTTTTGTCAACGTTTCGCTTTTTATCTTAGTCAATATCGATATGTGGATTGCAGTGCCGTCTCCGAGCATCCTAAAAATATTTCGGGCCCGGGGCGATTAGAAAAATTAGCCTCTACCATGGCATGAAGACATGAAAGAAAACTAAAAATATATGCTTGGTAAGGGAATTGAACCTGGGTGCTGCAAGTTGAGAGCATGTGGAGTAACCACCAGGCTACACTTTGCTTTTCTTTACAAGTTTACTTATAAATATTATATAATATACATACATATATATAAAACCTTCGGGCCCTCGGGATTTTCGGGCCTGGGGCCGTCGCCCGCGTCGCCCCTATTAAGAGCCGGCCCTGGTGGATTGAAATGCACAAGAAAGAAATGCCTTACGTAAAAGTGATTGTTGCCTAAGCATACGGATATTGAACACTAATTGAACTTATTTCCCCAAATGCGATCTATATGACGAGTTTAGTTTAGTCGTTTATATAGATTATATCTTTAAAAAGCTAACTAAATGTTATATAATTTTTTTATTATTATAATTTTCAGTGTGTTGATATTAACAATATTATGATAATTATTACTGACCACTCATTTTTTAATCATAAAAATAAGTCATGCATCGATAAATTTATATAGATTAAAAGTTTATAAGCTAATTTAATGTTTTATAGTAGTTTTTATTATCATAATTATGAGTGTACAAATATTAACAATACTATGGTAATTGTTATTAAACAAAATTTTTTTATCATAAACACAACACAAGGAAAACAACTTTGGATATTTTCAACAAAGTTTCTTATTTTTTGGGCTTCTTTTTACAAGTTTAACTACATAAAATATAAACGCATGTCAAGTGTTTTTTAAATAATTGATTAAATATTTTTTTATCAAGAAACCTTCCTAATTTAAAGGGGTGAAAAAATCTTATAGTGAATCAAGCGGGAAACAATTTTAAAATTTAGACTTTAAAATGCGCTACTAGAGTTTATCCTCTAAATACATAATACACACCTATTTCATTTGCTAAAAGAAATAGCCATGGATCTGAATCTAACCTCAAAGGATGAAGCTTCTAAGGTCAGTTCTTTGTTAGTTTATGGTTTTCATATTTTATATAAAAGTTAATATTATATATAAATCTAATATATTAGCATGTTTTTTTTTATAAATATCAATGCATATATGATATTATTTTTAACAATTTTAGTGTTGCAGATTCATTTTAATGAGAAACATACTGATTTAAACAAACCAATAGTCGTACATGCGTCTAATGTTGTATTTTTTAAAGTTTGACTTTTTGTATATCTCTTATATTAACATGTTTGTTATGTTATGCTGTATACTGTATGTGTTTTTATTGCATGATGATAGTGATAATAATGTTGAGGTTATTTGTTATGATGCAATGTTGATTCCCTACAGGTCTAATCTTTAACGTAAACTTAGCGAGGTGATATTAATATTTATTTAAATTTTTGTATTTGAGATTATATTTTTTTCACATTACTTAATCATTGTATTATCTAAATGTCCGTCCATGAGAAGGAGATTGGATGTGCAGTGATCCCACGTAAGTTCTCTATTTCTACCGATTTCAACGCATTATTTATTAATAAATTTATAGTAAAAGGAAACAAAATGTGTAGATTCGCCTAAAAATCCCGTTTTACCTCTATTAAAATTTTAGCTATTTTATATTCTTTGAAAGTGCATAGTAAATAAAATATCATGTTTTAAGAGTTTTGTTTTACTGAATAAATGGGAAAGTGTCATTTGTTTAGATGATTATCATTCAAGATGTTTTCTTATTTGTTTATAAGGTAAAACAGACTACTGTAGTTAACAAGTTATATTTTTTTTACTAGGGAATTGGTAAATATGATAATTTTTAGTGCCTTGAAAGGATAATCACAATTTATAAATTAATAAGGGCATATATGATTGAGTTGTTTTAATATAATTCATTCATTTTAAATAGAACAGATTGATCCAAATACCACATACCAAAAAATATGAAGGTTGATCAGAAGTTGAAATCCTAACCCAATGTTTACACATTACTCACAGTTTCTGTGTCAGATTAATATGTATTTTTTTTTTTATAGTTTTTTAATCTTTTCATTTGTTTTCATCCTCAAAAAATGTAATAATCAAACATTGTGAGATACAAGAAATTTCAGGGATCACTCTTGATGACGAATGGTGGTATGATATTATGGATGAGATTTTTCAGATTTGAAAGGAGTATGACTAAATTGATCTCATCATGATTTACGTAGTTCACACTTCGCACTGAGTTTTGAACTTTTATGTATAAGACTTATTTTTCTTTATTCATATGTTAGTTTATTGCATTAATGGTTTCTTAAAGTACTTGATAATTTAAATGCTAAATCTGTTAGTTATTAGACATATGTAGCGCTTATGACGTATATCCACCACAATCATACTACAACAAATATTATTCAAATAAGAATTGAGTATCAAAAGGCAAAGTGTCGCTCCCGCCGTATCGCGCGGGTTTCCTGCTAGTATTATGTTAAGTATTAAGTATGTTTGTATAACTAGGTTATATTTGGGGTGGATATAGTTAATTTCTTAAGATATGTGAATTTGATATTATTTGGAAGTTAATACCTTGTATTAATCCATACCCGTTTGTGTTCATTAATGTCCGATTGTATTCGTGAGCGTTCATTAACAAAACTAACAAACGAACACAAGTATTTTCTTAACAAACGAACACAAACAGAAAATCTTGTTTGGTAAGCGTCAATGAACTGTTCGTGAGCACATTATTTCCTTAACAAACGAACACGAACAAGGCCTTGTTCGTGTTCGTTCAGTTCGTTTGCAGCCCTAGGTACTTTCATAACCAATTGATGGGTACCCCGGTCCTTGGGTAGTCGGGAAATCATTTGTTTAACGTTTAAAAAAAGATATAGATTAATTAATTAATATTTATTCAAACGGATTACTAATTTATGTACGTTACCTTGCAATTATCCAAATCAAAAAAAGAAATAGGAGGCCCATTAAGGTTTTGAGCCATTAGAATATGGGCCTTTATAAACGGTGGGCTTGAAAAACAAAATTTTTAAAACTTTTGGCTCCAAAATTTTGTGAATCTAAAAAAGTTTGAATTCAAAAAACAATACCGCTTAATTTTCACATCTAATAATAAATACTTTCATCCAGCCACAATAGTCCCATTTTATTATTATTATTATTATTATTACTCCTCTCCTTCTTTCACAGCTACTGTTCATCATATTATCTTTCAATCTTCTCAGGTAACAACAGAATGTAAACAATTATGTTATTGTCGTAATTTGTTTGCTTTCAGATCTGAATTTAAATTGCATTTTATGTTATATACACTCAGATCTGGATTTTATAAACAGCTTGTTTATTATTATTATTATAATTTTTATTATTATTATTATTATTATTATTATTATTATTATTATTATTATTATTATTATTATTATTATTATTATTATTATTATTATTATTGGTTGTTAGGTAGGAAAAAATGGCTGGAAAGGGAGGGAAGGGATTGTTGGCTGGAAAAGCACCTGCAGCTGCAGCAGCTAACAAGGAAAAGGATAAGAAGCGACCTATGTCTCGCTCTGCTAGAGCTGGTCTACAGGTTTACATTCAAAACCTATTGTTGATTTATTATTGCTAATTGTTATTATTATTATTATTATTATTATTATTATTATGTTGTGTAACTCTATTGTTGATTTATTATTGCTAACTGTTGTTATTATTATTATTATTATTATTATTATTATTATTATTATTATTATTATTATTATTATTATATGTAACTCTATTGTTGATTTATTATTGCTAATTGTTATTATTTATTAGTACGCTGTTACTTGATTTATTAGTATGTGTTTAAGTAGCCTGTTATCACTGTTTTTTGATAGATCTTTGAGCTGTTTGTTACAAATCACTGTTATAAAATAAGTTTAGCTAGGTTATTACTATATTTATTATTATTATTATTGAAAGTATAATCTAAATTATATTGTTATTTGGCTGTTAACGCACATTAGATAGCTATCAAATTTATTTGTTTCACAGTGATTAAAATACATTATTTGTAAATGACCTGTTTTAATATGTTACAAAACTTTCTTATTTTGCCCAATAATATTATTTGTGAATGTATAATTTGTGATGGCTAAGGTTTATATGTATTTTTGTTATTCGAAAGTTAATTTCAAGTTATTTTTGATATGGGAATTCAGTTCCCAGTAGGGAGGATTCACCGACACCTGAAATCAAGAACATCAGCGCATGGGCGAGTGGGGGCAACAGCCGCGGTTTACTCTGCTGCAATTCTCGAGTACTTGACAGCCGAGGTGCTTGAATTGGCTGGAAATGCAAGCAAAGATTTGAAAGTGAAAAGGATCACACCAAGGCATTTGCAGCTCGCTATCCGTGGAGATGAAGAACTCGACACTCTCATCAAAGGCACCATTGCTGGAGGTGGTGTCATTCCTCACATTCACAAGTCGCTTATCAACAAAACCACAAAAGAATGATCTGTTTGTTTTAGCAATTTAAACGTCGTGTTTGACCTGTTTGACATTTTGTTATGTTTATTTTAATTAATGGGATTGTAGCAAAGATTCATGTAGTAACGTAGTCTGCATCTTTTATCGGTTGTAGGATTGAAGTATATGACATAATCGTTGGTTGTGGTTTGAGTTTTGCGTCTGTTAAGACTCGTTTGTTTGCATATTGTAGGTTTGTTTTCTCTTTTTTTTAGTTATATTATTTTTTGTTAAAATGATAGATTATTATTGAACAACCGTTATGTTGGTTTTGAGTATTGCGGTAAAGTAGCCGAGCATGGGGTTTTGTAGGCTTGAGTTTGGTTTGTTTTAAGCTCTATTTTTAAAGCTTGAGCTTGGCTCGAGGTATAAGTTCTTGAAGTGCATGACAGTCTAGGACTCTAGGTTGTGCTCTGGAGTCTGTAAGACACTCTTTGTTTGCATTTTTAACCATGCTTGGATTGTGATAGAACTAGATGAATTGATTAACATACATCTCCAATCATGTGTGTAAAGTTTAGATGGTGGTTTAAGCAGAATTGCCTAGACTTGCTTGCGCCTGGACCAAGGCGCTCACCTCAACAACGCTTTGTTAAGTCGCTCGCCTTGTGGCATTTTTTGGGGAGTTTAGGCGTTGCCCGAGCATGTAGCGGCGTGCCTCATGACTCATGTAGTCATGTACATAATAGTTGTCAACCCAATGTGAACTGGTGTAATTTGATAAACAAAAATTATGTTCAAGTTATTTTTATATGGGAATTCAGTTTCCAGTAGGGAAGATTCACCCGCATCAGTTCGCGGGGTGAGTTGTGGTCGCAGCTGCGGTTTACACTTGCTGCGATTCTTGAGTAACCGTAGCCAAGGGCGAAGGATGTTGAGGGCCAGGGGTGGCCCTGGTCCCCCCTGTTTTTTTTGGCGCAGTGGTATAAATTTGCGATTTTCGTAGGTAAATCGAGTCTGGGTTGAGTCCGGCCCCCGCCGATTTGCCGCTACCGATCAAAAAAATTTGAGTCCGGCCTCCGATTCGAGAACCAAGCTTCGCCCCTGACCGTAGCAGCAAATATTTGAAAGTGAAAAGGACCACGCCAAGGCATTTGTAGCTCATGGTAATGAAGAAATCGACACTCTCATACATGTTTTATACACATGAATTATCTATATGTTTTCTCAAAATTTTAAAAATAATATCAATGTTATAAAAATACTGGTTAATTTTACTAAAACCATTCGTTGTCATTATAGAATCGAAACCAGTTGAACCGGATTGTAAATACGAAATTATTGCGTAAGGGACTTGTCACAAAACAAAGTTTGGTTAGGCATGTGTATCATGTGACATGCTTGGTTTTCTATATTGAATTTGAGTTCCTAACGTATGAACCTTTTCCTAGTCAAATACTAATACATAACGAGTTATTTGTAAATTAGACAAAATATAACAAACAAGTCTAAGTTGAGGCTAGCCTTATCTCATCTTATTTAGTTTAAGTAGGGATCAACAATTCGGTACCAGTACCGGAAAATACTGGTACCAAACCATACCGTAGCGATTGAATTCCGGTACTCGTTTTTGGCGTTTTCATGATTTGTACTTTCAATTTAGTACGGTACGGTACATTACGATATTTTTTTGAATTTTTACCTTCGAATACACCGGTACCATACCAAACACTTTGGTAAAGGGACCCAATATTTGGCGATTTTTTAGGATCGGTACTTTTGATACTGTTTGAAATCAGTATGGTACCGAACTCATCCTTAAGTTTAAGATAGCTTGAGTTTAATCTGTTCCTCTTTTATACTCATAACTATCTATTTATATATATCAATAACTACATTTTTCATATATAAGAATACCTATATTTTTATCATCTACTTACACACAATATTTTTTATATTTAATTATATATTTTTTATATAAACAAAAATAAAAGTGTATATAAATAGGGGGTGGTTATTGTGAAACGTGACAAAAACGTGGGAAGTGTGCGAAGTGTCACTTTGTACATGATAATCACGTAATGTTTTTGTATGTTCATGAAAGCATTACGTAATTATCATCACGTAATTATCATGCACAAAGTACATGATAATTACGTAATGGTTTTATATGTTCATGAAAGCATTACGTAATTATCATTACGTTAATTATCATGTACAAAGTGACACTTCGCACACTTCCCACGTTTTCATTGCTTTGTATTTAAACCGGCCCCTATATAAATAATAAATTCATTTATTCTGATGAGCCTAGTGAAGCTTGATTTAGAGTCAAATCGATTCAAACTTTCAGCAAACCAATTTAGAGTAGCCCACGAGTGACTCGACTCGGTCACACACCTAGTTTTTAGGTGTCACATAAAAAGTCAACCTAGTCACAATTGACTGACATGGGTGCTCCAATGTAAGACTTTTCGATCTTGTAGATTGATTTTTTTAAGAGTTCATTATTTTCTATTATTTTTTATTTGAAAGTTACATCATCTTTTGAACTAAAAAACTCTATATAAACCCATGTAACAAAAAAATATATGCAAAGTTGGCTTCTTAGTGTCAACTTTCACTACACAAACACTCTCTCTCAAATCTCTCCAGCAGTATGGGAACAACCATTCCCTTATCTCCGGCAAGAATATTCTCATTTCCGGCAAAATCGCACCCGAAACCGCCACATATATACCCCAAACATGGTCCTTCCACTTTGTCACTCTTGACACCACCAACTTCAGTTACTACTAAACATAAAAATGATCATCATAGTCTTAAATTCGACATGACAAACAACGATACAGCTGCCACGTCATCAAAGACCGTTTATCATGACAACTGGCTTGAACGTATGGCCATTGGTTACCTCTCTAAAACTGTCCAAGAAACCGCGGGTTTGTTTATACTTGTTTAGTTGTTTACCTTTAGTGGTATTGTTGGAATAAAGTTTTGATGTGAATTAATGTTACTGCAGGGATGAAAAACGACACGCCCGGGTACAAGGGGATCGTGTCGGCTTCAGCAGCCGTGTTTCGGGAGCTTAGCTCGACCGAACAACGCGCATTTGTTCTTAAGGTTCTTGAGAAGGCTGTTCCTAGTTTTTCACTCATCATGGCAAGTTTTTATGTCTTTTTTTTTTCTTCTTTTTGTTAAAGTATTGTATCGAATAAAATGGGTTCGGATCAAAACATGTAAATTTTTATACGGTTCAAAACCCCGAATCCGCTTCGAATGTGAGAGAGTATTTGTAGGAGATGCATGGGATTTTTTTTTTTTTTTTTGTAAAAATGGGTAGATCACCATATGGATCAGCGACTTTCAAAAAAGAACTTTGAAGGTCCCAAATCCATTCACCGACCTTCATTCAAGGTCGCTGATTCATTCAGGGACCTTCTTTGAATTCAATGTTGGCTCGTGTATATTTTATAGCAATTGTGAGACCTTGAATGAAGGTCGCTGAATGGATTAGCGACCTGAATGGATGTGAGACCTTCAAAATTCTTTTTGAAGGTCGCTGATCCATATAGTGATCTACCCATTTTAATAAAAAAAAATCCTATACAACCCCTTCAAAAACTCTCTCACATTCAAAATTACCAATTTTTTAAAAAAATTCATAAGAATGAGATAGATCCTTGTAAATAATATGGTTTATGTCGTAAGTATGTGAATACAACCCAAATTGAATATTTTATGATTTCCATATAAACAATTTAAAAAAACCTGACCCATCAACACTTTGGTGTCGGTGTTTTTTTTCTTTCTTTTACATATTTAATATGTTAAGTATAATATAAAAACAATATTACTAAAAATAATATACATCCTTTTAAAATAATATGTATTATTGTGTAAGTATGTTACATGCTTTTGATCCGTTTTCGATAAAAACAACATGGAAGTTTGTTTTTTCAATATATAGGATAATATTGTTAAATTAATAAGATAAATCCTTTTTAAAATAATACGGTTTATGTTGTATGTATGTGAATACATTAGTTCCCGATTTCATATAAACGGTTGAACTTACTAGAGTTACTTTTTACTCTATTCATAATGTATGTATTTGATATTGTATTTTAGATGAAGAAGATGAGATTAATGCCCAATACAAAGTTTACAAGAGAGTTTTTTGCCCTCTTTACAACGGTTGCGTTCCGTTGGCTCGTGGGTCCAAGTGAGGTAGGTTTCCTAGGTTACTAACTAAAAGAAATTACCATAGAGATACATGGCTTATAGTCAAGTGCATTTAACTTAAGTCCTATCCTAGTACAAAATGATACGCATAGATAATGTATGTATGTGAGGGTCACCTAAGTATTTAACTTTTTTATTAAAGACGCGTTTATATACCAAAACTACTATATAGGTCACTCAAGTATCTATTTGGTACCATTTGTATCAAATATGACTGTTAACACGCTGGATATAGTAAAGTGGAAAAACAAAGTATTTTTTTTTTGCATTGAACCGGTTCCTTTTGATACATATATAGATGCAATGGTATTTTTGTCTTTTAAAACAACCTAAGGGTGCGTAATTATGCATGTTTTTGTTATTGAATTTATACCTTATGGCACAATCAAAACCTAATTGAAAAAAAATACAGAGTTTTTCACCTAAAGATCAAGTGTGGATTTATGTACTATTGTATTATTAATTAATTACTAATATTAATTTGAAGGTAAGAGAGTTTGAATTTGAAGGGAAAAAAGAGAGGAATGTTGTGCACATAACAAAATGCAGGTATCTTTCTCTTTCTCTTGCTATATTTTATAAAAACATGTTCATGTTATTCTAAAACTTTGGACACTAACTAGCAAACACCGAGTCATAATTGTTATTTTTGGGGAAATTTTAGGTTTTTGGAACAAGCAAACTGCATGGGCATGTGCACAAACCTTTGCAAGATGCCAACACAAGAGTTCATTAAGAAAAGTTTCGGGATTCCTGTCAACATGGTTCCTAGTAAGTAAACCAGAGGTGGCATTTGGAAAATGAGTGGGTTGGGTAATGAGCTAACTAGGATGAATGTATAAATGTCAAAACGGATTGAGTTGGTTTACCAATTTTTTTTTAATACGTTTGTACATAGTTAGCGTGTCAAATAAAAAAAATTGGCAACCATGTGCACTAGGCTAGTGTGTCAAATATGATTGCAAATTAAAGCCTGAGATTTTTTTTCATTAAAAAATACAGTTTGGTCGAATCTCAACTTGCTACATTTCCTTTTTTTTATGACTTTTTATAAAAAAATATTTTTTACACATATGACAAGTTAAAGATGAAATAAAATCTGAATTCACCCGCTTGACATAATTCCTTCTTACTATATTTTTTTACCCGTTAGACATAAAAATATAATAATTATAAATAAAGTGGTCAAATAGACACTTGAAGTAAACAAATGCCTTGCACAACTAAAAATAGACTAGAAATGATTTCACAACAGGAAAAGTTCACCTAGATTTACCCCTAAATAGCAAACTTAGTGCACTCAAATCAATTCAAGAACTCAATTAGAGACAGTAATTGCACTAAACTACATAGGCCCGAAAACATGTATGGCGGACCCGTGTGTCCTCCACTCGGGGCGCAACACTGCAAGTAGAGTTTTATAAGTGTTGGATTCAATTTATATCATGAATTTAGGAATAATGCATCAACTTGTCTTGTATGCTTCAAATCAGTGTGCCAATTACATTTTTGAGCAGACAATAGTTTTTCATGATGGCAAAAATGAATTTATAAGTGCTACAACTATTAAATCCCATTAAGTGTACTCATTATGCATATTTTAATGTGAAGATTTTGATGACATGAGCTGCGAGATTATATACGGTCAGGATCCTCCGGCCCAAGAAGATGATCCAGCATTCAAGGAACCGTGCTACAAACAATGTAAACACTCCTAATCCCCCCCTCCCGGTAGGGCTGGCAAATCGTGTCTTAACAGGTTTCTGACGACACGGACAATAAAAGTTCTAAACATGAACATGACTCGTTTAACTATATTATATCTCATGTTTATAACACAGTTATACATTTTATGTACCAAAAAAGAGAAATGATGGATCTTTGCCTCTTAATTCTAATTATTTAAAAAAAAAGTAAAAAGTGACATACTGTATTTTTCAGTTAACAAGTCTAATCGTGTCTTATATAGGTTACCCATTGCCAACCCTCCCCCCCCCCCTTTTAAAGAGTGTTTTGATTTTGGGTCAAACGAGCCATTTTTAAACAAGGCGAAAATGGGTCAGGCCGGGTCGGGTCAGGTTCAGTTCGGTTAAGGTTGGCCCACAAACACATTTGTCCATATTTATTTTTGTATGACTAAATCCCTAGACTTTTATAACTTAGCGGAATTTTTTAAAATAATTTGTTGAGACTTAATCATGAAAAATGATTTTTATTAAATTTGGTCTAGGGATTTAATCATAAAGAAAAAGACTTTTCTTTGATATAATTAATTAATTATTAGGGTGGTGGTTATAAAGTTAAATTGGAATTTTGATCATGCAAAAATAAAGTCCATAGTTTTTGGTGCACTAAATATGTGTGAACATGTATACAGTTAATATCATAACATGATATTTTATTCCAAATAAAACAAGTGGAGAGTTTCTAAATTCTACTAATTAGACTACGCTTTACACAGGGCGGATCCAAGGGGGGTTTCTGGGTTTCGGTTTGGAAAAAGTTGAAAATTTTAGTGGAAAAAATTTAAAAATTAGTGAAAATCAGTGAAAATATACGAAAGGAACCCCTGGAAATTGTTTCTAGATACGTCACTGGCTTTACATACACTTTCAGCCCATTTGACCTATTACTTTTATAGCCCGTTTTTGTTTATCTGTTTTACCTGATTACTTGCTTAATCTGCTATCAATGACACTCTATCGAATTAGCCTGTTTTATATAACATGTTACCTAGAGGTCAAAATGCACATTCTCTAATTAAGTCTCTCTATATACTGCATGCAGGTAATTTAAAACGAAGGCACAGTCCAGGCTGCATTAGCTAGACTCTTAAAGAGAAGGGTAATATAGGAATTTCAAAGAAAAAAATGGTGTACAGAAGATGTTGTGGGATCCCTATAGAACTATTAATATACTCACTAATACATAATAAATGTGTCATAAATGAATAAATAAAAAAAAATTCCAAGGCATTTGTTTATGTTCTAATGTAATTAAAAAAATATGTCAATTAAGTAGAGAATCATTTGTAAATGAATAGTGTGGAACCATTATTTATGGTAACTATGTAACGATAGATCGAAGTTACTTTCGAGACGTTTATCTCCTATAGTAAAAGTTAAAAAAAACCTTATTGATCTTATGTTTTCTTGTATATGGTATAAAGTACTTAACGTAGAGATGATAATTTTGACTCGTATTTCTAAAAGTGGTCTGATTTGGCAATTTGGGTTGTAATTAGTCTATGTCGGTCATGTTTTTAAACTTGGGAAAATGGATTTTAATACTTCCAACTATAGCCTATTGGCGGATAATACTCACAACTTTCACTTTGGCCAATAACACTTCAAACTTTCAACTTATTGTCTTTCATCACTCCCAGACTTAACGATGTTAGTTTTTATCCTACGTGGCTAACAGAAGCTGACGTGGCATTGCTTACGTGTAAAAACCAAAACTTCTATGTGGCCAAAATATAAAAACCAAAACTTAAGGGGCATTTTTGATAATAAACTTTCAACTTATAAATCTCACCCCCCCCCCCCCCCCCCCCCACCCCCTTTCCCCTTCTTCTGGTTACAGGGCCCAGACCGTCATAATGTGTAGCTCTTGAGGACGATCTTGATTTATTGTCTTCATCAGATTCAAACATGATATTTTCCAAATCACCCAGCATGTCTTCCGACTCAGATTCTTCTTCGTCTCTTTTGTTAAACCTTCCACCATTCGCAGGTCTTTCATTTTTACCATTATTCCATCTTTTGACTTTAGGAACATCATAAAAAGAAGGGGAAAGGGGGGGGGGGGGGGGGGGGGGTTGGTTGGGTGGATTTATAAGTTTTAAAAAATAATATTAATAATTTTTTAATGTGTAATAATAATAACAAAAAGTTTCAAAAATGTCCCAAAGTTTTGGTTTTTACATTTTTGTCACGAAGACTAACCAAGTTAGACCTCCGTTAGTTTGGGAGTGATGGAAGAAAATAAGTTGAAAGTTGAGAGTACTATTGGCCAAAGTGAAAGTTCGGAGTGATATCCGCCAACAGGCGATAGTTGCGAGTATTAAAATCCAATTTACCTTTAGACTTGGATAAAAAATAAAACATGTCACATAGGTCAAAGTCACCTGGAGTGTTTTAATGCGTTTAAAACCTCCTAAATTGCATTATTAGAAAAATTGAATATTGTTTATTAGTGTACGTGTGAATTAATGTTATACACTAAATATATTAAAAACGGTGTTAGTTAAAAGACTACATGTTTTAACCCCTTATATAACAAGCCAGATCCGTTGATTTGCCACATCTTAATCTATGCTTTGACAAAACGTAAATAGACAAAAGGACCTCAAAATTTCAACAAGAGAAATAGTTAATGATGTTTTCAAATTGACCTCAAAACTTCAATCATGAGTGGAGGGAATATAAGTTACACCTTTGATGGATAAATAGTTAATCAGTGTACAGATTTATAGTATGTTGTGGACATCTAATAATGGGTTATAATAATATAATCACTAATAACTAATGCTTAAGTAATTACTATTTAAAATATATTTTTATAAGAGTTTATATTACCAACTTTGATGATGCTTGCACTATGGTCACACCTACCCTATCACTATCAAGTCAAATTAGCCCTTGAATGCATTAAGTGTTTTTATATGAGATCTTGTAATGCAGGGAGGGTTCCATTTCAGCATGGGTGGACCTTAAGTGCCTCCCACTTTTGGGTGCTAAAGTGATACACATATTCATTCACACATACACACATGACATGTATATATATATAGAGAGAGAGAAACATCCGATTTTAAATTTTATTAAAAATAACGAGAAACATAAGTAACCACTATAAATAAAATTTTATATGTGGTATATAAGCAAAAAGAATATTAAGAGTATCATAGGTCTTCTCCTTTCCACATCCTTACGTTTCCTTAAAATTTAGGCAACGCTCAAGTCTTAGTAATTATGTCGTCGCTCTCTCTCACAAACATGAGGGCATCACCAGTGGCGAAGCTTGGTTTCGGAATCGGTGGGGGCCGGATTCAATTTTTTCGATCGGTAGTGGCAAATCGGTGGGGGCCGGACTCAACCCAGACTCAATTTACCTATAAAAATTGCAAATTTTTACCACTACGCCAGAAAACATGGGGGCCAATACCACCCCTGGCCCTTCTTATCCTTCGCCTCTGGGCATCACCACAACCATGAGGCATATAAGAAATACGTACAATCGTTACATGTAGTCTTTTAACTAATACCGTTTTTATTTTAAGTCATAAGGATATCAAACTTTGTCACTTTGGTTTACTTTCAAATTTCTATGAATAGTTAAAACAAGATTAAAATATATTTTTATTTTAAGTGTTACACCACATGACTAATTTAAAATGTAAACACACACGTATACATGTGTGTTATTTTAAAACAGAGACCACACTTTCTTTCATGTCCGTTGATTTGAGAGAGTGGGGGAACTTGAGAGCCAATAATTGTTTTTATGATTAAATTTGAATGCAAGGGAGTTGTGGGGTTTATATCAAGCCATCTAAGCAGAGGTGGTCAACAAAATTTCTCACTAATAATTTTCAACAATTGGAATTACCACTTTGTGTTTTTAAATATAAACAATCAACATATATTTGCACAAAAGCAAAAGTAAATAAATTAAATTGGAAAACGTATTATTCTAATATATATTTTTATTTCATATTGTTGGATATAATTATTATTGTTAGGAATATCGGATTTAATTTTTATTTCCTATTGTTGGATATTATTATTATTGTTAGGAATATAGGATTTAAATAATCTCAATTGTTGACTACTGGCCGTCTCTAGTATCACATTCAAAAATCACTGCCGGTGATCCCACCTTTCAAAATATTTTCTTTCAGTGGTCCCATACGGACTAAAATTAACTCAATTAGTTTTTGTTGGCGTGGACTGCCACATAAGCAATCAACGTCATCAAAACTTGGCCACATAAGTAGTCCATGTCAGCAAAAACTAACCAATTAACTTTTAGTTACTATGAGACAACTAACGAAAAATAAGTTAAAAGGTGGAACCGACATCAGTAATTTTCGAATATAAGATTGGTGGCGGCTTCGATATTTGTGATTATTTAAATCCAATATTTCTTATTGTTATTATCAAACTATACATGATACAATGCCATCTATACAATACAACCTCCTCTCCTTCTTGCCTACCACCCCTATCACTATCATTATGACAAAACTTTTATGACTTCTTTAATAAACAAGTAAACAATCAACAATCATCACTCGTAATCTCTTTAATTCTATAGACCACCCCATCACGAGCATCTCTGTCATCCTATACACCATCACCCATTACAACCATTTAGCGACTTCCCTAAAGCAAAAAAAATACGATATCATAAATAATCGCTCATCTATATCTAATCTATATAAACATCATTAAATTTTATGTATCAATTAATAATATAAAAATAAGTTTATTACAACATAAACAAAATTTTTCAAAGTTACAAACAACTGGTTTTGGTAACGTTTAAAGGTAAAGTTGAAATCAAATTTTAAAAAACTAGTGTAGTAATGTTCAATAATTTCGTGAATAATTCGTTTTATTTATTGGACTAATAGTCTAATATGCTCTAAGTCTAAAGTCTAAAAGCCTCTTAGGCCTAAGATTTCATTTAATGTTACTCATTGGGCTTCTTCAAGTATACATGAAGCCTGTAATACCTCCTATAACGAAAACAAAAAGGCCCAAGTAGAATGTCACTAAAAATATTACCACCTTCCTGCATTACAAACAATTAAAACCCTTAAATCCATGACTAGAAATACAAAGTATTATTTTTTTTAAGGAAGGATTCTACTATTCTATTCTATTGATTTTGGATTTAAAGGGCTGAGATTAGTTTGATGAAAAAAAATGAATATTAAATTAAGGGAATGACATGAAAGAAAAAGTCGCATTTGTTAACTTTTCTCTCTACATATATCAATTCCTCATCATTATAAAACATAAAACGTCTATAATTTCTCCATACAATATTTTTTAAAAAAAAATTCATCATAATAACGAGTGTTTTTTTCTTTAATATGAGTATAAAATTACTATATGAAAATTCGAATAAATACGTGTTAACTAGGATTTGTTTTATAACTTCATTGTGTCTTTTGCTCATCAATTGTGATTTCCTGATTCGGTATGTAAGGTGTTGAGATGGTGGTCTTTGTTTTGTTTTGTTCTGTCTTGTATGCTCTTTCGGTCTGTTGTTTGTCTATTTTGTTTCTTGATGATTGTAATTATAGTGCTAACCTCTTGTTAGTTTGGTGAAATAAAAGTTTGTTTTCCCTTAAAAAAAACTAGGGGTTTGTGCGTTGCGACGATCATTCAACTATCATTGCCCCTCGTTACCACTGTCACTGTCACATACGTTGTGACCACTGTAACTACGACCGTGTACAACATCACTAACGTATACTGTTACCCCAGATAATCATTACCACAACATCACCGTCCCTATTGGATCTCTTACAAGAGACGCCAGAACCTATTCGCATCTACAACCGTCACCACACCATGTGAACCCATATCTAGTTCCCCATCTTCGTACCCAAACCACCGATGTTATCACCGTCTTACCCGGTAACACCATCAATCATGGGAACCTAATGTCGTCGTCTGGTTGGCATCATCTAAAGCTGTATCACCGTCGTTATCGTCAGAATACCATCGTCTCCTTAACAAGATGGTTGGCTAAAGGCCATCGTCCACGTTTCATCTTCGTCGGTGTACACCCCCCCCCCCCCCCCCGATTCTTTCTGAAAAGTTACAACTACATGTGTGCTATGTAGTGTATTTTGAGTTTTGAATGAAGCAATGACATTTTTGTAGATAAGATTGAAATAAGGAGTAATTTATATAATATGCTTATTATTATATATAAACTAGCTTATACCCCGGGAGCGTCCCGGGTTGAGAAATCTAAGTAAAGTGAATATTATTATTATTATTATTATTATTATTATTATTATTATTACTATTATTTTAAACAAATCTCTGCCATAAGTTATCATATTCTAATATAAAAAAGGGTAATTGGGTCGGGTATCACCTAATCCCAGACCCGACCCAAACCCACAATTTTTTTTAAACTAATTCCAAACCTAACACAATACCTGTCGGGTTACAAAAAATAGTCGTTTTTTTCTCCGTTTTTTATATAGCACTATGGTACTCGTTGGAAAGATAATAAAACACTCGTGAATTTGGTGTAATTTTTTTTCTTTAAAAAATCTCGTATATAAAAGATATTAACGTTTAAAAGTTATGAGAGGAAACATGAGAGAGAAAATAATAATGTTTTAATATTTACATTTAGTAGATTAGGTATTTAATAGATTATGTTAAATCATATTTAAAACATATTTATTTCTTTTTTTTAATTGGTCTAGAGTTGCCACATCACATCTTATGTGGCATCTCTTAAAAGAAAGATTGCATAATATTATGACATGTCATTAAAAATGTTTTTGTTTATTATATATATAGATAGATATAGATGATTTAAAGTTGAAAAGGGCAATTTATTTAAAACAGTTGTTAAACTATTAGTTTGAGTTAAAAGGGGTAAAGAAATGGGAGTAATAAATTAGTCGTTAAAAAACTAATATTTTAAGTATTTTCGTGATATTTGGGGACATTGACTATTTAGACTTAAATGCAATTAATGACGATGTTGACATGCATCACCTTTTATGGTGTCGTATACCTTCACATAAAAAACGAAAAAAAAGAAAAAGAAAATCATAGCAAGATATTAATATTTAGTCCAACACTTGTAGCTCAGTTGGTTGAGAGCCTAAAATTTTCTATGGAAGACTTGGGTTCAATTCTCACTAGCTACATTTGGAGGAAATTGGTGGAAGGGAAATGAGGGATGACCCGGCCATTGGCTTGGGTTCGAGTCTTGATCCCGACGGGTTTTACCGATTATTTCACTGTCGTGTTTTCGGGCGGGTGAGTGATCGAGTTTTCCCGAGAATTGGTGACAATTGGTGGCCCGGGTACTCTCGAGTACCTGATTCGCAAAAGGGTGCCCGAGAGTGCTCGGAAATTGATTCCTTGGCCGTTAAAAAAAAGAGATTAATATTTAGACCACGGGGAGTGGAGGGAGGGAAAGAGGGGCATGAAGTGCCATAAATATTTGTGTGTTAAAGTTTAAGAAAAAGGTGGCCAATCAAAAAATTCCAACTCAACCTCAAGCCCCCTGTGATACTTAATTCGAAAACACTTTTTTTGATTATGCATTCATTATCTTCTCTACTTGTTTGCATTTTCTATTGTCATAAACCTACTAATCAATTACGGTATTATTAGCAATAATAGTTATGAATTTATGATGTCAATGATACTTATGATAATGGATTAAAGAAGAAATAAACACAATGAGGATATACTTGGTGGCCCAATGGTAGGAACACCTAAGGGGGGTCATGGGTTTAAGTCTTACAAGGAGTGAAATTTGCCGTTCAAAAAAAAAAAAAAAAAAAAAAAAAAAACAAACTTGTGTCGATTTCAGATTTCATGCCACTTTTGGAATTATCATAATACTAAATCATTTCACATGTCAGTCACGCCCCCCATGATTTATGACACGTACCCCCATACCCCTCAAAAATTTCCACTTTGTAATTATGCCCCTCAATCAATTTTTTTCACCTTTACAGTCACAGATAGTCCATATTGATGCTTTTGTACGCTATCTATTTTAGCTTCTCACAAAATCTAAATTTTGACCCCTTACTTTACACACACCTTAAAAACACATTACATGGTTTATGGCTACAAATATGTCCTAGTTAATTATCGATATTTTGTGAGCTAAAAGCTTAACAAGTTACAGGGTCGGCCCTGAAAATTCAGGTGCTCGGGCCGAGATGCAAAAATTGTGCCCCTTAACTTTAGTTTCAGGCTTTAACGAAATAAATAATGTAAACTATTTTTTTAAGCTACGATTAAAATAATATCAAATTGATGGATCAAATTTTATTTCCAACTTAGGTTGTAGTTTAACGGTAGAATAAACTAACCCTCTTAGGGAAGGTTGGGAGTTCGAATCCCATAAAAGGGTGAAAATTGGCAATTTTTTTTTTTTTTTTTGTTTCATAACAAAAATAAAAGTTAAAAAGGAAGTCAAAACTAACTGGTAAAAAACAAAAATAAATAAGTGTGAGCCATTTTCATTTCATCTTCTTGATTC
The DNA here is from genome assembly GCA_028751855.1 of Ambrosia trifida. Taxonomy (NCBI): domain Eukaryota; kingdom Viridiplantae; phylum Streptophyta; class Magnoliopsida; order Asterales; family Asteraceae; genus Ambrosia; species Ambrosia trifida. Next base: position 132,811,936 of record CM054129.1, read on the forward strand.
TTTCTAATCCTACACTCATTAATAAACAATCATTTTTTTTTTCTCAAACCATTTCATTTTCTTCTTTAATTCTTAACCTCTCTCAACATTTCTTTACCTTTTGTTTTATATAAACGACCATTCTCTTTGATTAATATTTGATTAACAATTTTGGGGCTCAAACATACAAAAATCCATCGAATTAAGGACATCACTGTTAAGAAAACTTGGATTGTCGGAGAGTCAATGTGCCCCCTAGAAATTGGGTCCGAGCCAGGAGTCCTCCTCGCACCCCTTAAAGGTCGGCCCTGACGAGTTAGCTGTAAAAAAAAACCATTTTTTGGTATTTTTACATTATAGGTTATAGGACTCGCACCCCTTAAGGGCCGGCCCTGACGAGTTAGCAGTAAAAAAACCATTTTTTGGTATTTTTACATTATAGGTTATACTTTATAGCATGACTCAAACTGGGTTATATTTGGTCATAATGGGTCCAAACGTGCAATATCTTTGTGACTTGACAGTGGACCCCCTCAAACTGGGATTATTGTCGCAAAATTGCATTATTGTATGTAGAGTGAATGGTTAGTTATTTATTACATATAGATTAGAAAAGATGTCTAGTCCTCAATAAGATTCAAGCCCCATAGAATACAAATGTGTAGATGTAGCTCCAAAAGTAGAGTGTATGATTTAACACATAAAAAAAAAATTAAACTAAGGACCAAACACAAAAACAAAAAAACAAAAAACAAAACCATATCAGAGGAGAAAACAGCCTGAAAATCAAAACAACACTCTTTTCTGTCACTCATCTTATAACCATCTAAAAAACAAGTTTTCGGCGAGTCCTAGAGAACACACATTCCCCCGAAAGTTCAACAAAATCTCCAATCGCTTCGCTTACCAAATCCTTGAATATCAATCTCTCGACGTCCAATATTACTTCGTATGTCTCTATCGGATAATCATCCCAATCCTTAATTTCAACCTCTTTCTTTAGAACACCATTAATTAGCTCCAATAGATCAATTCCATCACCATAACTTATAACCATCTCTCGAATCTTCGTAAACTCATTCCAAATCTGTTTAACCAAAGTTTGAGAGACACTAATCGACGCCTTCCAAGGCGGTAATTGTCTATTTCTATCCATCATTTCACTTATCACGTCGAAAACAAGCTTTCTATAGCATTTTGTGCTTTTAAATACGTCTGATGTGTTTTCATAGTCGTGCAATTGTTTCTCGATAGAAAAGAAGACGTTGGGATCATCTCGAAGGTGTTGCGTTGCGCGCAATATCTTCGAGATGTAAAGGAAATCAGAGTCATCTGATATTAATTCTTCGTGTTCATTGTGTTGTGTTTGTTTGTGTTCATTATGTTGTGTCGGTGAGATGTGAGTGGTCCAATTGTCCTCATCGAAATCAACGGCTGGAGATGCTGATTTCCATACAGTAAAAAAAAAAAATAAACAATATCAGAATCCGTACATGGTTTTCCATCATAGATTATTTGTTGAAAAGAGTGAAAGACTTCTTGTCGACTATTTTTGTCACATGAGTTCGATCATTATTTTATAAATTAATTAGTAAAATAATCATAATTAAACAATTCACTATAGAGTTGTTGCTAAACATACTTTTTCTTATGAAAAAAAATTAAACTAGATACACGTTTAATGACCAATTGAGGGGTATAATAGTCCTTTTACCCACAAACTAACAGAAAACCTAACGGACGTTAAACTGATTATGCGTTTTTGCTGCAGTAAGGGTTGCATTTTGGTAGCCTAAAAATCCATTTCAAAACTCAACCCCAAACACTAATAACTGATTATTTGCGTTTTCAAAACGCAATAATTAAAAATCCGTTTCAAAGCTAAACCCCAACACCCTCTAAAATGACCGTTTTAATGATTTTCTCTTAATAAAAATGTTAATATACCATCAACATTAATTCGATTTCCGTGTCATTGTGAAAGGTCGGTTTTAAGACTATGCATTGTGGTTTAACATACCGTCCTGCCATGTCATTGGCACATAGACAATGAATTTTAACTAAACCACCTTTAACAATCACGTTTTTTTTAATTAAATAAAAAAATGTGTGATTGGTTGATTGCGAGTGGACAACCAAAAAAATAGATTGGTTGACTATGACCTTACCCCTCTCACGCCACGTGAAAGGGATGACATCTCGCGTTAACACCCAACCAACGCTATATTGAGGGGCGTTATTGGCTAACGCGGGCAGGGTCGCTAGCCCATAACGCAAAGTCTAAATGAAATCGACAAACCAGCTAAAAACAATGAAAACCTTTGAACTTGTCTCCATTTACAAGTCAAACTGTTTTCTAAGACTTGTATCGGAGATTATGACCATTTGACTAGTCAAGTGGTCATAATCTAGTACTTGAACCGATTGCGGTTCAGTTTTTGGTCCGAATTCGAAACATTAAATGTAAGTAGTTAAAACATTTACCAATTTTACACAAATCTATAAGTACTCATTATGACCCTAAACATGTAAGAATTTGTTTTGATGGCTTAAGGGCAGATATGATGTATTTATATTATTGACAGTGTCTTAATTTTAGTCAACTACTATAACCAACTGACAACTGTATCATGTGACCGTAATGAAGGTTTGTTTTATACTTTTTTAAGTTACCTTTGAATTCAATGCTGCATGAAGGAGACGACGACCCGTCCTTGTCAAATCCCGAGTCAAGAACCGACACCGGACTCGGTAAAACCGTGGCTGAACTCGGTGGTGACTCGGTGGCATTGTTCATCTCTGCTATGCTATGCAGCAGCTTACCACATCTCTCTAACAAAAGTTTTCCATCTCTGCAATCCTCCGTTTCGGATATCTGTAATTAGACAGTTATTTTTTTAGAACGACAACTCACACACTTTTTAATTTTACATTAAATTACATATTTTTTTATGACAGCTAAACACACATTGGTACCGCTAGACCAAAGGCCGTTTCAAATTAGAGAGTTAATAATGTACATTTGTATTTGCATACCTCTAAATCGGTTGTACAAGGCGATTTAACTATGCTTTCTGATAATGTATGGTGTCGCGGAGAGTTATTGGAGATCGAGTAATGAACAGATCCGGTTTTTTTAGGCGTAACTTTAGGAGAACCAATTGGTGAAGCTGTTGATGAATTGGATGATGCAATAAACCTGTTTTGGATATCAATGCTCAATGGTTTCCTTTTGATGATCGAGTTGCAACTTTTTAAGTTGCACTCGATTCTGTTAGGCGAAGCGGTTGCTGCTATTGCTGGAATCCGCAACCTCGGATGATCAACGGCTCCAGCCAGACGAGCGTCTGGCTGGAGCCGTTCATTTACAGATCTGTGTTGATCAACCTTTGAAGCTAACGATCTCCATTGTTTCAAGTGAGTGTTGCATTCGTTCGAATGCGAATTTGGATCATTGGTAGAATGTAGAAGACCTTTGAGTTGCAAAACTTCTAGAATTTGTTTCAATGCGTTTAAATCATTGAACTGTTCATCCATTCCTCTCTTCTTCAATCTCTTCTCCAACTCGTCATCCATCGTAAATGCCGTCGGGTTTTCAGACCGTCGGGGAGGCGTTCTAGAACACTCCGACATCAAATTACTCCCTTCATCTCTAACAATACGTTCCACATTGTGACTATTTAATTGATTTGGCAGCTTGACTTGAAAATTGTTTCCGTCTATGTACTTCGAGTGAACCGGGTCTCTCCAGACCCGAGACTCGGAACCCGACCTTGGTAGCTCAGGTGTTGTCTTTACCATTTGTTGATTGTATGACGTCAGAGATTCAAGCCCCATGAGTCTCGCCACCACACTAGGAGACCGACATTGGTAGTTATATCCAACAACTTTATGTATGCTTTCAATCTCCTTACTGCATGGAGATTGATCTGGCTTTTCGAGTTCTTTAGAGAACTCGTCTGATGCACCGGAACTCACAGGTTCCGGTGCGTCACCGACGCTCTGCAAAACAGTTTTATATTTTCGTTAGTTTGATAAATACTTTAGTCATTACTAAAACTTGTTTTTGTTTGGTTGACTTTTAACTGGGAAGTTTTAGAAACATGCTGACCGATTAAAACGCTACGTTTTTAATGGCTTAGCACAAGGTTGTCAAACATTGGCGGCAGTGGCGAAGCTTGACCCGAAGGTTCGGGGGGTCGGAAGTCACTAGTTTCGGGGGATCGAAAATCTGTTTCGGGGGGTCGAAACCTTATATTTTCAAAATTTTCTATACGAATACTATATAATCGGAACTTCTGCGCGAAAATCCGGGGGGTCGGCCGCCCCTCCCCGCCCTTACTATGCTCCGCCAATGATTGGCGGGGCGATGCTTAGTTGGGGCGGGAGGGGCGGCCGACCCCTCCAAATTTTCGCGCAGAAGTTCCGATTATATAGTATTCGTATAAATTTCTTTGGAAATATAGGGTTTCGACCCCCCGAAACTGGTTTTCGACTCCCGACACTAGTGACTTCCGACCCCCGAACCTTCGGGTCAAGCTTCGCCACTACATTGCAATAGATAAAGAAATCTTACATTGGAAAGAGGGATGCGTTTGCTGGAACGGATGCGTTTTCTAGCAAGAATCTGTTGCCGATCAAACATATGAAGAAAACTAGACATGCAACCGATCTGTTTCTGCATGCGTTTATCTCCATTGTGTCGGTGAACGAGCTCGGCCATTGTTTTTTGGACGAGCTCAGATCACCGTCTGGTAAAATGTAGTACTCCGTCAGTTAAACAAACATGGAGAATCTTTATTGTTTCTTTAAGCATAGTATTCCTTTCTCAAGGTTTGTTCCATGACTATTTGGGAGCTTTTATCTGCAAAACTCTTGTGGAGAGACGGAGAAGTGGGGTAGCCTTCTGATACGGTCAGTTGTATTGTATGTCACTAATTTAATCACATATTGAATTATTATTATGGCATTAAAAATCTAACAAATATATATACATAAAGTTCTAATGTCAATAAATTTATAAGGTTTTTTTATTCTATAAATTTTAGAATATTTTATTTAAGAACATTGGTGATTACTCCGAGCTGAATTTTAGCTTAAGTAGATTAGTAGAGCCTAAGTTTGAGATGTAATCCTTTTAAGTTTTAAATTTAAATCTTGAGTTCAACTATTCGTAAGACCACCCGTAGTGGTGTTCAAATTGAGCGTTTTTTTGCCCAATGACGCCTCCAAAAACATCCCATAACGACAGAACACTGCCCCCGGGTTTGATTGGCGTGTTTTTTTTAACGCCGTTTTGAACCCTCCTTTTTATTGGGGCAATCAAATAAATCCAGGTGAACGGGCGTTATATTCCCCCACCACTACGTTCGGTCTAAGTGATTTTTCAAACTTGTAATTGATTTTCGTTTCCTCATTTATTATTTTTAAATTGTTTAATTATTTTACATGTTTCATTTATGCAATTAATTTTGTTTGACTAACTTTAATGTGCCCATACTTATGCTATCCATGATGAGATGAGATGGAGGGTATCCTTAATTAAAGGCCCATTAAATTGCTTCCAAAACAATAGATGTCCTACTGCAAGGATATATTAAGATGCTTATATGATTGAAGGCCCATGAAGATAAAATTGAGGTTTTTAAGGATCTGTAACGATATGATGTGACAGCTGACTAGACAATTAAGGGCACCATTAGCATTGTAGATAGTCTAATACCATAGAACATAATGTGCATTATTTTATCTTTCATTTATAATAAGCACGGCCTTGAGGCTTTTACTACACTAGTAGGGAACCCGCGCTTCGCAACGGGCTAAGACACATAATGGTTATTTCCTTTCAAATTATAAAATGTAATATACATAAAGTTATAAAACAATAAGTTTTCATTTCTTTTTAAATTATAACTGGTCACATGCTATAATGTCTTGCTAAGAATCGTAGTAATCTAAAGATACGTTTACATGAGATCAAATTTTATGAAATGTTATGGTTTACGCATTTTCTGTATTCAAAATTCTTGTGATTTTTCATGCACCAAATAATTGAATTTGTCTATAAAGTTTTGTATTTACTAACTAACCACACACTTATGATCATTATAGTGCCATAGGCTGATATAAGATATGTGATTGCAATCACGCTTGCTTATGATAAAATATTATTCCAAGTTGTTGTGAAACTAACTGCAAATTGTATCAAACTTCATAAATCACACCAGGGGCGGATGTAAAGGTAGGTAGGTTAAGGGTAGCTCGCTCTATCCCTCAACTTTATGGTCGCGGTGTAAAATTAATGCAAATTTTTCTTCTCCATTTTTAGTATATGGATACCCTTAACAAAGATTAAGATACCCCTATGTCTAAAATCAAATTTTCGCTAACTCTAAACTTTTTTCTAGATCCGCCACGATTCACCTTTTTATTTACATTTGATAAAAAGAAATAATTTTCCAATGTAAATTAATTCTAGAGCACATAATACTTTCCTAAATTAATCACAAGTTTGCAATTTGTGAAAATAATTGATTTAATCATACTAACTTTCTTGAATAAAACATATAGTTTAGCCATATTTAATCTTCCAGATGGGTTTATTTACAAAATATTCATTTAAACTAAAAGAATCAAAACGAATATTTTAATCATATTTAATCTTCTAGATGAGTTTATTTAACAAACATTTATTCAAACAAATTAGATACATGTCTTTGTCATATCGAGTGGGGCGAGAAGAAAAGAAAAAACAGTGGGCTCGAGCCATATAATATTTAAAATCGATTTAACACCATACTTTAAAATTTGGTTACTCCTAGTTATCCAACAGGTATTCAGAAACCTAATCCTACCAAGTGCAGTAATCAATTATCTTTACAATTAAATCAACGGTTAATTGAAGATAAAAAAGTACCTTCTTAAGACAAGCACCGGTCACATATAGAAGCTACAACACATAAAACCAAGGTGACAATGTTATTCAATGATTTTGTGAAAGGTCGGGATGGCAGTAGGTGACGACGACAACAACTTACAATGTAACACAAAAAATCAGAGTAAGGATCTAGTGTTGGCGGCGGGTCGCTGGTGAGGCCGATGATTTTGAAGCTTTCAGTGTGGTGGTGGTTTATTGGTAACACCAGTCAGATATATATGTTTTCATCTCTCTCATTTTTTTCAAATTTTGTTTCTCTCCATTCCCTCTTTGCTCTCCTCTCTCAAACTAGATATGTTACAAAAACCTATCTAAAAACCAGATCTACAACAAAAAACGGTGGTTATGGTTCGTGATGACACACCACATCCGTCTAGCTCGAAGGTTGTACGTGGAAGACGATCACGAACCCAGATGCCTTACCACCATCAACCACCCAGACCACCGTCCATCACCGTTAACCACCATCATCATCATCTACAACAACCATTATCATCATCGTCGAACGTCACCACCACAGTCGTTCCATTCATCGAACAACCACAACATCGAAACAACCACCACTGACATCATCATCGAAGCCCACCACAGAACCATTCACCACCATCGTCATCGTCCATGTCACCACAACCGTTTAGTTTTTTTATAGGTTTATTTAGGTTTTAATTTGAAATAATTGGGGGGGGGGGTTTGTTTCAACCGATTTAGGTTTTAATTTGAAATAATTGATTTTATTGATTTAGGTTTCTTTAATTCCTAAAAAAGATTAAATCTTTCACTTTTATTGTCTTATGTATGAGCCTATCAACCTAAAACATTCACTGGTTTAAAGATTCATTTGTTCTCATATATTGGGTATTATATATTATTTTCATTACAATCTCATAGCGGATATCAAATAACCTTTGTTCATATGTTAAAAAAATGGTGAATTTTGTGTTTCATATTAAACTCTCAATCTTTAGTTAACTCTTACATAAGTTAGACCTATGAGTCTCAATGTTAGTTACATATGTTATTGAATTGTTTTATATTATTTCATGCATAAGTAGTAAGTATTATTATTTCTATAGCTTTTGAAAAAATATATATGTTTTTTTGTTATAATATATATAATTTGTTTCGTATATTACACTAGAAATAAGTTGCATATGCGTATGTTACACATCTATACAGTTTTATGACCTTCCTAGTAGTAAGTGGGAATTGTTATTTTGGGTTTAGAATTATGGGAATTGTTTTTTTTTTTTTTTTGGGTTACGATTCAGGTTTGTTATTGTTTTTGGGTTTGTTATTGATTCATGTTTGTTATTGTTTTTTGGGTTTTGGTGTTGGTTATTTTTTTTTTTTGTGGTTAAATTGAAGAAATTGAATTGAATTATGGAAATGGTACATATTTGTTAATTCTACGGGTTTTTTTAAGATTGTATGTTGCATCTGTTACACATGTTACTTTCAACACCAGTTGCATATATTAATTAAACAGAAGTCACTAATCATGTTTACACGTAGGTCTACATATTAATTAACCTTTTTTTTTTGATGATTTTGTTTTCTTTTTGCAGATGGACATATTTTTTGCATTAAAGATGAAGATGATTACCAAGAATGAAATATAGACAAGTTTTTTTTTATTATGATAGTTTTTTAGCATTTGTTGATTGTAATGACCGTTTTTATTGTTTTTAGCATTTGTTTCATATGTTATTATTGTTTGTCATATGTAGGAAACATTCTTGTGTACGTTTGAATGTTTGATCTGTAATGTTTTTAATTGAATTATACATTCTATGTGTTTTATAACAACTCTAACATATGTAACAATATGTCTGATACTTGTTATCAATTTTAACGTATGCAACAAGACATTACACATGAGGTCAGGTTTGTATCACGGTCTTAACGTATGTAAGAATAGGTCTTTAACGTGTGTAACAAAACGTCTCTAACATATGCAACAGTGTGTCTGATTTTTCTTAAGAGAATGTGCAAAAAGTAAGAGAGCGAGATGATGTAATGGGTGTCAAGTCAACTTTTGAAATATGCTTTTCAAAAAAGCCAAATGACCTTATTGCCCTTATTGTCCTTTTTCACCCTCTCTCACCTATGTAATTTAAATCAAAATTCTCAAAAAAAGAAAAAAAAAGAAAAAGAAATGATGGCCATTGATGATGTTGAATGGATGGCTAGGATAGGGTTTGCAAAGTTTCTTCAATTTCATAATCTTTCCATTCTAACATTCCCCACACGATAAGTAACTATGTAGGTGGTACTTTTATCTTGGGTCTGAAACCTATCTCACTTTAAATGTTGAGTTAGCCTCACTTCACTTTCACTTTCTACTAGTGGCAATGCCCGCGCGTTGCCGCGGGTACATAAATTTACCGATAGATAACGATTTGTTACAAAAAAATTGAAGAAGCATGTGATGGAATGCTTAATTTGGGATGAGAAGCCACAAAAATAATGTAGTAAATTTAACAACTAAAAGTCTGTATGTTGATATTAACAAAATGCATATGAAATAACGTAGTGCTTTCAAGGATACAGTAGCAGTTGGATCTACATGAGGATCGTGGGCTTAAGCAAAAGTTTTGTACTAAAATGTTTGGAATCTTCAAAATAATCATAAAAAAAGCATCTTAAAGCGAGCTTTCCAAATGACAGGTTGTATGGCAACTCTAGCATCCTGCATGACATCCAAATGTGATAATTAGAACCAAAACCTAAGTCAATTTAAATTCAAAATAAAAAAAATCATATAAACATATAAATATATAATGGCACATCTTCATTACAAACAAATTATTGTTACTCTTAGAATCAAACGAACACATTATAAAATGAGGGAGTTAAGCACCACTGAAGAAATTGAAATTGAATTGAAATCGAATTAAGCAAATTTCTCACTACATTCATAGTAAACTTGTGGTTTGAAATAAGAATGGCCTCACGATCTTCACCTCGTATAACTGTAGGTGACCACCACCTAACATGATGAACATACAAATAAGGGTAAACAGCATCAGAACGCATCATGTTGATAAATATTAGTTATACAGTATATGCAAATTTTATCTTGTATAATATTGTTGAATTGTTTAATGCTCACTTCAAATACAACCGTAAAAGAACAAGTCACAGACCTCTACAGTTCCAGAAACTTCATAGCCTCCTATCTTTACTTTAATCCACTCATGCGAGACAAATGGACAGGTGGCATGAATCATAACACTTGAGACAAAGTTTATGAATATCTACATATACAGATAACTTGGATAAGTAAAACTTCATACATGAATGACATGCTGACATGCAAGATATGTATTGTGAAACACGCCTCACGGCCAGCAAGTGTCAACAAGACCGTCCCAAGACCATGTGCAGGCAGCCATTTCCGGGTAGAAAAACCTAGCAACTCCATGAAAAGGGACACAACAGCAACCCAAACTGCAGTGTATACGGATTTGCAAGCAAATTGGAATCCCGTCTTCTAACCCCACAACAAATTTAAAAAAAAAAAAACAAGAAAATAAAAACTAACAAACCTTAGAAAAAAACAATGTTATGGAACATACATTTCTTGTATCGGTAGCATCATTGGTCTCCGTGAAAAAGCTTTGTGTTTGTCGAATTGCACTATATTAACAATTACAACAAAGGATTAGTTATAACTTACAAGAAAGCCAAAGGGTTTATAGTGGGTGGCGGTGTTAATGTTCTACAGAGAAGTAAAGGTTAATTAAATGGGAGAATATAAAGTGAAAAATAGAGAACTCTTGAAGTTGCTCCATTGTTAATAATCATTAACAAATATTAGAAAAACAAGAAAATAAAAACTAATAAAGCTTAGAAAAAAACAATGTCATAGAACATACATTTCTTGTATTGGTAGCATCATTGGTCTCCGTGAAAAAGCTTTGTGTTTGTCGAATTGCACTTTATTAACAATTACAACAAAGGAATAGTTATAACTTACAAGAAAGCCAAAGGGTTTATAGTGGGTGGTGGTGTTAATGTTCTAGAGAGAAGTAAAGGTTAATTAAATGGGAGAATATAAAGTGAAAAATAGAGAAAGCTTTGTGTTTGTCGAATTGCACTTTATTAACAATTACAACAAAGGAATAGTTATAACTTACAAGAAAGCCAAAGGGTTTATAGTGGGTGGTGGTGTTAATGTTCTAGAGAGAAGTAAAGGTTAATTAAATGGGAGAATATAAAGTGAAAAATAGAGAACTCTTGAAGTTGCCCAATTGTTAATAACCATTAACAAATATTAAAAAACCAAGAAAATAAAAACTAATAAACCTTAGAAAAAAACATTTTTATGGAACATACATTTCTTGTATCGGTAGCATCATTGATCTCCGTGAAAAAGTTTTGTGTAAGTTGTTTCCTTGATCGTTCGTTTATTAAATTTAGTCTTGTCGCCCACTTAACTTGATTTTTTCGACGTCATTTCTTTTCCATTGGTTATATATACATACATACATCTAGTGTATCTGTTTTAAGAAGAAGCAATAATAATAAATAAAATAAAATAAAAGCAAAGAAGAAGGAACAACTGATTTTGGTGTATTTGTGAAGGAAGGGTAATTATGCCCAACCAAATTAATTAGAAAAAAAAAAAGAAACGATTTCAAACACGATCAACAGATTAACAGAAAACGCATCAAGTCCTCTAATTCAACAATCACAAAAAAAAAAAAAACCCAGATCAAATACACAACAAATCATAATTAAGTTGAACAACCTTGATATGAATCAAACGCATTTATTAATTATTTGAAAGCCAAAACAATAACAAACCTGAAATTAGGGAAATGCATGCACTCCGTAGTTTTGAATGAAGCTCTGCTTCCGATGGAAATAAAAAATTCGGTTTATCTCATCGTGGCCACACCAAAAAACTATAAGATGATTGATTGGACTGAAATGGGGAAGACAAAACGAAGGGCATTCAATTGGAGGTCATCAATTTAGAGGAATTGGATTGAAGTCATCAATTGAGGGAAGTTGAATGTGAGGAGTTAAACCCTATGAATTAATAAGAAGAACAACCTAAAGTGAAGGTGGAGGGTACTAAAGGAATAACATTTTACATGTTAACTAAAAACAAAATCTAAAATTACACTAATAGCCTTGTAAGTGTCTTAATTTACACCTAGATGACTAATTTACCCCTATCAAATAAGCTTTATTAAGTTGTATATGTAGCTACAAAATTTGTACCCATGTCAAAATTACAATCTTGTACATCACTCCTCCTTTATAATGTATTATAGATAAAAGACTTAACTCACACTAAGAACTCATTAAATTTTGGTCTATTTCTAGACTTTTCTCTTCCCCTTTCAACAACTCTCAACACATATATTCTATGCTTATGATTTATACATGTTGATAGTTACTACAATAAATAAGAATAGTCATGAAACCGGGCGAGTTGCTTATGAAGTTTAAACCTTTATTTTGGACCAGGACAACGAAAAACGAAACAACACCACCAACACAATTTCGAACCATACCTCTTGCGTGCAGACCCCCCAATTCCAACAACGTTTTCTCTTTTTTACCAACATGAAACTTAAAAATAAGTAACTATTTTAGTTATCTCTTATTAACTTCTCGTATATAAAAATAGCTACAAAATATTGTCTTATCTCTTATGTCTAGTTGAATAATAATAAAAAAATAATAATAATTAAACGTTTGACAAATTGACAAATGTCTTAATTGGGCATTGATATAAACCAAACGTTTGACGCGATTAGATTTGGTGTCACATGCATGGGTTCCATTTGGAGATTCTTACCCCTTCCACCAAGAATCTATTATTATATTTAAATTTAATCTTAAAATATAAGATTAACAAAGCTCTAAATCAAAATTTAATGGCTATATATATATATTAGCCTCAATTTTTTTTTTATTTTTTTTTAACAAAGTGTTGAAAGTTAAAACACATCCTCACAATAGGTTGACCCGCTTCTAAATTATCATGCGTATTCATAACGAGGAGGCAAGAACGAAAATAAGAAAATGGATTTTTCTACTAACAATAAAATATGTCTTGTTAATCACCCTTTGGTGGAGAGTTATCCTCGTCACCTTTCAATGTGGAGGTTATGGGTTGGAGTCTCACATAGAGCAAACTTATTCTTTGTTTAACTAGAGGTTTTATCACAATGAGCCTTTGGGTGGTGGGTTTCCTCTGGAATGGTGGCGTGGCGGGTCACCAGCGCTGTCTGTTTTCGCGGGCGAGGGTGGCCATTTTGCCATTGGGTTTATCCGGGTGACCGGACTTTTATTGGACGTTCAAAAAATTTAATGCTTTTTATGTGCCTTTTGAAAAAAAAAATTATTTTATGTTTTTTGCTCGAATAACAAGCGGGTTTGGTAAACGGGTTGAAAGGTGGTTTAACCGGGTTGGGTATTGCAGCAACCGGGTATGGGGTTGGAGACTTGGAGCTAATGGGCTAAGGTTGTTGGGCTGAAGAGGGTGTTGGTTTAGGCCGAAGCAGGTTGGGTTTGAGGGGGTTTGGTTTGGGTTTTAAAATTTTGTTTTTGAAAGGTTTTATTACTTTATATAATAAGTTTATAAACTTTATATATAAATTTTGTTTTTGATTACACTGTGTGCAAAGAACAAACTTTTATTAAAGAAAAAACAGAGAGTAAGGATCAATGGAGTACCAAATAAAATTGCTTTACTTGGTTTATATAATGTTATGTTTGCTTGAGTTAAAAGCAATAATGAGTGGTTTTATTGAAATAATTGAGAGTTAGAAGCAATTAAAGGGTTGTGACCGTTGCCTTTCATGTGATTTTTGTAACTCTTAACTGACTCATTACATGATGTATTTAATTATTACTATATGTCATAACCTTATTGTGACTTTTGTCATTTAAATTACTTATGAAATTTTGTGAGTATATATTTTTATTACAAAATTATTTTAATATAGTTGTGAATTTTGACATGCAAGTGTTATCAATTTTATTAATCATTTTGAATATAACCTTGAAACAATGAAATGCTAATAATAAAAGAGTTAATATGTAGATGCATATTAATTAGGATAAATAGTTGACAAGTCTACAATTGTTTTCAATATTCGTTCAGTTCCACAAAAAAAAAAAACAATAATAATTATTAGACTTTTGGATTTCTTTCATATTTATTAATGATTAGTTAGATTTACATCAACTTAAATATTCATGTAGAATGACAACTTTACCCTTTTACTAACTTCATTAAGTTGCTGTATCATAAGCATAAGATGTAGTATTTATTTAAATTGTGTTAGTATGATTCCCTCATATTTTATAATATATTATAGATATAGATAAAAGAAATTTATGCAAGTAGATATTAATCAAAGAACAAAGATGTTTTAAAAGCAAAAACTAGAATGAATTATGGTATTTCCCAGGTTGGCAAGTTCTTTGCTTAGACTACTGCAAGCTTGTGAATCTAAAAGAAAGTTCAGGGGTAACCCAAAATATTTGATTGGACCTATGCGTATCAGTATCACAATATTTGCTTAGGCCCATAGTGGCGAACCAGACTTTTAAAATGGGGTCATAGTGTAAATTTAATACACTCAAACGTATGCTTGTTCTTTTTATTTATTTATTTATTTTTTTATTTTTATGTTGATGTACTATGACCTCTATAACAAATTTAAGTTGCTACCGATAAGCAAGACATCTTTACCGATTAGTATTTATTTTGAGATTTTTTTATGAATATTAAGCTCAACATTATATCATAGTAAATAATTTATTAAATAGAAATGTTAATATATTAATTAAATACAATAAAAACGGTAGAGAACCAAAAAAAATTATTATTTTTAATATTAAAATCATACAAAACAAAAAATAAATTCAAACCGAAACTTATTTGTCGTGTTCCAAGTATCAAACCAGGTCCAAAAAAGAAGCCTTTTTATTGATTTTTTAATTGGGCCAATAAACTCTAAAAAGCCCAAAAAAATAGGGCCTAAACTCTATTTCTCACTTCTATGATCTTCCTTATCTAAGCATAACAGCAGCACCCCGTTTAACTACCCCGTTGCCCCGCTCACTACAAGAGAAAAAGATGATGGTCATGTTACGTTGTCTCTTCTAGTTTCTTTCCGCCACTGTGGATCCCGATACGTAAAACGGAGAAAAAATTGCACTAATTTTACACTCCACTGACAAAGTTGAGGGGTATACCCCTAACTAGGGATGAGCTCGGGACGGGATCGGTACCGAACCGATACCAATCCCGACAATACCGATACCGAAAAGTCCAAAAACCCAATACCGATCCCGATACCGAACACATACGGTACGGTACGGTATCGGTTCGGTATCGGTACGGTACCGGTATGGTATCGGTATTTTGCCTTAAAATACCGATACCGTACCGATCCCGTACCGATACCGATAATACCGAAACCGAAAATCCATAAATATGGATACCGATACCGATCCCGAAACCCTTCGGTTCGGTATCGGTTCGGTACGGTATCGGGATCGGGACGGGACGGGATCGGTATTCGGGCTTGAATGCTCATCCCTACCCCTAACCTCTACATGCATCCGCCCATGCATAAGTTTCTTGTCGTTTGTCTTGGATGTTGGATCATTCTATGAAGGAATAGTAAGAACTACAATGTAAAAATACAAAGTAAAGCATAATTTGGTTTAATTGTGTTTGAAGTGTGTAATGTTTATGAAATTGATTTGACAAGTCATTTTATAATATTCAATTTAATGTTTTGATATGCATGTACAAATGTACAATCATCTGTCTCATTTGAGTTGAAGAATACTCTTGTTTTTCTTTAGTTTAACTAACCATATATATGCAAAAAAGTAATTACACATTAATTTATATATAAAATGAAGTAACAATAACAATATTATGTATATTGTGGCTTGAATCTAAAATTCTAAATATGTTATATGTAAGGCAGTGAAGTAAGAAAATAACGTTTAGAGGTGCACCATCAATAATACATTAATTAATAACCTTCTTGTGATAAATTTAGAGAAAATTATTTAGCTAACTTTTTTATGAACAGTGAACAAGTATAGGCGTTCGGTCATTAATATTTGGCCTGGTTCTTCAAACATTGATATTGTCATTTATTTATTTTTTTGAACAAAAAAAATAAAAATAAAAAAAAAATAACCGGTTGTTACTTTGGACCAGATGTGGTCTTGAGGCTACAACCAATACTTGGAGGTTTTTGAGAATGTGAATATATTGTTGGTGGAAAGGGATACATCGTTTGTGCTTTGACTTTAGTTTTTTTAATAGTTTGACACCAAAAAATATTAGAATTACATAAGTTTTCATCGTTTTATCAAATCACGTTTTACTTAGGTAAGGGATATTGATATTATTAAGCTTGATTTAAAAGTTAGATACAATATTTTCATGTACCGGATTTTGTTTTATTTGTAAACCTAAGTGTTTTAAGGGAAAAAAAAGCATGCATTTCACCATCTAGTTTTTTTTGAAAGGTTGTATTTCAGCCACCTTGGCTAGAAAGCCACCTCTACCCAGGATCGAATTTTTTCCCATACGGGTTTTTCCTTTCAAACTCAATGGTTATTTTTTTGGTGGAAACGGAATCATACCTGAGACCCCGACCAGGAACCCAACAAATGTGGGGGTATACCTTCCCACCTCCGTTGCAACCACTTGGCTACAACATCATTGGTGTTTCACCATCTAGTAGTAACAGAAAGAGGATCTTAGGGGCTGTTTGGTTGATTAAGTGCTGAATCGTTAAGATGGTTTGAATGGTTAAGAGACTCTGAATAGTTAAGAGCTGAATTATTCAGCATCCCTTATTAGCTTAATGGTTCAGCACTTAATCATTCCATTCAGATGCTAAAACAAACAGTCTGAATGCTGAATGATTCAGACCTGAATGGTTAAAAGACTGATTAATAAGCTACCAAACAGCCCCTTACGCAAGTTTAAACCAGTAACTTAAAGAAATTTCGCTAATCTTTGTAAAGAACCAAATACTACTCTAATTAGATTACATATGACATCATGTACTGCGACCACCTTTAAACCTAGATAAGTCAATTTGTAGGATATAATAATAATATGCACCCAACCTTTTACGAGCACTTGTCTTGCCTTTTGCTCTACACCACATGGTCGGCTTCCCACATTCTTTGGTCCTTCACACCTTCTCCACATTGTTTGTTTCAAGCACACTTTTGTATTATTATTAAAAATATGTGTTGGGGATTTGACGTAGCCTCGGTATCTCAAGCATGGGTGATGGGTCTCACTCAAAGTCACGTTCAATACTTTTTTAGTTGCATTATGTTATCTTGCGGTTCACATATATTGACAAGATTAGCATCAATAAAACACGTGAAACTCTTTATTAAAATCTATAAGGTTATTTGTGTTAAATTTTAAGTTTCATTCAAGATATAAATATATGGGAAAATAATCAAAATAGACATTGACTTACCCAAAATCAGTAGAATAATCATTCAAACCGCTAAACATAGAGACTTCTTCGTCAGGAAGGGTCTGTTTGGTTTTTTTCTCTTTTATTTTATCTTATGGTTTTTAAATTGACATAACTTTTTAATACGATATATATATATATATATATATATATATATATATATTTAAATTACACCAAATTAAATACCATTTTATTCTTTTTAATTTGGTATAATTTGTTTAAAAAAATTATTGTATCAAAAAGTCATGCCCGCTTAAAAATCGTGAAGGAAAATAAAAGAGAAACAAGCTACACAGAATCTTCCTCCATATGAAGTCTCTATGGTAGACAATAGCGCAATGTTTATTTTGGTGATTATGCATTAGTCAACATCAGTTTCAGTGATTTTCCCTAAATATATTTGAAAATAATAAAGTCTTAGGTTTATTGTTAACTTGTTAACGAATGGTCCATAATCATGTATGTTTTTATTTTAATATAATGTATGTCGATAAATGGTTGTTAAATGATTGCAATATAGTTATTCTACCACGTTAGCTGTTAAACAATTTAGTTATTGACACTCTATTGATTTGGTTATGAGGTGACAACACTTTTTGTTAGTTATCGGAATCTATTGTTAATCCACAACACACAACCTAATATAAAACATGAGACCAGTAAGTTAGTCTGTGTGACTATAGAATCGAAAGTGTCATTTCATGTTGAAACCTTGTATTACCTAAACTGTTAAAACATGTGTTTCTCAATCATAATAATCAATAAATATGTGTTGATCAGATTTAAAGGGTTACAGTAAAGATCTCTTATTGAGATTATGGGCGTAAAAGGGTCTCGAGTCTCAACCTTTTACCACATACATTTAGCCATTGTCACATGACATGGGGTCATGATCCTGGACTATTACATGGTTTAAGATGGGACCAAAAATATTTACGAAATCAATATCTTTTACTTATATAATAATAAAAAGGAAAAAGAATGATTAGAATTGGACAACACATCTAAAGCTTTTTGGTATATATGAGACTATGGAATTTTGGCTGTCAATTGCCATGATGTAAGACCAAAGTTGATGGATATAACTATTAGATTGCACGGTGTGGGGACCGTGTCACCCTCCGTTCCGGTCCGTCCAGGACGAGTACACCGCCCCCCGCCGCTTCGTCTTCGTCTCCAACGTCCTGGATAGGACAGACACCACTTGATTATTTTTTTATTATTATTTTTGAACGTTGTATTATAAAAAATATCAGACGAGGTGCAGGCGAAGGTGGTGGTGGTCGTTCTGGTGGTGGTTGTCGCCGGATAAGGAGGTCGCCGGAGATGGTGCAGCCGGCGGTGATGGTGGTGGTGCTCCGCCTCTCTCTCTCTCTTTGTTTCTGTGATGACGGTGATGATCTATCACCGGAGATGGTGGTGGTGCGTGCGCGCTCTCTCTCTCTTTGTGAGAAGAGGTTGTGTGTGTGCTGATTTATAAGTAATAATAATAATAATAAATAAATAAATAAACAAATAACAAAAGGGGATGGTTGTCTCCACACCCTTGGTTAGTACTCGATCAAAAGGAGGACAACTCACCTTGATGAGGTAGCGGATGATGTGGCATGGAGGACAACCCATTTGGATTGTCCCCATACCCACTAGTCTTATTGTCCAAAGGAGAAAAAACATAAAAGTTCATTTGTACTTTCAACGGTTATCGAATATCGAATATTTGAACATTAAATTTTTTTTTTTAATATTATACAAAGTGAGGCTATTGATACACCCCTCTTAGTTATTTTGATACCCTATTTACTCAATCTTTCTATATATCTATCTATACATGTAAATATAGACCGAGGCTGATATAGTATGGTAGTTTGGGACAGCTTTTTCGGCGTAATGTATATTTTTTAATGTTTTTTTTTTGTATTCCTTACCTCCTAAAATTATATAATGCAACTCCTCATTTTTTTATAAGGAAACTCAAAACGCACTCAAAGTTTTATTATTAGCCCAACATAAGAAAAAGATAGAAGCTTATAAGTTCATAACCCATTATTCCATTCCATTTGCCAATTATAAGATATAAGCTTATATCCTTAACCCAATTAGTTTAGTTAAAATTTAATTAGGAAAAAAAAAAACAAAAGAAAAGAAGCAACAACTAACAAAAGAGTTGAAGTCTAGTAAAGTGACGTAAACATAAACAAATCAACAAACTATATTACATGATAAAAAGTATGATCTACTAGTATATGTTTTAGAACTAATAAAATTAAGTAAAATAATAAAGTGTTAAAGTCTAGTAAAGTGACATAAATAAATTGTTATGTAATAATAACTTAAATTTATGACAATAAAACCTAAATTGATAAATAACCTTCTAAACTAAATGGATAAGCAACAAATACAAAAGTTAGTGATATATCTTCACTTTACTTTTCATTAAACAAAATTTCAATCTAGTTTCTTGTGTCAAGTGTGGTTGGGGAGATGACTCTTCCACGTCAATACAACTACACGGCTTATACCTAGAGTGTCATTTTTGGAAAAATCATTTGGCCACTAATTAAGGTTTTTTTTAATTAAAATAGTCATCTCTCATCTCTTTAGAGAGGCGAATCACAGATTTCGAGACATCATAGACCTCTCCTAGAGGCTTTAGCAGTGATTAATAACTGAGTGACACGTGTCCATTTATTATTGTTTATTTATATATTTAATAATAATAATGATTCGTAAACTTTTCCAAGAGGCTTCTCCGAGACGTCTTCGGCACCACTTGTTTCTCTTTCCTTCTTTCTCTCTCATCTGCTGCCCTACTCCGTTTCCGATGACGTCTCGGTGGCGAATAAGCTGTATCCCGTCGGATCTTTCTCTTCTGCAGAAATCTCCGGCTGAAGTCTTGTTTTTTTTATTTATGAAAAATGTAACTGGAGCAGATAATAGAGAAGCGGAGGAGGAGTTATTATCCAGTAATGAACATATTCAAATACTCAATGACCGCTGCATCAATCAAGTAAATTATGATAAATATGGCACTGAGACGTCATCAAAAACGGAGTAGGGCAGCAGAGGAGGAGGAGAGAGAAAAGAACGGTGGTGGTTGTGGTGCCAGAGACGTCTTGGCAGCGCACAGACGTCACCGAGACGTCTGACATGGGGAGAGACACGTGGCGGTTCTATGTTGGTCCTCACGTGAACCCGCTTAGAGTCGCCTCAAAACATGTAAGCCATGTCTCCAAAGAAATAGGAGATGGCTAGTTTGGTAAAACACCTTGGTCAATGGCCAAAATGGTGATTTCCCACCATTTTTTATTTTAAAGAGAGCCCAAACCAACTTAAAAATAGTTGTTTATTTTACATTTGCCTTCATCTTCTTCACTCTTCTTCTCTCTCCATAAAGTTAACCTAACAAGAGCAACTCAAGTCTCTGGCAACTCACTATCTGTCTCTTCTCCGATCGATTTGTAAATTACAAGAGGGTTGGTTTCTAAATTTTAAGAGGCGCGATTGTAAAGCTTTAAGAGGACGCTCCAGATATTCATTCATGTATAAAACTTAATTTATTTTTTAAGATGGGTGGCCCACCCCTCTTGCCGGAACAGTAGGTTCGCCTCTGAATACATGTCTAACAAGATGAGAGAAAAAAAATCCTTCCTTCAGTTCTCACGTTAAGACCTATATACAGGATAAAACTCATTTGTAAAAACCTTACTCTCTCTCTCTATATGTGTGTGTATATATGCCTTCTTGGACCACTAGTCGGGCCACGGTTACATTTGACCACAACATCATGCCTTCTTCTCCACCATTGGCGCATAAGAAGTCAAATTAACAAGGGTCCTATTGCCGGTTTCTTTCAGCCATTTAATCATTGATATAACTTCCATGTTAGTAAAGCCCGGTCGTTGGTGGTATGAAACTAGTGTCTTCCGTTAATTGATAATAACAATAGTGATGGTTTACTATATATGTACATGTGAATTTCAACATATATAGGTCACACTTCTAAACTATCTTTAAAAGGTTATTAGGTCATTTTGCACCTACAAGAAGAAGCAAAGCAACGTGTATCATAGGGGTATCAATTTCTGTCACGATACCAAATAACATATATAACACTAAATTCCTTGCTTTGACTTTAGTATTAAGAAGTTCAGATCACTAGCTTAAAAGGGTTGTGTTTGTGTCAGCCAAGTGGGTTCGCAGGTTGACCTGTTAATATTTATTTTGTTTTATTTTTACTTTTTATGTCGAGCTTTAGAATTTTAAATACTTTGGTCATAGTCCAAAATTATAAAAACAAAGTATTAATATGCAATAAATAAATATTTTTTCTATTTTGGTTAAACCGATAATGTCGGTCTCTACCCTAGAATACAACCTGCCATGTTTGGATTCATGTGACACGATTTTCGGTACATGTAAAATTTTCGAGTTGGTGCCGTGTTCCACCTGTGACTAGCGCGCAGGGCACCAACAAAAATCAATGTACAATACATGACACAATAAGTACCCGAATCAACCTATAGGTTTATTCACCCAACACGACCAATATAGCAGTTCCCTATATAAATATTGCAGCCAGACAAAGTTGAATCGAACTCATAGAGATTTAAAAAAAAGACTGAATTACAAGTTTTGTCCTTTAAGTTTGTACCAGATTGCAAGGCATGTCCTTTAACTTTAAAATTGATTGGTTTTGTCCTTTATCTTTTAAAATCTTGCACGTTATGTCCTTTCAATCTAACTCTGTTAATTTTCTTCGTTAAGTTGGGTCATGTGCAAGGCACATGAGGGCATTGTAGACTAACTCCACGCCTGATCCCTTGAAAGCATGGGTACGTACGAGGAATGGCTATTGTTTGGTGTGGGGTATCTTAATAGCAATAGACCACACAAATGGATCATATACTGTGACCACCAAGCTGATCATCCATGTTCATTGAACAGTTAGTGGCTTTGTTTTGTGGCTCTAAACAATGGAGAATCCAAATCACTACTATTTGCAGATCATGATATGTTTGGAAGCTTTCTGTTGAATTTAAATGAAGATGCACAATTTGAAGAATATGAAGTCAAACACCACCCGACAAACACATATGTTAGAACCACTTTATCATCTACTTAAATGAGAGGTCTTAATTCGCTTATGTTACGTATTTAGGGGCCGAATTGCAACTTCTTTATTGCGGTACAGGCTACAACTAAAGCAACAAACACGGTTGTAAATGAACTGAACGTTCAACGAACAGTTCGTTTAATAAATGAACAAACACGACCAAGAAATGTCGTTCAGTTAGTTAAATGAACTAACATGAACAAAGGTCTTAGTCTTTCAATTGTGTTCGGGAATGTGTTCATGGTCATTTGCTTATGTTGTTCCTGAAAGATTTTGGTACATTTTTTTTTTATCATACAGAACCATCATATATTCTTTAATTTATTACCTTAACGATTAAAATAGAAAATTTTATTCCCCCTTTGTTTTTGGATCGTTCTCCTTTCTTTCGGCATTACTCACATCAACGAATACATCGATCTTCTATTAGGACTTCAAGTTCCAGTATTGCTCCCTATGCCATCCATTTCTAACATCTAGCAATTTTAGTTTTGTTTGTTTGTGTTTATGAAGCGTTCGTTAACACGTTCATATCCTTAATGAATGAATACAAACAGAATGTTACGTTCACTAAATGGTTATGAATTGTTCGATAACACATTATTTCATTAACAAACAAACATGAACAATGCCTTATTATTATTATTATTATTATTATTATTATTATTATTATTATTATTATTATTATTATTGTTGTTGTTGTTGTTGTTGTTGTTGTTGTTATGTTCGTAAACATGCATTTCCTAGCGATGAGTCTCTTATGGGTGGAAACGGTTACTGTGTCTATGAACACACACACACACACGCACTCTCTCTCTCTCTCTCTCTCCCTCCCTCCCTCCCTCCCTCCCTCCCTCCCTCCCTCCCTCCCTCCCTCCCTCCCTCCCTCCCTCCCTCCCTCCCTCCCTCTCTCTCTCTCTCTCTCTCTCTCTCTCTCTCTCTCTCTCTCTCTCTCTCTCTCTCTCTCTCTCTCTCTCTCTCTCTCTCTCTCTCTCTCTCTCTCTCTGGAGATTGACATGTAACTTCATTTCTATGTAAAAGCATTTGGTTGCTCCCACTTTAAGAATAGTCTTTTGAATTGACGTATATACAATATAGTGTGGTGAGGTTGAAGTAGTGGTTGTGGATGTCGAGGGAGATGGGTGGTGGTGGGTGATTAGAGTGGAGAAGATGAAATGGGTAGGGTAGGGGTGTGATCCACTTAAATTTTTTTAAATTGATTTAAAAAATTTTTTTTTTTTATTTTTAATTTTGGAGGAGGGACGATTTCGGCAATTAAAACTTTTAAACGTGAATGGATGAAAATACCACTGACTTAACAGACATTAATTGAAACCATTATACATTATACGAGTATGACAAAAAACTAAAAATTTATACGCAAGTGACATATATGTAAGTGACATTTTTCACCAACCAAAAATGACGATTTTAACAGTTTAGTCTATTTAAAAAACATGACAACACATTCACACTCGTTTCTACATAATGAAACAGTTGACTAAAATTTAGGAACACTTGTCTAATAAAACAAGTGATCCACCTGATGCTCTCGACCAATCATGAATAAGGAAGTAAAGAAACTTGAAAGTTGAAACGCAAATCATGTCGATACTGCATAAAGCACTGTTAAGATTACTCAATTATTATACGTGTTACTTTTAATATTTTTGTCATGATAATCAATTACAAATCATGTCGATACTGCAATGGAAAATTCCAGAGTGTTGAAAAATATAACTGTTATACCTTTTTATATAGCAAAATTGAAACCTTTTTTCTTTGTATAAATATGAACCATTGGGGTTGGTGGTACCCCGAACCTTTTCTGCATGTAACTGTAAAGCGCATCATCAAGGCCGGCCCTTAAGGGGTGCGGGGAGGACTTTCGGCCCGGGCCCAATTTTTCGGGGGCACATTAACCCTCCGGCAATCCAAGTTTTCTTAATAGTGATGTCCTTAATTCGATGAATTTTTGTATGTTTGAGCCTAGAAATTGTTAATCATGTATTCATCAAAGTGAAGGGTAGTTTATATAAAACAGAAAGTAAAGAAATGTTGGCAGAGAGGTTAAGAAGTAAAGAAGAAAATGAAATATTTTGAGAAAAAATAATTGCAGATTTATTAATGAGTGTAGGACTAGAGAGGACGGAGAAAATGAAATGAGGTGGTCTCAGGCCTTAGTTGTTTTTGACTTCCTTTTTAACTTTTATTTTTATTATGAATTTTTTTTTTCAATTGCAAAACTTTCACCCATTTATATTTTCACCCTTTGTGTGATTCGAACTCCCAACCCCCCCCCCCCCCCTCCAAGAGTATTTGTTTAGACTACAACCTAAGTGAGAAATAAAATTTGATCTATCAATTTGATATTATTTTAATCGTAGCTTAAAAAATAGTTTACATTATTTATTTCGTTAAGGCCCTAAAGCTAAGGCTAAGATGCACAATTTTTGCAGCTCGGCCCGGGCACCTGAATTTTCAGGGCCGGCCCTGCGCATCATTCTATTTCATAGGTAAAATTGATATGTCATATTAGATTTCCCAACCTCGTGACGTTCCCGGAGTATAATCTAGTTAGATATATTTATTTGCACCAGCTTGCTTTGACTGACGTAATCCAACTCCCTTATATTCACACCTCCGATATCGTGTGTCCACATGCATGATGCATTTTGTCACGATCCACCATTGATTTTTTAAGTCAAAAGAAAATTTTTTTTTTGTGAAATAATTATAGTCCGCCATACTACTCGGGAAATTACTATAATGTGTCACCAATTTTGTGTTGTTAACGAAAACGTGTAAAGTTTTTTTTTTTTTTTTTTAAATCTCGTATATAAAAGTTATTAACGTTTTAAAATTATGGGGAAACATGAGAGAAAAAAAGACTTTTGGATGAAAATAAAGAGGATGACGCCACATAGTATAACCAAGGGGAAATGATTGTTTTTTTTAGTGCAACTTAGGATTTCATGTTTTGAAATATTAATATATATAGATTGCCTCTTTTACCTTTGAAGCTCCATATTTGACTTGTTATCCGAATCCATTAATAAACAGTATAAAGCCACAGTTAATTGAATGAATCATGATTAAATTATCCAAAAAAAGGAGGTAAGACCTAGGGTAGTTTCTTCCCAAATTTGTTGCAATTATTTAGCCTTTAGAAAAGTTTCCCACTTAATTATAAATAATGGCTTAAATTAATCCATATGCCCACTTCGGTTTGATGAGGTCATCTATTGGTGGTTCAATGGGAAGTTCATGTAGCCATGTGCTATGGTGCATGCAAGATCTTCACATACAAATATTTCTATTTTGTACTTGATGATTATTTGATTCTTAGATGGTGTGTGATTTATGTTGTTGTGTATTGTAAAATTTCTGAATTCAAACTTGTAAGACTATACGATGTGATCATGGGGTGATAGGGGCATTGATTTACTCCTTGTTGCAACGCATAGGCTTAATACTATCTAGTTCTACCAATAAATTTTCATGCTTATCGGTTTGTTAAAGACAGTATGGATACCAGTCGTCACATATGTAAGTTTTAATGATTTGGAAGTGATATGACATATGATTAGTACCCAAACATCATTTTGCTTCATAATAGTAGTGTTTTTGTTAATACTAGGACTACCAACAACAATGACTGGTTCAAAATTTAGATACTTTCAAGTCTATTAATTTCATGTGCTCTACAAAGTTGTTTAAAAGCACATTAATATAAAAACTTTCAACTAGTCAATATGGGCGTATCTAACATAGGGGGTAAAAGTAGGTGCACGTATCTGCCCAAGAAAGAACAAAACCACAAAAGGATCACTTAGAACTTTTAAAACCACACTTCTAACCCTCATGGGCCCAATCTAACATGGTTTGTAGTTGGGCAAGCATCGAGAAAGGCGGAATCGAAGAAAGTAGATAAGCATGCCAAAGCTTGTGAAGATAACCAACATATTTTTATCCCTTTGGCCTTTGATACCTTTGGCTCCCTAGCCCCAGAAGCTATTCGTTTCTTGACTAGGGTCCAACGGGTCATCCACAGCAATAGTTCATCTCCAGGGGGCCAATTATTTGTTTTTGGTAGACTAGGATTCATAATTCAGAAAGGGGTGGTGGCGCAGCTTGTTGCCCGTCTACCTTCTATTGTGATGTAACTTTCGTATTTTGTTTTAATGAAAAAATATAATTAGGACAAAAAATATATATATATATATCTCTAATATTTGGTATCAACTCCATCAAGTGCAATTTTGATATTGTGATTCGGCAGCTTAAAGCACATGACTAGAGACAAGAGTTTGCTCAAGAATTTTTGATATTGCGTAATATTTAACTGATTCAAACATTCTCAACTCATCAAAACTAAGTTTGAAGCAAACCTGATATTGTTGATTCACAAGAATTTTTGAATTCACGTTGCGTATTGGAATGGATTTGTCGCTAGAAACAGAAAGTCACATACTTTTTTGGGGCTTTTAACAAACACAAAACAAACTAGATTTGGGCTATTGGATTGTGAGGCATGAAAAGAGGCCTTAAACCAATTTTGGCGCTCTTTAGCGCCCCCCACACCACTATTGTTGGGCGCTAAATAAGAAAAGGGGCTGGGGGCCTTAAATAATTAGCGCTACTCACCAACGCAGCCAAACCAATTAAATCATGCCACATTCACCTTCCCTTGAAACTAGTTGAAGTCTTAATTTTAAAGCCCCACACTACACCTCATTTCATTTTAAGGTCTCATGCTGACTCACGTGTCACATGTCCCAATCATTGAAGGTCTTAAATTTAAAGCACCATACTACACATGGTTAGGAGAGACCCAACAACAAATAATATTATATAAATATAATGGCTAAAATTTAAACTTCTAAGGGCCCCGCCCCTTAGACTAGAGGGAAGGGGCTTTTACCTAGGCGCCACCTAGGTTTTTTTTTTTTTTTGGATCGGCTAAGGACATCACCTCGGTATCTCGTTTTGAATCTCATTTTTCCGTATAGTCCCTGAGGGCATAAGCCCTTTCAACATCAATGGGTGTATTTTTGCTGGCCCTAGGATTCAAACCGTGTACCTCTCCCGGTGGGAAACCTCCTTAAGGAATAAACCCTCCCACCTCTCCCCCAACTGAGCTGGGGTCATTGGCGCCACCTAGGTAAAGGAGCTATATTTTCCAAGATACATCTGGGTTAAATTTACAAAGGTAACTTTCATTTTAATCTATCTTTTCACAATAAAATAGTTTAAAACAAATTTATCATTGAATTTTTGTTTTTATTTACTATTTTAGTTTTCCCTTTCATACAAGTTAATTAATGCAGAATGTTGTGTCCTTTAAATTCATGGTGGTTGGATATCTTGTATGAGATTTTATAGACTTTGAAGTATATAATAGTGAACGATTTTTTTTTAGGGATAAAGATGATATTACTCGGTAGATTTGTTTGGATATCTCTTCACATGTGTATACTTCTTTACGGGTGGGATTCCCTCTCTTAAGAAGATGAGTTGTTACCAATATGATGAGGTCATGTATGAATGAATGAATAAATGGTTGTTAGATATATTTGGTTGTGTTTTGAATTTCCATCTTCTTCTTTTATTTCATCTTCTTCTTTTTTATTATAAATCCAATCGATGGGATTTCGATGGGTCAAGAACCGGGTCAAGTTTAGAGTAAAGTGGGATCAATGGTGTGCTTTTAACCTTTAAGATTCTAGGTAGGGCTGCAAATAAACCGAACGAACACGAATAAGGTTATGTTCGTTTTCGTTTGTTAAGAAAACTATGTGTTCACGAACAGTTCATGAACACTTACCGAACGATGGGATTTCTATGGGTTAAGCACTCGTGTTCATGTTCGTTTGTTAATTTTGTTTATGAACGTACACGAACAAAAACAAACATTAATGAACATAAACAAATGTTCATGAACACAAAGAGGTTTTCATGAACGGAAACAAACACAATCAGACACATATTGACTTTTGAATAAAATCGAATTGACATTAGCTAGATTCACCCAATATATAACCTAATTGTCCAAACATACTTAGTATTTAACACAAACAAACACAAACGGACACATATTGACGTTAAAGGATGAATCCTGCAAGTTTTAAGCATTAAGGATGAAACCTGCAATTTTAAGTAAACGTAAAGGACGTTTTCTTTAATTTTGTCTTGCTTCTTTATGATGTTGATTTTAACTTCTTGAGTCCAACATTTTCATTTTTAACCAGTTGATAATTCTATAACACTCTAAGTCCAAATTACTAACACCATCCCTTAATTCTGTTAAGGTTTTGTGAAAAGACAATTATACCCCTATTATTAATAAATAAAATAAAGATATGAGTAGATGTATAACCATCTTTCTATTCTTATCTCATATCTTTCTCTCTCTAAATTTACAACCACCACCACTGTCTCCGTACACCACCGGCAAGAACAACATACACCACCTGCAACCACCTCGTCTCTCAAACCTCTTTCATCTCTCCTACTCTCTCTAAACACCCATTCTCTCTCTATCATCTCTCTCTCTCTCTCTCCCTCCAAACCACATCCTTCTCGTCACCACCATTAATCTCCTCTGCAAAACCAGATCTGAAACCATATTTTAGATCGGTTGAAATGGTGGTGTTTGGTGAAAGGTAGCTAGTGGTGGTTGTTTGAAGGTGCAAGGGGCGAGTTGGTGTTAGGTGGTGACGGGTGAACAATAGTGGTGGAGATGGGAGGAGATGGATGTGCATTAGGGTTCCATTTTTGTTTGGGGATTATGGTTAGCAGGTTAGGGTTTCGGAGTTTTGACCCGTTTTTGTTTGGGAATTATGGTTAAGATCTGAATTTGGGGGTTAGGGTTCAGATCGAGGTGGTGCAATGTGGTGGGAAAGGTGGTGACTTATAGTGTAGTGGTGGTAGGACGGTTGGGTGGGGGACAGTCCCGTTGTGAAGGCGGCCTGGATGTGAAGGTGGCAGTTTTATATTTACAAAACTTGGATGGACCTGTGCTAGTTGTGACGAAGGCATTTGAACAGATGAACTCATAGTTGTAGACACAATATCAACAATATTTTTCAAATTCTTGGTGAATTGACGGGTGATATCTAGGGCTGATATAGGTTGAGATGATGATAATCTTGCATTTGCTTGCTTTATAATATTGGGGGGTTAGGGTTAAGATCGATGTGGTGTAGTGTGGTGGGAAGTGGGTGGTTGTCGTGTGATACTAATGGCGGTGGAAAGGTGGTGGTTTATGGTGGTGAGGCGGTGGTGGGGTAGGGGTAAGGCCGTAAGGGTGGGGAAGAAAGTGTGCGTAGGTGTGTGTGTGTGTGTGTGTGAGAGAGAGAGAGAGAGCGCGCTTTGTTTATATATGTGAATAAATATTATATATTATATTTTATTTATGCATTAATGACTTGTACGTTATATCTTATACATTACAGAGTTGTACCTATGTGTAAAATGATTGAGATACCCTTATAGTTAACTGACTTGGTTAACGACGTTAGCAAATTGGACTCAAACCATAACAAACTTAAAAACACTAGAATTCAGAATGTTAAAAATGAAAATGTTGGACTCAAAAAGTTAAAATCAACAAAATCAGTGACTCAAATAGAAATTTACTATTAAAAAAAAAAACATATATTGATCCTAAGCTTTCTTTATCTCCAATCATTTACTTACAACACCCATTAGATTAATTAGATGAATTATGATGTTTTGTGTAGCCAAAATGTCTTTCTATAGCGCGTATTCGTTTATCCAAGTTTGACTACTCGTCTAATTATAATCATTATTAGATAAATGCACGTATTATCGTCGTGGATTCACCATATAATTTGAAAAGGGAAAAAAATAATATATAATGTCGTAATCTTCCTTTGAAAGATTTCTTGTCTTGTTAAAAGAGCTAACTACCAAGAATTTTTTTTTTTTTTTTTTTTTTTTGAACGGCCAACAAATTGGAATCACTCACGGAACACTGGAGTATCATCGTGCCACCAATGTTGCCACGCGATCATATTCCACCACCAAGTCATCAATTCAGGAGGAAACTCATAATAATTATGAGAAAACCCCCTTTGTGAGATTCGAACTCAGGACCTTATGGTCCCTAAGTCTCATCTCACCACCAAAATGCCGCTGGCTATAATGCCTTTGGCATAACTACCAAGAATTTAAAAAGAATTTATGTTATGACATGTTAATCGTGACCATTTTTTTATGTTCTTAAGAATTCATGTTTGACTTGTTTCTGATGAAACCTGGACTAGTAAAGCACATTAAGATTAGTCGACATCACTTACCAACATGAGCATTGGTCCCATTGATAACCTCAATAAGCAATCTTAATAACTGTTCACACCATAATCTATTTAAATAAGTCACGCATAATAATTTTTTAATTGCAAATACAAGAAGTTGTTATATAACAATCAACTTGACAGTTGACATTTATGCTTCCGAAAGGTTAATTGTAAAATAGGATCACCAAATTTAGTTTTAGTATTTCACTTTATGCGTTTGAAAACCACAACAAAAAATAAGCTAAGTTTAGGGCCTTCAATTTTTTTGATTATACACTAAGGGGTTTGGTAGGATTTGTCTGATAAGGGACTGTTTGGTAAGCCTCTTAATAAGGCTCTGAACCATTCAGCGCTGAATGATTCAACATTCAGCGCGTTTGTTTCAGCTTCTGAATGGAATGTTTAAGGCTGAACCATTAAGATTTATGATGTTGCTAAACCATTAACCATTGAACTATTAAGCACTGAACTAGGTTGAACCTTAATGAGACTCTCCTATCAATGTGACACAAGAAAATTAACCATTAAGAGGTCAAACTTAATGATTCAACACTTAATCAACCAAACAGCTCCTAAGTGTTAAATCATTAAAAGAGTCTAAATGGTTCAGCACCCCTTATTAGCAGAATGATTAATGGCTTAATGGAATCATCCATATGTTTTTTTAGTTGAAGCAAACACTCTTAATGTTGAATGATTAAGAGCCGAATAATTAAGAGGCTAACAAACACCCCTAAATCCGTACATCATTTTCCAATTATATGAATATGGTTATGTAGTTCATGATATTCTCAACATGCTAGAAAAAGTGTTAGGTACTACTTATCTTTGTGATTTTTTTGATTATTTTTTTTTGTGTAATTGGATGCTAATAGGTGATTTAGGCTTAATTTTCAAGTTTCGAAAAGAGAAACAAGGAATCAATATACTTGAAAATGTTTTGTTTTCTTTTCGCCATGTACAACTCACTCGAAGTCTAATATGTGTGATTTTGTTTTTTTGGGAAGGTGATTTTCTATATTGTTGCAGAGATCATCATAACCTTTCAGAAAGGGATCCCCTATCCACTCTACAATGGTCAGACTATGTTGTCTTAACCGGTTTCACGCTGACGCGAGAGCGGCCGGCCCACAAGCAAGTCGAGGTTGCGCATAAGGGGAACTAAGGCTTCCACCCGAAAAATTTCCCGCCACCTGCCACTTGACAGATGTCGCACCCTCCACAAGAGGCAAGCCTCTCTGGAGTAAATGCACGGTAGTAGAAAACCGGGAGGCCATCAGAATCGAAACTGACACCTACAAGTAGGCTAGTTTCGACCATCACTTAGCGAGTCCCTCAAATACTTCCCGTGGGAATTGAACCCGGATCCCAAGAGGAAACCGGTCCGTTCACCGCCAGGCTACATGTTAAAATAGGTATACAAAAAAATGTATGTAATCATATGTTCACATGCTACAATCCTAAGAAAATATGTATACAAAAAAATGTATGTAATCATATGTAACCATCCAGTACCCAAGGGCCAAGGCGGTTCAGCCTTTGAATAACGAGTTAACATCATCTTAGAAATGGACAAACGAATTTCAGTGATAAGCGATTGCAACGGGTCATGAGATCATGACATATTAATATTAATGGGATGGACCAGCATGAGATGTAGTGAATCATATCTGGTTTTAGGCATGCACGTGGCTCAACTTGGAGGCAGGTGATCCACTCTTAGGGTGTGTTTGGTTCACATGAATTGAATGGAATTCAATGGAATTGGAATTTGAATTCCAACTCTTTATGTGTTTGGTTCATTGAATTTGTTGGAATTGGAATTTCAATTCTAATCTTATGTGTTTGGTTGACAAAAGAATTGGAATTGGAATTTGGTATGAATTCCTTCAAATTCCTTTACCTAAGGGAATTCAAAATCCTTCCAATATTAGAAGGAATTCAAGTCAATTTATTGGAATCTTCGAACGGTTGACATCATTTTGACCCGAACCGATTCGAACCGTACCATTTCAACGCGAACCGCTTAGATCCGAACCAATTCGGACCGTACCAGTTTCGACCGGTACCGTTTCGTACTGTACCAGTTTTGACCGGTACCGTTTTGCCCGGTGCCGTTTCGCCCCGTACCAGTTTCGACCGGTACCGATTCGGACCAGTTTCGACCGGTATCGTTTCGACATGTACCGTTTCGGACCGTACCAGTTTTGACCGGTACCGTTTCGCCCCGTACCAGTTTCGACCGGTACCGTTTTCTACCCGAACCGGTACGGGTCGAAACGGTGCCTGTCGAAACTGGTACGGGGTGAAACGGTACGGGTCAAAACTGGTACGGTCCGAAACGGTACATGTCGAAACGATACCGGTCGAAACTGGTCCGAAACGATAGAGGTATCAATAGTTCGGGTCAAAACGGTACTGGTCGAAACGGTATGGGTCGGTACGGGGCGAAACGGTTCGGGCCGGTACGGGTCACAACGATGCGGGTCGTGGGGGCAAGGGTGATTAGATTCCAATTTATAAACAACCAAACACAATAATATAGGATTTGAGAATCCAATTCCAACAATTTCCAATTCCTTTTGAAATGTTTGAATTCCAAATCCAATTCATTCCAATTCCAATTCCTTCACAAATTCCAATTCAAACAATTCCGCGAACCAAACGCACCCTTAGTGCTCTTCAACTTTTAGTTTTCTTCTTCCCTTTCATTTAAAATTGATTCTAGTTTCGTTATTGGTAATGGCTAAAAAGAACTCGAAACTAGTTTCGTGATATATTTGGCAGGTAGTGTGATGGGTATTTTATTTAGATATGACTAGTGGGAATGCCCGCACGTTGCAGCGGGTGTTCCGACTAATATCAGATATTCAGATTCAATTATGATGTTACATAAATCTAGCTTGATCATGAACCTAGGTCAAATGATCATATCATGTCATCGGAATTTCTTTATAACATAATTGGAACACTTTTAAAAGTTGGTTAATATTCTGTGAAGTTAGAATGCAAAAAGAACCCCTATTATGTTGCATAAAAAAGGAAACCACTTGAACATAAAAGTTGTTTGTAACATAGAAAGGTTTGCATACAATGAAAACCAAAAAAAAACTTAAAACAATTATAAGGGAAGATTATTTATTTTTTATTTTTTTTGAAAATTGTAGAAAATGGTTGCAGCATGTTACAATCTATAATCAGGCACCAAAAGGTTTAACAAAACATAATCTATAATACATTATAAAGAAAGAGTGATGTACAATGTTGTCATTTTGTTATGGGTACAAGTTTTATAGCTACATATACAATTTAATAAAGCTTTTTTTTTAAGGGTAAATTAGTCTCTTAGAGGTATATTAAGACACTTACAAGGTTATTATTGTAATTTTATTAACCCTCTTTAGTTAAAATATAAACATTGATTCCATTTTTACCCTCACATATCCTCTTGCATCCTCTTGTAACCGATCCCATCAATGAGAAAAAAAAAATAAAAAAAATCAATCAACCGTCACCTGTTACAAAATGCAATCCTTTGCCCTTCTTTTCCCAATCGTTTGATTTCAGGGTTTAATATTGATGCTTCTTTTCCCAATCGTTTGATTTCAAGCAATCCTTTGCCCTTCTTTTCCCAATCGTTTGATTTCAGGGTTTAATATTGATGCTTCTTTTCCCAATCGTTTGATTTCAGGGTTTAATATTGATCCTCGGGTTCAATCGCATCTACAAAATCGGCTCTGCAGGTATGTTTTAATTGTGCTTTAGGAATCGATTAATAACCCCTGATTTAGAGACTCAATTACAACAAAAAAACTTCCAAGACATGTATTCATAGGTCAGGTTAGTAGCATCATGAGAGTCGATTCTACGAATGTGTTTATTCTCGGGTTTATTTCGGCGAAGACGGAGAGTGTGGTGGTTCTTCTTTGTAGGGAGCCAGGAGCCTTGTCTTAATTTGAATTCGCTGAAGGATATGAATTTGGATTTGAGTCAGTGGTGTCTGCTTAATGATGATAGGTGTTTCTTGCAGTGGCTTGTTAAGGTTGATATATAATGTTAGTGGTTATTATTATTTTATAAGGGAGATACAAAGTTTAGAACTTAGAATTGATTGGGTATGTTTCTTACAGGTTTTGTCTGAAACAGAACAGCTACGAGCCCGGCAGATTAGTGCTCAGCAATGGTGAAAAGCATCGAGAGATAAAGGGGTATCGTTTTTGTTTTCTTATCTTTCTATTTTATGATCTCCTGTTATAGCTTAATGAGATAATGTATGCATAGGATATCTATTACCGCAAAGCAAAAGAAGAAGGCTGGCGTGCACGAAGCGCGTTTAAGCTCCTTCAAATTGATGAGGGAGTTCAACATCTTTGAAGGTGCAATTGAGATCAACTCTGGATTATATTGTTCTTATTGAAAAGATATTTTTGTTCTGTTTACTGTGATGCAATTAGCATAATATCATTCACATTTCTGATATTATCAACTGTCAGGAGTTAAGCGTGTGGTAGATCTCTGTGCTGCACCTGGTAGCTGGAGTCAGGTATGGTATTTTATAGATGACACTCTTAATATCTGTGATATTCTATTGATATTGTTTTTTATTTTCTATATCGCTATGAAAAATATTATTCATTAACAATTTGTATTTTCATTTATACGCTATTTTGAGGTAGTAGTTTTACATCTGATGCATTAAGAGTACACATCTATCTTTGTATGTTTTGAACCGTAAGCTGTATCTCCCAGCTAAGCAATCATCTGACCTTCCATTCCACTCATTGTGGCTATTGATTTGCAACCCATGGCCCCAATTGAAGGTGTTATCCAAGTTCAAGGAGACATAACAAATGCTAGAACAGCTGAAGTGGTGCGTTGAAATCTTTTGCTTCTTCTTGTTTCACCACTTCTTACAAGAAACCAAAAAGACATTTATATCTTTGTCGTTGTTTCCTATTTTTTTTTCAGGTCATTAGGCATTTTGATGGATGCAAGGCTGACACGGTGGTCTGTGATGGTGCTCCTGACGGTAAGATTACTGATACGATTCTGCATATATGTTTTCTTTATTTCTACAACTTGTTATAGCTGACAGTTTAGTGGTCTTATAACTTATTGATCGTACTTCACTTCCTAAATGCAGTAACTGGACTTCACGACATGGATGAATTTGTTCAGTCACAACTAATATTGGCGGTACTTATTCAATTCTTGTTCA
Organism: Ambrosia trifida; assembly: GCA_028751855.1. Taxonomy (NCBI): domain Eukaryota; kingdom Viridiplantae; phylum Streptophyta; class Magnoliopsida; order Asterales; family Asteraceae; genus Ambrosia; species Ambrosia trifida. The sequence continues at coordinate 132,848,009 of CM054129.1, forward strand.
ATTAATTCCATATGTTGTATCCGAATCCGATAAAGCTTAAGCTATTTCTTTTTCATATTTGTGAGTCTCTGTATATCATTCGGTATTTTTAATAATAATTTCATTTTCAGGGGTTAACAATTGTCACTCACATACTCAAGAAAGGTGGAAAATTTATTGCAAAGATCTTTAGGGGAAAGGATACAAGCCTCTTATATTGCCAGGTCCAAAAAACATCTTTATGACTTCCCAGTTATGAGATACAATAGCTAGCTTACTCTTGTGGTGCTGGTACGGTATTTTCAGTCCACTGAAATGTGGTATGATCTGTTTTTTGGCAGCTAAAACTATTTTTCACCGAAGTAACTCTTGCAAAACCAAAAAGTAGCAGGAATTCAAGCATTGGTGAGTTCCACTTGAACCTTGTCTATTTGAGCAAGCCTATAACAGCCGTCAAAGTGATCACTAGATGTATATTAGAGTTTGTGTGGTTTTTTATGTGTGTTTGATTTTAGAAAAGGGGGTGGGGGCTGGAATCAATCTTCTTAAGGTTTATTTTTAAGAAATTGTGTATGCATGTACATGGTTTAAAAAAACGGATGAGGCGTGTGCCTCAAGCGAAACGCTAAGAAGCGAGGCTGAGGCGCCCCTCATGGGGTTCAGATTGTACATACACCTCCAAGGCTAAGGCGCTAAGAAAATGTGCTCCTCAAGTTCGCCTCTGGTGGTTTAGGGTGTTTTTTTGTGATTTTTTGGTGTTTTATACTTCTTGGTCAATTATTTTATTTTTGATGTGAAGTTTTTGATGTTTTAGACTTTTCTAGGTCAATTATTTTATATTTTATAAGATGCGTAACTTTTATATTTATTTTTTGACTGCGCCTCGGGACGCCTCGGTTCGCCTCGAGGCTTACACCTCATGAGGCGAAGGGAAAACGCCTTGAGGCTCGTTTCCGTACTTTTAAACTTTGTGTGTGTATCTATATGTGTGCTATGTAGAGTATAGCCATGCTTAGCTTTTCTATTGTTCAACTTGCATCAACATATTTTTTTATTAAATTATCAATTATGTAAGTACGGATTAAAGGATGGTTTGCTTTATACATCATGGATGATTTGCAAAACCATCGCGTCCTGGGGAAATTATTTGAAGATAATAACTAATAATTGATGAAAGTATGGAAGACCCTCTTGCTGATTGCTTCATTCATGAGTTATGACTACTTTTGCTGTTCTTTTTTCTTTTTGGTCAAAAATAGAGGCATTTGCTGTTTGTGAGAATTATTCACCTCCAGAAGGATTTAATGAGAAAGATTTGCATCGCCTCCTTGAGAAAGTTGGAACTCCATCTGGTGCAGACGACTTGGGTCTCTCTCTCTCTCTCTCTCTCTCTCTCTCTCTCTCTTTACATATGTGTATATATCTTTTTTATTCCTCATGAGTCATGATTGTATAACATATATTGATCTTTGTTAAAATGACAGATTGTAGTAGTGGATGGTTAGAAGGGCCAAACAAGGTTTATATATCATTTCCGGCCTGTGGAGACCTTAGCGGTTATGACTCGGACCGATCATATCCGCTTTCTAAATCCCCTGATGGTTCCTACAAGATATTGGACCCTGTGCAGCCTCCAATTGACCCCCCTTATAAGAGAGCTCTGGAAATGAAGAAAGCATCTAAAGTGTCAGGAAAAATCTCCTACAATGGGCATGGTCTTCAGGAGTTTGTTCCTTAAGAACATCGGCTTATGTCAGTCAACAGGATTGGCATATTGCAGAAATGACAGTTAAAGAAACACTTGACTTATCTGCCCGTTGTCAGGGTGTCGAGTTTAAATATGATAAGCTATTGGAGATTCTTTTTGTTTGGTATTTTATGTGTAATATGCATGTGTTTTTTTGTGCAAAAATGATGACGGCAGAGTGGCAGGTGTCCATTGTAGATATGCTTATTGAACTTACAAGAAGAGAAAAAGTTGCTGGAGTACGACCTGATGAAGATCTGGATATATTTACTTCCATTGCTTGTTAGTGAAGATCTTATTTTCAAACACAAATGGGTGTAAGTGTGTAATTGATACATACTTGGGTGACCGATAAAGCAGTTCAAGTTAATCGTTATTCTTAATGAAAAAGTTTAATATTTTGGTCGCATGCACATACATTATCTGTTTATTCATTTATGACTTTATGTACTTGAGGAAAGGGTGAATTTGACAAAGATTATAGGCTTCGATCTTCAGACTTATGTAAATTCTAAAGTACTAAAGTTTTAATTTGACAAAGATCTTAGGCTTGGATACATGTGCAAACACCTTGGCTGGAGATGAATTGCTCAGATGGATCTAGGGGGCAAAAGAAATGGCTTACAACTGGTACATTATTTACAATCTTTTGATCATTATATGCAGTGGCGAAGGTTTGTAGGGGCGGGGAGGGGCGGCCGACCCCACCGGATTTTCGCGCAGAAGTTTCGATTATATAGTATCCGTATAGAAAATTTTGAAAATATAGGGTTTCGACCCCCCGAAACCAGTGACTTCCGAACCCCCGGTGACTTCCGACCCCCCGAACCTTCGGGTCAAGCTTCGCCATTGATTATATGTCATTAGCTTTATAGTTGACCTAACAGTGTGATTAACTGACAGGTGAACTATTGGTGGGGGGCCATCTAGAGTTCTTTTCATGGATGAAATATCAAACGGTCTTGATAGCTCAACGACATACCAAATAATTCAATATCTTAGACATTCAACCCATGCACTTGATGGAACCACAGTAGTTTCTCTTCTTCAACCGGCTTCTGAAACTTATGATTTGTTCGATGATATTATACTCATTTGTGAGGGCCATATAATATACCAAGGTCCACGAAATGTTGCTCATCTTTATCTTTGTTTTGTACATGATTATAATATGTATGACGTCTCTAATATCCATTGTTCTATTACATTATTTTACATAAACTGCTTGTCCCATGTTATTTTTGAAAAGGATCAAGAGCAATAGAATAAAAATTTAGAAACCCGAAATGGGTGGTGGTTCGTAACACAATATAATCGTGTCAGAAATTACTTAGGAACCCCGCTGCAACGCGCGGGCATTCCCACTAGTTTACTAAAACAGTTTTATAACCCATCTCATTCGGGTTGTTTATTAGTTCGGTTTTTAGTTTATTCGCTTTGAAGGTTGTTTTGGTCTAAACAAATTTAAATTCGGCTTAGTTTGCAATTTTGTTGAAAAAACGCATATAAGCATTATTTATATTGGAAGCTAAAACTATAATTGGATCGGATTAGTTGAAAAAACTAAAATAACCACTATTGGTTATTCAGTTTATTCGTTACAAACCGAATTTTTATTTTTGAAATCGAGAACCCAATTCAGTTTTGGATTTAACCGAAGCGAAAATGTAATATGTAATTCAGTTCGGTTTCATACAGTTTTGGTTTAGTTTAAATAGTTTTAAAACTTAAAATATATAAAAAAAATATTATGCTAAAGTTATTGAATATATAGAAATATACTAAGATTGTAGAGTTTTTAGCGGTGTAAGTTGAGTAATTGGAAGTTCAAAGTCTATTTTTTATATGAATTTTAGATCGAATTTTGGGTAATGGGTATCCAACAACAATTTTCACCACATAAGGCAAAAAAACGGGTATACTTGCAACCGGAAACAAAATGAGTAACAAATACCCATTGAATATAAAGTAGTGTTTGCTTCAAATCTAAAGAAAGAAGGGGCACATTCGGGTCATCGGGTGGTGTGATCGGGTAGCCTCTACCCGATTGATAACATCGCCGCTAATGTATCGAGTAGGGCTACTCAGTTAGTAGTTAGTAGTTGTGAGTGATGATTACCGATTTGTGTGTGTGTGTGAGAGAGAGAGAGAGAGAGCATCAAATCTAAAGAAAGAAGGGGCACATTCGGGTCATCGGGTGGTGTGATCGGGTAGTCTCTACCCGATTGATAACATCGCCGCTAGTGTATCGAGTAGGGCTACTCAGTTAGTAGTTAGTAGTTGTGAGTGATGATTACCGACTTGTGTGTGTGTGTGTGTGAGAGAGAGAGAGAGAGAGAGAGAGAGAGAGAGAGAGAGAGAGAGAGAGAGAGAGAGAGAGAGAGAGAGAGAGAGAGCAGTGTGTGCATATATATAGAGAGAAGTGTAAAATAGTGTGGCTAATAGTTTAGATTGCATGGTATGAATGGAGCCCCTAGAGGCTTCATACTGCCACCTCAGCGTTACCACAATGACACATCAAGAGAGGGCTACGTTGTCTCCTTCCAAATAAATACATAACATTAAATTATGTTAGTTTTTTAATTTTAGTTTAGATTTTTTTTTAAATTTATAAACATTATTAATAAAACCCCATTTTTAAAAACCTTAGACCTATTTTCTTCCTCATCCTTTTTTCTTCCTCTCATCAACAGAGAACGAACAACAAAAAAACATGGATAAAAGCACTGTGGGCCCTCTTCTTCTCCCGCGAACGTTCGCTATTGTGTTAATGACGATTCAATGGCGTCAAGATTTTTTTTTTTTTTTTTTTTTTTGGGGGGGGTATTCAACAAAAAAAAACGTTAAGGTGGAAGGGGCACCCGACCCCACACCGATCATCCTTAGGGTAAAAGTGAGATGTCTACGAAATTAATAAAATCTGTGATACTCTCATTAAGCATCTCTTTCTCCCTAAATACCTTTTAATTGATGGTTATTTCAAACAATTATTGACTTCTATTTGAAATGAATATAATATATAACTTATCATAAAATTTAAATATGCATGATTAACGAATAAAAGTTATTATTTGTTTAAACTTGAAAATTTGTAAGCTTTAATCAATAGAAATTAACTAGAATAATATTTACTATACTTTTAAGAATGTTCTAATGAAATCTAATTAACCCTTTCTGTGTTCAAAAAAATCTATGCATTGTAGGCGCCTAAAAGTGGAAAAAGTTGTGGTGTTCAAAACTCGAAAGCACCGCCGTCTCTTCTCTTTAAGTAGGTACATATAAACATGTTTTTTTTTTTTCTATACCAACTATTTTCTCGGAGCTTTGTAAAATAGACAAATCATATATAAAGTAAAAACATGTGTATACCACAGAAGAAATATGTCGTTTTTTATTGTAAGGAATCAACACTCGATAACTCGAATGAAGTCTCTGTATAACTTTGTCACTTCCTCAAAACACTCTAAAGCTGCGATATGAATCTGAAAAAAATAAAACAACCAAATTGGTATCAAATGATATGTCATAGTGATGATAGGCGATTATGATATGTAAAGTGAGCATATGTGAAAGAATGACATACATGTTCAATCTCTGTTATGGATATATAATCGATCACCTTGGGTGACCCGAATAAAACAATCAATAGGTAAGCAGTGAAAATCCATTTTGAAGATAAATAAAAATGATCTAACTGCTATCGACTAAAAAGATTATAGTTGGTAACTTTTCATGTCTCCCGACTATTTTCTCTACCCATACTGCTATCGACTAAGAGGCGTGCATGGTAGGGTGATTAATTATTACTTATCAGCTAGAGATTTATCTTATGTCTAAGAATCATAGGGTAGATCTAAGCAACTTAGCAGGCTTTGTAATCAATGTTCCTACCAACACCAATCAAAATCTAAAAAAACAAATTCTTATCAAACAGGCTATATCTATGAAAATATATGTAGTTTGCTCATTCTTATATGTAATAGTAGGTTCAAAAACATATATATTATCTTAACATGATTAGTGACGTGCCTAAAAATGATTAGTGAATTACCTGAACACAAACTCAGTGAATACATGTACAAAGCCATCATTCATAATCTCAACTTAAAAAAATGAAATATTAACCAAAGTAAAGTTGTATGACAAAGTGACAAAAAATGGAAGCAACCATCCAAAGACCAACTTAAATAAGTCTGAATTTTGATAAATTAAGTCAAAACATAATATTAGATATACAAAGAAGCTACACTTTGGTATTTTTTTCAGTTCTCTAAATATAAAATATAAAAAATATGAGTAACCGACACTAAATTGACAATTTAATCCAAAATACGACTATAACATAAAACACACAAACGACAACTCAAAAAAACACAATTGATAGAAAAACACAATGCACAGTACAAACAAAACACTATATTCAGAGAAAAAACACAATTTGCAGCAAAAAAAAACATAATGATCAGAACTGAAAAACACAATGAACGAGACAAAAAAACACAATGAACAAATGAAAATAACACAATGGACAGACGAAATAACACATTGTGTTTTTTTTCTACTGCAGATTTGTGTTTTTTTATTGTATTGTGCATTGTTTTTTTCTTCATGAACAAAAAACTTACTAAAAAGGTCATTTTTTTGCGTTTTTTGTATAACACTATGCTACTCGTTGGAATGATAATAAAACGCTCGTTAATTTGGAATAAATTTTTTAAATGTCGTATAAGAAGTTATTATCGTTTAAAAATTGTGGGAGAAAGTGCATGTGTCATACACATGAGAGAAAAAATGCAACCTTAATAGTTTTGGTAGGAATTCAAGGGTGGGATGACCTCATTAAGTGCAATGTGTACCCAAGTAAAACTTAAACGTCTGAAGGCCCACTGCGGTAAAACCCATTTGGATTGGATTCAAACTTGACACTAAATAGTTCAAGCTTTTATCTTTTCTTCTCGATGCCACTTCACCAAATGGTGGAGTCAATAATAGATAAACATATTAAAATTGGAAGAAGAGATTTAATGGGTGTTTGGGATTGAGTTTTAAAACTCCTTATTGACGCTTTTGTTTCACCTATGTGATCAAAGGTTCGATCCTCACTTCCATCATTTATGGTTTGGTATCCGGATGAAGATCGAATACGGGTGGCGCCGGTTCGAATCTGACGGGCGGTGAGGTTTTACCGAGTTCTATAACACTGTCGTGCCTTCGGGTGGGTGTGGCTCGGGTTTTCGCGCATCGGGAGAAGGCAGGGGCTGCTGGAGGTCGAGTAGTCGATTCTTGGGCACGGCGCCCCGCAAGGGTGGTTGCCACACAGTTGTTCGCCGATCAAAAAAAAAAGTTGTTTGTGTAAACCAAAAACACTTTTGGTTTTGGCTTTTTAATAAGGGTAGAAAAACTGTTTTTAAGTACTTTTGACAAAAACATTTTATTTAAAACTTATTTTTATAAAGCCATAAGTCAATAAACACTTTTGATAAAAAAGACTTCTGAAGTCAAATAGGCAATCCCTAACACCTTTTTAATACTGACATATGATATTCATTAAATTTTTTATTAGAATTTAGAAGGATAATGATATTTCTTATAAAAATTATTTTGAAAAGTTATACCGAGGGAAAATAATGTTACTATCGTGATCTTTTTATCATAATGATATATTAATTATCCATTAAAAATGTTTAAAAGAAATTAATCCAGCCTAACAGAAGAAGTTAGGGCACTTTTGCACCTTCAATATTTATCATATTAAATTAATAAGATTTTTAGTAGTATAACTTTACTCAAAAAGTTGTGGCATGAATATAATCTTCTCTTCTTTCCGGATCCTCTAACTTCCACTTGCCTTCGATTACCTACCAAATCCAACTTTGGCCAATCCTGTTTCACCACGTCATCAGTAAATATGAAGATTCATCCTTCTTGTTCCCATAAAGTTAACCCACGAGATTGATGGTCAATCTATAAGGGGACGGGGCGCTACTAGATTTGGGCACGAGTACCCCACTATCAGCACGGTAATATTGCCGCCACCCGTGCTGGTAGGGTTCCCATGCAACGGTCAAAAATTTATTTTTTTAATTCCTTTTTGACCGATTTTATGTGGGTTTTTGCAAGTTTTGACTTTCAAACGGTCATATTATGTGACCGTTTTTTTATCAAATGTGTATATAAAAACACATTTCAATCCCACGGTTTAGTATAAAAACACAAAAATTATACCATACTTTTGAAAAAAATGAGTGAAGTTAACATAGAAGATGATCAAGTTATCATTCCCCCGCTCGAAGTGCGCCCGATTTTACACTCAAGCGATAGTAGCCTTGAGTTTCTCATGGACCTTGCAAAGCGGGCTGCATAGCAAGACACAACTACATCTAAAAAAAGATACGTGCCACGTGATCGCGAGGGAGGCAATGCTCGGTTAATAAACGACTATTTTGCTGAAGTACCAAAATACACCGACGCACAGTTTAAACTAAGGTATCGCATGTCGAGACGTCTATTTCTGAAAATTGTAGCAGATGTTGAAGCAAACTTTGAATGGTTCAGAGAGAGCATGGACGGTCGGTTTAGAAATAGTTTTACGCCCATGCAAAAAGTATCTTCAGCAGTGAAACAACTCGCAACCGGTAATCCTCCAGACGAATACGATGAGTATTTATGTATGTCTGAAAGGACGTCGCGCGAATGTTTATAATTTTTTTGCAATGTCGTCATTAAGTTATACGACGGGGCTGAGTATTTACGAAGACCAACAAGTCACGACATTGCATGTTTGTACGAAGCACACGAAGAAAGATATAACCTTCCCGGCATGATCGGTAGCATTGATTGCACGCATTTAGTATGGCGAGCATGTCCTAGGGAATTACGAGGACAATATATGCGAGGCGATTACCAATACCCTACGATCATGCTAGAAACGGTTGCTTCACAAGATATGTGGTTTTGGCATGGATTTTTGCCCCCCCCCCCCCCCCCCGGTTCACTCAACGACATAAAATGTCCTCCAACAATTCCCAGTTTTTCTAACCAATGAAACGGAACGGCGTCGCAGTGTCCATTTACTTTAAATGGCCAGTTATATAAACGTGGATATTATCTTACCGATGGCATCTACCCAACCTGGTAAACGTTTGTGAAAGCGTTTCGATATCCGACCGACCCTAAGGAAAAAAAATCTGTTAAGGCGCAAGAGGCGGCAAGGAAGGATGTTGAGCGAGCGTTCGGAGCATTAAAGGGGGAAATGGGGAATTACCGCACGACCCTTGAGGCCGACGACCGTTGCTAGGTGTAGCGTCGTCGTCTATACGTGCATGATATTGCACAACATGATCATTAAAGACGAGGGGCGTGCGATATCACCGGTCCACATACGCGATCCCCCTATCCAACCGTTCTTCGACGAACAAGCCCTTGCGGAGTTGACGAACTCCGATACGCATTTCCGACTTCGAAATGATCTCGTGGAACATCTAGACGCACTTGATCTACCGCACCTCGATTTGAACACCTCCGACTCCGAATAGTTTTTCTTTTATTTAGTGTGTTTGCATTTCTATGTTTTATTTACTTTTAATATTGTAAGTTTATATTTAATGGAACGGTTTATTTTTCAAGTTTTAAAAACAGTTCTTTTAGTTCAAACCGTCATTTTTTTAAAACGGTAATTAAAAAAAAGGAAAACTAAATAATAAAGATTTCAGTGAAGTGAATCAGTTAAGTGCTGCCTCAAAAAAAATATTTGGGGAGAAATATTTAGATAAGGTATATGACGTGTTGTTTTGTGTTATTTTCTCTTATTTTTGAAATGATTGTTTATGGGTTAGGATAAAGGGAAGAGATAACGTACAAAACTCCTTAACGTACAAAGCGTAGGAAGCAATCTCAGCCATTAGATTAAGACGGTGACAAGATGGTAATTAACAATCCTAATCATATTTGGGTTAATCTAACCAGTGGTAAATTAGGAAAAAACGTTAAAAAAATTTCAAATCGAAAACAACAGACCTAATTCGAACCTTAATTTTTCATCGTTTCAATTTGATTATACGTTCAGAATGATTACACAATCAAAATAACAAAAAAACACTCGATTACAATGAACGAAAACGAAAAATTAGATGAACAGAGATTTACAATGGGACGATTAATCATACGAAAAACATACAGTTATGAATAAACGCTCATAATAGTTGTCAAATACTTTTAATTTTGTTTCCATAAGTATGATTAAACATAAAAATTAGGTTAAAAAAAGCTGCAGACGAAGAAGACGAAGTTGGTGAAAACAGAGGCTTTTAAACGCACGTTTATATGTTTAAAACACACGTTGTAAATATTAGACGCACATTGAAAAATAACGTGTGTTTAAACTTTATTTGATGGGACAAAACAAAACAAACGCACGTTCATATGTTTTAAACGCACGTTGAGAATTTTAAACACACGTTATACTTTTGAAAAAATTGAAAGCCACATTTGGAAAAAAAATTAGAACGCACATTTAAAACACTTTAAACGCACCTTTTACAATATAAATTCAAGCTTTTCTCAAACTTCAACATATACACGTGCGTCTTCAACATATAACGTGCGTCCTTTTTGCTTCTTTTCCAATCAAACGTGCGTTTAATGTCTTAATTCATCAAAACCCCACCCACTCTTGTTCATCTTCTTCCTAATTCAGATCAAACCTTTCCAGACCTCCATTAATGGCGATTCCACGATTTTCACCTTCCTTCTACCTCATCACCCTCCTCTCCCTCTTCTCCCTCCTTCTCCGTCACCTCTCCTCATCCCCCACCCCCACTTCGAAGGTTTTGATGACGACCCAGAACCCGACTCCATCACCTTTCCATCACCATCATCCTCCCTCCCCTGCCGTCTTCTTCCGCCCCCACTGTAACACCCCAACCGATGACGGAAACATCGAGGTGTCACGTAAGAATGAGTATACAGTAGCACATGGTATTCAAATTTTAATTTGAAATTTATTTAAAGTAAAAATATCCAAAATTGAAATACATAATAAGTTTTGAATGGAATTCTAATACATCAAATAACCAAATAAGCATAAACTTCAATTTGTCTTCTCATGCTAACACTCTAGTCTTCACGCATCATTATTTCCTGTTGAGTTGTAAAAATGGGGGGGGGGGTCAACTAGAAGTTGGTGAGAATACATAAGCCATGTCAAGCAATTAAGTTTAAGAATAAAAGTTTAGCAATTCATATGTCTACCGTAAGTTTAAGTCTACATGAATAAACATGAAGTGTTGAATGCACAAAATCAAACCTCCGACTAGTTTAGGTCCATCCCGTCATCCACGGTTCACCTTAATATTATGTTGGAACGATAACAATCACCCGCGCTCCCCATAAAAGATGGTCAACGAATCTAGGTGGGATTGTCAATCCAATAGATCTATTATTGAGTATCGTCGGCTTGGCCATAGCTAATGATTATGTATGTTGAAGCGTAAGTCTAACTGTTGTTGTTGTCTAAATCATGAGGCATTAAAGTTTACAACTAGACATGTATGTAGAATTGCTTAAGTATAATGTTGCAAGTATAAAGAATTGCATAAACATGGTTACGTAAACTCACATTGGCTAAGATGAATTATCCTCTAAGTGTTGTGAATGTATGCGAGACGAATCCCAAAGACTCAACAGTGTAGCTAGTCCAAATTGAAATAAAAAAAACGAAAAAGAAAGAATATCAAGCTTCCAATTCGCCAATTACAAGAGCTTATAATCAAAGCTTCAATTGTAGAAGTAATAAACTATAGAAGAAAGGTATGAGGGAAAGTTTAATCGGATTGAAACATTCGATTTAGAGGTGCAAAGTATAATGGGTCATAGGTGGGTTTTTATACTAGTTTTGGATTCAATTAGCCATTAAAATTGGTCAACACCATAAAGTAAGGTTTTATGATGAATTGACTATTTGACTAAGACTTTGACTGTTTGACTAAGACTTTGACTAGGACTTTGACGAGGACTTTGACTAGGACTTTGAAAGGGTTTAAGTTTAATTGGTTTTAATTAACATCACAAAACACCAAATGGTGTAGTGGTTTGTGTGGTGCGGTTAAGGTTTAGCCCGCCAGGGACTCGGGTTCGAATCCTGGCACAGGCAAACACTTTTTTTTAACGTTTTTAAATCAAAATTTTTAATACAATCCAATTTAGTGTTGATTATACGTCATTATTTAAACAAAAAAAAATTAACAAAATGGATGATAAAGATATTGTAAACATGAATCGGATTAATAAACGAGGGAGTTCTATATACATATATAAAGAAAATTTGTGTGATGTTACACCCACCACCTTCTCCACCTCCGACGACGTTGCCTGATATTGAAGCGGTTTTTGAAGGAACATCAACTGAATCAATTAGGGTTCAAGCCTCCGGCCGTGCAACATGTTCCATCGGCTGAGAAGTGGGCAACGACGGTGGTGTTCAGGTGGTTAAGGCGGTGACTGTGACAGTGGCTTAAGGCGGTATACGATTAGACAATCAAGGTTTGGGTCGATTAAGGTTTCTGTTAAGGTCTAGGAGGGATAGAGTGATGGTGGGTTGTCACAGGGTTTGAGTTAGGTAGAGTTAACCATTGTTTACATGTGTCAATCTGTGGTGACTTCATACACTTCTCACGTTAAGGATACTTTGTATCGTATACTTTCTCTAGGATAAATACACAATGTAAGAAAAATATGAAGTCGTAGGAAATGTATTAAACGAACTCCGATTGAACTCATTCAAGCGGCATTGGAACCGTCTCATCGAATCCTACGATCTTAGTTTTTAAGTTTTAGCTTTTTTGGATTTCTAGCTTGTAGTTATTAGAATTTACGTTGTGTCATTTTTGCGACGTATTGTGTCTTTTTTGTTCAGCATTGTGTTATATTTTGTGGCTCATTGTGTCATATTTCGTGATATGTTGTGTTTTTTGTATCATTCTCATCTTTTTTATTGTATCATTTTTCGGCATTAATTAACTGATTTCACTCGTAGTGTAACTTATTACCATAAGTAAATGCCAATCGTTTTAACCGCTAAACTAACACACTCTTTAATGAATACGTGTGTCGTTTTAACATACTTTTAGTCTATTTCTATAATGCAGTTTCTCAACAACAAAATATGCATACAAATTATTCTTTTGAACTTTCAAATTAAGATCCCAAGTGTCTATCAACATACATAAACATACATAAGTAACATTTTGTGTTAAAAACCATAGCTAGCAACCTTTATACACGTGAATACAATGTAATATTAACATTCTGTAATTAAATTAATAAACTTTGTTTATATTTTACTAAAACATAGGAACCATGCTTGAAGATTCTAAGTTGCTAGCAGCTATAAGTTGAATATTCTACATATATAGCCTCCACTCCAACATTCACAACGTGTCACAATCCTAATAGTATGATCACACCACTGGCTCCACTCCCCCACTCAATAACCACTATATAAACCTTCTCCATCTCCTTCATTGTCCTCCATCCTACCACCTCCAACCACCTCCTACCACCATCAACCGTCGTCCCGCCACCGGTAAAAATTCCGCACTTCACAAAACCGCCAATGGGTACCGATTACGAGTACCCAAAAACCAAATTCAATCAACAACCACATAAAGTGGCCATACCACCACCTCAACCGTTCATAAAGTCATTGAAGAACACTGTTAAAGAAACATTGTTCCCTGATGACCCGCTTCGCCAGTTCAAAAACCAGCCGACTTCGCGTAAATTCGTACTTGGAGTTCAATATGTGTTCCCCATTTTCGACTGGGCGTCGAGTTATAATTTGAGTTTCTTTAAATCGGATGTTATTGCGGGTATTACCATTGCCAGTTTAGCTATTCCGCAAGGGATTAGCTACGCTAAACTGGCGAACCTTCCCCCGATTCTCGGGTTGTGTAAGTTCTTTACACTTTTTTCACTCTAAAAAATGTAAAAAAAAATAAACGTACCTAGTAAAATCTAACTCACAGCACAACTATTAATAAGTGTCAGGGTGGGATAGGGAGTGGGGACAAACCTTTTCTCTGACACAGGAGAGATAAAGATGCTGCTCCCAGTGAAACCCCTGACTCTGGAAAATTTTCAACTAGTGTAATAAATGATTAAATTGGATGTGGACGAAATAAAAAACTTAAAAAGTATGTTTTGTGTTTGAATTTTGCAGATTCGAGTTTTATTCCGCCTTTAGTGTATGCAATGATGGGAAGTTCGAAAGATTTAGCTGTGGGGACAGTGGCAGTGGCGTCGCTGCTAGTTGGTTCCATGTTAGGGGCGATAGTGAACGCGAATGAAAACCCAAAGTTGTATCTTCAGTTGGCTTTCACCGCGACGTTCTTCGCAGGAGTTTTTCAAGCTTCCTTAGGAATCTTGAGGTTAACTTGCACGCAATTGATATTGACAAATTTTATTATTAAAAAAAAGTACAAAAAATGAGGTTAGTCCACCCTGGGACATTCGTCCCGAGATGGACTAATCCTATAAAAAAGAAAAGACCTATAATTAGGTCTTTTCTAAGGACTTAATGTAACTTATAGATATTAATCCATGCAGGCTCGGGTTTATCGTTGATTTCTTGTCGCACGCCACAATCGTCGGGTTTATGGGCGGTGCGGCAACGGTTGTTTGCTTACAGCAGCTGAAAGGAATACTCGGACTCGAACACTTCACTCATGGCACAGATCTTGTGTCCGTTTTGCGATCTGTTTTCTCTCAAACCCACAAGGTTCTTAAAACGTTACATGAAATAATAACTTTATAATGTTTACTCGTTTATTAATAGTAGAAAGTTATTTAACTTTTAACATATTTATTTATTTGTTGTTTATTAATTAATAAATGAAATTATATGATATGTACTTGCAGTGGAGGTGGGAGAGTGCAGTTTTGGGTATTTGTTTCCTGTTCTATCTCTTGGTCGCTAGATATGTGGTAAGTATTTTATTTTATTTTATTTATTTTTTTATGTATTAAAAAAGGAAAAATAACTTTTGATCTCTATTAAAACGTTTAAAAAATAGGTGAAAAGGCAAACCCCTAATAGATATAATCAAATTATTATCTATTTTGAGGTGGGAAGGTTTACCTCTTTGGAGGGTTCTGCCCGGGTTTGGTCTCAGGTTCGAATCTCACGCTCCACCAAAAAAATAACCGCTTGGGTTTGAAAGGAAAAACCCGTGTGGTGCTATGGGATTCGATCCTGGGCAGTGGTCGCTTTATAACACAGGATTTACCGCTGAAACACTACTCTTCAAAAAAAAATTATTATCTATTATATCTTCAATCATATGATATGATCATAATATATTATTATTAATGCAATAATTGATGTGAAACAGAGCACAAAACGACCAAAGCTATTTTGGATATCTGCGATGGCTCCATTGACATCAGTAATTTTCGGAAGCATTCTTGTTTATCTCACTCATGCCGAAAAACATGGCGTTCAAGTGGTTAGTTTCATTAAACATGTTCGATACATGTCGTTGTCGCTTTCAGATCTAATCACCCACTTTCCGTATTCTACCATTATTCCACATGTATTATAAACGTATATTATACAAATACGATATAAGTCTATGATACATATGAAAAAAAAAACAAAACGTAGAAAGTAGGACAAGAGATACGTGTCGGTTTCATTATTTATTTATAATTTTATTATTGTTATATAATATAACAAGAATACCCACTTTCCGTATCCTACTATTATTTCACATGTATTATAAACTTATACTATACAAATACGATATAAGTCTATGATACATGGGAAAAAAAACAAAACGTAGAAAGTAGGACAAGAGATACGTGTCGGTTTCATTATTTATTTATAATTTTATTATTGATATATAACAATATTTCTAAGTACAATAATTTTTTTTTATATGAAATTCAGATTGGTGAATTGAAGAAAGGGTTAAATCCTATTACAATAATGGACTTATCTTTTGGATCACAATACCTATCTTCAGCAATCAAAACTGGCATTGTCACGGGTGTCATTGCCCTCGCTGTAAGTACTTGTACTCTCTGCTTTACAACTTGTACCTTCAGTTTGTTTTTTTACACTTGCATATATCTCCAAATTTTCACAAAACTACAAAAAGAATTCAATTACCAAGACTACAAAAGGTACAATCATGTTTGTAACAAGGGTAATAATGTAATTTCAACAGGAAGGAATTGCTGTTGGAAGAAGCTTTGCTATGTTCAAAAACTACAACATTGATGGTAACAAAGAGATGATTGCCTTTGGCATGATGAACATTGCCGGTTCATGCACTTCTTGCTACCTTACTACGGGTACGTAAAAATACTCAGTGGTGAAGCTTGAGAATTCCGACGGTGGGTTGGAAGTCACCGGTCACGGGGGTTGAAACCGTATATACCAAAAAAATTCTTTAAGGATACTATATATGGAACTTCTGAGTGAAAATTTCGGAGGGTCGGGCGACCCCCTGTCCCTATGAAGCTACGCTACTGTTTTATAAATACGCGATATAAGCTTCTAATATGTGTTCTCTTCTTTTAATTTTGTTTTAGGGCCATTTTCGCGTTCGGCTGTGAACTTTAATGCAGGATGTAAAACCGCGGTATCAAACATTGTAATGGCTATTGCGGTGATGTTCACATTGTTATTCCTAACACCATTGTTTCATTACACACCTCTTGTTGTACTGTCTTCCATTATCATCTCCGCTATGCTCGGCCTTATCAACTACGAAGAAGCGATCCACTTATGGAGTCTAGACAAATTTGACTTTGTTGTATGCATGAGTGCATACTTTGGTGTTGTCTTTGCTAGTGTCGAGATTGGCTTAGTTATCGCGGTATAGTACTTTAAATTAACTTTCTTAATACAATTTTTTTTGTAATCGCGGTATAGTACTTTAAATTAACTTTCTTAATACATTTTTTTCTAATCGCGGTATAGTACTTCAAATTAACTTTCTTGATACATTTTTTTTTTGTAATCGCGGTATAGTACTTTAAATTAACTTTCTTAATACATTTTTTTTTTCATTTTCCATATTATAATCTTGTTTAAACGTGACAAGTGTAGGTTGCATTGTCGCTACTTAGGGTACTCTTGTTTGTCGCGAGGCCAAGAACATCCACATTGGGTAACATACCCGATTCGACGATTTATAGAAGCATGGATCAATACCAAAATGTGAAAACCGTTC
Organism: Ambrosia trifida; assembly: GCA_028751855.1. Classification (NCBI taxonomy): domain Eukaryota; kingdom Viridiplantae; phylum Streptophyta; class Magnoliopsida; order Asterales; family Asteraceae; genus Ambrosia; species Ambrosia trifida. Next base: position 132,864,971 of record CM054129.1, read on the forward strand.
CTGGAATCTTGATACTTCAAATTGATGCACCTATTTACTTTGCTAACTCGAGCTACTTGAGGGAAAGGTATATTTATATACAATTCATCGACTCGCGATCACAAGAACACAATATTGTTTGCGATTATTGTATTTAAATTTTGGTCAACTATAATTAGGATTTCGAGATGGGTTGATGAAGAGGAAGACAGGTTGAAGTCTTCAGGGGAAAATAGCTTGCAATATGTTATTCTTGCCTTGAGTGGTGAGTAATTTTCAATTGTTAAGAGTCACAAACAATGCATCATCCGTACCCAGTAATTCCCACAAATAGCACAACTATTTGTAGGGTCTGGGAGGGTGGAATGTAGATAAGCCTTACCTCATCCCTAAGGATCGAGAGGCTGCTTCCAGAATTCATGTACTCTATAAAAACCATAAAAAGTTGAAAAATAACAATTTGTTTGTTGGATGGTTTTAGCGGTTGGAAATATTGACACAAGCGGGATTACAATGCTTAAAGAGGTTAAAAAGGTTATGGATAGAAGAGGGCTAAAGGTATTCATAAGTCATAACCTTTTGTTTTTACTGCTTAAATATTATAAGCGACACACAATAGAATATGAATATGTTCTTTATTAATTATAGTTGGTTTTGGCGAATCCGGGAGGAGAGGTGATAAAGAAGTTGAACAAAGGGAAGTTGATAGACGTGATTGGGCAAGAATGGATATATCTAACGGTGGGAGAGGCCGTCGGAGCTTGTAACTTCATGCTTCACACTTACAAGAATGTCGAAAAGCCGACTTCAATTGAACTAGCATCAAGGAAAGATACTAGGAATGACAACAATGTTTAAGTTAATGTGGTTAAAGTAATCATTTGACAATATTTTTCGTCAAAGCGTATTTATACCGTATAAATAATTTGTATAGTAGTTTACCTTGTTTGCGGACTTCTTCATTATGTAAAATGTTTTCTTTTCAGCCATAAATACAGGTTTGTAAAGGAAAACATGTTATAATGACGGAGCTATGATATGAATCCAAGAGTTTGTTTTGGAGATTGAAATTAAAGACAAAAAGATGAATTGCATTGGCTATTATTTATGTTCCAATTTTTGAAAGAATTTGAATTCAAGGTGTTTCTAAGGTTACTTGACATGTGTAGTTTAAATTAATCTGGTGTAATATAGATTTGTGATAATATTCATCATTAAAAAAATGTATTAAGCGTATTAAAAAATATATTGAACGTACATAAGTTATTTTTTATACTAAACACAAAGGATAACCGGTATCTCTTATTTTATGTTACCTTCCATTTTTTTTTTTTGAAAATACTATCCCCATCATGGATGAAGCAGTGTCATATTTTAACAAGGGTCTAAGGGAAGCCATTGAAGACATAGTGGTATGTGGGGGGCCTTTCTTTGGTGACTTACAATGACGGATGGCGTCTTTGCCGATGCGTATGGGAGGATTAAGGCTCCTCTCCGCGAAGGATGTCGGCATGTATGCGTTTGTGGCGTCGCGAGCTCAGTCCTGGAACCTTCAAGACCACATCCTACGGAATAGCGGGGTTTTCGACGCAGACTTGGACTACGTGCAGGCCCTCGAAAAGCTAAATGACTATCTCCCAGGTTTTGATATTGGCGGTTTTTCTAACAAGGACACCGCCCTCCAAAGCCTCAGAAAACTTTGGCGAATGCCCTTTTTGGCAAAATCGCTCAGAGCCTGGGTGAAATTTTTAGTCTGTCCCCTCGTCAAACGGCAGTTATTGAACGCTTGCAAAGCCCCCACGCCCAAGATTTCCTGACTGTTATCCCGATCGACGGTCTAGGCCAAAGCATGTCCGCTATTGAATACAGGGCCATTCTTAAATATCGCCTAATGATCCCCATGTACCAGGAGGATCGAATATGTCTGATTTGCCGTAAGGTCTGCATAGATGAATACGGGGAACATGCAGTTCATTGTAAGGAGTTACCCGGTTTCAAATATCGGCATGATTGGGTTCGAGACATTCTGTGGGACATTTTAAGACGGGCTAGGATCTCAGCCAAGAAGGAGGCCCCTGTGAACTTCCTCTCGGATCCAGCAGAAGGGAGATCCACTCTGCGACCAGCAGATCTCCTTGTCTTTGGGTGGGCCGGGGAGAGGGGGGAGCATGCTTGTGTTGACCTGACGGGTGTATCTCCCCTAGTTGGGTTGAGGGATAGTGGCTTTGTAGCAGGGCAAGCAGTGCGGAAAGCAGAGGCAAAAATGTAGAAAAACATGCTAAAGCCTGCGAGGAGAACCAACACGTTTTTGTGCCCTTGGCCTTTGATACCTTTGGCTCATTGGCACCGGAGGCTACCTGTAACACCCCAACCGATGGCGGAAACATCGAGGTGTCACGTAGTGACGATTGTTCAATAGCTCATGGACTAAAGTGTAAATTTGAGTACATTGATTAAATAATTTATTACATTGAAAGGAAAAAATACAAAGTACAATGATTCTAAATGCCACCTAAACTGAAATACAATAAATCAATCTAAATATAAATCCAAAAGCTTAAAAGAAACGTCTCAATAATAACCTGAAACATGTACAAAAATAGTATATGTCAATACAAAAATGTATTGGTGAGCATACCGTGTTTGAATAAATATAGTAGGAAAAGTGTTTAGCAATTCATGTGCGGTACCATTTGCAATTATGTAATAAGTAATATCCGTTCAAAACCAAACCTGAGAATAATGACTAACACATGACTAACCAACTGAATAATGAATTAACAAGACAATGACCAAGATTCTCTCAACAGAGTCTCAAGGGGGTATACCATAGTACTATTCATTGAAAAGCTAGGCCGCCCAGCGGTTAATGATTTTGACAAGTCATAGACACACAAATTAACATAAAGCAAACACACATGAGAATTGCATTTAGTAAAAGAAATAGAAACTTGATAGTAAGTACATGAGTCACCCCAAAATAGTAAAACAGTAAAAAGGGGAAAGATATACTCACCTATTGCGAAAATTTACACCAAGTTGATGTTGATGAACTTGTAAGGAATCAACGAAAATCAATGAATTATGCTTGAACCTAAGTAATTTAAGAATGTTAATTTAGTGTCAGCAATAGTCATTTTATAGTTATAGTGTTCGTGCAAAATATATTATGTTTGATTATCTAATTTATTATTATATTTTATTATTTGTTACAACATAACCATTATAAATGTACTTAGTACTTACGAAATTTGATCATGGCAATTAGCCAATAATCCATTAAATAATATTAACTTAATATATGGTGAATGAATATAGTAATATGAACTATCGGAAAAAATATATACAGTAGCCATGTTTCATAAGCCCAATTTTTAAATGAAAATTGTCACAAAGTTTTTATATTAAACCTTGCATGTGGAACACTTATTACCAGCACTAAAAAAAAACATGGCAATCTAGAATCCATTGCTTCTCATATTTTAGATTCATATAGTATATTAAGCTTATGTCTCTGTTATGAACCATGCTATGTCTCTTCTTGAAGAAGCTTATATTTTATATGGTTACTCAACTTTTAGAATATAATGAAGATAATATATTGAAAACAAACCAGAATGAGTCGCATGCGGTGGTTGTCCAAAGCTCCGACAGGTACGGTGGCGACATCGTGAGGTTTAAGTCGGTGGTTGGTAATGGTGGATTCTAGAGTGATCCAAAAGACGTTCAGAGAAGTAAAGTGGCGAGAGGAGGTTGGTTGTGTGGTGGTTGTTTCGATGGTTAATTAGTATGTGTTATAAGCTTCTTATAACTTAATTTTTTTGTTGATGATGATTAAAGTGCATTAAAATGCGTTGAATGGTTGCGGTGGTTATGGAATTTGAAGGGAACCGTTTCATTTTGTTGAATGCAGGGAAATGAATGTTGAAGATGAAGTTTCATGACTTTATCTTATGTGAATTAAGTATGACATGATTTAATCAAAAGAAACTTACTACACCACAAGTTTGTCCTTTCTAAACATTTAGATTTTAAAATTAATTAATAATAATAATAATAATAATAATAATAATAAGAATAAGAATAAGAATAAGAATAAGAATAACAACAACAATTTATAAATGTCCCGTACACGACGCTAGAATTGATCGTTTATACGACGCCTTACATTTGATTATGATAAAATTAAAATAATCGGGTGTTTATTGTTCTAACGTTTTAGGATCTTAAGGTATTTCAACTTTGGGTTATTTTCACTTTAGGTCCCCAAAGTTATTGTTACTTTATTGAAGGAAAAAAAATAACGAATGTTACACTACCCGTTTCCTGACCTGGGTCCAGCGGGTTATTCATAGTAGTGTCTCGGCTTCGGATGGGCAAGGTTACGTTTTTAGTAGATTAGGATTTGCTATTCAGAAAGGGGTGTCGGCGCAGCTTGTTGCTCGCCTGCCCGTTATCTTGATGTAATTTTCCTTGTTCTGGAATGAAAGTAATTTTTCTGTATATATAAAAAAAAAAATACTATGTTCCTTTGTGTGTGTGTGTGTTTTTTTTTTTTTTTTTTTAATATTATCACACCTATTGTTGTAGTTGTTATTATTGTCATCATCATTATCATGTATTCACCTTCGAGTCTAATCAAATATACCAAAATAAAGTACGAATCATAGGGGATTGCTTCAAACCCCTTTTATCTTCTTCAAAACTTGTTTTTTTGTAACGTTCAGTGTAAGGCAACTATTTTTAGAGTAAGGTACATATTAATGGTTTGGTGTCATGCATAATTAGAACTAAATAAAACATACACATAACATGTCTAGCTAGGTCCAGTTGTCTCTTAAAATATTTATTGGTTTTAAAGCTTTGAATGCCATAATATCCTAATCTCGTAAAATCCAAGGTGGGACAACATTTTAATGTGTCATGATCTAGTTAGTCCCTATTCGAGTTGGTTTGATTAGCCCATTCCTGTGTACATCGTGTTAGTAGTAATGTATGAAAGATTAATCATTGCAGTTGTTAAAATACTTGATTACTATAAGATAAATAGTTTATTACAAAATCAATTTTAAGTAAAAATAAAGAAAATCATAGCAATCACCCATAAGTAACGTTAACATTGATTAGAGTAAATTTTCAACGGATGTCCTTTAGATACAAAAATGTCACGAATCTTACCATAGGTTAAAAACGCTTACAAGTTATGTCCTTTTGCCTAAACATTATGGTGATTGTTTTATTTATTAATTTTTTTAAACAGTTGTGCACAAAAAGACTAAACTACCCTTATGTGGTCAGACTAAACCTTGAAATTAGACGACGTTTAGGGCGAAGGATGTGACTTGCAAGCTTTCAGTTAAACATAACGTACGATTCCTGATATTTTTACGTAAATGGGTCAACACATTCATATTAGGTTGCCCTTGTTTTTGTGATAATGTCGTGATCGAAAGAGATCTGGGAACCTAATATTTATTGGTATATTTAGAGATATTTAGAAGAATACAGTTTTCTTGTATTTATTTTTTTAGAGTGGTCGTAAGTAAGGAAGAAATAATCAGTAAAATAAAAAAAAATTATTTAATAAAAAAAGATATACAAAATGTAGCAATAATAATGCATGGTGATGAATTCAATCTTATTGCCAATAACATGGGTATGTTTGGCAATGAGATTTTAAGAGTTTTTAGGAGTTTCAAGATTTTAAGAAAAAACTGTTACTCAATAAAAAAGCCTTGTTTGATTAAAGAAGCTGGAAGCTTTTAGGTTAGGAGAAAAAGCTCTATAGTGAAAAGCTACTAGTACTAGCCTTTAAGAAAAAGCTTTTACTAGTTACAAGCTTTTAATGAGTAAATGACACAAATACCCATTATATTTTAAAAATAAAATAAAAACCTTCCATACAAGCTTTTAATTATGCTCATTTTATATATTTTATTAAAAGCTCAAGCTATTATGCCAAACACCAAAATATATTTAAAAAGCTTGCAGCTACCAGCCACTAGCTAGTTTTGCCAAACATACCCAAGGTAGTGATGGAGTGGTTGGGGGAAAACTTGGTAGTTGGTATTCTTTGTGACCCAGGTTTGATTCTCACTCTCCTCATTATTTTCTACGACATCCAGGTGAAGAGCAAATATGGGTGGCGCTGGTTCAACTTGGATGGAAGACGAGATTTTACCGATTATTTCACTGTCGTGCCTTCTGACGGGTGGAGACCGAGTTTCTCTACGCATCTGGGAGAGTCAAAGGGCTGACCGCAATCATAACGGTTGGAACGTCGTTTTTTGCCGTTGAAAAAATAAATAAATAAATAAATAAACTCAATCTTAAACAAAATTAAGCATTAACCAAATTCTCACAACAAATTCACTGCAACTCGTACAAATCTCCATCATTCAAACAAACACTCGATCCCTAAATGGCTCCAAAGAAATCAAAGCACGAACTCACACCGAAAAAGATAAAACTAAAAAAGGATTCGAAGATTAAACTAAAGAAAAAGAAGAAGAAGATATCATCGACTTCAAACGCAGCAGCAACAGCTGCGACAGTGAACGGTAGCGATGACAGAGGCGTCGATACTGAGTGGTGGATTTCGTTTTGGGAAAAAAACCCGCCGCTTCCTGGTACTTTATTATTATTATTATTATTATTATTATTATTATTATTATTATTATTTTCGTTTGATTTGTTTTAATTTTGTTGGGGTTTTTGTTTGTGAATGTGGAATTAATGGTTAATTGTTTGGAATTGAACCGATAATTTCGTGTATTATTTTATCTGTTCAGATTTAGGGTTTATTTTGCTTGATTTTGTAAATTGGAGGTTATGATTTGTGATGTTTTTATGTAGAAGTAAAATGTGTTGATTATTTGCGTATTTCATGTTTAATAACAATGTGAAGTTGTATAATGTGCTGATTGTTTGCATATCATGTCAATTAACAATTTGAAAATTTTAATATGTGATGAATCTTTGCATATTTTATGTCGATAAAAGCAGTTAATGTGGTAAAATATCGGATATCGGTCAAGGACCGATTTTTGAGATATCGGTAATTTTATATCATGCAAAATTTATGTATATAGTAATTTAACACTAACGACTCAATATACTCTCTTACCATTAACAAATAAAGTTATAAACCTTTTACAACTTGCGAAATACTAACAATTGTAGCAAGTGGGAACTTCTTAAGACTTAAAACACTAATATTTAATACTAACAATTAACAACTAAGGGGCTGTTTGGTTGATTAAGTGCTGAATCATTAAGAGGTCTGAATGGTTAAGCGCTGAATCATTAAGTTCGACCTCTTAATGGTTAGTTTCCTTGTCCCACGTTGGTAGGGGAGCCTCATTAAGGTTCAGCCTAGTTCAGTGCTTAATAGTTCAGTGCTTAATGGTTCAGCAACATCCCAAATCTTAATGATTCAGACTTAACCATTCCATTCAGAAGCTGAAACAAATGCGCTGAATACTGAATCATTCAGCACTGAATGGTTAAGAGCCTCATTAAGAGGCTATCAAACAGCCCCTAAGACTTAAAACACTAATAGCAGCAATAACAAGAAAGACGGAGGGAAGAACCAAGAAGAAAGGTACTGATATCGGGAATATCGGTTATATATTGGTAGGTCAAATATCGGTATATCACCGATAGTATTGGTACCGATAGTTTGACCGATATTTTGTACGGATATCTCGGTTGATGACCGATAACCGTTATATCGGGGTTATATCACCAATATATTGGCCGAGTTAACTGCTTAGTGTCAATTAACAATCTGAAATTGATGAGGTGTTGAATTATCGCATGTTATAAGTCGACAACCTCCAATTTATGTTTATGAATCTAAAATCAATGCTTAATGATATGAAATTGAAATGTGTTGAGTGATTGAGTCTTTGCATATTCTAACTCGAGAGCTTGTGATTTCTGTTTGTAAATCTGAATCGATGCTTAACAGTCTGAAATTGAACTGCTATGCCAATTGAGCTTTTTTGATTCCTTACATTATTTATTTCATCTGTTCATATTTAGGGTTTATCTTGCTCGATTTCTAAAATTGAAGCTTATGATTTGTGATGTCTGATGCCTCTATATAGAAGTAAAATGTGTCGATTCTTTGCATTTCATGCCGAATTGTCGATCAACAATTTGAAATTGAAAATGTGTTTGATTATATGCTTATTTTAAGTTGAAAGCTTTTGTTAATAACTGAATATGAACTCAATGTTTGACATGATGAAATTGACCGCTATGCCAATTCAGTCCTATATTTAAGTTGAGAGCTCGTGATGTTTGTTTGTGAGTTTGAAATCAGTGCTTAACAGTCCGAACTTGAACCACCATGCCAATTGATCTTTTGTAATTCCGTACAGTCTCTCGTCTTTTCAGATATACGTTTTATCTTGCACAAGTTCTAAAATTGGACCTTATGGTTTGTGATGTCTTTATATATACAAGTAGAATGTGTTGATTCTTTTTGCGTAATCTTTCCATAATTGTTTTGTAGCCGAGGGTCTCCCTAGAAGCAGCCTCTCTATCCTCCGGGATAGAGGTATGGTTTGCCTACATCTACCCTCCCTAGAACCTACAATAGCTTTGCTATGCATGGGATTCTACTGGGTATGGTTGTTAATCTTCCATAATTGTGACAATCCCTCATTACATTGCTAATTGTGGTTCTAATTATGAGGTGCGACTTGATTGATTGATCATATAACCAGACACTATTAAGTATTAACCTGAATAATCAGGATCATAAATTCATAATTAGTTTACTGAGCATTCGAAACCGCACCAAACCCCCGGTTATTAGTAACCTTGGTTTCAAATAGCGTGAGGCTTTCCGAGGCTTTTAAGTCCCAAATGCCAAAGAGGCGAGGCGTTTAAGTCCCAAATGCCAAAGAGGTGAGGCGTTTAAGTCCCAAATGCCAAAGAGGCGAGGCGTTGATATATGTACAACCAGATAAGTTGTATATACAACTAGAAGCTGCTTCTCTCAAATATTTTACATACCAGCCTTCTTATCATGTAAACCATTTATAATATGTTCATTCTTTTGTTTTTTTACGTATCAGCCTTTTTATCAAGTAGACCGTTTATAGTCTCTTCATTCTTTTGGTTTTCTTTACATATCAGCATTTTTATTAAGTAAACCATTTATTAATCTCTTCATTCTTTTGGTTATTTTTTACATATCAGCCTCATAAAGACTCTAATTATGTCATAGATGTGCATGAAGCGCCGCCTCAAGGCCCTGAGGCGAGGCACACTTTTTAAAACCAGGCTGTACCAATCAGTTTACAAAACCTTCATCAAACTTATGCAGGTTCAATGGTGCCCGAAGACGAAGAAGAAGGATTCAAATACTTTTTCCGGGTGTCAAAGAAAACATTCGAGTACATATGTTCTCTAGTACGAGAAGATCTAATTTCTCGCCCACCTTCCGGTCTCATCAACATTGAAGGAAGACTTCTTAGTGTAGAAAAACAAGTTGCAATTGCGTTAAGAAGATTAGCATCAGGCGAATCACAAGTTTCAGTTGGTGCATCTTTTGGTGTTGGTCAATCAACGGTTTCACAAGTTACGTGGCGGTTCATAGAAGCCATGGAAGAACGCGGCAGGCACCACCTCAAATGGCCAGATCATGATAAACTAGAAAAAATCAAATCAGAATTCGAAAAAACGTATAATCTGCCCAATTGTTGTGGAGCGATCGATGCAACTCACATAATTATGACCCTGCCGGCAGTTCAAACATCAGACGATTGGTGTGATCAAGTTAAGAACTACAGTATGTTGGTACAAGGCATAGTTGATGACAAATCAAGATTTCTTGATATCGTAACGGGTTGGCCTGGTGGTATGACTATCCCCAAACTCCTAAAATTTTCGGGCTTTTATAAACTTTGTGAGTCGGGTCAGCGATTAAATGGAAAACCAAAATTGTCATCTAACGAATCGGAGATTAGAGAATTTATAGTAGGCGGGGCTAATTACCCGCTTCTTCCATGGTTAATAACGCCTCACAATGAAAGTGATGAGATGTCGGATTTGAATATGATTCATGAAGCTGCAAGATCGCTAGCTGTAAGGGCGTTTTCACAACTGAAAGGAAGTTGGAGGATTCTTAATAAGGTTATGTGGCGACCTGATAAGAAGAAGCTTCCGAGCATCATCGTGGTATGCTGTTTGCTTCATAATATAATCATAGATTGTGGTGATTATATAAAACCAGATGTTTCTTTGTCAGGCCATCATGATTTAGGGTATGTTGAACAATGGTGTAAGCAGGTTGATCCTGTTGGGAAAAAGATGAGAGACAACCTTGCTGCACACTTGGAAAATACTAAGTAAAAATGAATGTAACTCATTTTTTTACAAAAAATGTTACTGATTTATTTGGAAATTTTGAACAGGGCAAATGTGATGTTTAACGTGTCAAAGCGGCGACATATTGTCGTTTTTTGTTTATGTTCACGGATGATTGTTGTACTAGATTTGAGCACGAGGCGCTTTTGGCAAAAAAATCTTTTGGCAAATGGGTTGTCCGCTGCTTCGAGTAGCGGATTCTAACCTTGGAACTTTAACTCTGCTGCCACGACAAGCATATTTGCCCAAAAGTCACCGGCGGTTGAGATGATGAACGGAGTTTTCACCCGTAAGAATTATTCACATCCAAACCATAGAGAGAATGGAGCCATGGCAGCGGTGTTAAGCCGTCCTGATCAAAATCCGCTTGGAGGGGGAGCGGATCACCCATATCCCAAAATAGCTAAAAAAAAAAAAAACCCTCGCGTCTGGCCCCGAAATCCAGTATATGACGGGATGCTAGCCATTTATAGCTTAATAATCATTAAAAATCAATGTATGTTTGATTTTGCTTCATTATTTTGTAAGGGACTTGTTGTAAAAACGAACACCAAAACAATAACAATCGATAACAATTGACCAATGATTACGAATCTTATTATTGATAGAAAGGAATTTCAAAAGAAACGATTACAGATCATTTAACCCCATTCTGAAACCCTAATCATACTTATAGACCTAATCAGACTGATTAACGACTTGTAACAAACTCAGTTTCAAAGTTGTCACAAATAGCCCCTATAGGAGGAGAGGGGTGCGCTTTGTTTTATAACCTCTGCATAAAATAAACAAAATAGAAATGATAGTTTTTGTTTTTAAAAATATAAGCAGCCATCATTTCTTGAATCCCTCACTTGTAGCCTAGTGGTGAACGGACCAGTTTCCTTTTGGGGGAGCCAGGTTCGATTCCCAGTGGAAGCATTTGAGGGACTCGTCAAGTGATGGACGAAGCTAGCCTACTTGTAGGTGCCAGGTTCGATTCTGATGCCCCCCCCCCCCCCCCCCCCGGTTTTCTGCTACCGTGCATTTACTCCAGAGAGGCTTGCCTCTTGTGGATGGTGCAACATCTGTCAAGTGGCAGGTGGTGGGAAATTTTCCGGGTGGAAGCCTTAGTGCCCCTTATGCGCAGCCTCGACTCGCTTGTGGGCCGGCCACTCTCGCGTCAGCGTGGAACCGGTTAAGACAACATAGTCTGACCATTGTAGAGTGGTTAGGGTATCTCCTTCTAAGGGTTGTGATGATCTCTGCCACAATATAGAAAATCACCTTTCAACAAAAAAAAAAAAAAAAAAAAGTAGTCATAGGTAGTCAAAATTTTGTTTTATAATCACTAAACATCTTACTTATATGTAGACTTATATAACACAAATTGATCAGCGATGGAGCAGAAAGATTAGCCATATATAATATCATTTTATCTGCTCTAAATAAATGGAATAATAGGCATATATTATAGTTTACCAAACAAATAATAATAATACAATCACTTTATTCCCCCTTTTCACCTAAAATTAGAACCTCGCAGAAAAAAAAAATCTTAAAATATTTCTTGGTGTAATTATGTGGTATTCTTATAAACAAATAAGTTCATGATCGTGGCAATTATGTAATATAATGTCTTGTATATATGACTATTTACACATCAATATCGTAGAATAGTCATCTTTCTAGAACAACATAAATTCTTGTAAAACATGATGAAAGATCAATACGAGATCAAATACTACAAGTTTAACAATATTATATAGAAGGTAGAATAAGTCTATATAGTCTATACAATATTGTAAAAGTCAGATCGATACAATTTAGACAACGTTCATTATCATTATAAAATCGACTAAAGTGGGATACAAATTGGTCAAAGTCAATTACAAGATAAATAAAGTTAAAAGATAAGATCCATAAAGTCACATACAATATGCAAGTTTATTAAAGATAAATGAAATATGTTAATGATAAATAGCATTTCTAAACAAGTTTTACTAACATTATTTTTGGAATAAAAAATAACAAACGGGGAAAACATAATACAAAAATATAAAAGCGAAAATTCTTGAGAATTTTGACATAATATCGAACCCAAAACCCTATTACATCAAATATTTTCTTAGGATATGTGTTGTGTAGCGCCTGACCCGGCGCGAGCGAGCCCACGAGCCCCGTGGCTCACGAACAACACAACTACCTCACGTGGTAGTGGCCGTGAGTGAACACTAGCGAACACGATCGCGATCGCGTCCGATAACGGCTATGTAACCGTTTAAAATTAAAAAAAACAAGGCCAATTTACCTTTCATTTTAACCATTTCATCATTTTAAATCTTTTTCTACAGCATTCAAAACTTCATTTTCTTCTACAACCACATTCAAAACTTCAATTTCTTTTCCTACGACATTCAAAACTTTGGTGCATTTCTCGGAAGAGGAGGAACTTGCGTTAATTATCGCGTATAACAACGTGCACGGCGATGGCGTATCGACTTGTTGGAGTGTTTGAAGTCGGGCTCCACAATGGGCTAAAGTTTTAGCCGAGTTTGGTGAGCCTGTCAGTAGATCACAACGTAGTTGTGATTCAATCTCCCACAAGTACAGGGACCTCAAATCAAAGTGTATAACCTTCGAACGATTTTTTAAAAAAGTCACAAATGAACTCCCTAACGAAAAAGAAGATGTGGTCATAGCATTTGCTCACGTCAAATATGCTTCCGAGACCTAGCATGATTTTTCACATGTTTTGGTGTGGCAAATGTTACGTCCAACATTACGTTAGGTTTTATATTTTCTAAGTTATTTTATGTCTATGTAATGTTATTATTTTATTTAATGTAACGTTTTTTATTTTTATTTTTTTAATGTTGTGTTTCAAGAATTTAGCCCGTTAGGATATTTTTCCTCACTACTTATGGGGCTTGTAAATCTAAAACTTAACGAAAGTCAAACCTTAGAGCATTCACAATAGGTTTACTGTCTCAATCCACTCATAACTATTCACAATCACATATTATATTAAAAGTTATTAAAGTTTCTGTCTTCTTCACTAACAACCACTTTCAACAAATATTAAAAATAAATCCCGGAAAACTGTTTTCCCCAAAATATTCCCAAATATCTTCAAACATACCGATAAACAGTAAGTTTTTCATTTTCTCCAATCATAACTCTATGAGAAAATATGGGTTTTTCTCTCACAATATTAAGAAAGACTAAATGTGAGTGCTCTTAACATATAAAATAAGAATAATAATAAATGTGTTACATGTCAAAAATCAAAATCGATGTATTCCCTGTGGCCCTGTTTTATATTTTTCAAATTTTGCCGGTTGTTTTGTTTATGATTTTCCAGAAATCAGCAAAGCAACTCTTTATATTTTAAGATCCACAAAGTGATTGATTCTCTTCTCCACCATCAAAAATTCCCTCACCGCCCTTTTTCCATTACCTTCAAATTTCCACTTAACTCTCACAAAATTCCTCAAATAATAATAATAATTATAATAATATTAAAAGATAATAAATGTATCCACTTTTCCCATATAAATTTCAAACTTTTATTCCCTTCAAGACTTTGTCAATTATTCACTTCTTAACCATATAATACAATCCCAAAAATCTTTTTATTCATCTGGGCTTTCATCAATCATCGTTCTGATCATATTAATATAGATATTAGATATGAAGGAATCAAATTCTTCTGGTTTTGATTCTTTTCTTGAAAAGTCAAACTCTCAATTGGGTAGAAAGTCAACGGAATTGGGTAGTGATGGTAATAATGATGTGTTTGAAAGGGCTGACAAGATTGATTTCAAGAACTGGGATGTGCAGTTGGATAAACATTTAGCAAAGATTTGGTCAAAGGAGAGAGAAATTCAGGAAGAATGGGAGATTGATTTGACTAAACTTGATATAAAGAATGTTGTTGCTCATGGTACATATGGAACTGTTTACAAGGGTGTTTATGATGGTCAAGATGTTGCAGGTAAACTTCATGTAATTTAGTTTTCTTGATGTTAAATTGTATCATGTTATTGCCACTCGCGAAGCTTGAGCGGAAATTTCGGGAGGTCGGAAGTCACCGGTTACAAGGGATCGAAACCATATATACCAAAAAAAATTCTATAAGGATACTATATAGTGTTCCGAGCGAAATTTTCGGGGGTCGGGCGCCCCCGCCCGCCCTTATGAACAGGGGCGGACCTAGTGTATAACTAGGTGCCACTTCCGTTGCTGCTCAACTTCGCGCGTGTGGTGGAAAAATTTGGTTTTTTTTTTTTTACGAAATTTAGAAAACGTTGCTACTAAAATAAAAAACGTTACTACTGAAATTCATTTCTAGTTCCGCCACTGCTTATGAAGTTGTGCCCCTTGTTATTGATAGTTTCCTCCTATTTTTTTTTGTAACTTTTTTTTAAATGTTTTGATTCATTGAGTCAAACCTTGCCAATAGCTTATTATGAGTGAGATTTTACTAGGTACGTTTGTTTGTTTTGTTATATTGTTGTCCTGAATTTAGTTAATTGCCGAATTTACAGTTAAGGTATTAGATTGGGGGGATGATGCTTGTGTTAGTGCTGCCGAGGCTTTCGCTCTTCGCGCATCATTTGAGCAAGAAGTTTCTGTTTGGCATAGACTCGATCATTTGATGCTTATGTTATTGCCACTGCTTATATAGCTTCTTAAACCGTTTTATTAACACTACATTGTTATTATTGTTATCACAGTTTTTTAAAGGGGAATTGGATTTTAATAACACAAACTATTTAAAATTGGCCGATGGCACCCCTCACTAAAAAAATGGCTATATATAACCTGAACTATTAACATGTTGGATTATAACACCCACTAACGGTTAGGCCACAAACGCCGTTAGTGGGTTCGCTGACGTGGCACCAGTTGATGACGTGACATGATGATGTGTCACTCCACGTTAGTCGATTTGCTGACGTGGCATGATGACGTGGAGTGACACATCATCATGCCACGTCAGCAACTGGTGCCACATCAGTGAACCCATTAACGACGTTAGTGACTTAACCGTTAGTGGGTGTTAAAATCCATCATGTTAATAGTTCAGGTTATATATGGCCAATTTTTTAGTTGGGAGTGTCATCCGTCAAATTTAAATAGTTTAGGTTATTAAAATCTAATTCCCCTCTTTTAAATTGTATTTAAGGTATTAACTAGCCCATTTGCCACCTCTATGTTATATGAACATATCTATCTAATATGATTGTAGTTCATTGGAGCTTCAGTTGGAACATCAGATCTCAAAATCCCATCGAACAACGATCAAGTCACAGCCCATAATTCCGTACCACAAAGAGCTTGTTGTGTTGTAGTTGAATATCTTCAAGGGGGGACACTTAAGAAATTCTTGATAAGAAACTCTAGAAAGAAATTATCTTTCAAGACCGTTGTCCAACTTGCTCTTGATCTCTCTAGAGGGTGAGTTCGATATTTAGAAATCTTGTATTGTTTAGTTCTAAACTGATACATCATTGTATACCAGATTAAGCTATCTTCACTCTAAAAAGATCGTTCACCGAGATGTTAAAACCGAAAATATGTTGTTAGATGCAAATGGAACACTTAAGATTGCTGATTTTGGAGTTGCTCGTGTTGAAGCGCGAAATCCTAAAGACATGACCGGTGAAACTGGAACTCTTGGTTACATGGCACCAGAGGTACGTACAACCTAAAGGTGATAAAATGAACGGGTTAGGTAATAAGTCATAATACATATTTTTTTTACGTGAATAAGAACACGTCGAGTGGAGCCAAAATAATATATTTTTTTTCTATCGTTTAAAGTAATATTGTTTTTTATGTATAAAAGGATGAGCTTTTATGTTTCAAAATACACTTTAGACGACTTTAAACATGTTTCTTTTTAAGCTAATATATTTTTTCACTTTACATGTTTGATCGATAAAAAGAAACAATCTAAATCAACCTATTCATAACTAATGTGTAACGTGGTTGACACGATTCTAGTTTTTTTTATCAACCATTACAAATGAATAGATAACATAAAATTTCATATGTTTTAGGTTCTTGAAGGGAAACCATATAATAGGAAATGTGACGTTTATAGTTTTGGCATATGTTTATGGGAAATATATTGTTGTGACATGCCTTACGCCGATCTTAGCTTTGCTGAAGTATCTTCTGCAGTTGTTCATCAGGTACCATAACAACTATTGCGGTTTTTACTGTTTTGAAAACCATATCAGTCATTGAACCTATAGCTCAATCACTCAATGCATTCACTAATCAAAAGTAATAAATAAAGTTAATAATAAAGTGACTACAATTAAATTAAAAGTATTAAAAGTAGGGGCATTTTGTACAGAATTTACGGCCAAACATTCCAAAGTGTTGCCCGAGCTCTTTTGAGAGCATTTTGAAGAAATGTTGGGACGCGAAGCCTGATAAGAGGCCGGAGATGGAGGACGTTGTGAAGTTGTTGGAGGCGATAGACACTAGCAAAGGTGGTGGAATGGTGCCTGAGGATGAATCCACTGGTTGTTTTTGCATCTATCGTCGTCGTGGTCCTTGATCTCTTACTGCCACCCTTGTGTAGAGGGAATTCCGACATGTCTTATGAATAAAAAGAATAAAATGATTCAAGAGGTTTATTACATTGTAAATAATTTTTTTTATGATTTTAGATCATTTGACAGGTTCTTAAAGCAACTTTTTTTTTTCTTTTAACTCAAAAGATAAAACATGACATGAATTAACCATTCATTCTGTCTTGTAATTCTTTGTCTTTTTCACATTATTTCTTTTTAGCTTATTGTTTTAACGTGAAAGGGATTTTAGTTTGGTCTATGAAGCTTGTAGACTTGTAGTTACATTCTTTGGTTAATGAATTTCAACTTATGTACACACTTGTTTAAAGTCGACTCAAGTTTTCAAAGAACCAATTTCAGTTAGATAACCAATAACTAATACAAAACAAAAATATCTCACTTATCTATACTATGTATATAATGCCTTTAATAATGACATTTTAAGCCAGCTATCAAACATTTTTAAACGGACATAGTTTTTTTCTCATATATTATACTTAAAAAAAACATCATAAAAATGATCATTTTATTCTCATGAATTTGAGTATAGCATTGTTATTATTTATTAGTTTAAAAAATTGATGTGTAACGTGATTAACAATATCTAAGGGTGGACAGACTTAACCGGTAACCGAAACCGAACAAAAAACAAACGAAATCAATTGAAAACTAAAGTAACCAAAAACTGAATTAACTTAAAATCGGTTATCAGTTTTTTTTGTTTTGTACTATTCGTTAACCAAAATTAATCAAACCGAAACCAAACAATTCATCTATTCTTAGTTTTTAAACCTCCATTTTATATATTTATCGTCTCATTACACGTACTTATAAGCAAAAAAAATTTAGCCAAGGTTTGGTTTTGCTTATTAACCAAAACTAACTGAATCAAACTAAAAGCCGACAATCTAACAACGTAAACCAAACCAATAACGTATTGGTTAATAAGTTCAATTAACCGATAACTTCGCTTTCAGTTAAATCGAACCAACCCAACCCATACATACTCTATCACGCACACACCTTTTCAAACAAATCATACCTGTCGCTATTTCCATCACACCACAACCCCCCCCCCCCCCCCCCCCCCCCCCCCCCATGCAATCTCTAGTCGACACTCACGTAAAGCTCTTAGCTTTCGACTTCCTATCCCTAACCCCATCACCATCCCACCCTAACACCCTCTGTCGCAAAGCCACCCTCCTTTTATCCCGAGCCGAAACCCTCGGCATCATCACATTCCGTGAACACAAACCCGACCGTTTCCTTAAATTCACCGTCGACGATGGAACCGGCTGCATCCCATGTGTTCTCTGGCTCAACCAACTCAGTTCACCTTATTTCTCTCGACGTTGCCCACCAGATGTTCGACGAATTGCCGAAGAGGCTAAAAGGTTTGCAACTGTTGTGCAAATTGGGGTTTTGGCTCGGGTGAGGGGGAAGGTGAGTGTTTATAGAGGGAATGTGCAGCTTACTGTTGCCGATGTGTTTGTTGAGAGGGATCCGAATGTGGAGATTGTGCATTGGTTGGAATGTGTTCGGTTGGCTAATAAGTGTTATGATTGTTTACCTGTGAATGGAAATGGAAATGATATGGCTGAGTAGATTTGATTGTGAATTTGTGATTGTGAAATGTGGAAAGGGGTAGCGGTGCAGTTTGTGACCTGTTTACCTGCGTGTCATTTGTAATTGGCTGTTTTTGTTTAAGATATTAATCAAATTGTGAGTGTCTTGATGGAATATGAATTGATTATGTCTTTATCGACTTATAATGTATGGGTCGTAGTTCATAATCTAATGATCTAGTGGTATGACAAAAGTAGTTTAGGTTTAAATCTTTGCAAATATAGTATTAGATGGTATTTAGGTGTAAAACCTTTGTTGTGTATATATCATAGTTGTTAAAAGCCATCGTCTCTTGCGCCTAGGCCCATTTTTCAGGCGAGGCGACACAATTACGCTTTAAGTCAAGGAAATTGCGCTTTAGTTCACCAGGTGATGGTTTAGGACATTAGGCGCAGATTCCGGCGAGATTCCCAAACTCCCGAGAGTTTCTAGCTGAGTTCTCTAAAGTATGGCTAGATTTCAGCCAGATTTCTACTTTTATTTAAGGAAAACTATTTTTGTACACTAATATTTTTAAAACTTTTGATACTAATTAGATGATATTAAATGTTATACAGTAGTTTTTGTAATGTTATTTGAAAAAATAATATTGTTTTATTAATACAGAATATATTTTTACTTTTTTCCTTTGTTCGCTTTTTTTGTCTAAGGCCCTCGCCTTTTTTGCGCCTTGCGCCTAGGCCTTAGGCGAGGCCTATGCGCCTTGAGTGCGCCTAACGCATTTGATAACTATGGTATATATACACACACGCGTGGTAGGTCTGTATCTACGGGTATAAAGTGCAATCTACGTCCCTGTGGTTAAGTGGTGCGATCATACTGAGTCCCTACTTCCTAACTCTCGCATCCTAAGCCTATGTGGTTTACGTTTCTTTACATCATGCGTCCCTTGGTCTAACGTCGTCAAAGATAACCGCTAAATACTTAACGGCCTGGGGGCAAAAAAATGACCTTTTCACACCAAACAAAACCTTTTTCGTAATCTTGATTCAGTGATTTGATAGAAACTAAGTGAAACATTCTGCGTGACTTCGGAGATCCGGAATTCATCAGCTCCGGTGACACTAATCGACGGAATCCGCCATGGTTGTACGGTGGTTGTACGGTGAGTTCCGGTGACGGTAACGAGTAATTGATGTGTTGTTTTGGGGACTTGTTTGAGGAAGTTATCATCAGCCTAAATTAATGGATAAGAATGCTGAATAGTTGGAAACATCAAATTGGATTGTAGTTTGTTTGAGATGATGACATATAGGAGTTTTTGGACCTGCAGTTTTTGATTTGGAGGTATAGGTACAGGTCACTTGTTTGCTCAACATTTGATGGTCGATGAGGCGATAATGATTGGCGACGATGAGGACAATTCGGAAGAGTTAAGAATGGTTAAAGTATACCGACTTCAAGAGAAGAAATAGAAACAGGCAAACAACCAAGTTTTATTTATTTCACCAAGTTAGCACATTCATTAAAACTAACTACAACATTAACAACCACCACCGCAAACAGCCACCATCGACGCTTATTTATAACCTTAACACTCTCAGCAACCACCGCAAACCGACGCCATCTACTGCATTAAGCAAAACCACGACCACTCCTCATCGGCGCTTTAAAGAAAAGCTTCTTGTTCTGCTTCTGGATCACCTTATGCAACTCACTCGCGGGAAAACCAAACGTCAACTCCAACGCCTCATCCTCCCATTGACTCAAAACATTGTCCCGTCCCGCGAGTGGGAACCACTCGTTTTCATCAGAATTCAACCCGAAACCGATCACTTCAAGATTCTGCTCACTAGATGCTTCAATTACCACAGGATGACTTGCTGGAATCACTACCACCGTCCCTCGTCTCAGCTCTGAGCTCACTTGCTCGTAACGTTGGCTAATCTCGCCACCGCGGGTGGTTTGTTCGGACAAGTGAGGACACGCCATTTCGAACCTACCAACACCGTTCGACACCATTAGAACCATTGTCGCCTTGGTGTTGTAGAACGGCCCCGCCATTGATGCCTACAGAAATATTTGAAACAGTGAGAAACAGCAAGTTAGCCCGACACGAGACTCTATCATGAGGAGTCTCGTGCACCAGGTTCGCTAACCAAATGGTAAAACGCGAACCTGAGTTATGTTGAAGAACGAAAAAGCGATGTTGATATCGCGGAGATCCGGGAAATCTTTCGAGTCAATCTCGTGGAGGATTCCGTTCTCGTTAGCTACAGACGGTTCGTTGTTGTAGATGCTATGCGTACCCCTTTCCTTTCTATCGCCAAACGGCCATCGACGATCTTTATCTTCTCCGGCCAACGATCTAATTTGCTCCTCGGTAGCTTTCTTGAACACACCCTTTTGGAGTTTCTGCGACCCGACGATTTTACTGCCCGTGTCGTGATCAACCTACAACAATCCGAAAAAGTTAACACACTCCAAGGGGTGGCGGCGCAGCTTTTGACCGCCTACCTACTGTTACTGTCCTTATGTAATTTATCCTTTATTTTTAATGAAGTTATATATTGTTCGACTACGAATAAACTTTAAGCTTACACCAAATGCAGCTTCAATGATGTCGTTACTGAACGCGTTGTAGAACGATGACTCCCTATCGCCACCACCAACGCTAAAGAACTGAAACCGGAGATTTAGTTATAAAATTAGCATAAAAACTTAACGAATTCGGTTGCATCCTAATCAGTTGTTGATACTTCACCTGCAATTCACCAGGGACGGACACCGAATGCAGAATCTTGGCCAAAACAAGGCGTTCGTTGTCATCGGTATTGATTAGATACGCGGTAATCCCAGCCGGTACATGGAAGAGATCTCCACGCCTAATGCTGTGGCTTTGTCGCGAATTTCCTTCGATGAGAGTAATCTTTCCCTGTCCTGCAAATTTTAACAAATTTTGATCAAAACATATTAAAAGAATCGAATATATGTGACCATCATCATCAATCAATCATCATCATTAGTGCAAACGAGCCAAGCCGCTCGCGAGCTACTCGAACTTGGCTCAGTAAAAAGCTCGAAACGAGCCGAGCCTTATCGAGCTCGAGCCGAGCTTGAGCCTAAAACAAAGCTCGTTTATTTATCGAGCCCGAGCTCGAGCCTGACGTATGAAACTCGTTAGGCTCGTCGAGCCTTATCGAGCCTATGTATAATATTAGTTTTTTTAATATTTAATCATATTTACCCCTTGTTTAAAGTTGTTAAGTTAACGAGCCCGAGCTGGAGCTTCACTTATCGAGCTCACGAGCCTAAACGAATTATTATTTATATTATTTTTATTTAATAAATTAACTAATAGATAACAAACGAGCCGAGCCCGAGCCGAGCTCGAGCTTGAGAAATTACTAACGAGCCGAGCTCGAGCCCGAGCTCTTATAAGTTAATCGAGTTCGAGCTCGAGCCTGGTCGAGCTCGGGCTCGGCTCGGCTCGTTTGCACCCCTAATCATCATCATACTCAATTAATCCCACCTATAGCAAAGCTAAGGTAGGGTCTGAGGAGGGTAAAATGTAGACAGCCTTATCTCTACCCTTAAGAATCGAATATATGTGACCAACTTAACTAAATATTTTGAACATATAGTGAAAAATCGATACCGTTTGCAACGAAAACAAGAGCATCAGCATCCCAATGGTTTGGTACTACGAACGTTTGAGGTTCGGCTTCGAGAAATGCAGCACGGTATTTCTCGATACCATTGAAAAGCTCGGATCGGTCAGTGAACTTTTGAAGGACCTTAACATGACCGTGCTCGGTTTCTAGTCGAGTGGTGAAGTGGTGGTCTTCGAAGACGTATGGGTTGTTGGACTGTTGGCGGTGTGGTTTATCGGTTCTTCGGGGGATTTCGGGCCGGCTAGCGTCGCCGGATTGACGTTTTCCTTGCTCTTGGATGCGTTTTTGCATGCATGATTGGAAGCATTGGGGACGTTGTTGCTCTCCTTGGCTGCCCTGTTTGATAGAAGATATTGTTAATCATATCATGATGTTAGTATTATATAAAGCATTACATTAAAACTAAAAAATTACTTGTAAAATAAATTATTTTTCATATCATAGTCGCGAAAAATTACATCAAGATAGCGGGTAGGCGGACAACAAGCTGTGCCACCACCCCTTTCTGGACAGCAAACCCTAGCCTGCTAAAAACGAACCCCTGCCCCCGGAGTCGAGACACTGCTATGAATAACTACGTCTCATTTCATGCTACGAATCTTCGGTTAAAAAATAAAGTTGCACAAGTTCATATATTTTACAAATCTACGAATTAGAAAAAAAAAAAAAAAAAAAAAGCTAACAAAAGTTTATATATGTTTAACAAATTTATGTAACGTTAATACGATTATATGATGAAAACACTTGTCATATGTAATAATATCCGTGATATTCATGTTAAAAAAGTACGAATTTTATAAAAAGTTATACAAGTTTTTATATTTTATATGTTCAGCAAACTTTAATCTACTGAGCAAACCATTAATTGTCTATATAGACTTCATATATGTGATGATCATACAGACATATATATTTTAAACAAGTTAATGAACCTCCTATCGTTAAAATTTTAAAGATAAATTTTGACAACTCTAATTTTTAATTAAATTATTATACGATAAAAATGTTCAAGGGGAAGTGAAAGTTCAAACTAAATTATTATAGGATGAAAATGGTGGGAAGTGAGTGTTCTAAGCCATCATTCCATCATATTCTTCATCTTTATACCTTACATAATTTTAAGGAAAAATATAAAGTAAATTAAAATATTTATGAAATCTAAAGTAAATCCTTATTTATGGATAAATGGATAAGGAATGAGACGTGGAAAAAATTTATAAAATGAAAAACAACTCGACGAAATAATAATTTTTGATTGAATTACAGAGGTAGATATCATAGTTATCAAATTCGCTAGGCGCAAGGTACGTAATCCTCGTCCAAGGCTAGGCGTGAGGCATAAAAAAAAAAGCGGGTCTTGAGATAAAAAAACCAACAAAGAAAATAAAGTAAAAATATATTAATTAAATCAATACTATTTTTCATCTAATTAATTAGTATCAAAAGTTTTAAAATATTGATGTATTTGTGTATATAGCTGAAATATATGCCTTAACCATAAACTGTGCCTCAACCATAAACTGGAGAATTAAAACGCAATTTTCTATACTCAAATCGTAAATGTATCGCCTCACATAAAAATAGGTCTAGACGCAAAAGGTGATGATTTTTAACAACTAGAGATAACTCAGATAAGTAATGAGATGGGAATCCTCTAAGCAACTTTAATATACTATAATCTTGAGATTGGAAATTCTTTAAAAAACAAAAGAAAAAAAATATGTTGGGCTACTTACGGTACTAAATAAATACGTGTATTTCGCGTTACCTGACAAGTTTGGTGACACTCGGCCACCATCTTCCTCAACCCTTGCGCTTCCTCAGCTAAGATGATGTCGTACTGATCGCCACCACCTCGGCCTCGGCCTCTACCTCTTCCTTGTCCTCTCTCCCTCTTCTCCTTCTCATCATGGACCTCTTCACATCCCTTCTTACACCTTAGCCTCTCACTCTCATCACCACCCGGTCTCATCTCACATTTCGCCTTACAAGACCTATATTCCGGGTCGGTTTCACCCGACCCGAAACCCGTCCCCCTCTCCTTTTGCACTTGCTCCTCTTCACATTTATTCCTACACCTTAGCTTCTCATCTACATCACTTATTCCCACACACTTAAGCTTACACTCATAATATTCTGAGCCTGGTTCACCAGGCTCATATTTTGAGTCTCGGTTACTGGAGTAACCGAGACTCCCACTAGCAGAAACAAGAACAAGTGCAAACAAGAAGAAAAGAAAGCAAGTCATTGCTTTACACCCCATTTTTAGTCAACTATGATTGTTTGACTGGATAATCTAACCTCCATGCATGCATGGTTATTTATAAAGTCATTAGAAAGGTGGTCCATAATATTATCGTTTGAGGTGGCGAATGAGAAGATGAATCCGTTCATGCATATTGACAAGTGTTGAAGTGGCATCATACGTGTCAACATGAATGTGCCAGCAAAGACGTCAAGGCAAAATTGTGGAGCCTTTTTAGGTGACAGATTTAATAAAAATACAAAACATTTGATAAGTAACATCAGAAACATGATAATATTATATGTTAGACCACTCGGTATGGGGCACGGCATGATGATGTGGAGGCTGGGCAATGAGTTGATGCCCCTGGCTACACCGCCCCCTAGGGTGGGCAACGGTAATGGCGGCAATGAAATGCCTTCTATGTCGTGCCACTTATTTGTTTTTTAATTGATTTTTTTATTATTTTTAATAATTCTGACCAATGAGAAGGCCCGTCATCATAGTGCACACTACCCCCTTAGAGGCCCATCATCAAGATGCCTCTCCTCTCACTCTTACATGGGCACGTGGCGCCTACGTAGCGGCCCATCATGAAAATGGCACCACTCTCCAAACCCAGTAGTCTTAGGATTTGTAGTTTAGTGGATTCTCGTGGTTATTAATGGTGTCCATGTGAGAAGAGGAGGGTGATCACGTGGCAGTACGAACAGAAATTGAGGAAGGTGACAAAGAAGTGTTGTGGCGAAGTGTCAATTCATTAAATGTCTCGTTGCAGCATGATTTTGGCTTCTTTTGTCTTTTGGACTATTATCTATACCTTTATATATAAATAACTAAATGGTTAATTATTACTATTGTTTTTAGGTGAGGATGCTAGTAAAGCTACTCGTGACTTACCTTGATGTCAATTTATTAAAAGAATTAATTGGTAAAGCTTGAACGAGTACGAGTTTGAATTGGTGTTTAAGAGGGGACGGGGCACTCCACGGTAAAGGATTTCTGGCTACAGTATGTTTTCGCGTGGCAAGATCACCGCCACCCCTCGGCAACAGACAAAAAATAATCTTGTTGGCAAGAAGTAACCGAGTCTAGATTTTTGAATTCCATAAAAAATTTTAACATTCCCAACTGTTAACAATAGGCAACGTTCTTATTATATATAGGGAGAAAACCCTCTGAAACGGAAAAACCTTAGAAAACTCCTACTTCCCGAGCTTTTTTTTTTTTTTTTTTGAAAATTTTTACTGGCTGGGATTTTGGGTTTTTTTAGAGATGAATATTTAGGGTTTTTTTACACAGAAAGAGTGGTGGATCGTACTTTCGTAACCTCCGTTTTTTTAACTAGTATTGTCAAAACAATGATAAAAATTGCCAAAACCGCATTCGCTTCTCGCAAGGGCAGAGCGATCACTGTAGAAGCATGAAAATGGTTTTGTGGGCTGATGTGTTTCGTCGGTGATGGTGGAAACGGTGCTGCGGCGGTTGTAGATTGAAAGTAAATTGGTGATGACGACTCCTAAGCTGGTCGATGACAATGGTGTGTAATGGCTATAGGCTTAAAATGTATATATATATTAACCAAAACTAACCATATACTCCACTCCAAATCAAAACCAATACTTTCAAAATCAAAACCTATACTCACCAACTCAAGACATGGATCAACAAAAAATATGATCGCTTGGTGGAACAAAAAAAAAACTCGAGGGGTTGGGTCAAGCAAACGGGGGGGGGGGGGGGGGGTGGGGGGGGTTCAAACCCACAAGGGGACTGTTCACACCCAAAAGTGGGGGGGTTTGGTCTTGACGATTATACATCACAATCACAATCATCATCGGCAAAAAAAAATTTCGCACCACTACTAGCATCTCCACAAAATACTTATTATGGCCGGCCAATAAGGACATAACATTTATTCCCAACCTATGCTTTCACAACCTATTCTTCCATGTGTTCGATTTGATTTCTCTAAAGATGTTTTGAATTACTTCAATGTGTTTGAAACCTATACGAGCCCACCACCTCAAATGTCCCCCTTGAACCAAGTCATAATGACCTGCCACTTTTTGAAGATCTTGTGCAAGAAACTCAATTCGATAAAAATTTCGATGGAATGAACGTGCAAGATGATGAGTTTGAGGAAGAAGAAAAAGAGGACATAGTTGAATTAGTTAAAGGGAAGAGAAAGGGAAATTTTACAAATCGGGTCGATCGACATGATTGGACTCCCAAAGGAAGAAGTTGTATTGGCCAGAGCTTACGTTCACATCTCGACCGACCGGGAAAAAGGAAATCAACAAAAAAAAAGTTTGTGAATAAACACTTCAACAAGCTTAAGCACAAACTCGACAGGTTTTGCGACAAGCATACCTAATCGGATATGAGGTTAGAATTACCTAAACCCGTCTCAAACCTGACCCATTGCTATCCGTAAAAGGAGGAGTCCACTGTCCACATAACACACATTAGAATTTTTGGTCAAGTTTTCATTTTGCAAGGTAACAAATAACGTATACAGCTAGGTATTGTACGGATCAAATAACTTCTTCGAAGGCATCACACGGGCGGTGGCGGATCTAGACTAAAAGTTTAGGGGTAACGTTAAAAAAAAATTACCGTACTTTCTTATAATGTAAACTAAATAAAAATAAAAACACGAAAATAATATATGGTTAAACACATTCGGTTTTTTAAAGCTTGAAATCGAGTTATTACATCATCTTCTTTTACATTGTCAAAAGTTTCTCACTCGACTGCACAAATTAGTGCATTATGCAAAAGTATTTGTTCTACCATGATTACAAACACTTTCAAAATGAGCCGAGCTTGAAAAAGCTCACGCCTAAGCTTTGCTTGATGAGCTCGAGCCGGCTTGCGAGCCTAAACTCGAGCTTGAAAAAGCTACATACGAGCAGAGCTCGAGCTTTAGGAACAAAGCTCGAATCGAGCAGAGCTCATGCTTTCATAAGTTAAACGAGCGTGAGCTCGAGCCTGGTCGAGTTCAGGCTTGGCTCGTTTGCACCCTTAGTTTTTTTCTCATTTAAACTTTAACTAAACTAATAGGGTTAAGCTTTATGAGCTTCAATCTTAAATATAATAAATGAAATGAGTTAATGGGTTATAAATTTATAGGCTTCTATTTTTTTCTGTTGGACTAATAATAAAACTTTAAGGGTGTTTTGGGTCTTTTAAAAGAAATTGAGGGGTAACGTTACATAAATTTATGGGTAACGTAATACAAAAAACATAAAAATATAAATAAAAATTGCACTACGCCTGAAAAGTTGAGGGGTAACGGGCGTTACCCCTCCCATTGCTTTATATCCGCCTCTGCACACGGGTCACATAACGCTTTCACGTGTGTATTATGTCATTAAGACCATGGGTAATGGTTAATGCCTCTTAAGGGGCATTTTTCGCCACATCATCATCATAATGCCCATTCAAAGAATGTGTAATGGTTAACCCTTTTTTTACTGTTTTTTTTTTAAATTTCATATAATTTTGTCACATGGGCTTTGCCTAATATCTCGACCCAACAGTAGCTTTTGCCTCTTTCGGACCAAAATTGGGCTTTGTATAAAGTTTCGACCCACGCTGTCCATTTTGGCCCAAAATTAATTTACTTTTCAAGCCATGTTTTGCTTTTCACTTAAGTTATAAATTATTTAGTCTGTGTGTGAAAATTAATCCATGATTAAGATGATGTACTTATGTTTAAAATTAGTATGGAGGTATGCAAAGTGATCATGTACTTATGTTTAAAATTAATCCATGGATTAAGATGATAACGTGTGCCACATGTACATAATGAAAGGATTAAGATGCACAAATAAGAAATATCACTACTGTTGATATTTGTTTAGTTCTGTCATTTCTTTTTTTTTTTTTTTAATGGTGAATTTCTAAGACGTGGCAGATATCATCACATCCGCCTAGTCGGTGGACCCTAACTCTCCACACATTTCAGACTATGTTGTTTGAACCGGGCCCACGCTGGAACGGTGGGAGTTGCAGCGTTCGCCCGAAAACCGTGCTGCCTCCACACGAGTTTCCTCACGTGAATTAACAATCAGATGAAAACCGAGGGTTCTTTAGGATTCGAACTCGAGACCTAGGGGTCCTCCGCTCTAACCATCATCAGCAACGCCACTCTACCATATAGATGGGGGCGTTCTATCATTTCTTAAACTAAAGAATAAAATAAGATGCACAAAATGAAAATAAAATATCAACACTATTGATATTTATTTAGTTCTATCATTTCTTAAACAACTTTTATATGCTTCACTACTGCTCTTCCTCATAGGCTAAGATCTTCGGCACAGTCACAGCCACCATGACTTGTTTCGATCCTAAGGGTTGCACCCCACTTCATCTTGTTTCCTTCCACTTAAAACCTAAAACTCATAGCAGCAGAGATGAAAAAAAGCACAACTACAAACAACATGAAAACAAAGCAAAGCTTTCCTTTAGATCCCATAATTTTTTAAATTTTTAAGTCAACTTTGATTGTTTGACCGGGGAACCAATACCCATGTATGGTTATTTATATACCGGTTACTGAAAGTTGGTCGAACAGATCATCAATTGAGGTGGCAAGTGAGATGATGAATCGGTGCATGCATATTGACATGTGTTGAAGTGGCTTCATACGTGTCAACATGAAGGTAAATTATAGCACTTTAAATGTGTACTGATAGATTTTTTAATAAAAGTACAAAACATTTTATGGAACCAAGGGAAACATTTCATAAGATACAATGTTATTAGACTAAGCGGAGTGGGGGGCGGGAGAGGGTCGGGAGGGGGGGAACACCGCCGCCGGTAGGGGCGGGAGAGGGGCGGGGGGTGGGGGGGAGGGGTTTCACCGGCGTGGGGCAAGAGGGTGTGACACGTGGCAGCTTTTTATT
Organism: Ambrosia trifida; assembly: GCA_028751855.1. Lineage (NCBI taxonomy): Eukaryota > Viridiplantae > Streptophyta > Magnoliopsida > Asterales > Asteraceae > Ambrosia > Ambrosia trifida. The sequence continues at coordinate 132,894,306 of CM054129.1, forward strand.
GGTCAATTTTTTTTTTTAAAACTTTAACACAATATAATATTATTTTCTCCCCCCCCTCCACTCCCCACAATTATTTCCCCCCCCCCCCCCCCCCCCCCCCCCACAAGTGCCACATGGCGCTTCATCCCCCTCTTCCCCCCCCCCCCCCCCACTCCTTAGACTATAAGGAGTGGGGGGGGGAAGAGGGGGATGAAGCGCCATGTGGCACTTGTGGGACCCTTGTGGGGGGGAAAATAATTGTGGGGAGTGAAAGGGGGGGAAGAGGGGGAAGGAAATAATATTATATTGTGTTAAAGTTTAAAAAAAAAAAAAAAAAAAAACTGACCAATCGCGTTGTGCCACGTGTCCAAGCCAATCCCCCCACGCCGGTGAAACCCCCCCCCCCCCCTTCCCGCCCCCACTCCGGAGAGTCTTATAGTCTTAATATGTTTGGATTTGTAGTTTAGTAGATGCTGGTGGTCATCAGTGGTGTCACGTGAGATGAAGGTCATGTGGCAGTACGGGACGAAACGGAGGAAGGAAACATATAAAGGAAGAAAAATAAAGATGTGTGAGCCGATAAAGAGTAGAAAATAATAAACAATAGTTAATTAGTAATTTACCCCGTGATTATCGGACAAATTCATCAAGATAGCGGGCAGACGGGCAACAAGCTGCGCCGCAACCCCTTTATCGAAGAATTAAATTCCTTTCAAAATGGGTAGTATTACACACAAGAACATATAGACATGTGAAAACGCAAAAGGTTTCATTCTAGACACGACTCAAATCTTCAAGAATAAAAGTACTAATTTACAGATTTTGTTATCATCGAATTCAAATTATAAGAATACAAAAATCCTTTGCGAAGGAGGCACTAACAAGCAGCTGGTGAACACCTATCTAAAAGAAATAGCCAAACATTAGTTGTTTTATATTTATATGAAAAAAAAAAATTGTTGGGAGACGTGACCAAAACCCTTAGTCCATACCGCTATATCTTAACTTTAATCATAAACTATATTTTGTATGAGTTACGGACATAATGTTCAAAATATTGCAGTAGGTGTATCATTGAAGGCACCTCTTTGCAAGACCAAAGTCACAATCTTGTTGTCGGCATTGGCCAACTGTGATATACATTTGTTGAAAAAAAGAGGTAATTCATAATCAAGATGCACAAAGATATAACATATTAACTAATCCAATTACAACATATATGTATCTGATTATGAAGGAATAGGGTCCCAAATCTTTGTGCGGATACGGACCCTAACCCATAAAATAACTTAACTCTAAATCTTTCCTTCGGGAAGCATTCGGATTTTGACGATTTAATCGCAAAATTCTCCAATCACTTTTCTCACATGCAGTCCCGCGGAAGTACAAGAAAGACAAGACTCATATCTTATTGTGTCAACACAATGATAATGAGTCCATAGAGGACTATATTGTACGCTACAACAAAGAAGCGTTACAAATAGGCTACGGAGAAAAACTCACTCGCGTTGGTTTCATACAAGGCGTCCGTAGTGAGGAACTCATGAAATGCCTCACAGACAAGGATGACATCCCAGAATCCTGAAAGTTAACATACACACACATAACATGTTTGTTTGGGGTTAAATACTGTATATCAAATCATAGCCCGTTACACCCTTCCCCCTCGTCTTTCCAAATTTCAAACAACTATTTGCGTATATATTGAACGATACTTTGATGACATGAGACACTCCTACATGCTAACGTTAGAAAACAAGAACATGTTGGAAAACAAGAGTGTGAACATTGTAAGACCTAATTTCACAATTCACAATTTCACACCACATCTTATTGTTGGGTTTCAGTGGTGTCAACTTTACTTTTATCAAAACGGGTTTGATATAGTTATTATTAATTAAACATATAATTAATAAAACGCAGCGGAATGTTTATAAAATTTTAACACCAAAACTAACCGAACAGGATCTGGTTACAAAACATACAAACACGGTACAAATAATATTAATCTACCAATGAGATAGATATACCTGAGTGGTTAATAATTAACCGTTTGAGACACCGAGGCACAACGAACGAGTGCTAGAATCAAACACGAAACGAACGGGTGCAGGTGGCGTTCACGAACAGGAGCGGCACCTGTTGAATAACAACCGGCTGCAGCCTTGTCAAGGAGACAACGACTGCCTGCTTTGATCGAACGAAAGTCAGAAGGCCAAAGTAAATTGAATTGTCCTTTGCGGCTGTATTGGGGTATATATATAGTAATGTGGGGTTGGGAGTAATTAAATGAGATAAATCATATAATTATCACCTTATTCAAATTCAAAATCCATGCGCCATATCCTCCTGTTTTCATATATATATATATATATTGATATGGTGATTGAATTATGAATATGTTGTTATTATTAGATAATGATTAGCATTATCTATAATAAAAAATTATAATTATCATTATCTAATGACTTATTAATCACCTATCTGGATCCCAAGCCCAATACACCTAGATCAAGTCTAAGTTGTGATATAAAAACCCGTAACTAATAAACGTGATATTATTTATAATTAGTATAAATAATAAAACCCATTTATTTCGTTAATTGTTCGTGATTACCAGTTAATCAAGTTAATTGGATTTAATGTTCGTTGCCCAAGGTGTAACTCTTACGGGTCATAGCTCAGTCAGTAGCGTTAAGTTATCGAAACCGTACATATAAATCCAACAATCTCCCACTTGGACGGCCTTCGATAAAATCCTCACGCAGACAGTCAGCGGTGCTCTAGCTGCACATGGTTGCCCCCAACAAGGTATGACACTTTAAAGTCATTAACCAAAACATCTTGTTTTAGACAAGACAATAGACTTATGGCAATCGTTGTCATTCATCCTTTCCGTAAAAGACATCAATTGAATAAATGAGACATGGATTAAGTTCATTCTCATATGGTGTTCAATTATTATTGTTCTCGATCAAGATTCATAGTGGTCCAATCAAACACACAGTTAGTTTGGGTAAGGCCTTACACTTCACCAGTTTGAATCAACGAGGGCGCCACGATGTCTAACTGTTACATATCATGTAAGAGTACAGAATCCCTTATCGACTACATACAACTCCCACTGAACTTCAGAACTATTCCCAATTAAAGCCTTTATGACTGGCAATTACGCGACAGCGGTTGACAGTAATCAAAGAATAATCCTTGGTAAACGGAAGTTCTAATATGCATCTCAGGTTAGAGGATACTAAATGAGTATACCAATATCAAAACATCTTATGACAAAGATCCATGAAGATGATTTGAAGCGAGTTACATCCAACGTCATTCACAATGAGGTCTGTGAACTTGAAGTTAACTACTTGAGTCCAAATTCAGAATAGTCTTAATTCAGAGTCGCTCCCACGAGTCTGATCGACTACGGATAATTTAGAATATAATATTCATGGATTAAACGTATTAAAATCGAACACAGTTATAAGATTCAGAATTATATTTAACTAGTAAATAAAACGAATTCAAAAGTATAACTGTTTAAATGTTCGTACATCCAAATACTAAATCAAAACATATGGCTAGCTAATCTAAGCCCTATAGCATCCCTATGCTGATCATGCTTGTCCTGAGTCATGGGCTTAGTAAACGGATCTGCTAGGTTTTGATCTGTGTTTATTTTGCTTATCATGATGTCTCCACGTTCCACAATTTCCCGTATATAGTGGAATTTTCTTAGAACGTGCTTGACCTGGTGATGAGATCTGGGCTCTTTGGCTTGAGCTATAGCACCTGTGTTATCACAAAAGATCTCAATGGGTTTCCGAATGCTTGGAACCACATCAAGGTCGGCTACGAATTTCTTCATCCAAGCAGCTTCCTTTGCAGCATCTGATGCGGCTATATACTCAGATTCGGTGGTTGAATCCGCCACAACACTCTGTTTGGAGCTTTTCCATGAGATAGCTCCTCCATTCAGAGTGAATACAAAACCTGATTGTGAGCGAGAATCATCTCGGTCACTTTGAAAACTGGCATCAGTGTAACATCTTACAGTGAGCTCTTCTTCCACTCCTCCAAATACTAAGAACATATCTTTAGTTCTTCTCAGATACTTTAGAATGTTCTTGACTGCAGTCCAATGGGCTATGCCAGGACTTTGCTGATAACGGCTAGTCATGCTTAAAGCATACGAGACGTCAGGTCTAGTGCATAACATAGCATACATGATAGAACCAATCGCAGAAGCATATGGAATTGCTTCCATTCGCTTAATATCAATGTCCGTTGAAGGAGATTACGATTTGTTCAAGACAGTACCTTTAGTCATAGGAACACCTCCTTTCTTGGAGTTTTCCATCTTAAAGCGTGTCATCATTTTGTCTATGTATGTACTTTGACTTAGCCCTAGAAGCCGCTTAGATCTATCCCTATAGATCTTGATTCCTAGAATGTAAGCTGCTTCTCCAAGATCTTTCATTGCGAAACAAGTTCCCAAATAGTGTTTAACTTCGTTAAGCATAGGGATGTTGTTTCCAATTATCAGTATATCATCCACATACAGGATGAGGAATGATATAGTGCTCCCACTAGCCTTTCTGTAAACACAAGGCTCATCTTCATTTTTGAGAAAACCAAATTCTTTGATCTTTTGGTCAAAACGAAGATTCCAGCTACGAGATGCCTGTTTAAGTCCATAAATGGACTTATTCAGTTTACACACCCTATTAGGATATTTTGGATCAATAAAACCTTCAGGCTGAACCATATAGACATCTTCAGAGAGATGTCCATTAAGAAAAGCGGTTTTGACATCCATTTGCCATATCTCGTAGTCATAGTACGCGGCTATGGCAAGCAATATCCTGATCGATTTGATCATAGCAACGGGTGAGAAGGTCTCATCATAGTCAACACCTTGAGTCTGAGTGAAACCTTTCGCAACTAGCCGTGCTTTATAGGTGTGTATATTTCCATGCATGTCGGTTTTCTTCTTGAAAACCCATTTGCTCCCTACTGCCCGAGATTCGGGGGGTAGCTCAACCAAGTCCCAGACTTGATTGTCACGCATAGATTGTATCTCAGCATTCATGGCTTCCAGCCATTTCGCAGATTCGGGGTCTGAGATAGCAGATTTGTAGTTAGTAGGTTCGTTATTAGACTCAGCTACTACCAGGACTTCAGAACTATCAAGATGCCAAAGGTATCTGTCAGGCTCTTTTCGAGTCCTGCTACTTCTGCGAATGCTTGTGTTTATGTCTGATTCACCAGCAACAATTTCTTGTTGATCAGACGTTCCGACTTCATCAGCGGTTATTTGTGGTTCTCGAATTTCTTCAAGATCCACAATATTGTTTCCAGTTCCTCGAGTAAGAAGTTCTTCCTCGAGAAACTTTCCATTCCTTTTGATGGAAATAGTATTTGCATCAGGATGGTAGAAAAGATATCCGCTTTTGTTATAGTATCCGACGAAAATAACTTTTTCGCCTCGAGGATCGATCTTATCATCAGAATCGCTAGTGATATAAGCATTAGATCCCCATACTCTTAGGTATTCCAAATTGGGTTTACGCCCATGCCATATCTCATATGGAGTTTTGTTTACCTTCTTAGTCGGAGCCAGATTGACTAGACGGGCGGCGGTCATAAGAGCATGACCCCAAAAGGAGTGAGGCAAGTTAGTCCTACACATCATCGATCGAACCATATTAAGTAGGGTTCGATTTCTCCTCTCACTCACGCCATTAAGTTGGGGTGTGCCAGGAGGAGTGGGCTGTGAAATTATTCCACGCTCCTTTAGATGATTGAGGAACTCTAAGTTGAGGTATTCTCCACCTCTATCTGATCTAAGTATCTTTATCGTTCTACTGAGCTGGTTTTCAACTTCGTTTTGAAACTCTTTGAACTTGTCAAAAGTTTCATGCTTATGCTTCATGAGATAGACATAAGCATATCGACTATAATCGTCGATAAATGTGACGAAGTATCTTTCATGATTTCTAGTCATGGTTTTGAAAGGGCCACATACATCAGTGTGTATGAGTCCTAGTAGACCATTGGCTCGTTCACCAACATGGGTGAAGGGATCTTTGGTGAGTTTGCCAGCTAAGCAAGACTCGCAATCATTAAAGGAGTCCTGTCCAGTGGATTCAAGGATCCCCTCAGATTGGAGCCATTTTATGCGTGCCTTGCTTATATGGCCAAGTCTACAATGCCATAGAAATGTTTCATTACTGCCAGCTTTGTTACGTTTAGAAAGATTATATATGTTATTGTCTGTTTGAAGATCTATCTCATAAATACCGTTTCGAGGTTTAGCCTCAAAATAAAAGACATCATTCAAGTAAGCAGAAATAGCAATACCATTAAAAACGTACTTGAAACCTTGTTCAAACAATAAAGAAACCGAAATAATGTTTCTGGTTAAACCAGGTGCAAACAAACAATTATTTAAAGTAACTACAAGGCCAGAAGGACATGAAAGATGATACGTTCCAGTTGCAAGAACTGGTACTCTCTTCCCATCACCAACGATGAGCTCCATGTCGCCTTGTTTCAGCTTCTTCCACTTTTCAGGCTCCTGCAAGACATTAATGATGTGGTAACCACATCCGGTATCAAAAACCCATGTGTTGCTAGAAACAGTGAAAAGTTCAATAACATAAATAAGAATACCTGAAGAAGTGCCAACACCGTTGGCCTTGTTCAATTTCAGCTTAGCCAGATATTCAGGGCAGTTGCGTTTCCAGTGCCCCATCTTGTTGCATTCATAACACTGACGCTCTTCAGGAGGAGGTGCTTTTGCAACTTGCTTGTTATTGTTGGTGGCAGGTTTGGCAGCAACATTAACTTTCTTCTTGCCTTTGCCATTATAACCCCTTTTCTTGTTGTTGGGCTTTTTGACACCAGCAGATTTGACCATTAGAACTTGATTAGTTTTTTTAGGTATATTCATCTCAGCCGTTTTGAGCATTCCATGAAGCTCAGTCACTGTCTTTTCCCAGGCATTCATATTGAAATTCATAACGAACTGGTCGTAAGAGCTGGGGAGAGAGTTCAGGATGAAATCCGCTGCCATTTCATTTTGCAGGGGATAACCAAGTTTATTGAGTTGGTCAATGTACCCTTTCATCTTAAGCACATGAGCACTAACAGATGAGCCCTCTTGCATTTTACAGCTTATGAGCTGTTTCATGGTGTCATAGCGTTCTTGTCGGGCTTGTTTCTGGAACATGTCCTTAAGTTGCTCGATCATGTCAAATGCATTCTTGTCTTCCATGTTCTTCTGGAGATCAGGAGACATAGTGGCTTGCATAAGGCAGGCTACCTCAACGGCATCCTCGTTATGCTTTTCCAGTGCCTTACGAGCAGCAGCAGTGTTATTTTCAGGCTCGTTGGGGACTGGGCCATCTAGAATGTAGAGCTTCTTTGCCATCTTGAGAACAATTCTCAGATTGCGGTGCCATTCGAGAAAGTTAGTGTCATTTAGTTTTTCTTTCTCAAGTATTGACTTGAGAGAAAAGGTGGAGTTCTTTTCATTAGCCATCTGTTAATAAGCAAAATAATTTTTAATTAGTATTATCGATGTTTAATTTCCGTATTAATTAATGATCCATTTACAATAATTATAGGGAATGAGAATCTGACTATATCAGTTACTAAAGGCAGCTGTGGCATGCAACATTAGTAAGTGATTAGGCAGACAGACAACGAGTGTCAATTGTGAGAAATGCACAACTCTCGAGTATGAGGCCTGTTATGACAACGATTGTCTAAGCTTTGATACGTTTAGCCTCATCTATGCCCACTTTCACTCTCCAGGCCGCTGTGGCATGCCAAGAGAGAAAAAGTAATAGTCGCCCTAAAATAGATACGTGTGGAAGGGCCGGATGTGTCTACGAAACCCTTGCACCTTGGAGGATAAACTAGACATCAAGTGCGGTGCTGTGGCTCCCAACACTGATGGTTCGCATTATACTCCAAGTGTTCCTTATAATAGGATGGCATAGACTATTGATTTTAAATATGGGATTTAATTTTAGAGTTTACCGAATAGGGTCGTAAAAGCCAGTTTTACTATATAATGTTCGTGACAGTATAATTAACCCTTTCATCACTCGAGACACTTAATTTTAAATAACCTATTAAAACTAAGTTTGTCGCGACTTGAATAACCAATTAAAGTTAATAGTTAAAACTATTAAGTTGTGAGTTTTTTAAAAAGTTAAAATTTTGTTTAAATTTCAAAAACTCTAGTGATTATTATTTATTTTAAAAACAAACTATTTGTTTTATGATAAATTTTCATAAGTTGTAAAAATAAGTTTAGAACTTGTTTTTATTTGATTGTGTCAATATTTTAAAAACTTCCTTTTTAAAAGGTTTGGTATTAGGTTGGTATGTTATAACAATTTATAAAATAAAGCAACCACAATAACAAATAAATATGTAAATCATATGGCCAAAAATTGTTTGATCTTGCTAGAGCCTTTTAGCAAGACCAAACGGGGTCATGGGGTCACAACACATAAACAACCACAAGGATGGACTTAGACTTGAGTGCATCTTCTTGTCTTGAGAGACTCCCACTGACTTCATGACTCCTGTCTTTGTCTTCAGTTTTGTCTTCGGGTCTTCAAGATTTAATATTTACAAAAAATATATAAAAATAAAAAAACCCTAATCTATTACAACTTTGAGCCAACAAAGTGGGCCAAAACCATAAAACCAAAACTGAAATAAATATAAAAAATATTCAACAACAAGGTCGGGCCAGATTTACATATTTCACACAATCAACATAAATTGGGCAATCTTTTGGTCAAATAAAATAAATAAAACTTTGACCAAAATATTTTGTTGCCTAAAAATTATTTAGATCTGAAACTTTAAATAATATAAAGTTTGAGATTTATAACCGGTTAAAAGACCGGATCCGATTTGTATGTTGTAACCGAGGCTCTGATACCACTGTTGGGTTTCAGTGGTGTCAACTTTACTTTTATCAAAACGGGTTTGATATAGTTATTATTAATTAAACATATAATTAATAAAACGCAGCGGAATGTTTATAAAATTTTAACACCAAAACTAACCGAACAGGATCTGGTTACAAAACATACAAACACGGTACAAATAATATTAATCTACCAATGAGATAGATATACCTGAGTGGTTAATAATTAACCGTTTGAGACACCGAGGCACAACGAACGAGTGCTAGAATCAAACACGAAACGAACGGGTGCAGGTGGCGTTCACGAACAGGAGCGGCACCTGTTGAATAACAACCGGCTGCAGCCTTGTCAAGGAGACAACGACTGCCTGCTTTGATCGAACGAAAGTCAGAAGGCCAAAGTAAATTGAATTGTCCTTTGCGGCTGTATTGGGGTATATATATAGTAATGTGGGGTTGGGAGTAATTAAATGAGATAAATCATATAATTATCGCCTTATTCAAATTCAAAATCCATGCGCCATATCCTCCTGTTTTCATATATATATATATATATTGATATGGTGATTGAATTATGAATATGTTGTTATTATTAGATAATGATTAGCATTATCTATAATAAAAAATTATAATTATCATTATCTAATGACTTATTAATCACCTATCTGGATCCCAAGCCCAATACACCTAGATCAAGTCTAAGTTGTGATATAAAAACCCGTAACTAATAAACGTGATATTATTTATAATTAGTATAAATAATAAAACCCATTTATTTCGTTAATTGTTCGTGATTACCAGTTAATCAAGTTAATTGGATTTAATGTTCGTTACCCAAGGTGTAACTCTTACGGGTCATAGCTCAGTCAGTAGCGTTAAGTTATCGAAACCGTACATATAAATCCAACACTTATCTCATCCAATAAAAGCACGTTTGGAAATCCCTACACTTTACAATTCCGTACCTTCTACCCCTTCTCCTTTCCCTTCCATCTAAAAATCCACACACAAAATAATAATAATAATAATAATAATAATAATAATAATAATAATAATATTATTACAAAAACCAGACCAAAATAATAATAATCATAATAATATTAATCTTCCCCTCTTCTCTTCTTCACTTCGCCTCCATTTCTTGATTAATTACTGCCTCAAATCTCCATTTTCAAGTAAGCTTTTCTAATTTGTCTTCAATTTATCGATTCATGTCACCAATTTGACCTAGATTTATTTATATTTTAAAGTCCCAATTATTAATTTAATCTTGTTGCGATTTGGACTGTAACATGGGTTATTGATCTTGATTGCTAAATGTTAAAATCGGGTTTATTTGGATCCATTTTTCGTTACTTTATTGATTTCTGTTTATTTTATTTAGGTTTTGTTTAACGGTTATGATTTGTTATTGCAATTGTGAAATCTGGAATTACAATGATATTAATTTGTTTTGATGATATGTTGATGATCAACTAAGGGATTAGATTCTACATTTTAGTACTGTTTTTGTTCTTGATGAATTGTGGTCTAATATCTCCCAGTTTTGCAAGATTATAACTGTTTTTTCTATCAATTTTTCGGCTTCGGCTTTATTTTTTAATAAAATTGACCCGTACATTACAATTTAGTTACAATACGGTTTCTTCAAGATAATCTAGAATTAGTGGATGTGAATCTTGTAGTAGTATTGCTTCTGCGTATTGCGTTTTTTTTACAACAACTGTGAGAACTATTAGCAGAAAAGTTCCTAGCCAATGGGCTAAGCTTGCGCTGGTCAAGCGACCTTTATGGGGTTAAGGTGAAAACCAATGGATTGGAACCATAGTTGTCAACATCACAGTTGTTAAAAGCGGTCGCCCAGGGCGCCTAGGCGACAGAATTCCTAGAAGCGACCCTGGGTCGCTTTTCCCACCTAGCTAAATTAAGCAATGATTTTTTTTAAAAAAAAAACTTTTATCCTTTACCATTTTATAGCTGATTTTTTAAAACTATTAATATCCTTTACGGCTTTACCATTTTATTGCCTAAACATATCTTCTATTTTTGGTTATGCATTCTAATCTATATAAACAACCTCTAGCCCTATGCCCTATGTACAATCAAAGTCACAAACACAGCAGAGAATCATTATTCAGCAGAGAAGTTTTATTATTTTTTACATTTTGAACTTTTTTTTGGTTTTCAAGCCTGAACATCTTGTTATTTTGATATTTTCATGGTTTTTAATCTTGGTGCTACTTTATTATATTGATCTTTATTGCTTAAAGTTGTTATTTTTTAGTGTTTTTTTGGTGTTTTTACCCTTTTTTTTAATTTGCGCTTTTTTTTTTTCTCAGACCCACGCTTTATTTGCGCTTCTCGCCTAGGCGAGAGGCAGTACCAAAGCGCCTTGAGTGCGCTTTACGCCTTTGACAACTATGGTTAACATCCATCGCCCCTTGTGCCTAGGCCCATTCTTTTGGACGAGGCAAGGCAATTGCGCTTTAAGTTTAATTCACCAAGTGATAGTTTAGGCGCAGGTTTCGGCAAGATTCCCAAATTCCATAGAGTTTCCAGCAAAATTCTCTAAATATGGCTAGATTCCAACCAGATTTTTACTTTTATCTAAGGAAAACTATTTTTCTACGCTAGTATTTTAAAGCTTTTGATACTAATTAGATGATATTAAAGGTTATATAATAGCTTTTGTCTATTTTATTTGAAAAACAACAGTATTTTTCTAATACATTATATATTTTTACTCTTTTTTTTCTTTGTTCGCTTTTTTTGCGCCCTGCGCTTAGGCCCCAGGCTTATGCCCATTGAGTGCGCCTAACGCCTTTGATAACTATGATTGGAACGTAAGGCCCCTTTTATAGGGAATCAGACTCTTACCACTTGGCCACTCCCTTGAAGGCTTGCTAATTGCGTTTCCATACAAAAGGAATCGGTTTTGAGATTGTTTTGGATTGCTTATCTAAACTGCTTATTAGCAATGAACAAAAAGCAGATAAGCTGTTTTAGTATGTAATCCTAAACGTCTCTTACGTGTTGCAAAATACGAGCTTATGAACTTCAAATCTTGGAAGTAAATAAGGTTTTTCTTGGTTTTCTTGTCTGCTCTTGGAGTTTTACATTTGTATACGCCTAATTACAAGTTAAATTTCTTGTTTTTGATATTATATTATTTGAGATTGCTTATCAAAGCTGCGCGTATATGCTTATCGCGTTTTGTGATGCAACAATGAGTTGCTTTGAGGCTGTATGAGACTGCTTATCTAATTACTTGTGAGACAGATTGTTTTGAATAAGAACCGCTTAACTTTTCTTATAAACAAAAAGAACTCTTGGTTTTTAATTTTCTTAAAAAGAACCGCTTAAATTTGCGTACTAAGCGTTCTTTTATTGTAGAAAATGATGTATGGGGTGCGAGATTGAAGGATATTTAAGTGTTTTTGGTTCTTGGCAGGTTGCCGTTAGCTATGTCGGCTCTCATTGAAGGTCTCCCGGATGCTGTTGCCATCAGATGTCTTGCACGGGTTCCCTACTACCTTTTCCCCAAACTAGAAGTTATTTGTCGTTCTTGGCGGGAAGCAGTTCACAGCTCCGAGCTGTATAAAGCCCGTGAAGAACTCAAATCGAGTGAAAATCTGTTATGTGTATGCGCGTTTGACCCAGAAAACGTGTGGCAACTCTATGACCCGACCCGAGATCTTTGGATCACTCTCCCAGTACTCCCATCAAAAGTTCGAAATTTAGCCCATTTTGGTGTCGTTTCTACCTCGAGTAAATTGTTTGTCCTAGGTGGTGGTAGTGATGCTGTCGACCCGTTGACTGGTGACCAGGACGGAAGCTTTGCTACAAACGAGGTCTGGGCGTATGATCCAGTAGTCCGACAATGGGCCCAACGAGCCCCCATGATAGTTCCTCGGGCCATGTTTGCTTGCTGTGTGGTAAACGGGAAGATATTGGTCGCAGGTGGGTTCACAACGTGCCGAAAATCAATCTCGAAAGCAGAAATTTACGATCCTGAGAACGACGTTTGGGTTTCAATCCCGGATCTTCACTATTCCCATAACTCAGCTTGTACCGGGTTAATGATTGGAGGCGAGGTACATGTGGTGCACAAGGGTTTGACGACGGTTCAGGTGTTGACCAAGGACGGGTGGAGGGTGCACGAGCATTCGTGGCTACAAGGCCCGATGACCGTGGTTAACGGGTCATTGTATGTGATGAGTCATGGGGTTATATATAAACAAGATCAGGAATCAAGGAAAGTTGTAATTTCGGCTTCGGGATTCAAGAGGAGAATCGGGTTCGCGATGATTGGCTTTCAGGGTGATGTTTATGTGATCGGTGGTGTGATCGGGCCCGAAGGATGGAATTCGGATATTAAAAAGACGTCGGATGTTGATGTATTGACGCTCGGGAATGAGAAGCCCGCGTGGCAGAAAGCGGCTTCCATGACTCGTTGTAGGGGAACGATTCTCGGGTGTGCCGAGCTAAAAATTTAGGTTATTTTTTTCCGGATTTTCATATTTTATCCCGTTGTTTCGAATACTGATGTTTAAGCTTTCGTTTAAAGCAGAAATGACCTGTTTCAACCCGAACATGATTTTGATTTTCATTCGACACGCATATGAAGCATGTATTCAATCTATTTAGAGGGTGTTTGGGATTGCATTTTGAATCTGATTTTTAGATTATTGCGTTTTGAAAACGCAGATAATCAGTTTTTAGTGTTTGGGATTGCGTTTTGAAAACGCAGATAATCAGTTTTTTAGGCTACAAAAACGCAATAATCTATAAGCAGCTCCACTTCTGCTTTTCGAAAACGCATAATCTGTTTTAAATAATCAATCCCAAACACCCCCTTAGGGATTTCCTTTGTATTTCTGTGGTTGTCATTAGGAAATTTGTTTATAGCAGAAAACTTGAAAACATCCAAATGAAGATTAGAATTTTGACTTTTGGGTCAAATTAAAAGTCAAACCCAAAACAGTACGGCTCTAGCAAGGTCAGGTCACCAAGATGGTAAATCAATTAAAACACAATGACCTTGGGTTGGTAGTATTCAAACCTGAGACCCGAACACTATAGATATTTTTTGGTGTTAAAAGACACCAACTCTAACTCGGATACAGTTGAGTCGTGTAACCTGAACACACACGCGTAGCCCATTTGCCTATACCAGTCACACGTGTTGACTGGTCGTAAATGAGTTTTAATCAAGATGTAAACGGACAGGTCATAAACAAGTTGATGTGTTATAACATGTTAAATAGGTAACAACCATATAAAATATATTTTTTTATTCTATGTTTAAACAAGTTGATGGGGGACCAACTTAGTTTAATAGGTTGAACCTGGCAACCCAGACATGGGCAATTTAATTAAACAAATAGAACATGTCAGTCCGGACATAAGCTGTTTATTAAACAACTAGACACGATGACCAAAAACATGATTATATTAACATGTGTTTCGAATAATTCGGAAATTATCACCGAGAAGCCAAGCAGGAACAAATTCCCAAGGTAACCACTTCGACCGGATAAAACCCGTGTTGGCTCAGATTTGTACTTGCGACTTCCAATAAAGTGTGTCTAATTCTTATCTTCATTGCTCTGACTACTCCACCATGATAAAGGGGTCTTAATTATCACCGATACTTAATATCGAGTTAAATGGGTCAAAACATTTTAAACATTCCACATATATGTTCATGTTGCCCAATTAATAATCCTTTTATAAGTAATAAGAATACCTGTAAGTTGCTCTTCAGTTTAAATTTAACAGTTTTAATAGTTCTTATTGATATTTTTTCTCTTAAAAGAGAATATCTATTTCTCATTGTGTCCTATGGACAACATCAACAAGCTGATATTCCTGTTGGGATAAATCAAAAGAGAAATCCTAAAATGTTCATCTTCTTCAAGTTATGACTTTATGTGACTTTATGTGTAATTGCTATGTACATAGCTAATAACCATGTATTGAAGTTCATACTTGTTAACGTGTATTGATTAACAATGCACTTGTATAAAGCGTTTACAAACGATATATTTACACCATCTTTCCAGGGATATGATTGGTCGGCCAGATAGAGAACTAGGCATGGCCCGTATAATTTTTCCAAATGGACGGTCAAACCGGTGACCCGGTTTGAGATTTTTTTATTTTTTTATTTATTTTTTTTGCTAGATAGAAACATAATGTCACGAGATGGCGTCTTATGTGAATAAGAGAAAAGTCTTATTTCTTTTCTATTTTATAATACAAGGGTGATTCAGAGAATTATATGTGGGTTCATCACTCAATGCTCTCAATGGACCATAGCTCCATCCCGGCCACCGAGCACACCATCCTGCCACCAATCACAACATTTCGGGTAACACGAACTCAACTTGAGTGTGAAGAATTACGCGGACCAAAGGTGTAAAAAGCATGTAATTAAATTGATTGTCACACACATTTATTAGGTCTGACGCATTTTCTCCCAATTCCAACGTACACATCCACCCAAAATGCTTAATGGGTAGAAAAAGGCAGGCTTGATCCAACTGCCTCGCTTGCACTACGACAGAAACGTAGCAAGCGATACTATGTTTCACGCAAAGCCGCTAAGCAATTACGTAATGTCTCAACATGTGATCATGCCCATATTGCTCCATCGGCAAATCCAATTACTGCCACACTAGCTGAAATTTCATTTATTCTACCCGATGAGAGTACTCCGGCAACAACCATACCCTTGGAACTTCAAGAAAATATAGGCCCAATTGAAATAGACGACACCATGCCCAAAATTTCTCACGGTTACGATTTACATAAGAACCATTCCTTTACTCAACTTTAGCTCTTTTCATTCTCTACTCGTGACAATTCACTGCGTAGGTACCCCGCACAAGGCACACAACCAAACATAAAACGAAACAATGGGAAAACTAGAAAATTAATGTTGCAAAAACGAGAAACCCGTCGCGCAATGTGCGGGAAAAAAAAACATAAATACCAACCGAAACACGTGGACATTCTTGCTAGTAAAGTAGAGTATATGGATAGTCTCCGCAGCTTTATAAAATTTTGAAAATAGTAACTATGCATGAAGAATTACATAGAAAGTCAAAAAACTTTCCAATTTATAACACCTTAAGTTGATTTTTTTTTTTTTTTTTTTTTTTTTGGCAATTTGTAACACCTTTTAGTACAAACATTTGCAATTTGTAACAATTTTAGTCATTGAAATCACGACATATAGAGACTACACGGTGTGGGGATGTGGAAGGGGTGTGTGAAGCCCCACCACTCCACTAACACCACCCCGTATATGGTGTGAAAGGGGTGTTGCCCCTTGGGGCTTGAAGATTTCCACCGGCTCCACGCTACTCTCCCACGCCACCACTATCCCGTGGTTTTTTGTCTTGAAGTGGGATTTCACATGTCGGTTCATGTCTCCCCTAAAAAAACATGACCACCTTGTATAGTCTCGGGGAAGATTTGGGGCCTGAAGATTTCCACTGGCTCCACGCTACTCTCCCACGCCACCACTATCCCGTGGTTTTTTGTCTTGAAGTGGAATTTCACATATCGGTTCATTTCTCCCCTAAAAGAACATGACCACCCTGTATAGTCTCGGGGAAACGTTTAATTTTTTTTTTAAACCCCAAGAAGTGTCTTATCCTTTCTCTATTTATCTTTAGTTCTAGCTTCTTGCTATAAGTTATAACTGCTCTTCACGTAACAGTTTCCTAAATTCATCATTCACGTAACATAATAAAATTCTCACACGAATAAAACTTGATTTTATTTATTTATTTTTATTTTTTTGAACGGAATAAAACTTGATTTATTCGTGAGCTTTGTCACTTTGCACTTTCTAATATCTCATCCAAATCTATAAAAATTCGGTCTTTTAATCATGAGCCACTACTTTTTAAATTTATTATTTATTAAAAAAATGCAAAAAAATACCTTTGCCTTTTAATTTATTTATTATTTTTCTATATTTTTAATGTAGAACAAAGCAGGGTCATCCGCGTACACCCCTAGACTAAAGATCACACATTGGCATCACAAATAATGTTGCTGACTTAGTGTGACGACCGGGAAATTTTTTGGGGAAAATTTTTTCTTTTTATCGTTTCATTCTCTTTGACTTCGGGAAATTTTCGGGACGAAAATTCTTTCAACTGGGGGATGATGTGACACCCGGCATATTTAGGTTAATACTTTTCATATTTTACATACATACGTTTCGTACTTTACATACATGCGTATCATACTTTGCATGCATACAAGTCTATCTCAACGAAAACATTTTAAATAACTACTTAATATCATACTTAACTGGGGTCAGTTAAGTCGTACTGATGATTCGGGAATCATCGGGAGTCGTTACAATGGTCCGAAGGACCATTGGGTGTCGGTCCATAACTATGTGTACAAGGATAGGTGATTCGTGGAATCGCCGGGTTTAACGCACACACGCAAGTCTCGGGTCCCGGGAATTGGTGATCGGGCGGGAACGTGTTATTTATCATGTATTATATGTTTACAATCATTATGTGACTTGTCGGTATGTGAATATGTGCTAACATGTGTTAAAACGGGGTTTAACGCGCAAAACACACCAACACAGGGGTTGCAGGCGATTAGGCCCCAATCACGCTACTGTTCATGCGATTAGGAGGCTAATCACACTACTGTTCATGCGATTAGGAGGCTACTCGCACTACTGTTCATGCGATTAGGCCCCAATCGCATGAATAGTCATGCGATTAGGCTCCCTAATCGCGTATAAGTCTGCATACTCGCGTGTAACGTGCTGGACGACCAAAAACGCCTATAAATACCACCCTTGACCTCCAAAACATCATTTGTGCAACCCTAGCCGTCCCATAACATAACCCAACACACAAACACCCTCTGGAACTCGTTTTTGCATCAAAACCACCATTTTCAAGCTTATTCCATCATCACCTCTTGATTTCAAGGTGTGTTCCTCAAACCCAAACCTTTAAATGATTATGTTTTACTCCCTAAACGTCCAGACCTGACTTATAAATGTTTTTATCTTTGAAAATCCATTTAAAACCGTTTTTAAACAAACCTACACCTTTACATGCGTTATATGTGTCATATGTGTTAAAGGTAGGATTTTTAGGGTTGAATCATGGTTATTCTTGTGTTGTTTGGATGTTTATTGCTGATATAAGTTAGTATGATGATGTCCTAGGAGTTTGGATGGTTTTGGTTGCGTATTGTCGATATTTGATATTTTGACCCATTTGAAGGATTTTGAATGATTGAGGATGATATGAGGTATGTTGTTGATTGAACGATGTTAGGGTTCGCTCTAGGATGATGCTAGAACAGTAGGATGCTATCGGACAACGTGATTATGTGGTTAAATCTGAATATTTGCTATTTAGGGCAAGTTCTTGCATGATGATGTGATGTTTACATGCTAAGTTGCCATTTTGGGAAAGCGCTCGCATTCGGGACTGTTAGAATGATAAAAACTTAGGGGTTTTGCTTGGAATATGTTTGTAAATGTGTTAGGATGATTATTGGATGTTTTTACATGTTTCGGATCTGATTTGGAGTGTCCGGCGCGCGAAAAACCACATCAGCTGCACTATAGGCGATTAGGGATCCTAATCGCCTATGTTATATGCGATTAGAGGACCTAATCGCCCATATGGAAGCCCAATCGTGTATATAAGTGGCGATTGGGGGTCCAATTGCCTTTACTTCATGCAATTGTGATCCTAATCACTAGTTAAGTCCCGAATTGCATACCTTATGACCATAATCGCGTATAATGCTGCTGTATGTATATTTTAACATCCCGGAACATGATTTGACGCCTAGGAACATGATAGGAACCCCGGGATTCACCCAATGACTTAGTAACACGTATTCGGACCTGTTTATGCGTTAATCAGACATTATGCTAGACTAGGTGAACTGTTGCGCGTATTAAGTGTTTGATTTCATATGTGGCATGTTGTCTTGTATTTATCTAACACGTGGATTGTCGGGTCACCAATGGGATGTCGGACCTTGTCTGGTGTGGTCGGTTAAACGTTTAAACATCATTTCATATGTACACGGTTATGGTCTGGACTACTAGGGACTAATCAACCTACGGGTTGTTAGTCTAACACCTTATACGCTCGTCATGATAGGTCACCGGCATTTGGTGCCGTCTATTGAGCAGGTTTACTTATCTTAGTGCGAGGAGCAACATCAGGTGAGTTTCACGGCCCCACTTTACGTTTTACATTTCGGGGGAGACACATGCTCATACTTATTTCATAAATTATCATGTTATACTAGTGTTAATTCATTTACATACTATACGATACGTAAAGTCCCGGGGAAACCATGAATATGCTGAATAGCATAACGGGGGAAATGTGGATAGATCTATTGGGACTGACAGACCCCATCCGTCGGCTGGGAGCCGGGCGGGTGCATATTGTCTCGGTCATAACGCTACTGGAGGTAGTGCATAATCGTTTCGGGCAAAAATCATATATCGTTGTCTGTAATGGTTTCCGGTCGTAGTAGTATTATTCATGCGTCTAGCTAACGCTATCATTCCTAACATAGTGATAACATGATGGCTTTCATTACTTAAACATTTAATATAAAACCTGTGAACTCACCGGCATTATTTGCTGACGTTTTTAGCATGTTTGTCTCAGGTCGTTGAGGTAGCAGCTTATCATAGGCGCACGGAGTCACACGGCGTCTAGGATTCATTTGCATTTTCTTATCTTTTTCAAACTTAAGTACTTTTACATTTTGGGTTGTAATAAAGTTACGCTTCCGCAGCGATGGATTTATGGAAACTAGATGGCTTGTTTATGTCATTTTACGTATCATATAGTGTCGTTTATTGTGACCGTTGACTTAGATCCTGGTTTGTCACGCGCCTCGCGGTAAAACCCCGCACGTGGAATTTGAGGGTGTGACAGATTGGTATCAGAGCCAATGGTTATAGTGAACTAGGACTGCATATTGAGTCAAGTCTATAGCCGAGTCGCACACACTAGACGGTCACATTCATATAAGTCATGTCATGTGGGAATTGCCGGGGTGTTTGTATTACATTCGTTATTATCATTTATGCTTACATCATCTATCTACTACTCTTATTTCCTGTCTTGTTCTTCATCTTCGTGCTGAAGACGAGGGGCCTTACTACCCTTGCACGGCAGTGGTGTACGTTGGAGTGGCTTCGGCATCCTTCGGAGATTTGTCCAAGATTCGGACATCTCCCCTTTCCATACTCCAATGGACACACTTGCTCGCACACATCATCTCACACTTGTACTTGTTGTTCTACATCTTAGGTGTTGTATCACCTAGGAGTTCTTATCTATTCTTGAATGTGGGTGCCTTGTGGTCCGAAAGTCAAGCTAGGAGCACGCCTCGGGGACCATGTAGAGCGACTTATCATTTCGGGTGCACACGAAATAATAAGTTGAGATGCATGGAAATCCTGGTGGACTCTGCGTTTGACCTAATGACTATGATGGAATTCAATCCGTTGATTCACCTTATTATTTACGGTTTCTTCATGATTCTTTGTTATCTGTTCTGGAATCTGATGTCTTGTCTTTGATCTTGACAGAAGATGGCAGGACATCGTGGTGGTCGCGTTGGTTGTCGAGTTGGTGGCCGGAATGGCGGGGGACGTAATGGGGGTCGTGGCAACATCAGCATGACCCAGGCGGAGCTGAATAATCTGATCCAGGAGCACGTGGCAGCTGCTATTGCTGCGCAGCAGGCCGCCCACCAGGGCCATGGCGGTAATTTAATTACCCTTACTCTCATTCCCTATCTTTTGTCGTGTGATGTTCGTTTTCTGACCTGTGTTGCTTGTTGTAACAGGGGGTGCTTTTCCACCTCCACCACCTCCACCTCCTCCAGTCCACTGTACTTATAAGATGTTCCAGGATTGCAAGCCCCATAACTTCAGTGGGACTGAGGGAGCTGTGGGACTACTTCGTTGGTTAGAGAAGGTCGAGTCTGCTTTCTCCATGTGTAACTGCCCAGAGGAGTATCGTGTGAAGTATGCTTCAGGGACATTCGAGGGACGTGCCTTGACTTGGTGGAATTCGACGGTGCAGACTATTGGTTTACTGGAGGCCCATGCGTTGCCATGGACCGAGTTTGTGTTTCGTTTGAAGAGGGAGTATTGTCCCAGGGATGAGATCAAGAGTTTGGAGCATGAGTTGTGGAACCATCAGATGGTGGGATCTGAGATAGAGGAGTATACCACTCGCTACCATGAGTTGGCACTTCTGTGCCCGGATTCTGTGACGCCTGAATATAAGGCTATTGAGTTCTACATTAGTGGGTTAGTGCCTGAGGTGCGCGGGTTGGTGACCGCGAATGATGCTACTACACTTCGGGATACCATTCGGTTGGCTCATAGGCTGACTAAGCAGAAGGTTCAGGAGGGTGTTTTGCCTCCTAAGGGTACTGTGGTGAAGACCTCTGATGGCAACAAGAGGAAATGGGAGAGCGCGGGAAAGGGGACAGTTCAGCCTCAGCAGCAGCCGAAGAAATTTGAGACTACGGGTGCATCTTCTGAGCAGAGGCAGAGTGGGTATATTGGGAGGCTGCCTAGGTGTGATCGTTGTGGGTACCATCATCTCGGGGATTGTAGTTATTGTACCCGATGTAAGAGGAATGGGCATCAGGCCCAGGGCTGCAGGGTGAATCTTCAGACTCAACAACAGGTGGTCGCCCCTACTACTGCTACTACTACCACTGCTGCACCCAGGGGAAATCAGGGATGTTATCACTGTGGCGACACGGGACACTTCAGGCGGGACTGTCCTAAGGTGAAGCAAGGCGAGGGTGGCGGTCGAACTGCTCCGGCTCGTGCGTATGTCATTGGTGCTAGGGAGGACCAGGAGGATCCTGATACTGTTACTGGTGAGTATTCTTTTATTGATTCTCGTTGTACTTGTATTCATTTTCATTCACATTGCTTGGCGATTCGTATTCATTGTGTGCATTTAGTGGTATTTGATCATCGCTTGCATTCATCGGTCTGATGTGGGTCCTTTAGAGATGCTACTTGGACGGTACCGGTGTATCATTTATACCGATCACAGTAGTCTCTAGTAGGCCTCCGATCAGGATAATTCATTATTCTGTAATCACCTTGGGGAGGGCGGTTCCCCGGCATAGAGTAATTGTTGCTATCATTCTTCGTTCATTGTTATCCTTTCGTTTACATTCTAGGAAACGTTACTTGGTTAGGTCGACACTCATCACTGTCGAAGAGTGAATCTCGGGGCGAGATTCCTTTCAACAGGGGGATGATGTGACGACCGGGAAATTTTTTGGGGAAAATTTTTTCTTTTTATCGTTTCATTCTCTTTGACTTCGGGAAATTTTCGGGACGAAAATTCTTTCAACTGGGGGATGATGTGACACCCGGCATATTTAGGTTAATACTTTTCATATTTTACATACATACGTTTCGTACTTTACATACATGCGTATCATACTTTGCATGCATACAAGTCTATCTCAACGAAAACATTTTAAATAACTACTTAATATCATACTTAACTGGGGTCAGTTAAGTCGTACTGATGATTCGGGAATCATCGGGAGTCGTTACAATGGTCCGAAGGACCATTGGGTGTCGGTCCATAACTATGTGTACAAGGATAGGTGATTCGTGGAATCGCCGGGTTTAACGCACACACGCAAGTCTCGGGTCCCGGGAATTGGTGATCGGGCGGGAACGTGTTATTTATCATGTATTATATGTTTACAATCATTATGTGACTTGTCGGTATGTGAATATGTGCTAACATGTGTTAAAACGGGGTTTAACGCGCAAAACACACCAACACAGGGGTTGCAGGCGATTAGGCCCCAATCACGCTACTGTTCATGCGATTAGGAGGCTAATCACACTACTGTTCATGCGATTAGGAGGCTACTCGCACTACTGTTCATGCGATTAGGCCCCAATCGCATGAATAGTCATGCGATTAGGCTCCCTAATCGCGTATAAGTCTGCATACTCGCGTGTAACGTGCTGGACGACCAAAAACGCCTATAAATACCACCCTTGACCTCCAAAACATCATTTGTGCAACCCTAGCCGCCCCATAACATAACCCAACACACAAACACCCTCTGGAACTCGTTTTTGCATCAAAACCACCATTTTCAAGCTTATTCCATCATCACCTCTTGATTTCAAGGTGTGTTCCTCAAACCCAAACCTTTAAATGATTATGTTTTACTCCCTAAACGTCCAGACCTGACTTATAAATGTTTTTATCTTTGAAAATCCATTTAAAACCGTTTTTAAACAAACCTACACCTTTACATGCGTTATATGTGTCATATGTGTTAAAGGTAGGATTTTTAGGGTTGAATCATGGTTATTCTTGTGTTGTTTGGATGTTTATTGCTGATATAAGTTAGTATGATGATGTCCTAGGAGTTTGGATGGTTTTGGTTGCGTATTGTCGATATTTGATATTTTGACCCATTTGAAGGATTTTGAATGATTGAGGATGATATGAGGTATGTTGTTGATTGAACGATGTTAGGGTTCGCTCTAGGATGATGCTAGAACAGTAGGATGCTATCGGACAACGTGATTATGTGGTTAAATCTGAATATTTGCTATTTAGGGCAAGTTCTTGCATGATGATGTGATGTTTACATGCTAAGTTGCCATTTTGGGAAAGCGCTCGCATTCGGGACTGTTAGAATGATAAAAACTTAGGGGTTTTGCTTGGAATATGTTTGTAAATGTGTTAGGATGATTATTGGATGTTTTTACATGTTTCGGATCTGATTTGGAGTGTCCGGCGCGCGAAAAACCACATCAGCTGCACTATAGGCGATTAGGGATCCTAATCGCCTATGTTATATGCGATTAGAGGACCTAATCGCCCATATGGAAGCCCAATCGTGTATATAAGTGGCGATTGGGGGTCCAATTGCCTTTACTTCATGCAATTGTGATCCTAATCACTAGTTAAGTCCCGAATTGCATACCTTATGACCATAATCGCGTATAATGCTGCTGTATGTATATTTTAACATCCCGGAACATGATTTGACGCCTAGGAACATGATAGGAACCCCGGGATTCACCCAATGACTTAGTAACACGTATTCGGACCTGTTTATGCGTTAATCAGACATTATGCTAGACTAGGTGAACTGTTGCGCGTATTAAGTGTTTGATTTCATATGTGGCATGTTGTCTTGTATTTATCTAACACGTGGATTGTCGGGTCACCAATGGGATGTCGGACCTTGTCTGGTGTGGTCGGTTAAACGTTTAAACATCATTTCATATGTACACGGTTATGGTCTGGACTACTAGGGACTAATCAACCTACGGGTTGTTAGTCTAACACCTTATACGCTCGTCATGATAGGTCACCGGCATTTGGTGCCGTCTATTGAGCAGGTTTACTTATCTTAGTGCGAGGAGCAACATCAGGTGAGTTTCACGGCCCCACTTTACGTTTTACATTTCGGGGGAGACACATGCTCATACTTATTTCATAAATTATCATGTTATACTAGTGTTAATTCATTTACATACTATACGATACGTAAAGTCCCGGGGAAACCATGAATATGCTGAATAGCATAACGGGGGAAATGTGGATAGATCTATTGGGACTGACAGACCCCATCCGTCGGCTGGGAGCCGGGCGGGTGCATATTGTCTCGGTCATAACGCTACTGGAGGTAGTGCATAATCGTTTCGGGCAAAAATCATATATCGTTGTCTGTAATGGTTTCCGGTCGTAGTAGTATTATTCATGCGTCTAGCTAACGCTATCATTCCTAACATAGTGATAACATGATGGCTTTCATTACTTAAACATTTAATATAAAACCTGTGAACTCACCGGCATTATTTGCTGACGTTTTTAGCATGTTTGTCTCAGGTCGTTGAGGTAGCAGCTTATCATAGGCGCACGGAGTCACACGGCGTCTAGGATTCATTTGCATTTTCTTATCTTTTTCAAACTTAAGTACTTTTACATTTTGGGTTGTAATAAAGTTACGCTTCCGCAGCGATGGATTTATGGAAACTAGATGGCTTGTTTATGTCATTTTACGTATCATATAGTGTCGTTTATTGTGACCGTTGACTTAGATCCTGGTTTGTCACGCGCCTCGCGGTAAAACCCCGCACGTGGAATTTGAGGGTGTGACACTTAGCCCGTTACAAGTTCCAAAAGAAACTCATTTGCTGAGAAATTCGGTTCCTCACAAGACTTTACACCCTCCTTTGTTTTCCTAGATGTTAACTGGCTAACTGAGGAGGATTCATTAAGGTTGGATGCTCCTTTTTCTCTAGATGAAATAACAAGTGTCGTATGGGAATGTGATGGTGACAAGGCCCCGGGGCCTGATGGGTTTAACTTTACTATCATTAAGAAATTCTGGTCAGTGTTGAAACAGGATTTTGCGCGCCTATTTGAGGATTTTCATGCCAAGGGGTTTATTAATGAAGGTTGTTTCTCGTCGTTTATTGCCCTGATTTCTAAAGGTCGTGATCAGGTGACACTTGCTGATTATTGACCTACTAGTTTGATGTCTCATCTTGTGTCTGAAGAGCAAACGGCGTTTCTGAGCGACCGTAATATCCTTGATGGTCCATTGATCCTCAACGAGACTATATCATGGCTGAATAAGGTAAAGTTGAAAGCTATGTTGTTTAAAGTGGATATAGCTAAAGCATATGATTCTTTGAGCTGGACTTTTCTAGATAATATCATTGGAGGGTAGGACAAGGTCTGTTGGGGGGAAGGCAGGATGGGACTGGGTATTTGGGCTGGTAGTTGGGCCAGGGTGTGGTGCGACAGGTTGGGGTGAAGAGGCAGGAGTTGGGCCAGTGGGTGATATGTGGGGGCAAAGATGGTGCGGAAAAGAATCTGTGAGAAAGTCGTAGGTCGGAGCCGGTGAGATGGATTGGTGAAAAGGGAAGGTCATCTCGTCAAAGGTGACGTGGCGAGAGATGAAGATTTGGCTCGTGGAGATGTCGAGGCAACGATAACCACGATGGGTGGGTGGATAGCCAAGGAACACGCATGGTTGAAAGCAATGTTCAAGCTTGTGAATGGTTGTGGATGGTGTGAGCGGGTAGCAAAGACACCCGAACACACGTAGATGGTCATAAGTGGGTGTGGAGTGATATAGAATTTTGGTCAGGGTTTTGTTTTGGGTTTGTTTTGAGGGTAGAACATTTAGCAAATAAGTGGTGGTTTCCAAGGCATAATGCCAAAAGTGGGTGGGTAGGTGGGCATGGGCAAGTAAAGTCCGAACCATGTTATTAATTGTGCGGATTTTACGTTCGGCCTTACCGTTTTGGGAGGATGTGTATGGACAAGCAAGGCGGTATAAGATACCATTGGTGGTAAAGAAAGTTTGGAAGGTGGAGTTGACGTACTCACGGCCATTATCAAATTGGAAAGTTTTAATGGTTGTTTCAAATTGGGTTTTAATTATGGATGCAAAATTTGTGAAAGGGTGAAAACATGGGATTTATTGCTGATTGGGTAGGTCCACAAAAAATTAGATAAATCATCTAAAAATAGCACATAGTATTTGTGGCCAGAGGAGCTAATGATTGGAGATGTCTAAACATCGCTGTGAACAATATCAAAAGGCTTAATTGTCATATTATTTGAAGGAAAAAAAATGGTAAATGTACACTTTTACAAAAAAATACAAGCCTGGCATACATTATTCTCAAAAGTATCAAAAGAAAGACAACTAGAAGTTTTTAATTTATTTAAAGGGTGTTGTCCTAGATGGCCAAGACGGTGATGCCAGAGTTGTGAAGAAATAGCAGCAAAAGTAGTGGGAGACGTGGAAGACGACCCAAGCACCAGAGGGTAGAGATCACCAATGTTGTTGCATAGAAAGAGCGGGGCCTTGGTCTTAAGGTCCTTCACAAGGCAAATTCCACAGAAACAGAATTGTCCATAGTAAATTGACGGACTGAAATAAGGTTTTTGACAAGTTTGGACGAGTAAAGCACGTTTTTAAGTATAAAGGGTAGGAAAGGCTTGGGTAAGTATTTTGTGCCTTGACCGAGGACTGGTATGGTATCGCCATTACTTGCAAGAATATTATTTGAAATGCATGAATTAGAAAAAGTGTGAAAGTCACCTTGCTTGTAAGACATAGTAGATGAGGCGCCCGTGTCCATGTACTGAGTGGGATCCAGTTGCTGCAATGACATGGTATAGAGAGCATGTTCGATGTCAGTTGGGCTGTAGGCGGTGTGGGCTTGGTGTGGTCTTGGGCCTAGTAGGCCGGTTTGAGGATGTTGGGTTGTAGTGGTGGTGGGCCGATTGGTTGTTGGATAGGGGCAAGGCGGGGCGGGCCAGAAAGGGGTTTGTGGGCTTGGGATGTATGCTGCTTGTTGGGCCTGAGAAGGGTACGCTGCATTGCCGGGCCAAAGGGGGACCAACCAAAGTAGGGCGGTGGGTAGTAACCGGTTTGAGGGACTCGGCCACGTCCGTAGCCACCCCGGCCCCGGCGTCCAGTCCGGCCGCGGCCACATTTTGGATCAGGTTGGTTGCGAGGGTAGTCCGGGTAGGAGGATCGAGCATTTTGGGTGGTTTGGGCTGTTAGGGCGGTGGAGGCGGATTTGGAGGATAGTAGGGCTTGTTCAGTTTTGCGAGTTACAACTTGAATAAGTTGAGACCGGGCATTGTAAAAGGTGGGAAGTAGTTTTTGTTGGGTGAGGATGGTGCTGATACCCTCGTATTGTTCGTTAAGCCCGACAATTAATTGCAAGACCAAACGATCGTTGTCCATGGGGCATCAACATTGGCTAGTTGATCTGCTAGGGTTTTTAGGGTTTGACAGTAGGAGGAGATATTAGGAAATCCATCAAGGCGGGTGTTGGAGAATTTTTGTATGAAATAGATGGCACGAGCAGCCTTGTTATCATGAAACAGGTTCTCGATAACCACCCATGCATCGTGTGCGGTGGAGGTTTTATCAATTATGGTGTGTAGGAGGTCGTTTGAAATCGTGTTATAGATCCATTGCAAGACAATGACATCTATGTGATTCCAATGAGAGGGGGTAGATGAGGATTCGGGTTCAAAAGGCTCAAGTTTGGGTTTCAAGTGGTGGTCAACAAGATAGGCGCGGCAGTGTATGTTGAAAAGGGTGGCCCAGGATGAATACTGACTGGATTCGATTTCAAGGGTAATTGGTATGAAATTTTTAATGTTGGTGACAGTGGTAGCGGGGGGGATTTCGGATTTGATTGTGATAGGAGAACGGTGGGTAGGCGAGTCATCGGCTGCCATGGTGATAAGATGTCGAAGGCAGGTATGTTACGAAGGAGATGTGGAGGGCAAGTAAAGAAGGTGAAGGAACGACCAAATTAGGGTTAGAAGAAGAGGACCCAGACTCGTGATAATATATTGGAATATCAATCGTGTCTCTTCTCATTCAAGACTATGCAATATATAATACAAGGCTATAACATAAATATGAAATACAACAATCAATGCTATAATTATGCGATATCTATTACTAACGACTTGCTAGCTTGTTGAATAAAGTTTATTTAACCGTTAAAAAATAAAAAAAAATAAAAAAAAAACCTCATTGCCGTGATAAAACCTCTGGTTGACACGTAATATTTTGTCATAAACGATATTATCTCATGAGATCTTTGAGCACATCCCTTTGATCATATATCATTATTCATTTATTTTTTTTTTCATTTTTTGCCACTCTTCTCACATTCACATAAATTCATAAATCCTTAGGTATATGAATTAGTATAAATTAAACACACACAAACACAAACATATAGATACAGGTTTTCTATACGTATACACAAACACACACATCAATCAGTTACCACCAATCATCATCTAGGGTTTCATCTTCATCATCATATCACCAAACCAAACCATGAAGGTTCATCCTTTACCTAACCGTCGAAACATCACCGTCCGTTACAACAACGTCGCCGGAGCAACCCACCGTCAAAAGAATCTCCGGCGACTCCCTCACATCTTCGCTAAAGTCCTCGAACTACCGTTTTACAGCGACGCCGATGTTTCGGTGCACGAAACATCGGAGTCGCTGAAATTCGTAGTCGGTACCGATGATTACGTCATCGGTACCGATATTAGTGCTCACACAATCGAGATCTATCCTGGTGTGACGAAAATTGTTGTGGGAGGGAGTAACGGAAGCGTTAACGGTGTTAACGGTTCCGTTAGTTCGGTTAATGAATTGGAGGTTGATGTTTGGCGGTTCAGGTTGCCGGAGTGTACGGTGCCGGAGCTTGCGACGGCGTCGTTTAGGGATGGGGAGCTTGTGGTTGTAGTGCCTAAGGATATTAATTTGGAAGGGAATGATGGAGAGATTTGGGGTGAAGGTAATGGAAATTGTCAATATGTTCTTGTACAATGATATTAATATATTAATAATTTGTTGAATTTGGTTGATTTTGTTGAATCAAATGTGATGAAATTGATGATTTGTGTTAATTATGATGAAATCTTCTTTCTTCTTCCACATTTGAGTTATCAAGTTTTTTTTTTTTTTTTTTTTTTTTTTTTTTTTTTTTTTTGGGGGGGGGGGGGGGGGGGGGGGGGGGGGGGGTTAATTGGTTGCTAAATAATGGGGTTAATAATTAGTAGTGTAAAGAATTCGAGTCGAGCCGAGCCAAGCTTAATGCAGTTCATTTGAGGTTTGGCTTGACTCGTTTATTAGGCTGAACTGCTGAAGGGTGTGGGGACGCGAGGAAGGGAGACGAGGGGTGGGGGCGGTGGTTCAGACGGGGGCTATACAGTGGGAGGTGATTGGTGCTTTAATTCGATTGGTCTGTCCGTTGTGTTATGGGGGAGATGAGGGACGGGGGTGGGGGCGGTGGTTGGGACGATGGACGGGGGCGAGACGGGGGTTGCCCCGTCTGCACACCGGACAGCCTTAGTTTCTAGTTTAATATGTACATGTATAGTTATGTTTTATATGTTTTTAAATTATAACTTAATATATAGTATCTAGGGTTTTTTTTTATCGTAATCATAATAATTTATATAAACATATAGCTAATATATTAAATAAAAGTTACTGAAATGTTAGGATTGCAAGTCTTGTCGAGCTCGACATGTGAAGTTCAAAGTTTATATAACATGCTTATTTTTATACTGGAATAGTTGTAAATTGTGTTTAAAATAAAATAATGGTATGTTATCTTTGAAACTAGGTACAAGTACAACGATTGTGATAGCTGTTGATGTTTCCATTGCATTTTAAATAAGTTTATAGAATACACTAAATTGATTTGAAGTACTCTTTTAATATGTTGTTTGTAACGTCAGCCTTTACAATAAATAAGTCTAAAATGAGTAAGAGTAAGTAATGATACTTCAATATTTTATAAGTAGCGCTAATAAGTCTAAAATGAGTAAGAGTAAGTAATGATACTTCAATATTTTATAAGTAGCGCTATATCAGTTGTTCGAAACTGGTTATTTGACTATAGTGAGATAATCCCGCCGCAACGCGCGGGTTTCCGACTAGTAAGTCTAAAATGAGTAAGAGTAAGTAATGATACTTCAATATTTTATAAGTAGCGCTATATCAGTTGTTCGAAACTGGTTATTTGACTATAGTGAGATAATCACATATAGAAGTAGCTTACTCAAAACACTAGATTTTTTTTTTCTTTAGTTTTACCTCCGATTTATTCTTCCACGTCCTAAATATTCTTAAGGAAATTACATCAAAACAGAAGAAACTAAATATAATTATATGAAATACATCAAAACAGAAGAAACTAAATATAATTATATGAAATACGCATATAAACATCCCTTAAACCGTAGAATTTATCGGTCGTAATCATATGATGGCCACCCTCATATAGTCATATACAATCCAATTGAATTGTGGGTTGTGCTTGTAACAAATCTTGATGAATAATCCCTATATTTCATGTATGGGCATGGTTTGTGTTGAGAATATGAGATAAATACCCAAAGTTTATCGTTACTTGGCAAATCCAAATAAATTTTTACTTGGTTCTTGTTTATGTGTCTTGAGTAATAAAGGATAGAAGCTCATGTTAAATTTCGAAGTGTTTAAAGATTTCCTTATAATTTCAACCTTTTGTGCCACTTAGAGCACTCACATCCCATCCACCAAATGTATGTGAGTGTGTCCATCAAATTATATGGGGTGAGTGTAAGTAGTTGTGAGTGGATGAGAGAGAATATTTGGTGAAAGCACTGTTCCACCCTAAATATGAAAAGCTACTGTTCACCCATATATATATTTTAATATTTTTGTAAGTAGTTGTGAGTGAGGAAAGAGAAAATGTAATGATAAAAGTATGAAAAAGTATTATTATTTTAATTAGGAGAGAGAAGATTTAGGGATGAAGTAGTGATTTTTAGTGTAATTTGATTGATGGGATTTGGTAAAGGGAATTTGAATGCTCTTAGGTTACAGCCTAGTGGTAAAGAGGAAATTCTCTTTTGAGTGAGGTTGAAAATTCAACTCTAAGAGTGTGCAAAGAGGGTGTGAAAATGATGTAAAATGTGTAAAGAAAGAGGTGTAAGAAATTGTCGGTTAAAAAAAATTCAACCTTTTGTGAGCATTGGATGTAGGTCTCTCTCTCTCTCCCCCGTCTTTCAACTTTGTTTGATGCCCAAAATCTGCCTAACTTTTTGTGTCCTTAGCAACCTAGCACATGGGTAGTGGTTACTTTTGGTTTTAAACCTTGAAATGTTGGTTGCTTGAGAAAAAGCTTCAAACTAGAGATTCTTTATTGTACTAATTTGTTTTTTTATATATATAAATCAACCAAAATTGTGAAATAAAATATATGTTGTGGCTATGGCTTGTTATTCCTTGTCACATATCACCACAAGATGGCAAGTGTTCTTAGGTGCGGGACCAATTTCTTCTTGGATGGTTATGTGTTCAGACCGATAAAACTTTTTATAAGTGATTATCATCATCTTCTGTTGTGTTGAATATCATCTTTTTTTTTTTTGGAGGAACGTGATGTGGATGACATGGTCGTTTGTTTGGTTTTTGCTATGTACATTCTTTGCGTCCTCGGGTGATAAAATTATTTCCCTTTTCTTTTATAACACACCGACGGTTATGAGTTATGACTTCATCAAAACATTGTTTGGTGCGGCTTCCAGAGGCGAAGGATAATGGGGGCTAGGGGTGCCCCTGCCCTCGCCCTTTTTTTGGCTCAGTGATGAAAGTTTGTGATTTACGTAGGCAATTTTTATATGAATTGAGTCCAACCCCTACTAATTTGATTTTCCGTCCCCCACCAATAGGAAAAGAATTGGGTCTCATGATTTTCGGCCCCTACAACTATTTTTTTTAAGTTTCACCACTAGCGATTTCAAACGTTATTTTGGATCACAAAGAAACATTTATTATCATTTTGATGCAATTGTTAACAAGTGATTTAAGTTGACTCATTTGGTTTGGTTTCAAATCATGATATTTTAACACACATTTTTCATGTGTTAAAGAGGTGATAATGATGCAGTTGACGTTTGTTATGTTGATAATGAGATCACACAATAATGTCAAATCACCATGATGGCGATTATGATTGAATGTACGATAATTTTAAATACAATTGGTATTGTAAATCACGTATGGGTTAAACAAAGTGATTAGACTGGTGGGTGTGGGGACGCGAGGAAGGGAGGCAGGGGTGGGGGGTTGAGACGGGGACGAGAGACAATGGTAGTGGAGAAAGGTGATTGGTGCTTCATGGTGATTGGTTTGTCCGTTTTGTTATGGGGAAGACGGGAGACAGTGGGACGGGGTTGCCCCGTCTGTGCACCCACCGGCCTTAATGGTTAGAAAGCTATGCAACAGCACATAAGTTTCAAGGTTTAAAAATATTGTTACCGAGTTACATGTCTTTGATAATATGGAGAAATCAAATGATAATACTATTTCAAAACTCAATATGTCGTTAAACTATAATAATAATAATAAAATTGAAATAATTAAAGATGCACAAATTAAAAATTCATCATTTATCCATTTCAAACAAACAGCTTCCTTCTAACATGAGACCAAAACAAGAACATCAAAGAAAGTACGACTGTAACATTATAACCATAAGATGAGAACCTTAACCCAAACATTCAAAACTGACGACAATAAAGATTCATGAGACTGTCTAAAACCCGAATGTAGCATAATTTTAAGAGAACAAAACACCTTATCTCTTCTTGGACACACCAACAGTCTTTCCCCGACGACCGGTGGTTTTGGTGTGCTGTCCACGCACACGAAGACCCCAGTAATGACGAAGACCACGATGGTTCCTGTCAATAAGCCATACCGAAACAAGATTCAATATTTCTGCTAAAAAAACTTCAAATGAAGCGTACAAAACAAAAGGTTGTCACTTTTTAAGTAGAGAAAACCGCCAAAAAGAGAAATCAAAGTGCAATTATATTTTAAAGTCCACAATACGTTCTGTAAAAAATACGATTTCAATCCTTTTAATAAGAAAAAATATATGTATTTTTACTGCCAAAAGCTTCCATTAATTACGAATCCGTTTCAGATAAAACCATAAGCAAAATTGACCAAATAATAATGAACCTAGACCAACCTGATCTTCTTCAATCGCTCAAGGTCATCTCTCAGTTTCATGTCAAGAGCATTTGATGTGACTTGGGAGTACTTCCCGTCTTTGTAATCCTTCTTTCTGTTCAAAAACCAGTCTGGGATTTTGAATTGGCGTGGATTAGCCACAATTGTCATCAGATTATCTATCTCGGCACTTGAGAGTTCTCCGGCCCTATAAACATACAAGTTCAGATAAAAAAAAACAGTTGAAAATAATCTAAATGCTGGTAATATATTGGCTAAAAAGCTCAAGGCCAAGGTGCATGCATCATGTACACAAGGCACAAAGTATTTACATAAATTTTTATACTTGAGATATGTTACTAGCATGTAGGGGCTGCAAACAAACCGAACAAACACGAACAAGGCTTTATTCATGTTTGTTTGTTAAAAAAAATAATGTGTTCACAATCTGTTCATGAACACTTATCAAACAATAATTTCTGTTTGTGTTTGTTTGTTAAGAAAATGAATGTCTTCGTGTTTGATTGTCTTTGTTTGTTAATTTTAAGTACCAGACAAAAGTGAGTGTAAGCAAATACAAATGAACGTTCATGAAAATAGACGCATAAGAAAGTGAAGTAATAGATAATATGTAATACATGCCTAATATTTATTAAATAATAGATTACTAGGAATTTCAAAGTACCAAAATTAAAAATTAAAAATAAAAGTTAAAGAACCTAAAGAACTATCAAACATAAACGAACAGAATTTCTTGTTTGTGTTCGTCCATTTAATAAACAAAGTTACAAACAAATACAAACAAATTTCCCGCCGAACGGTTCACGAACTGTTGGTCAAACGTTTAATTCAATGATTCGTTTGCAGCCTGCTAGCGTGTACCAAAAAACTGGATACATATAACCTCTATATACAATTTAATCTAAAGACTAGATATCCTCTATACGCAACCTCAAAAACTATATGTACAACTTCCTAAGTCCTAACCTACAAAATATGCCCTTGCCCAAAAGGTGCTAGAAGCACCTCAAGCCACCGACAGGATTGATGCCTCACTCCCTATGTGTGCTCTACTGCTCTTTCAACCTAAGAGCTTGGTTTTAAAAGCGACGAGGTCTAAGAGCATCGCGCGAAGCGCAAAAAGCGTGGGATTTTCGTACCCGAAGCGCACACTAATTATATAAACTTTTTTATATATCCCATATATATTCCATGAGTTTTTAGCTTCATTTACCCAAAATATAGCTATAAATAAGATTTTTCTGTGATTTTACCTATATGTACAAGCCAAAAACACCAAGGTACAACATTTTTATGCATAAAAAATACCCAGAATACGTGAGGCACGCGGCTCAGGCAGAAAAGCGCCTGAAATTTGGCAAAAAAGCGCCTGAGGCGCGCGCCTTTGGGAAAAAGGATAAGCGCAAAGCCCTGAGGCGCCCTAGGCTGCGCCTTGATGCGCCTTGCGCCTAGGCGCGCTTTTTAAAACCCAGCCTAAGAGTAATACAACTAATGAAATGGTCCTACAACGATATAGACAAGTTTCTACGCTATGTAGTCAATGAATCATTAACAAAGTCTTAATCTACTTAATTGAACCACCAATTCAAACATATCAAACATAAGAAAGGAAAAGAAACGAAATGGAAGTAAAACTAAGCCAAATCCTTTAGTTTAGTTTTCCTTCCGATTTGAAAGGAAACGGAAGGAAAGGATATGTATTCTTTCTTTTCCTCTCCTTTCCTTTCCTTTCCTTTCTTTTCCCTCCGCAAGTAAACTCCGGAACAGAGCGTAAATATCAAAACATTCTAATGTACAGTAAATCATCTTACAAAATCAACATTTCAGTGTCCAGTTGCAACGATAATAAGTAATTAAAATTTATCAATCAATAAAATCCAATCAATCACTACTGTAAACAAACAATCATTAACAAACGCAATAAAAATAATAGGAATAACAATCCAAATCTTATCAAACTACCTCTTGTTCATGTCCACGTCAGCCTTCTTGCAGACGATGTTAGCAAACCGACGACCGATACCTTTAATCGAGGTCATGGCGAACATAATTTTTTGCTTACCGTCTACATTAGTGTTCTGAACACGAAGAATATGCTGAAAATCCTCATTTGCAACTAGCGACTACATAATCGATCAAATCACAACGGATCAATAACTGGAATAATATAATGAAAATATTGATTAAAATAATAATTTATATATGAAGGATGTATGGTTTACCATGATTGCAGTCGGAGTAGCAGGTATCGGCGGCTAGGGATTCTGTATATGGTCTAACTGTTAATGTAATGGAAACCCTAGTTTTTGATTGAGGGGATGTTAGGTTGTGTTAAATATGCTTAGATGTTAGGTGGCCCAGGCCTTTTGTTGCAAATTGGGCCGACATAAATTTGGGCCTGTTAATAATAATAATAATAATAATAATAATAATAATAATAATAATAATAATAATAATAATAATAATAATAAATTGAGAATAAGTAATATGAGGTAGAGGTGAAAAAAAAAAAAAAAAAAAAAAACGGGTTCGGGAACCAAACCGGTATGACTGTAAATGCAAAAAAAAAGTACAATGACAAAAGCACCTCCAATGATTGTCACATCACACGTCCTAAAACTCAAACCCTAATCACAAACCATGACCACCATAAGAGGTTCCTAGTGCATGGATCGTGAGTCCTTGGCAACGGGCCCTTACAGGACAAGTATGTACAGGCCACACACATGACATCCTTGCATGGATTGTGAGGTTCTTAGTCCATGTAAGCACGTACCAACGCATACCACATAGCAGTGGATGCCAGTGGTGATAAGCAACGATGGTGGTAGCGATGAACGACAATGGTTGTAGGTTTTCTGTCAGCGGTGTGGCTATGGACAAAGAGGAGAAGATAACCCACGGTTTACACATGGATGGCGAAGGTTGATATGCGTTTGGTAAAAGTATACGTGGTTGTCGATAAAGATGGTAAGGTGCATCAATAACATCCTACGACTATTCATTCGGTGTAATATTAACAAAAAAAAAGGACTTTAAGGAAGATACCCCGAGGATAAAGTGAAAATATCGAGAATACCTTCACTCTTCATTAACTTTACGAATTAATAGATAGGAGTTCATTTGTAAAATTAACAAAAAAGACTTCCACGAAAATACCTTGAAGATAAAATGAAAATGTCGATAATACCCTCACTGTTCATTAAGTTTACAAATTATAGATAGAAAATTCACGAAAATACCTTGAAGATAAAATGGAAATGTCAAGAATACCCTCACTGTCCATTAAGTTTACAAATGAAAATACCCTGAAGATAAAATGAAAATGTCGATAATACCCTCACTGTTCATTAAATTTACAAATTAATAGATAGAAAATTAAAAAAAAAAAAAGACTTTAATGAAAATACCCAATGAAAATACCCAGGAGATAAAATGGAAATGTCAAGAATACCCTCAATGTTCATTAAGTTTACAAATTAATAAATAAGAGTTCAATTGTAAAATTAACAAAAAAAGACTAACAAAAATTACCTTGAAGATAAAATGGAATTGTCAAGAATACACAATGAAGATAAAATGAAAATGTCGAGAACACACTCACTGTTCATTAAGTTTACAAATAGATAGGAGAATTACATTACCAATGTGCCAATTTGACTGTACAATATGAGCATAATGTATGAACTTTGAAGGACAACCTCTACAACCTTCTTATAATGTCCAAATACAAGTAAACCAAAAGACTCAAAAGCCACAACTATCAGCAATATGATCGCTCGCGTGAGTTGCTCCCGACTAAAACCTATAAAACCACACTGCAAATTTACAAAATACGACACTTGTTAATACACTCTAAACTAACTAATTCCAGTCAGTCAAGCAAAAAGACCATCACACAACAAAGTGGTAAGATCAGCAGTCTGCAGTTTACCTTAAAATGAAGATCTTACTGTATGCCTCTTTGTTTTCATATATTAACATCATGGAGTCCAAAACATGCCGTGGTTCTCGAACCCATCGTGTGCTTGTCACATGTTAATTCAGCTCAAAAATCATATAACCTCTATAAATGAAAATTAATTTACAAACATAAAATCTACAAAAAGCCGCCAGTCTGAAGCATCTGAAAGGAAGCGGTTGGTTATTATTATTATTAACATGCAACCATTAATATTGCTTCATCACGTACTGAAGTCGATCTAGCTGGCATAAACCTACTACCTACAAGGCTGCAAGTTGACGTGTCGAATAAAAATACCTGCAAACAAAACATTCTTTATGGATTTTACGCAAAAAAGGTTAAGGGAAAAGTGCATAAAAAGGTAAAAAAAAAAAAACTTGCGATCCCTAAAAACAGAATTTACAGTCATCAATTACCTTTAGTTGACAAAATGGAGTCAAAGAATGCCAAAAGGTTAACTTTCACAGGTTTTGGAATCAGTTTGACTGTCGGCACTGTGGTCAACCGGAGACCTTGAGTCAAATAGCTTAAATGCCTTGACGTACACCTGAGATTCACATTGGCCAGAATCATCATTCACAATATGCACATCGGTCTCAACTGCAGTAGGGTGCAGATTCAAGTCAAAAGTGTTTTTTAGAGCCGATGTAGAAGTCAAAGGAGAAGGTTTGACTTTGACACCAGGAACGCCGACATTCTCAGCATCTAGTGTCAATTCTGGTGATTGTTGATTCCCACAAACCACAGAATCCGTGGAACACAGGTCAACTCTGCAATCATAAAATATCTCTGAGTCAACAGAAGTTCGACCGTCTGCATCACATGGAAGATCATTCTTTACTGGTAAATTGAGGTCACATAAGCCGTTGACACCATTGGAAGCAGCTAATATATCATTTTCAAGATCGGGACATCTGCAGGAATCCACTAAAAGGGTTACTTTTTCCCTTTGATTATAATCGATAACATCTTTCACCACAGTAGATTCTTCTGTTTGTTCATTACTGGTCCCATCTTCCCTGATGCCAGCTGTACGAGCAGGTATTTGCTCATAATCTATTGCATTTGATGATGTGGTTTCGGGTTGGGAGTTAATTTCGTCATTTGGCTCAGCATCAATAACATCTTTCTCGACCCCTGCTGCATTTGATTTAGGTTTCAGAATCAGAAGTTTGTTTTATGAATGTTAGAAGTGATTTCGACCTGTTTATTTATGAATGGGTTGCTTGGGTTGTGTTATGTTTCTAACGGGTCAAATGGGTAAAATAAAAAATAGCTAAAAAACAGGTCAGCCTCATAAGTAACCAATATGTAAAATACAATTATAATAAGTAATAACTACTGTTATATTTGTTAAAATATCTCTGGATAAAGTGTAATTCAGAAACTCGTACACATCAGGTGACTTTACAACATTAGACCTGTTTGACATGTTTCCTTTCTAACTAGGCTTTTTAATCTTACCTGTAAGGCCCAACAGAAATGAAATGTAAATCGACTCATTTTACATGTACATATACATGTTAAAAATCACCCTTTAAGTCAGGGAACAAAATAATTCATATAGAAGGATAGAGATCATAAAATGGAGTCGAGGTCAAAATCGGCAATTTTGGTATGGGCTTTATTAGGAAAAAAAAACACTTCTTTTAAATAATTAGGTATGATTGATAACCATTGAAACTGACCAAACTGCCCAAACCGAATCAAGTCGGCCAGTTTGGCTTATCTAAGTTCCAAAGGTTCGCTATTGGCACTTTTAACGGTTTGGTTTAGAACGTGGAACTGGACGTGAAAACCGAACAGGCCATCTAACATTCATTGTTAACATTTTTGTATCATTTTAATTTGTAGTTAGCAATTCCTTTTTCAAAACCAGACTGTGTGCATCTCAACTCTCAAGTATCGGATACTATTTGCATAACCTAATATTTTGAATAAAATAACTTACAGGTTTTATGCATTAAAAATACACTATGGGACACTTTCAACCTTCTTGCCAGCTCTTTTTTTATGGCATTTAAGCCAGCAGAACAAAAAAATAACCCAAATTGACGTGTTCATAAACTAGTAGATTGAAATCGTCGCGTCTAAGAAGAATGAGAAACAAAAAAAAAACATTTATTCACTATTTGCCGTTTTAGGTAGGAATTAATCAGTACCTGCAATTGGACTATGATCCACATCAGCAGATTGAATTTGAAGCAGAGGTTTTTTAAGCATGTCTATACCAGGAAACACCAGCATGCTCATGCGTTTCATTGATTGCTTCTTTGATTCTTCAAGGGGCATGAAACCAAATGCAGTGGTCCAAGTTTGCAAAAGTGCAGGGATGGCAGGAATTATTAATTCCTCCACACCAAGAGAAGAAAGAGTCTGAACATTTTAAAAAAAAATATTAGCTTCATGTTCGACCAACTGAACTTAAAATAAAATAAAAAGGAACAACGTAAAATTAGTTAATTTTAATGAGTCTAAACTCTAGTCGGCTTTTGAGATAAACGTCAGTTGTAATACTTAATATTAAAAAAGAAAATATATACAGTTTTGGTACTAATATCCAAACCACTAAAGGTATATTTGAAAAAAAAAAAAAAATTACACGTTTTGATCCGAACCCAATTTTAAATTGTTACCCGACCATTTGTAACACCTACCAAATTAACTAAATAGCAACTCAACAAGAGTACAAGACAAAGAAATTAAGGTTAAAGTACAAAGTATCAAACAAGGTTGACATACACATTCGATTGCATCCAGAAGCCTACGACACATTCCTTGACGTCTATACATGTGTCGAGTTCCAATGAAAGGCATTTCTGCTAACTGGTGCCCATGTATCCTGCCACACATTATACTAAAACTGTAAATAGTTTATAAATAAATTCTTTAGTGTTAACATATTAACAGGGAAGTAAAAGATAGTAACCGTATGGATGCTACACAGATAAATTCATCACCCTTCTCCAAAACCGCAGTTAAGAAGCCAGCATAATTTAGTCGCCTGAAGTTTGAGCTGACAAAAAGATCCCAATAGATGAGCTGAGTACACAAGTATGATAAATAATAAATCATAACAATTATAATATCTAGAGTTGGGTCAAATGGGTCGGTTTTTGTATGGTTTGGAAAGGTTGGTTGACCTGAAACATTAATTTCAAATCACAGGTGCCTTTTTAAATAATTAGGGTAGTAAATATTATTACAAAATCATATCATTTAGCTTTCTTTTAATCTTTTAAATTAAAATGATTTTAGAAGGTTTTACACATTTAAAATAGAGTCTGTGCAACTTTCCAGTTTATTGACCCGGTAGTGATTACAAAAATAATGATATCCAGTACGGCCTTATTTATAAGTTGATAGGTCAAAACGACAAAATGGGTCGTTCATGGTTGTTTGGTACATTTTTTTTATTTTAAGTAATTATTGTACTAGATATGATTGCAAAAACTCTATATTAGAATAACACTCTACTTTTTCATTTAGGATACCAAAACACTTGATTACATCACAAGCTACTTTTAACCTGTTTTATTCATTTCCTTTCTATCGAACTAAATAGAAGTTAGAGCGTACCCGTTTGACCCATTAAAGTTAAACAAAGAACCAAGTAAACCCCTTCGTATATCTTGTAAGTACTTAGATATAGATGGCAAAATGAGCGGAGAGACAGGTTGAGTTACAGGTCAAGAAAGCTGGGACCGGGCTGGGTTGATCTTGCAACACTTTTTGTCCATTTCTTTTAGTTTGACAGATTAAATATGATCACAAAAAGTATACTATATAACAGGCTACTTTTAACTCATATCCTTTTCAACCAAGGTTTTAGAATTTACGCGTTTGACAGATTATCATTAAAATAGAACCCAAATCGACCCATTTTCACATAAATGTATTAAACTTGTTAAATTGCCACATTTAATTTGAATAAGTCAACTGCCTTGTAAACAAAACATATTAATTCAACTTACCCACAATTGTAAACAACATCATGGATTATACTGGTCCCACTTCTCTCATCATTAATTGGCACAAAACATTCATCCATAACAGAGAGTGCAACCGCCAATTTGGAATTGTGTTCAACCTTTAACCGAGTGTCATGAACATTGAGATCTTGGTCAATATCAGAACGTTGAAGTAGAGTCCAAGACAATCCGTCTTCAAGTTCATGTTTCACCCCAAGATATGACCGCAGTCGCTCAAAGAGCTAGTAAAAAAGGAGTATCAAATCTTTATGTTTCATGCATACAAATTACTAAGTATATTTAGGTTAGTGTTGGATAAAATCAATCAACTTTCAACGTTTTAACAGTTAAGTCCCTTGACATTTTTTAACAGTTGTTATATCTCATGACTTTCTTTTCTTTGTTGAAATGCAATTACATAATTAAGCGCTCTCTTTTAGAATTAAAATAAAATATGGCAACCAACAAGGCAACAACATACCTCCTGGCATTTCCTTCCACAAAAAGGTAGTCTGTTGGAATCAATATTTTCAGCATCGACTTCTTGTAAGCACGATTTGTGGACTGTCACATCCAAAAACTTGTTAGCAATATAAAATGAAATAAGGTCATTCAAAAAATAGATTGAAAAAGAGACACTTTAGGTTAATCGTTATTATATACCGATTACATACATTTTTCCTCACACAAACAACATGATAGCATTTGAGAGGTAAGTGCATCATTAGAGTCTTCCACTTGAGCGGTATTAACAGAAACCACTCCACAAAATTTGCACGTGCAGTAGATGCAATTCCAGTCCCCCGAAGGAAAATTCTACAACACATGAACCTCTTTAGTGGAAAATCTTTTCTTTTTCTTTTGTCTTTGAATTGAAAAAAGAAAAAGAGAAGGAGGTGTTCTTTTCAACCCCATTATATGCATCGGGTCAATTCAGGTTGTATTTTATTAATAACATGTCAAATGAAGAAAATTAGCTTGAAAGGAAACCGGACAAATGGGCAAACGAGCTAATTGGTTCAAAAGTTGACTAATGTGTATTCAAATGCTCGTAGTCCTAAATCCT
Organism: Ambrosia trifida; assembly: GCA_028751855.1. Classification (NCBI taxonomy): domain Eukaryota; kingdom Viridiplantae; phylum Streptophyta; class Magnoliopsida; order Asterales; family Asteraceae; genus Ambrosia; species Ambrosia trifida. The sequence continues at coordinate 132,936,908 of CM054129.1, forward strand.
TTCATTAATAAAAACTATCTTGTAAATTTAGTAATATAATTTCTTAATCATATTTGATACATAATTAGTTACCAGTAAAAAAGAAGGTGGTGAGTCAGCCCCAATCGGACCCGACCCGTAATGACCACACACATATACATGTTTTTGAAACGTTACCCAACACGCCCGTTTTGCCACTTGTACTAACAAATAAGTAGTTTTAAAAACCATAAAAAAGAAACAGTAATTACTTGGATATCAAGGCAGCTTTGATGAAAAGCTGAAGGACAGCCATCACAACAAATCAAGCTCCCCCCATCTCCACAAATATTACACGTATCATCATTCGGGTCATCATCTTGAACATCAACAACATTAAATCTATTAATATTCGACTCCTCTTCTTTCCTCCATGAATCCATCAAAAAATTCCCAAGACATGTTCCCGGTTCCAAATATAAATTATCAAAAACTTTACCGATTTTCCCTCCACAATGAACTACAAATTCTGATATACCTATAGTTTCATTACAACAACCACAACAAATCCCATCACTAGTAATAATACCCTCAAGAGACCTTGTTTGCCTTCTAGTTTTCCCGTACCGAATTGTCATTCCCGACAAAATAACACCTGAATCAATCATCCATGATAAAAGATTCCGCTTCTTATTTACCAAAACGTCCTCATTATCTTGTTTCAACCCGTTTTCCGAATCGCGAGCTAAAATTCGTGGCTTAAATATCATTTTCCTCTTTGACTGATCTTTTGTCTTCTTACCAGGCTTTTTCTTCTCGTAAGTGACAATTTTACCCTTGATTCTCTTCTTGTTCTTATCCTTACGTACTTTCTCCTGGTGTCTAAAAAGCAAACTGAGTTCTTCTTCGGGTATTGGTGTAAAAGCAGATATTTCAACATTATCAGCATTACCGGTTTCAATCTTCTTCTTTAATTTAGCATAAGCTCGCGTTATTGACCAGTGAGTTCTCTTCCCATTAGGTTCAACATATACTGAATCTTTGTATGTTTTTTCTTGTCTTTGTCTGAAATCGATTGTCCAACCAGATTTCAAAAGTATATTTGATATTTTATCTCTCACCAACTGTTTCAACAACCGCCTATCCGAATTTCCAGAAATGATACCTTTTCTACCATTATCATCTTCTTCTACAATCAATGGTCCACTATTTTCACCCTCTCTTTTCCGAATTTGGAGGCCATGTTTTACTGAGACGAGTTTCTTCATTCTGATTTTCATCACGTGTGTTGCTAAAGTTTTTGCCTCCATTTTCGGGGGTCTTCCACGACGTTTGAATTTCTTGAAAGTAGTAACTTTAGCGTGTAGATTCAGTCCTATTCCCTTTGATTCTGTGGGTCCAACAGGAGTCTCATCTGAAACTTTAGGGGGTCTTCCATGACGTTTTAGTTCATTCCTTGGTATCTCAATCAAGGGTAGAGGAGTAACTTCACCCTGAAATTTTCGAGGTCTTCCAAGCTCCTTTAGTTTCTTCTTTGGTCTCATGTTTTTGTCTTCTGTATGCTCCTCAGAAGGCCTCCCGCAACGTTTTAGCATCGTCTTTGGTCTTTCATCTAATCCTCTTAAACCAAGAACAACCCTCCTAACTCCACCATCAATCACCGTGGTAATACCGTTCAAAGTCCTTGACCTCAACACCTTTGAGCCGATAACCCGAACCCTGTTGTTCTCAACTTTCTCCTTTTTAGCTCTTCCATCTTCATTACAATCAGAACTCGAAACCTTCACATGTTTTCTTTTCCTTCCCCTTTTATCTTTCCGAGTCATAAACATACACTCACCATAATCACCATTGTTCACTGTTATATCAGCAGTAGATCTTTCAGATTTGAAATTTTCAGACCCGCTTTCAAAGTCTACACTCTTGGCATCCGTTTCACTCAAATTTACAGACATCAACTTGTTCCCTTCTTCCTCCTTAATTTCTTCTTTGGGACAAGAAACAACCGAATCTTTGATCGAATCCACCATCTCCGATCCCAAAAACAACCCTTTATCATCACTATTAACGGTTTCTTTCATACCATTTTCAATTTTTTCATCAGAATTACCATCACATCCCCCAATATCATATTCATCCGCTTTCTTTTTACCAGAAGTTGAATTATCGAAGTTCAATGATAACCTCTTTTTATTAGAACATTCTTGATTCTTGATGTCTGAATCAACGTTGGGCTTTACCCCTTTCAAAACCCTACTTGATCTCAGTTTCATCCTTGGCAAACCCTATACAACATTAACACCCTTTGTAACTCAAAAACAAATAGTAACAAACTGAAGTAAAATCAAACCCTAGGGTCACTTGATAATCGTATAGCACCAATGCACTTTCCAATGCAATATCATTCAATCAAACTTCACAACACATTTAATCGACAAAAAAGTGTAGAATATCGAACGCTTGAGTCCCAACAAAACGCCCAACGAATTAACACAAATAATCAAAACAATTTCTGAACGTAAACAGATTGCAACCAAATTTGAACGAAAACAACTCAAATAATCAAATTACTGAACATAACAAATTTTTGCCCGCTTAGATTAACTTGAGATTCCAACCGAAACAACCAGATACAATAAAGTAGCAGGTAAACCGGCAACAAGCTGCGCCGCAACACCCCTTGGGGTTTGCAAAACGATCCAACTAAAGACAAAGCTAATGAGTCTTAGGGGTCGAGATAGTAACAAATCTCAATTGTTACAATTCATGATCAATTAAGCACAAATAGTAACAAATTGAAGTAAAATCAAACCCTAGGGTTACTTGATAATCGCATAGCACCAATGCACTTTCCAATGCAATATCATTCAATCAAACTTCACAACACATTTAACCGACAAAAAAGTGTAGAATATCAAACGCTTGAGTCCCAACAAAACGCCTAACGAATCAACACAAATAATCAAAACAATTTCTGAACGTAAACAAATTACAGCAAAATTTGAACGAAAACAGCTCAATTAATCAAATTTCTGAACATAACAAATTTTTGCCCGCTTAGATTAACTTGAGATTCCAACCGAAACAACCAATTACAATAAAGTAGCAGGTAAACCAGCAACAAGCTGTGCCGCAACACCCCTTGGGGTTTGCAAAACCGATCCAACTAAAGACAAAACTATTAGTCTTAGGGGACGAGACTCGAGATAGTAACAAAACTCAATTGTAACAATTCATGATCAATTAAACACAAACAGTAATAAACTAAAGTAAGATCTAATCAAACCCTAGGGTTACATAATAATCATACATCACCAATGCACTTTCCAACTGCAAAATTAAAACAGGATTCAATATCATTCAATATCATTCAATAAAAAAAAATCAACACACTTAATTAACAAAACGCACAACGAATTAACGAAAATAATCAAAAGAATTTCTGAAATGTAAACAAATTACAGCTTAATCAATTAAATTCGTACCTATAGCTGCTTAAATCGATCCAAATTACCACCGATACATGTTACAAACAGGAGATTCCATCATTCCAAAGCGTAGGTATCAAATTATGGATGGATCGGTTGATGATGAGTCTAGAGAGAGAAGAAATTATTATTATTATTATTATTATTATTATTATTATTATTATTATTATTATTATTATTATTATTATTAAGGGTTTTAGAGTGAGAAGGATCCGTGTGTGTGTGACTGTGTGTGTTTGTGAGTGGTTTTGTTATAGCATCTGGTGCAGTCAATATCTGCAAGAAATACATGAGTAATATTGTGAATTTTGTAAATGTAAATTCTGTTGTATGTGCTAATTAATGACTGGAAATTAATAATTGTATATGTTATAATTTTGTATGTAACTCAGAATTAAAACAGTTTTATGACAGTATATTGTAACTCCAAAATGCCGTTAGGATTTTCGTTGTTTTGATCAATTTTAAGTTTTTTAATAGTAGTGTTCTGAAATAAATGGTGTATTCCGGCATAAAATATCGAAAAACCCAATATCGAACCGGTATACCTGAAATACTGATACCAGTCCATTTTCAGTACTAGCGATTTTTGGTATCAGTGTCGGTTCAAACAGGTATTTTACATGAATGACTGATACCGTACCATATATTTTTTTGTATCGGTGTTGTACCGTATATTTTCGGTTTCAATACTAAGGGGGTGTTTGGGATTGATTATTCAAAACAGATTATGCGTTTTGGAAAAACAAGTGTGGAGCTGCTTAAAGATTATTGCGTTTTGGTAGCCTAAAAAACTGATTATCTGCGTTTTCAAAACACAATAATCTAAAAATCAGATTCAAAACGCAATCCCAAACAGCCTCTAAGTTTTGACGAAAATCAGTATCAGTACCGTACCGTACCGTATATGTTTGTTTTGCATTCAATGGGAATTTAAACTTAGTATTGAGTACTCGTCCTAGTGTCCCTTACCGTTTTACAACTCCAACCACAGGTCTCTTTATTTCCATTTTATTTCCATGTTTAACAGTTCTCGAAGTCAAGAAAAAACTTCGTCAATGTGAATTGCGTCTACATGATCCAACATTTGTTTTAACTCATTTACAATGACAAGTGACACCATCCAAAAACCATCAATTTTTTACTATGCTTTAGGCATGAAGAAAGACTAAGTTAGCCCTAGTTGAAGCTTGATATTACAAAACCAAAAAAATACATAAACTTCAAAAGTAGAGCTTTTTTATAAATTCCAACCCCTGTCTTCACATGTTCTTAACTCCTTTTGCATTCATATCAAACATCTTCAAGCTACACCAACATGTAACATGTTATAACTCAAATAATTTAATGAGTAGGGTAAAAAGTTACATATAGTAATATAATTATTTAAAAGTATTGGTATATAAATCATAACTAAAAAGTATTAAATTTAAGTTAAGCTTTGATTTTTGAGTTTATTTTTATTGTTGATTTAAGGTATAGTTTAAAACTTTAATAAAAACACAATTTTAGTACGCTTATAGGTTCATTTCAGTTGTGATGTAAATAATATTTTGAAAGTGGGGCAAAAGAAAATATCTTCTATAAGTTAAAGAAATGAAATAATTTCACGATGTTAATATGTACTGAGCCTGTTATGCTAACATACACCAAACTCTTTGTTTTTTTATTTTTTTTACTAACTCCTTTGCTCTTTCTTTTTACTATAGTTTTAATAGTAATTTCGGTACCGGTACTGGTTCGATAAAGTATCAGATTTTTTTGTGGATTTACCTTTAAATACCGATACCGAATTGTTTCTTTTCCTTAAAATAGTTGTAATAATACTTTTAGTACTAGTACTTATTGATCATTTTTGGTACAATTAGGTGCTCATTTTTACAGTTTTTTTAGAACGGTACTTTCGGTATTGGTATGTACCGGTTCAATATCAGTATAATGATTATTCCTTCCCGCACGCGAGTAAGCATGACTCTAGTTAAACTTAAACGGTTGCCTAATTTCGGCTTTTTTAATTAGTTTAGAGCATTCACATCTAGGGATGAGCATCCGGCACCGAATACCGAACCGATACCGATCCCGTACTGAACCGAGGGTGTTCGGTATCGGTATCGGTACTCACATTTAGAGGTTTTCGGTTTCGGTATTGGTACGGGATTGGTATTGTACCGAGACCGTATCGTATGTTTTCGGTATCAGTATCGGTATTGGGTTTTGGGAGTTTTCGGGATCAGTATCGGTTGGTACCAATACCGTCCCGAGCTCATCCCTATTCACATCTCATTCTCTATCTCTATCCATAAAATTACATTAAAAAGAACTACATTCTCTCTTTTATTCTCAATTAAATAATACTTTTTATACTTTTAAAATTACATTTTCTCTCATTCACTAACAACTTTCAAAAAAATAATAAAAAAACTTTGGTGGTGAGCGATACTTTTTCAAATACAACACTAACATTTTCTCTCTCCACTCACAACCCTTATGGAGATACACTCACACATTTTTAATGGACGGGTTATAAATGATCTTACAAAGAACCATCATTTCAAGAGAGGGCACATAGCAGATATCATAGAATAGATTGATGTTTCATTCATCAAAAAATTTTCATCCGTGATTGATCTGAGCACTTGCAAACATCCAAAAGATTCTAACCTATTTTTTCCCGAAGCCTCTGCATTTTCGGCCCGGTTCAAATTACTAAGGCAAACAGACCTGACTCATTTAAAATTTTTGAAAGTAGCTCAAGCCAACATCTCGCCTCAGTTCATGAATAGCCCTAGCCATAGAGATTGTTGCATCCCTTCGCCCACACAAAAGTGCAAATTTAACACAAAACAGTCAACTGCACGTTTTAGGCTTTAATGATATACCATGAAAATTTTGTGACTTCTAATGGAGAAAAATAACCAACAAAATCACTGAACGTGGTAAGTGGTATAATTAGGCAAAACTTTGCTAATCCTTTTTTTTGAACGGTAATTTTTATTAAAAAAACAAGGCACGTCCTCAAAAGTTTGCTAATCTAGCAGACAATGGTGCAATCAAACACTCAGGAAACGAAAAACAAACTGATATGAGAACATGAAACTATCCAAAAAAAAAAAAGTAAACAAAAAAAGTAAAGATGATGTTCTTGCTGTATCAAGTTGTACCAAAATCAATTCATCTCACAATGTTAATGATCAACTGAAGATGCCAGACAGAAAGATGCGATAAATAGAATACCGAAGAATCAAAAAAAGGATGCTAACATGAATTTGATAAATGCAGCAAATTTTCTCAGCTTTACTTCTTCTTCTTGGCAGCGTCTCCAGCCTTCGTCTGGCACAATCAAGAAAATCACATTAAACCCTTTTAGTCCAACAATTTAGTTTATGCAGGTCATAACGCAATGTTAAATTGTTATTCATCCCAAACAGGTGCAAATGGGTTGAAAATTGTCCAAACTCTTATTAATAGATATGCAATTACCCTATGAGTGAGATTTACTGGGTACGGTTGTTAACTGTTTATTTTGGTGAATGGTGAGCATAACGACACTGATACGAAAATGTGTTTGAACTTTGAAGGTTGACCCATTTCCCCCATTACCCGGCCAACACATTCTGACATCTCGTGTTATTGTTAAACTATTTGACACCATTTACCTTCTTTACACCTCTGATCTTCTTTGCCCTGTTCTTTCTTTCCTTCAATTGTTTTCTTGACTTCTCAACCTTGGTATCCAAACCGTTCTACAAAACCAGAAAAATTATAAACACATAAAAATAAAGAAAATAAAAACATAAACACGAACTTGAAAGTTTAAGTTTAAGAGGTCAACTGAACTTAACCATATAACAGCTAAAAACAAATATGAGTAAGATAGTTACCCTGACAAGCCTGTATTTCGGCTCATATTTCTTTGCGTTTTCAACAGAGTCATAGATCAAGCCAAAACCAGTTGATTTACCACCACCAAAGTGGGTTCTGAACTTGAATACAAATATGGCATTTGGATCTTTAACTTCGTACATCCTAGCCAGCTTCTCTTTCAATTCAGCCTTCAGTAAAATAAACAAAAGCAGCATTAAAAAAATGATCACTTCTATGTTGTTGACAAATCCTAAAAAGGTCAATAAAATGCTTGTGCAGTGTATGCATTTCGACTATATCGCATCAACCACCCACTCTCGCCCTATAAATTACAGGAGGTACAAACTGCAGAGAAGTCTTAAAAATAAAACATATCCCAAACAGACGTCGCAACTGTAATATGCTGATTTAAAATACATCAACTTGGATTATATGGTATTGATAACAGACAAAATGGGTAAGACAAGCAAAATTAGCAACAAAAAAAACTAGTTGAAATGATCACTGTTTTGATAAAAGCCTGTTTTCATCGTTTTAGTTCATTAAATACTTCTCAAATTTAAAATAATATGGAAATAGGGCATTTTAAATTGTATTGATAAAAACCTTTTTTACCACATTACACGAACCCTCTGCCTTTTCCCCTATAGTTGAAGTGGTGTCATCTAAAGCAATCATTTGTAATTTAAATTGTTCTTAGTCCACTTAGTTGCACACCCACGAATACACACGCATAACAAACATGCACAGGTTAATACAGAGAACCAAAGAGTGGTAGAAGACAATGAAACCTTGGATACATTGGGTCTTCCTGGATGAAGCACATCAATCACCTACATGTACAAAAAAGACATATTCTTTGCATAAATAAACAGATGTTAAATTAAACTACTACAATTAAAAAGCAAGCATTTAAGCATGAGCTTACGAATTGCTTCCTGGATAATAGACGGTTGGTCATAAACTTCCTTGTACGGATTGTCACAGCCTTAGTATCCGCCATTTTTACTGTTAAATGCCACCAAAAAAAATCTGAGTCAGAAACAATTATTTCATTTACCTTTTTAAATGGCAAACTCGCATACCCTCTAATCCTACTCCTAAACTAGACCTTACGTCCACCATGAGCAGTGTTGTAAAAGGTGGGCTAGGCGGTCACCTAGGCGCCGCCTAGTCGCTAGTCGGCCACCCATATTGAAAGAAGCCCCTAGTCCGAGATCTAGGCGTTTTGGGTATTAGGCGGGTCCTAGGCGGTGGTTTTATTAAAAAAAATTAATATCCAAGTATTTTTTAGTATTATGTGTATATATCTAAGTATTTCTTAGTATTATGTGTATATATTTAAGTATTTCTAAGTATTATGTGCATTTATCTTAACATATTTTCAAAAAACACCTAAATTTGTGTGTACATATATAATACATATAAAAATACCAAAACGCCTAATTCCACCTAAGGGACTGTTTGGTTGATTAAGTGCTGAATCATTAAGATGGTCTGAATGGTTAAGAGCTGAATCATTCAGCATCCCTTATTAGCTTAATGGTTCAGCACTTAATCATTCCATTCAGATGCTGAAACAAACAGTCTGAACGCTGAATGATTCAGACCTGAATGGTTAAGAGGCTGATTAATCAGCTACCAAACAGCCCCTAATTCCGCCTAGTCCCGACTAGTCCCTAGGCTAGACCTCACCGCCTGCCTAACGCCTTCTACAACCTTGTCCATTAGACTTGAACCATCACCACGTAGAGAAGAACACCATACCATCACACCTTAAAACTTCTAGGCAACAAGCCCTTTGGTCAGTAATAAAATAAATAAATAAAATAAACGAATTTTGGATCCCCTATAATTAATGTTTGAAGTTCTACAAATGATTATGTGTTTAATCTCTACCAAGATTCTAAAACTAACCTAAAAAATACACTCATCTAGTATCCTTAAGCAGCATGTATGAATCTAAATAATAATAATAATAATAATAATAATAATAATAATAATAATAATAATAATAATAATAATAACTGCAAATTATTCATGATCTCTAATTCCATACCCTATTCAATCTCAAATGTCTAATTTTAACCTAAGTTTCCGTACAACATACAGAATGTAGTTTATTGCTGATTAAAAAGGGTTTGAACTTTGAAACAATGGTTACATCAAATGAGATAAAAATAAAGCGATAATTATGTATAAAATGACGCATGTGTTAGCGGGAAATATGAACCTGCTGTTAGCTACTCCGGTTAACGGCGGCTCTGCCTCTTCTTCGTTCTTCGATGAGTGATCGGCTGAGAAGAGGAGAGAAAACCCTAATATCGAGATATATATATATGGGTTTGTAGAAATGAGGGACATTGTGAGTGGGCTGGGTTGAAATCATATGTAGAATGGGCCGATAGATAACTAGAGTGGGTTGCATTGTAGCGATGTTGTTATTACATGCAGGAATGAATCTGCGTGTTACGGTGGGTTTTATTGTGTTTGCTGTTACGTTTAATCAATCATGTTGTTGGTGTTGTATATTATACACATATCCAAGGCCGGCCCTAAGGGGATGCGGGGAGGACTCCCGGCCCGGGCCCAATTTCTAAAGGGGCACTTTGAGCGGCGATGAGTGTTTTCTTTCTGCAAGTATTTTCTTTCTGTTTTCGACCCAAAAAAAAGATCTCATCTTAAACATCACTAGATTGGAAGGATACGACAGAATTAAAAAAAAAAAGTTGAAGTGTTACTTGAGATTTGTGTTGTGGTAGAGTAATTGTGCAGCCTTTGCAGTAAATTTTAATATATAGAACTACTGCAAAATAGTAATTGTCTCACGCTTTTACACATGATGCAAGTCAAATTCATTTTATTAAAAAACTTTTGAAGTCTAGACATCAAATAATGGCCCTTCAAATTATGATGGAATTTTAAGAAATTGTGGTTTTTTTATGAGCCAATTAGCCAAACATATTAATTTTTATAATTATTACGACACTTTCACTTCTATATCTGGTTCAACCGGTCCGACTAGGGAACCGGTAAGGACACTGGTTCAACGTCCGCTTCAGTTTTGAAAACATTGCTTAAAAGACTTTAGACTAAAGGGCACATATTTCGCGGCTCGGCCCGGGCACCTAAATTTTCAGGGCCGGCCCTGCACATATCTTAGGGGCTGTTTGGTTGATTAAGTGTTGAATCATTAAGATGGTCTGAATGGTTAAGAGACTCTGAATTGTTAAGAGCTGAATCGTTCCATTCAGATGCTGAAACAAACAGTCTGAATACTGAATAATTCAGACCTGAATGATTAAGAGGCTACTAAACAGCCCCTTAGATGACTAATCAAATCTTCATCTCCCCTTTTTTTTTTTTTGCTTTTCTATTTTTTTCGTTTTGTAATGTGAATTTCTTCATGGTAGCCACCGAAGCAATCATCTTTTAATTTGTTTTTTTTAATAGAAAGATATTGAAAGAATGCATTAATCATTTATGTTTCATGTTTGTTTTATGCGACATACATTAACGGGACCTAAAGATAACCCTTTCTTTATCAAACCAATCTAGGTTCTAAACCGGTTCGGGTTTTTTAAGAAGGATTGGAACCGGTTTTCATTTTTTGCCAAACATGTACAGGCTAGAAATCGGAGTGGCCAAAAATAAACCGAAACTCCGAGAACCGATTGGTTTACCCGCGTGTTGTCGCGGGATCCAAATACAAATTGCAATACAACAATGTGATTATTTACAAAAAGCAAAAAAATGCGGATTCAATAGTACACTTTGGTACCCAATGTTGTGGTTCGAATAAGCCCTTTTGAAATAAACATTTTTCTACTCGTTAAGTGTCAGGTTACTAAGTTGACATGTTAACTTCTTTCTATCAAGCCAGAGTACATATTGGATCCACTAAAGCACCTATTTCTTGAGCATTTTGTAGGCATTCACCTATTTCCCCTTTCAACACATTTCCAAATCTAAACTAATAACCAACACATGACACAATTCTTATAAATAAAAATAAAAATAAATGATGGTAGCAAGTATATGACATAGTTTAAAGCATACAGACCAATTCATGAGTACGTACCATGGCATAAGAACTAGAAACAAAGACAATCTACAAACTGATTAGCTGATATGTAAGATGAAAGGCAATTACATCACAAAAAACAAATGAAATCAAGCGCAAAGAAATACTACCCTTTCAATATCATATCAGCGGCTTTTCTTTTCATAATTTCCCGCGCACGTTGCGGCACGAACATGTTAAATCACAAAAGAAATCACCAAGATAAAATCAGCAAAACAATTTACTGCAAATGACTGCGTGTTGTTGGAGACACTTAAACTCGGGTGACGCTTGTTTTCATACCATTTAATTCAACATCCACAATGCAATTCCACTAATAATATAATACTTCTATTTCATTCTCTAACCGGTGTACCCAATTTTCCAATTTGTAGATATACAATAATGAATTATGTAATAACTCATTGAAACTAAAATACAAGTAAATGGTACGCATTTAAAATCTGAACAATGAGACTTACAACAAAGCAACCCCAATAAATATAATTTCGAATGAGTAAATGACGATTTATCGAGACAAAATTTTAAACACTGCAACATAATCACTAAAGAGAATGTTACGTGAAGTACCTAGAAAAGTGTAATTAGCCTGTAAAATGGTAAGCATATGACCCACTTGCTTTCTCTTCTAACTCATTTCAATAATTTGAATAAGCAAATTCTATACAATGATTTGCACATAATTGAAGTTTCAATGCTGTCAGAAAAGTCAGGTCACTTTAACAGGCCATAACTTGATCAAAACACAAGGTTTTTGAATGATTTATAATCATATGATCTAGCACATTGAGTTTTATACTTGCTCACCAAATTTCATAATTTCCAAACTGTTTTAATACGTCAAAAGTAATATGCAATTAGAAGCATGCAGTCTATTCAAAAAGTGCATTATATTTTCAAAGCCATAACTTACAAACGATTTACTAATATGACTTGATTTTTCATATGGAAAGACTTTAAGATATGGAAAATAAGATTCTTGCAAGCTTGAAACTTGATCATGTGTTTAAAACCGTCAACAACGACCATTTTTGTAACATTTCACAAAGTGACAAAACTGTACGAAAAATTCGTATAAATGCGTAGCAATTGAATGAAGAGATGATCTATAACTTTTTTAAACGTTCAGACCTAGACCTATAAGTGGTAATTTTTTTAGATTTTTCTAAATTTGTTTAATAGGTTTAAATCGGCTTAGAATTCCGGTTTCGGTCATCTGCACGAACCAACCAAACCCAACATTTTTTTTGAAAGACGAACTTCATTAAAAACCAAACGTCGGGAAATCACCAAACCGACAGTTAAAGAACCAAAACCGAGCAATAGGTTAGGGTTTTATTTCGGTTTAGTAATTTAAGGTTTGTCGGGTATTGCTCGGGTCATACTCCCCCTACCAACGGTTTTAAAAGCCCAACATGCAAAACCTTTTAACACACTAAATGTGTGAGATTTTGGGTTCAAGTCTCACAGTGAGCAACAAATTCGCCTTCTAAAAAAAACAATATTATACAGACATCATCACAATTCACATAACCCCCAAAACAAACATAAAGATAATAATAATAATAATAATAATAATAATAATAATAATAATAATAATGGCAACCCTCTCTCTATTCCATCTCTACTCTCCTCCGTCACCGGTAACCGTTTCGCCGGAATCTCACTCCTCCGTCATAATATTCCGAAACAAACACCGTCTCCGTCGTCAACAACCTACTGTCCGCCATAAAACCCTACGCATTCACAGCACCAGTTCATCTAACGGACAACCAGAGAAGAAGGAGGAATCTAATTCAAGCTCTAGAAGGTTCCTGGATGAAGACGGTGTAGTAGAAGATATGGACGGTTATCTCAACTATTTATCTCTTGAATACGATTCCGTTTGGGATACTAAACCTTCGTGGTAAGTGTTTATCTGGATTTCGTTAATTTGTTGTTAATTCCGTTGCTTATTGTTGTTGCTGTGGTTAAATTGTGTTAATTCTGTTAATTCTGTTTTAGGTTAAGTTAGTGTGATCTGGTTTGTGTATTGGTTATGCTATAATGCAATTGTTTGTTTTGAGATTAGCTCTAGCTGTTTGTGTAAATGATATCTATTAGGTTTTTAATGGTTGTTGTTTATAATTGCGTGAGTAGCTGGACTTGATACACATTGTTGTTTCCTTGATTTTAAAAGTGGATGCGCAATGTGCCTAGCGTGTGCGAAGGGGTGTAAACGAGCCTGACTGCGCTCGAGCTCGGCTCGAAATATTTATAGAACAATTTAAAAGGAGCCAAAGCTCGGCTCGAGCTCGACTTGCGAATATAGTAGGTATACTATATATAAAATAATAATAAAAAATTTGTTTGGGCTCGTTTAGGCTCGCGAGCCTAAACGGTCTTTGTATGAAAAGCTCGAGCTCGATAACTAAACGAGTCATGTTTCAAGCTCGAGCACAGGCTCGCCTCCTTTGAGTTTTTTACGGATCTTATCCCGAGTAGCTATGGAGCCGTTGCGCATGATTTACACCCCTACGCGAATGCAAGGCTTTTGTTATTAAAAAAAGAAGAATACTAAAAAAAAAGTTAGTTATGGATAAGAGTTTAACTTGTTTTACTTTTATAACACTAATTATAAGATACTCTCATCATCTATGATCATATTTGTAATATGTTTTAACTTGTTCTGTCAGATTTGGAAAACAGTAATTATAAGATATTTTTATCATTTTTGGTCATATAGTGGTCAACTGCATAAGGTGTCACGTTAGACCGCGTCACGCATAAGGTTGCATCAGTTGAATACTTGAATCACATGCGCATCGTGGAATTGAATTGAGCGATGCAATCTTATCACCGTATCATGTGAAGTGTGTATTATGTGCGCAATTTAAAGTTGAGGTTGTTGCTTTGGGAAGATGGTTCAGAAAGGGATGGACATCGATAAAACAATGCTTTGATCTGTGTATATGTTATACTCTAATGCGATTGTCTGCGGAATTAAGCTTTATTTGTTTGCATAAATGATACTATCAGCATGTGGTACTTACCCTACACACATTCTTTTATGGTATAATAATAAATATAAACATAATAACCTGCTAAGAGACAGAAGGATTAGACCAAAGACTCAGTTTTGCTTTGACGTTATAGATCAGTTTGAATCAAATTTAGATATCTTGGTTTACATGTATACTTGTATTTGCTATGGTTATTTTGTATCATTGTTCATCGTAGGACCTTGTTTAATACTTGATGATGTAGCATCACGTACCATGTCAAATACAAATAATTCTTGAAGTCTTTCATAAGGCATGGTAATCTTGATCCTATCTTGTTATATTGCATTTCCCTTTTCTATGTCAATGAAGCTCAACTATCTTTGAAAATTCTGTAATTCAACATTCAGTGTGTTTGTTTCAGCTTCTGAATGGAATGGTTAAGTCTGAATCATTAAGATTTGGGATGTTGCTGAACCATTAAGCACTGAACTATTAAGCACTAAACTAGGCTGAACCTTAATGAGGCTCCCCTACCAACGTGGGACAAGAAAACTAACCATTAAGAGGTCCAACTTAATGATTCAGCGCTTAACCATTCAGACCTCTTAACCATTCAGACCTCTTAATGATTCAGCACTTAATCAACCAAACAGCCTAAGATGCTGTATGGAATGTATGAATGGAACAAAATGCATGTGTTTACATTATTTTTAAGAGGAGTCTAGACATAACATGACAATTTCATGTAATGTTTTTAAGCCCATTTTTTGTTTTAATTTATTTTTAGGTGTCAACCATGGACAATAACATTGACTGGAGTATCGGTCGTTGCTGGCAGCTGGCTAGTATTGCACAATATATTAGCCACTTCAATAGCTTCTATATTAATTGGCACATGGTGGTACATCTTTCTTTATTCTTATCCAAAGGTAAAACTTTGCAACTAAATCATCTGTCCTAGTGTGAGATCGGTGGGCCGGTGGGGGTTTAAGCAAGTTGAGCTACTCAGCTGGGCTCATGTAAACTCGAGGCCAGGCTTGAGCTTAAGGAGCCACGATCCATCATATGAGTTTAAGCTAAACGAGCCACGACTAGAGCTTGATTTTATTTATAGTATAATATAGTTATTAATATAAAAAAAATTCATAATAAATGTATAGAGTAAAGATCAAATACAAACTGTTTTTCGATAAGAACTGTGAGAATCAAAGGGGGTAAAATTTTTTTTTTTTTTTAGAATTTTTTTTCCCATATGCTTAAACATACTTTCTAGATGAATAATACAAAAAAAATAAATAAATTTTTTTAGTGTAATTACGTCATTAAAGTAAATACACTAGTTTACACTAGAGTAATTACACATTACTCTACACGTAATTACTCTACACCAAATTTTTTTTTTTAGTTTTCAATACTATAATACATGTTTAACAATATGGGAAAAAAAAAATTCAAAAAAAAAAAAAAAAAAACCCTCCTTTGATTCTCACAGTTCTTACCGAAAAAACACTTTGTACCGGATCTTTCCCCTAAATGTATATATACTAATTTTAATGTGACAAAATAGTCAAGCTCTAGCCTATAAAACAAATCACTATCTGAGCTTATGGTTTACACATAATGCTCATAAGTCATAACGAGCGGAACTCGAGCTCTCTTAATTAAACCTGTCAAACTCGAACTTCTATGGAACATAATGTGTGTACACACGTAAGTTTTAATCCGACAAACAAGCCGAGTTTGAGCTTGTAAAACCAGTCATTAGCTGTGCCCAAGATTTGCACTTGAAATGCACTGATAAATATATTTTTTTCTCGTTTCAGGCATATACCGATATGATTGCTGAGCGGCGAAAGAAAGTTACTAGTGGTGTTGAAGACACGTTTGGCTTAAGAAACAGCCCTTAATCTTTGGCTGGAAATGTGCATCTCACAGCTGGCAGGAGGCAGTTTCTTTTGGTATGTAAATTGCAAACTATTTTAAAATCATATTCAACGCATTAGCATTAAATTTGTCTATAGTTTCATGCACTATTGGCCGATTTTGCACAAAACAAGCATAACTCTAGCAATCTGTAAAATGAACAAGACCTTGTTTGTACCCAGCAGCCACAAATGACCATTCTAATACACGTTTATGCCATCCAAAGAGCCATACAACATGAACCAATTATCAAACCATTTACTACTTGTCACCGGGAATGTGGACGTTGTCTTGGTTGTAGAAGGCAATGCATGCATCAGGTATGAGGCACACAAAATGCTTTAGGGGCTTTAGGCGGGGCCGAGCGTACGCTTGGGTCAAAATCAAGGTACATAGGAGCTTGGTTTAAAAAAGCGCGAGGCGCTCCGAGGCGTTTTGGTTTCAAAATCCGAAGCGCGGAACTTAAAGCGCGAGGCGAGAGCTTCACGTATGCGAGGCACTTAATATTAAAAAAATATTTATATATGTCAATATGACATATTCTACCTCCTAATCAAACATAAACACAAAAACATGATTATAAAACACCCTTAAACACTTAAAAAAACATTCAAAACATAAGAATGACCAAAGGTCGCCAGCCCCTGGCGGGGTCCAAGGGGCAGAGCTACTGGCTGGGGTCGAGCTGATACGAATCAACAATCGATAAATTGGCAAGTAATTTGGGGTTGGAAAATTTGGTATAACATAGAACAATCCATAATACGAATCAACATAGAACTTCACTTGTTGGGCTAAACAGAATAGGCAAAAAATGGTTTTTGGGCTGAGGCGCTACTGAAGCGCCGCCTCAAGCGCTAGTCTTAAAGCGCCGCCCCAAGAGCTTCATGTATCCCATAGCTTTTCGACAAAAAAAGCGATTTTCTTGGAGCCTCGCGCCTCAAGAGCTTTAAGCGCGCCCGAGGCGCTATTTTTTAAACCAAGCATAGGAGGTTGATATATAAAAACAACAAAAGGATGAAGAAATTTTAAATAGTTTTACTTGATAAAAAGGTGATATGTAAACCACTTAAGAGAGGCGCAACTTCTAGGAGCAAATAAAGCTTATTTGGTTGTAGATAGAGCAACTACTGGTTACAAATAAGCTTATTTGGTTGTAGGGGTGTTCAGAAAAACCGCAAACCAAATAAAAACCGAAAACCGAACCGTAACCGTAACCGAAAAAACCAATCCGAACAATGAATTTGGTGTTTGGTTTGGTTTTAACCGAAACCGAATTGCTTATTCGGTGTTTGGTTTGGTTTTTGGTTCTACATTTTTTTTTATTTGGTTTATTTGGATATCCGAATAAACGGGTAAAATAATTAATTATTAAATAAAAATAATAATATTTAATAACTCATATATAATATATAAGCCCAAAATATTAAACCCAACCCAAAATAAATAAAGCCCACCAATTTATGGAGGTAATAATATGAGTATAAACTAGGGTTCATTTTACTATTTCTAATTTATATGATGTTTCTGTTTGTGTGGTTTGATTTTTTGGTTTATATTTATTGCAAACATTCTTTTCGGATTTTGGAACATATAGGTATATAAGTTAGAGAAAAAAAACTTCGTTTCAATTTGGTTTGTTTGGTTGAATTTGGTTTGTTTGGTTTTAAACTGAAACCGAACCGAATTCAATTTGGTTGAATTTGGTTTGGTTTTCATATTCCTAATTTGGTTTGGTTTGGTTTTTGGTTTGAGGTACAAAATTTTGAAAACCGAATAAACCGAATCGAATAAACCAAATAAACCGTAAACCGAACCGATGAACACCCTTATTTGGTTGTACCTAGAGCAACTCCTTGCGTACGTGATACACGCTCCTTGTGCCTCCGCCTTTGGGACGCAAACGCCTTAAACTTTTTTAAACCAAGGCCGTTATACAGAGCCTTTCGTTTACATGACTTGTATATATCTTCAAGAACTCCCTAGTTGAGTAGTTTTCCAAGGCATCTATGTTCATATTATTATACAAAACCAGGCTAAATATAACCTAGCATATTCCAGCCATTGTACCCTTTATAAGTTCATACAGATATCTAAATTAAAGTCTCAGTCTATGGAGTTCTATAGGTTCGATAAACACACACCTACATGATTCAACTTCAATAAACGTGAAAAATGATTAATATGTCAATTTCGTCGTCTACTTAAATTTCGCTCATTTGGGTGGTTTTCACTTTTACGGGGGTCAAGGTGACGAAATTAAAGATTAGCTAAAGGGACAAGTCCACAACGTGTCAAATGACTCAAATGCGTAGGAAACCAAATAACTATACTCTGCAGTGGTTTTACTGCTTTTAACTATTCACCACCCGCTAAATTAACATTTAAATTACATATTTATAAAATCTTAAAAAATAAAAAATAAAAAGAAGTTGGTACATATGGAATTTTTTGATCGACTCCCACAATTAATTCTCTCATCTTCACTCCATTACCAGCCTAACGCCTCCAACACCCTCTTTTACACCACCCAAACGTCCCATGGACCGGTGTTAAATGTTGGCATAATTGCCAGGTGACCGGGACGTGACACGGTTACAAATAGTTATAAAGTGTGGCAAAACATCCAATATGTGTCCATTTACCATTTACGACACTTGTTGGATTCACATCAATGGCACTTGCATTACCAGGGAGATTATGAAAACAATATCAACCCCGCAACCAGCGTTGTTCAAAAAGCTCACGGCTTGCTTGAAAAATGCTCGCTCAAAAAAAGCTCGACTGTAAGCGAGCTTGGCTTAGTTTGTAAACAAGCCAAGAGCTAAGGTGAGTTCGACTCGTAGTTCACTCGTTTGGCTCATTTAAATTAAAGCCTAAATTACAAATTTTGTAAATTGTAACAAATACAGTATAACATCTAACTAAAAATATACTATGAGTCAAATATCCAAATAACTCATTTTTATGACTAATTTTTTATTTTTCAATGGAGAAATATGTAGAAAAATATAAAAACGGTTAACTATTTATTTTGCATTATTAGTTAAGTGATTTAGCATAAGCATATATAAAACTAAAATATCAATTTCTTATATAATATGAATATGTTTAAAAAATAAAAATAACAAAAAATAAATCTGGCTCGTGAGCCGGCTCGGCTCGATAAAATAAATGGGATCGGCTCGGCTCGCTTACAGCCGTACCCGGAATGTCTTTTTTCAAGACAAAAACTCAACGCCCCTAGATCAAAAAACTTAAAACTTATTATCATTGGTGATCAATGAATTATCCTTTTATGCTCATATATTTTTAAGAGCAACTAAGTGAATTCTTATGTATGAAGAAAATTAAATATGAAGAAAATTAAAGTAAATCCCTATATTTTCAAGGATGGAGAATGGAATGTGAGTGTTTTAAAAATAAAAGATAAATTGATGAGAATTTTTAGCTAAATTAGGAGTTGTAGGTGAATGCTCCATAACTCCGAATCGTAAAAACTCCTAAACATTTATTAAAGGTATGGTTGTTTATCAAACCAATATATTTTTTTGATCGGCAAACAACTGGCAACCACCCTTGCGGGGCGCCGTGCCCAAGAACCGACTACTCGACCTCCAACAGCCCCCGCCTTCTCCCAATGCACGGAAACCCGAGCCCCACCCGCCCGAAGGCACGACAGTGTTATAGAACTCGGTAAATCTTCGCCGTCCATCAGATTCGAACCGGCGCCACCCGTATTCGATCTTTACCCGGATACCAAACCATAAATGCTGAAAGTGGGAATTGAACCTTTGATCACATAGGTGAAACAAAAGCCACTCCACCACTATGGATGGATTTATCAAACCAATATATAACTTCAAATATTTAAATCCAAACATAACTCCGTAAAGGCGACATGATTGCAACCAAGGCGACATAACTCCGTTTGTGTGTTTTCTTAATAATAGTAAAATATAACTCAATTTCAAGGAGCCACCTCAACCTACCTGTACAATTCACATCTCACGTCTCCACAACGCATGTTCTTGGCCGTAAGTGGTCACCTAAAATGAGCCAAGCTAGCTTGTTTCGAACCAAGCCAGGTTCAAGCTAGGTATTGAGCAGGCTTGTAAACAAGCTGAGCTTCAGCCAACTATGGCTGGTATAGATTGGGCTGTGAACATCCCAGATTTATACAGTTCAGGTTCATCAACACACTTTCTTTTTTAGTTTCTACCTTATTAAAAATACAAATATTAATATATAAAACATTATTACATAAAATATATCAATTGATAGATAATACAAGTCTCATAATAAATTCTGTTAAAATTTAATAGGCATTTAAACTTTCACCACCCAATTGACCCATTTTGAAGTAAATGAAACATAAGGGTTATTCATGGATATTGGTCATCAGGTGTTATTTTAACCCAACAGACCGTATCGAACCCAAAAAAACCTAATAATGACCTTCATGGGTACAGTGATAAACGCCCGATTTCCCTCTCTAACCAAGGTCTAAGGTTCGTATCAATACTTGGTGGCCCTAACCTGTCCAGGGTATGCTGCGCTTTTCATGGTCCCACTAGTTAGCAAGGTATTGGTGGGCCCTATGAATTATCTCTAACAAGCGCTCTAACAGGCTCTCATGGTTATTTAAGAACTCTCTCTCTCTCTCTCTATCTATCTATCTATCTACATTGCCACTTAAACAATAAACTACCTAACAAACACCTCAAACCCAACATAGGGTCTGTTCTATGATGTATGAACCCGTGCTTTCGCATAGCTCATAACACAAGAACGGCCTATTGTTTATGTGCACATGGCTCTTCTTTTTAGGGTTTTTGGCTTATTGACTAGGGGAAAGTAATCATGCCTATGGTTGGAGAGGATCCCTCGATTACCATTACCGGCTTCAACTCCCTGAATCGACAAAAAAAAAAAAAAAAAAAAAAAAAAAAAAAAAAACTAGTAAGTATTACATGCGACTACAAAACATGCGTTATTAAAATGGGTAACTGTTTAATATGTGTAACGGGCTGGGTTGACTCACAAACACATTTTTGAAATCTTTACATTTTTTGTATTAAAAATCTATTTTGTTAAATGTGACTACAAAACATGCGTTATTAAAATAACAATACGATAAGAAGCTTGTGAGCATCAAAAAAATATACTTTAGACAAATTTTGATCCGTTTTCTTTTTTAGATTGCCTTTTCCTTTTCTTGTACCGGTTAGAGAACCAAATTGTCACCTCACCACAACAAATACATCATTTCCACACTTTCTTTCTATACGTTTTGAAGCGTGAAAACGTTTGTCAATTCATTCGCACTTGCAACATGTTAAACTTTAAAAGCACTGACAAATATAAATCTTTTCGACATTTAAAAGTACAGAGATCAATTCGTTACCCCTAAGTTTCTCAAGCAAAAGAGGAAGCATGAGAAAATTGAGTGTAGAAAACAACTTTTTACACTTTTTTCGTAAAGTTATTCATAAACCATTGAAACTCACTAAACGGTCCAAAAAAAGCAAGTTAAGAACTTAGAACATGTCGTTTAACTTTTTTTTCTCATTTATGGAAAATGTACTCGTATTAATTCAAACTTTGAATGCAAACCAACGACTTTGAAAAAAAAATTCATTCAAAACGGCAAATTGGCTGCAGTCCAGCTGACCCGGCAGATTTATTTGTCATTTCCCAGAATGTTAGTTAGCTGTTTGATCCCGTGTTTTAGTCTGAAAAACTTTGACAAAATTCTACACAATCTCAAAAGTGTGCAAAATGATATATTCGTTGTATTGTCATTTGCACACATGATGTAGCAAAGAAAAATAGATTTTTGTGGCGATTGCTATTTGCTAGGCAGCTTGCTAAGGTATAACTGTATTAGTATAAGATCTATTCATGAGCATAAAAATAGATGACGGAGGTTGAAAAGTACCTGATAGTAACTAACTACTGGCGTGTGAAAAATGTCAAGTCGAGAGAAAGTCAACCTCATCTGAACTTTCATCATAAGTTGCAAAATTGATTTCTTGACCATCTTCGTTACCACTATCAGAACCGCTATCTGATGCGCTCATGAGAAACGAGCCATCAGATGCGTGGCTGCTAAACTGAGAAGCTAAACTAACATCACTGTTCAAATCACCGGGAGTTTCTTGTTCAACATCAATGTAACTGCAAGGTTTAGATAGGACTGATATGATGTTTACCAAAAGAGTATCGGGTCAAATGGACTGACAGTCATTAAATGTGTGTAATCAAATGCATAAAACATTCTAACTGCTTTGGTAAAAAAAATTATTTGTAATTTGTTTGAATTATAAAACTCGAAAAGAAAAGATCATGCATACATATACCATCTGCATATAAAAGGTTTCACCAAGAATATTAAAACAATAACACCCTTAAATGTTAAAGCTTTTATAACATCTAGAGTTGTATAAGAATTAGAACTGCCCCTGAATCTACTCAAATTTGGTTTGAAAATTCATCTATGAATGATTCTTTTGTATAGACCCAGGGGAACCTTTACTTGGCTTTCAGGACCTAAACGCCTTTTGACATGTTAGTATGTTACCCAGCCTGCCCGATCCAACCAGTTTGTCAACCCCAATATTTATAGCGATTTGCCAATGATACACTTACCTTCCTTTGGGAAATTCGGCTACAAGACAGAAATTAGGCCTTTCTTCCAATAATTGCTTTATAGGAATGAAACTTCACAAGGCATAAACAAAATTTATAAATTTATCAAATAAATTTTGTACACAAAGTTACCCTAATGGCAAGATAAAATAAATCCCATACCTCGCACTATAGCATCTACGGAACCAGTCACCATCAGATGCTAGACCTTCGCGATTGGATATGTCCTATTCATAAAATAATATCAAATTTTGACCCAAACTAAATTTTTGAAAATGAGGACTTGATCTGTCATTTATCAACCATATATACAGAGGTCGCATTATATGTTTACATAGGTTAACATTGTCTTAGCGATATCTACTCTTTGAATAATATAATTTAAAAGTTTTTATGCATTAAAAACACTTAGGCTGACGTTTGAGCTGCTCTATCCTTTGACATGTTTTGCCTTTTTTCGCTTACACATGTTTAATCCGTTTGGATATAAAAAGCCCGAATCAACCAACTCATAAGTAAATGAATTGAAACGCCACCTCTACATAAATATAACATTTGCTAAAACGACGACTACAGAGAATGGTAGTGTTATATTTTACATGCACAAGATGTCTAGATAACTTTATGCAATAATGGTGCAATTTGTAAAGGATATATAGAGGTGACATATTATTACGAAAATCAATACTAATAAAAAATGTACTTGTTGCACAATTTGAATTAATATATTTTTCCCATTAAATATGCACTTTGGAAGACTTTTGAACCTTTCCCTTTTAGTTATTGTTTTGGACCCATTTGGCCTGTAGGCGTTAAGAGATTAGAAAACCAGTTTGTAAGTAGATAGGTTGAAAATGTCACCTCTGATAAATAGGTTGAAAATGACATATTTATGCAGCAACTACAGAGGAGCAATTAAATAATTTATTTATAACGTACAAGATATCTAAAGAGCTTGAATTCTCCTGCTAGAACGGCTCCCATAAAGTGCTCAACTTCAATCTGCCAAGAACACATTTTTTATATACAAGTGGGTTATGTTAACAAATTTGAATTTGAAGGAAAGGAGAGACTAAATAAAAGAATTTAGTTCATACTTCTTTGAGATGCATACAGTCTCGTAATATCATAACCTCCAAATGATTTCCACTACCATTGGCACCAAGATTCCTGCAATACAAACCCTTTAATTAAGATCGCAACTAATAATGGCACAACAGGCAGGTCGGGACTCGGGAGGTTGGTAACGGGTCAAAACAGGTAATATTGGCCCAGGTCAGTGTGGTTGGGTTGACCACTTGACCAAAACCAATAATCATCCAGAAATTTTAATATTTCTTCATAAAATTTGGTGTTTTAAATATTTTATATTAAGTTTCGTTGAATAAATTGATTTTAAAGCTTTTATGCATCAATAATACACTTGAGGGGAATTGCAATTTTAACCTTTATATATATGTATTTTATTTTACCCACTGGAGATAAATATATGGAATCGACCCATTCATAAGTAAATGGTCCATATTACCACCTCCAATCAAACAACCTAATAACTCATAGGAATCATTTAGTAATTGGAGTATAAGTTTCCCCTTACGGCCTTACTTTAGAAAGGAACCCGTGAATGAATAAGACATTGAAAAATCAACAAATTTCAATTTGCGAAGCCCCTGAAACATAGATTAACACATCAGATTTGAGCTTAATTACAAATTCAAGTTAGTACTTGGTTATAAACAGAAATATTACTGAATAAAAAAAAAACAAACAATGCTTCATATATCTAATGACATGGCTGAATCTCGGATGGTGATAATAATAAATTCAGTAATATCTGATCTAATTTATAGGAATATTTACTTTTAGATCAAGTACAGTCGGATTACAGATATAACTATTAAGATTAAAAATATCAATCATAGAAAACGAAAACTAATTTAGGATAATAGTTCCACAAACATACCTTCACCAGCATACGAGCCTTGTAATCTTGCAACTTGAATCCTTTTAGTGCCAAGGTTGTTATTTTAGGGCAATTATGCACGAATTCATAGCAGGTTGGGTATTTTAAACCATCATCTCTACCTGTGTATCATAATAGAAATTACACATCATCAAAGTACAAAAAAAGGGTGCCAATTTCCATGTAGATTTTGAGGGATTATTCTTTGGCAATGCCTTGGTTGATTTCTCATGACAGATTCATTTGGCCAAATTTCCATGATATATCAAATATTAGTTATGTACTTATGTGTGATTGATGTAGTAATCTGAATTTCATCCTTGCACGTTAATCTAACAATTGTTATCTTACAATCTTTCATAGTGCCAAAATGGAAACTATATTACTAAAACAAGTATGAAACAGAACAGAACAGAACTATACCTGTTTTTGATGATTCAAAGACCAAACGCTCTATTAAGGGACAATGCTTGCTCACAGATTCCAATGTTTGCCTCAACTCAACATGCCTATTAACATATAATATCTTAGACGTTGAGAAATAGCAGTGCATGCACTACAGGATAGAAGGGATAAAACTACTAGCAGAGATGAATAACTTTTTTTCGCTGAGATAATATATAGAAGAATAAACAATCTTACTTTTAGTGAAAATAATCGTATAAAATTGGATGAAAAATTATAACATTGCAATGTTCATTGTCAATTTGTAAACCAATTTACTTCAAAATGATAAGAAATCTTATTCTAGTTATAAAAAACTTCTAGAATATCCGGTTTCAATATATAACTTTGTGACAAGTAGAGTTATACATGTAGAGAAACATGCACAAATTTATTTTGAGATAATTGTGGATTATAGCAGTAAACTTACAAAAATTTCCCACATTAGTCAATGTACTTGGTTTTATTTTTATTTGGTCATTAAAGTATGTTTTCACTTATATTTTGGTAGTTAAAAGTGTGTTTTGAGTATTTTTGCTTCCATTAAACGTCTTCAGGTCTCTGTTTTGAGAAAGAAGACATCTACCAAATACAATGACTAAATGATACGTTTTTGTAAGCACATTGCTTAACTATGTTTTTGTAAGTACATCTACCAAGTGCGGACCTAACTATGAGTCAACCTTGACTTGCTTCTCTACATATCACACACAAAGTCACTTTAGCGGTTTACGTTTACCTTCCAGGAACTGATATCGGCCTATGTCTATATTCACACGTTTTCATCATTAACTAGACAAAACCTAATGTTCACTATCCTCCAGTTCTCGCAGCTGCTTCACTGTAAAATTATACATCGATAGCCTTGAACTTTTATGCTCAGGCATCCTAAGATAACAAATACCTACCACACGCATTTTGAGATTTGAGTATACTCAATACCACCAATCAAAGATTCAAAGGTGAAAAATGATTCATATGCCTAAAACACATGCTTAAATCTATGTGTAACAAGGAGTTGACATACATGGCAAAATCAAAAGAGGAGATGATGAGAGAGAAACTGCCTTAGCCATGTTTCAAGCATTGAATGAATTAAGCATACTTGTCAAATACAAGCGACTTACAGGCCCACGATTTCTAGATCAAGAAGAGCAGGGCAAGCTGATAATGATGCCAAGAGTGCAGCATTATCCATCCTTTCAATATTAAATAAGTGCAATCTTCTCAAACGAGCCCTACCAATAATAATCAAGGAGAAAAAAACGGGTCAAAACAAAAATAGCACATGATAAGGTTAATCAGATGACGTATTCAGATCATTTTAAGAAAAGGGGAAAGCCTACCCAGGTGCACCACCATTCTCACTCAAATAACTTAAGCAGGATCTTGTTAGAATAGATGACTCTTTTCCTTGCCTAGATCGCTTGTCATTCCATGAAACGCCAGATGCATCAGTTGAGTTTCTAATACTATAAACCAATGGCTCAGATGAACAGAAAAGCGGAGACGTACAGGGTGGAAGCACACCAAGTTTAATAGACCTTCACAAGTAACAAAAAAATTAAATAGGTGTAAGTGTGTTCATACTTCATACTTCATATTCTAGTGCACAGTTATAAAACGTATTGTTATAAAGCATCCTGATTCCTTTTATCTATGTTAAATTAGGAGGGTACTATACTATCATACCGGTATTTTTACATATATGATATGTTGATATTGTTATAGATAATTGGCTTGATCGCCTTCTTACAACTTCTTTACATGTTTCATGAGCTCAAGTATGGACTCGGGATGGTCAGAGCCGGTGCGACCTTTTTGGGGGCCTAAGCGCGTATTAAGATCGGGGCCCTTCCCGTAAAAGAAAAACTGCTTAGAATCCTAACACATGGAAATATAATGACAATCATTTTGATTTCTAAAGGGCAAAAAATCACACAATTCTGACAGGAAAATTCTAGAGATTGAGAGCTGAGGGAGTTGTGATAGGAGAGGATTAATCTAATGTGAATAGAATGTAGTCAAGCCTAAAAAATTAGGGCCCCTTAAATGTGAGGGCCCAAGCTCTAGCTTAATTTTTGTACGGTTGAGCCCCCTAGGGTGTAGACAGTTCCGACCCAACACATTTTTCATTGTACCTACAGTCGGTACTAACTCAACAGTCAACACAATCATGTATGGATTCTCAGAGAATAACAAGCAAATGCAGACAATTTAGAAACACAATATGCTCCTACTAGTACTAACACACAAATAAGAGAGCTTACTGAAGTGCATTTCCAGCTCGCCGAATCATCGAAGACACTACACCATTGTTGACCTTAGGAACTGACGTGATCAAGTCAATATTAGCAAAACACAAAGGATCCACAGCACACTTTTGAAAAAATGAGCACGTGGCCGCAGCATAACATAGACTTTGCATATCAAGCAAAGCAAAAACCTACAAATCAACATTCATACTACATTAATACCCATTGAAATCGAGGGAAAAAACAATCAAACTAATCACAATTGATACAGAATACTAAAAACCTACAAATCAACATTCATACTACACTATTACCAATCGAGTTCTAATACAAAATATAACAATCAGTCAAATCACAACTGATACAGAATTCTAAAAACCTACAATTCAACATTCAAACTACATTATTACCGATCAAATTCGAAAAAAAAACAATCAAACAAATCACAAATTCACAACTGATACATAGTTCAAAATACCTACAAATCAGCATTCACACTACACTATTACCGATCAATTTATTAAAAAAAAAAAAACTACAAACCAGCATTCATACTACACTATTACCGATCAATTTATAAAAAAAACCTACAATTCAACATTCAAACTACATTATTACCGATCAAATTCGAATAAGAACCAATCAAACAAATCACAACGGATACATAATTCAAAATACCTACAAATCAGCATTCATATTACACTATTACCAATCAATTTATAAAAATAAAAAAAAACCTACAAACCAGCATTCATACTACAGTATTATCGATCAATTCGTAGAAAAACCTACATTCAACATTCAAACTACATTATTAGTGACCAAATTCGAATAAAAAACAACCAAACAAATCACAACTGATACGGAATTAAAAAAACCTACAAATCAACACTCATACTATATATTACCGATCAATTTCAAAAACTAAACAATCAAACAAACACAACTGATACAGAATTCTAAGGACCTACAAATCAACATTCATAATACAGTACACTATTACCGATCAAATTATAAAACAAAACAAACAATCAACAAATCACAACTGATACAGAATCCAAAAAACCTACAAATCAACGTCACACTACATCATTACCAATCGAAATTAAAAATAAATAAAAAACAATCAAACAAATCACAACTGATACAGAATCCAAAAAACCTACAAATCAACAGTCACACTACATCATTACCAATCGAAATTAAAAATAAATAAAAAACAATCAAACAAATCACAACTGATGCATAATTAAAAAAAAAAAACTACAAATGAACATTCACACTACACTACCAATGAAATTCGAATAAAAACAATCAAATCACAACTGATACAGAATCCAAAAAACCTACAAATCAACATTCACACTACATCAATACCAATCGAAATTAAAAATAAAACAATAATAAAAAAACAATCAAACAAATCACAACAGATGCATAATTAAAAAAAAAGCTAGAAATTAGCATTCACACTACACTACCAATGAAATTCGAATAAAAACAATCAAATCACAACTGATTGAATCATTGAAAATACCTTGATGGTGAGGTCAGGAGGAAGAGGCCAAACAACAGCGTTATGAAACGAAGAACGTTTCCGATCGGACCGTTTACCTGCCTCCAGTAGAACCGATCCGAGATTCAGAGCACGTTGAATCAAGTCATGTTTATCTGAATCAGAAGACCTGGATTCAATCAAACAGTCGAACGAGGCGTTGATTGAGTCGACATCGGAGACGTGTAAGAAGGATTCCAGCAACAAATCGGTTTCAGGTTCTGGCGACGGAGTTACGGTGGTTGAAGGATCGGAGCAGCAGGTGCGTTTGGCCATGGAAGGTGTTTTGAGGAAGAGAAGAGGTATATATAATAACAATAATAATAATAATAATAATAATAATAATAACTAATAATAATAATAATAGTATTACTAGTGGTGAAGAGGAGTTGCAAAACCCTGGTTTTCACGAGATGTTGTGATGAGTGATGGATGACGACTGCATTCGTCTCGTGATGGTTTCGAGTTTAGACAAACCATTTGGTGTTGTGTTAGATGCAAGATGATTGAAAAACAACTTTGGGGCGTAATGGTAGTGGGAAAAAGATTGGTTTATTTAGAAGGTGTTTGAGATTGAGTTTGAAAACAATTTATTGGCTTAACCCAAAATCATTTTCTATTTTGACTTTTGGCTTTTGACTTTTAAGGGTAGAAAAGTTGTTTTTGAAAAGTTAAAAATCCTGGCTTTTGGCTTTTGAAAAAAAATTACAAATTTACCACTCATACAACCAATATTCACAATAAGTTAAGCGAAACACTTAAAAAAACAACAATTTATTAACTTTTTAATGTTTCTCATCCGAAAAGTTAATCCAAACACTTTTTTTAAAACTCTTTTTCAAAAAGTCATAAGCCAATAAGTGTTTTTAACCAAAAACACTTTTACATTTCCAAACTCAATCCCAAACACCCTTTGTTGAGGTGTCATCATGTGATTGGTTTGTTTATTTGGTGAGGTGAGGTGTCATCATGTGATTGGTTTGTTTATTTGTTGCACAGTGTTATAATCATCATGCCATCAACCACGTTTGAAGCATAGTGCCCCCCTGTAGCGATGTGGGGGCGCTATGTTGCCCAATCACGCCACAATCACGCTTCACTACACCCGGTCTTAGAGGGTGTTTGGGATTGAGTTAGAAAACCTTATTGACTTATATGCTTCTTCTAAATCCCAATAAGTCAATAAACTGTTTGTGTAAACTAAAAACACTTTTGGGTTTGACTTTTCAATAAGGGTAGAAAAGCTATTTTCAAGAAATCAGAAATCCTGGCTTTTGGTTATTTTACACTAATAAACCAAACTAAACATTTTTAAAAAAATAATTTATTGACTTTTCCCAACACAAAAGCTAATCCAAACACTTTTTTAGAAAACTCCTTTTCAAAAAGTCACAAGTTATCACGCCACAATCACGCTTCACTACACCCGGTCTTAGAGGGTGTTTGGGATTGAGTTAGAAAACCTTATTGACTTATATGCTTCTTCTAAATCCCAAGAAGTCAATAAACTGTTTGTGTAAACCAAAAACACTTTTGAGTTTGACTTTTCAATAAGGGTAGAAAAGCTATTTTCAAGAAATCAGAAATCCTGGCTTTTGGTTATTTTACACTAATAAACTAAACTAAACATTTTAAAAAAAATAATTTATTGACTTTTCCCAACACAAAATCTAATCCAAACACTTTTTTAGAAAACTCCTTTTCAAAAAGAAAGTCACAAGTTAATAAACACTTTTAGAGTTAAATAAGCAATCCCAAACACATGTTTAGCTCCCCCCCCCCCCCTATTAGAACTTATAACTTATGATTTTTACAAAAAGTTAATAAAAAGAAAAAAAAATTTGTTTGGGTAATGATTTGAAAATGAGCTTTTGTGCCTTAAAAATAAGATAAGTTATAAATTACAAATTGTAAAAGAGCAAAGGGGTCGGAGATG
The DNA here is from genome assembly GCA_028751855.1 of Ambrosia trifida. NCBI lineage: Eukaryota > Viridiplantae > Streptophyta > Magnoliopsida > Asterales > Asteraceae > Ambrosia > Ambrosia trifida. The sequence continues at coordinate 132,968,013 of CM054129.1, forward strand.
GACCTCCCTTCCTATAATTTTCTTTCTAAAAACAATTAACAAGTGAGCAGGTCCATTGCTGGCGTCGTGGGGAGGACGGAGAGGATGGGGACGGGCCTAGGAGGCGGTGTGGCTGACCGGCCCTAGGCCGTCCCCACACCGCGTGGTCTAATGATAAAACTTCACTTATTACCGTTGAGAGTGAAGCTTTCAATCATTTATGACGACTTTATCAAGAAACTTTGATCACTTTTATATAATTTTTCCATCAAATCACTAAAGCTCGTAGTTTGAAGCTTTCACATTTATGACTGAAGCAACTTTTAGGTATAGAGAAATTCTTAAAATAGACATTTTATTAAATTTATTTGCCATGATATCTGATTATCATATTTTATTATTTTCTTTTATTTAGGGTGGGGTAATGGGTGGTGAAAGGTGGTGGTAAAAAGTGAAGATGGGTGGTAGGTGTGTTGAAGTGAAGAAGATGAATTGGGTGGGACCTATTTGAATTTTTTAATAATATTTATATTTTTTTATTTTTTAATTTTAGAGGAATGACGATTTTTTTTTTTTTTTTTTTTTTTTTTTTTTTTTTTTTTTATGACCAATTAATTTCTCATTCAATCCAAGAGAACGAAAATTACATCAAGATAACGGGTAGGCGGGCAACAAGCTGCGCCGCCACCCCTTTCTGAATAGCAAATCCTAATCTACTAAAGACGTAACCATGCCCACCCGGCGCCGAGACACTACTTTGAATAACCCGCTGAACCCTTGTCAGGAAACGGATAGCCTCCGGCGCCAATGAGCCAAAGGTATCAAAAGCCAAGGGTACAAAAACGTGTTGGTTCTCCTCGCAGGCTTTAGCATGTTTTTCTACCTTCTTTGCCTCTGCTTTCCGGACCGCTTGCCCTACTACAAATCCACTATCCCTCAACCCAACTAGGGGAGATACACCCGTCAGGTCAACACAAGCATGCTTCCCCCAGGCCCACCCAAAGACCAAGAGATCTGCTGGTCGTAGGGTGGATCTCCCTTCTGCTGGATCCGAGAGGAAGTTCACAGGGGCCTCCTTCTTAGCTGAGATCCCAGCCCGTCTTAAAATGTCCCACAAAATGTCTCGAACCCAGTCATGCCGATATTTGAAACCGGGTAAGTCCTTACAATGAACCGCATGTTCCCCGTATTCATCCAGGCACGCCTTACGGCAAATCGGACAGATTTCATCCTCATGGTACATTGGGATCATCAGACGATATTTAAGAATGGCTCTGTATTCAATAGCGGACATGCTTTGGCCTAGACCATCGATCGGGATAACAGTCAGGAAATCTTGAGCGTGGGGGCTTTGCAAGCATTCAATAACTGCTCTCTGACGGGGGGACAGACCAAAAACTTCACCCAGGCTCTGAGCGATTTTGCCATAAAGGGCATTCGCCAAAGTTTTTTGAGGCTTTGGGGGGGCGGTGTCCTTGTTAGAAAAACCGCCAATATCAAAACCTGGGAGATAGTCATTTAGCGTTTCGAGGGCCTGCACGTAGTCTAAGTCTGCGCCGACAACCCCGCTATTTCGTAGGATGTGGTCTTGAAGGTTCCAGGACTGAGCTCGCGACGCCACAAACGCATACATGCCGACATCCTTCGCAGAGAGGAGCCCTAATCCTCCCATACGCATCGGCAAAGACGCCATCCGCCACTGTAGGTCACCGAAGAAAGGCCCCCCAGATACCACTATGTCTTCAATGGCTTCCCTTAGACCCTTGTCAAAACATGACACTGCTTCATCCATCATGGGGGGTTGGCAGGTCCGTAATCCAAAAAGCAACTTAGCAACCCCCATACAGGACCTGAGCAACAGGAGTTCACTCTGGGGATCCCTAAGGCAAGGCAAGAGTTTCATAAGTTCAACCGCGCGCGATGCCCTTCGCCTTGCCAATTCGCGGATAAAATAAGAGTCACGGCTGACGGCCCCTCCGAGGAGCTTCACCCCATTTGCTGGCCTACCAATCCCACTGGGAAAAAGCCCGTCTCGAAGTTTCACCCCATTACAAGACGGCCAGAAAACCTCTGTATGGTTATGACGAAAAATCTATAAACGTGAATTGACCATTATACCCCTGACTTAACTGGACTATTGTCACAAGTAATTGGAACCTATGTATGGTTATGACAAAAAATCTCAAGTTTGTACGATTATGGCAACCTTCAACAAACCTGAGGGACGATTTTCACAATTCATGTGTATATACGTCTAACATAATATATAGTATTTAATTATTTTTTTATGATTTTATATACAATAATTACTAAAGCTTGTACCGTGACTCATGAATTAGACACAATTAATTTATAGGTTCAACTCAATGTCAAGCTTGACTTGATTTGAGCTTTGAACGAGTTTACATTGTTAACACGTAAATACATAAAGTTTGGAAATAATCTTTTGGAGTAAATTAATTAAAGGGGTTGCTAAACGTACCCCTCTTTATATTATTTTTACTAAATATACTCCCTCTTCAAGTTTTTGTATAATACAAATTTAACCTTTTACTTTCTTTTTTGCTAAACTTTTATTCCATAATCTTTTGAATTTTTTTATATATATATATATATATATATATATATATAATTTTATAAAGATTATCAAGATCCTTTTTCATAATTTCAAAAGATATAATCTAATTTATATATATTACAAAATTGTAGAATTGTTTCGATGGATCATGAGAACACAAGATTTGAGTTGATAAGTTCGTTAAATTGATATTCATGTGTGGGCTAAACGATTTGATAAATCTAAAAAATTAGAGGGGGAAAATTGACAAATTTTAAAGTGGTTTTTCAGGAAGGGTGTATGACAAGTAACAAGGGGGTACGTTTAGCCCACCCCTAATTAAATTTCCATGTAAAATAGTAAATATTGAGCGTAGTTTTCTAGTTTTAGAGTTTTGCAAGAACATTTTGGACCAAATAGTGATTTATAAACCAAAAATAACATATTGAAACACGTAAAATCGAATAAGACCCATAAATTAAAATCGCAAAGCAAGACAAAGATATAATCACAAGAATAATGTGTTGATGTGTGTTTGTACAAAGTACATAATATGCAAGGATACGAACATGCAAGTGGAAGTGGTGAGCAGCTGGCACTAGCTTCCTTTAATTAGGAATCTTCTTTAGCATCAGTCGTTGTGACGTTGTTAAAAGATTATTTAACGTATTATATTGCCGATTGATAAAATAAAGTCCCCAAAAATACAAAATAAATTTTATACGTATTGTTATAATGCTTTAGTAAGTTTATTATGAAAACTAATTGTCTGTAATCTGTCTCTTAAGTATTTACCCCCACCTTTTTCCCATAGACTACCAGTGAGGGGCGATGCTTAGTTGGGGCAGAAGGGGTGGCCGACCCTCCCCCCCCTAATTTTCGCGTAGAAGTTCTGATTATATAGTATTCGTATAGAAAATTTTGGAAATATAGAGTTTCGACCCCCCGAAACTGGTTTTCGACCCCCTGAAACTAGTGACTTTCGACCCCCCGAACCTTCGGGTCAAGTTTCGCCACCACTACCAGTAGATTTTATAGTCTCTTACTCTCCTAAAGAGCCTTTCATTTGTATTAATACCATGTGTAATGATAGGGTGTGAAAGGGCATTTTCGCGCCCCATTCACGCCCACACCGCCCGTTGGGAGCTAAAGGGGCAAGCGCAAAATATTTCGCGGGGCAGGGGCACTCCATCAGCCAACCAAATTCTTCCACGTTTGTTTTTGATGATTTGTTTATTATTTTCTATTTTTTAATTATATTTTAATATATTAAAATATTCAAAAAGACACATTTTTGCCCATTTGGAGCCCCATTCACATAGAGGAAGGCGGTGTTTTGGGATGAACGGGACGCGAATTTAACCATTTAACGCCCATTTGGAGCTTCAATTCCGTATGGTCTAAGGCACCAACACTAAACTTTTACACCCCTGAAAAACAAACAACTTTATATCTACAATAACATATCAAGAAAAAGCGACTTGGAATGTGTTTTGGAAATAGATTTGTTTCTAAAGTTATAAAGAAAAACTCGTTTGTCCTCTTTTGAAAACCGTGGTGTATAAAAAACTAACATATAATGTCAACTAGTATGATGTTTTTTTTCCTAAGATACTTACTCCTTAGACCTTTCTGGCTCAGATATACTGGTTGTGGCCCAAAGGCTTTTAAGATTGTTCGTCTCGAACTATTCGATACCAAAATCCACATGCCATTTGCAATAAAAAATTAATCAGGTTCTAACCTTTATTTCATTGTGTGCGTTCTTTCTCACCAATGTCCTTCACGGTCTATAAAAAGTAGGGGTGAGCAGAAACCCGAAAAAACCGAACCAAAAATAACCAAATTGCTCAAAAAATCAGAAAAACCAAACCGAAATTAGCGGTTCGGTTTTACATTTTGTAAAAACCGTAAAAAACCGAACCGAGCTGAATAACCCAAAACATCATTTTTTCAATATATCTTATACACTGATTTAGGAATTATTAGTTTTATTCTTGAAAATAATTAATCCTCAAAGTATTACAAAAGAAATGCGTTAATAAAAACTTTGAAAAAACATGGAAATCTTTTAGAATGTTAGGTCTGGTCTATGTAAACAATATTAATTTAAAAGGTTAAATATATCAACATAAATATATATTAAAAGATGTGTGCTGAAGAAGAAGAAATGAAGAAGAAAGGAGAAGAGGTGAGAAGTGATGTGGGTTGATCTCTGCACGAGGAAGAGGTTGGGCAGAGCTTTTGAAGGACAATGTTTTCTAAAAAACAAACAAGCTGCCCATTCCAAAGATTTGTCCGCGTCTGCACGACGCAAACATAAATGCTCAGAAGCACCTCTCAAAAGAAAACAAACACCCCCTAAAAGTGTCTATATAATTACATATGCTTGCATATCATTATAATCTAATCTAGTGTGTTTAGTTAGAAATCCATCAATAACATAAAAAACATTTGGTACCTTTACAAATTGTGAATCCAATATCAACTCTTAACTTTTCAACCTTAGAGAAAAACTTTTAGAATTATGAAACCTACTTCTATGATGTTCTTGCATCGTCTAGGGAGCTTGATGTCATCCAACATTTAATTAAAGCTTTTGTTTGAAATTTGTATGTTTGATATGATTTATTTTTTATTCGTGTTACTATTTTTTAACAAACAAATTTCAAAAATTAAGGCTTATATATGTATTAGTTGTGCTATAATCTTTTATTTGTTTATTTTCAAAACCAAAATCTGTAATAGAATTTCTCCAAGCCCAAAAATGAAGGCCCAATGATGGATCAAACCAATAACCAAAATACCAAAACTAACCGAACCAAGTGATTTTTTATTCGAAACTTTTTATGCTTCAATTACAAAGTAAACACCATGAAGACCTTACTCCTTAGACTATTACACTTATTCAACCATATTTCTTTTGCATATAAGCAAGAAATATGGTACTTACACTAGCATTTTCAAGTTACAACCTCAAACAATGTTTTGGAGATATGAACATTTATTGTGTTAGGATCAAAGCAAGCCTTGTAGTAGAAGGTTTTTGCGACAGTCAGGAACGTCTGTTTCACATCTCGATCAAGGTCATCATGGGGGGTGTTGCTCAACACAAGTTGCAATAGTTCTTGCATTTTGGAGTCTATTGTTGTGCTTGTACTCCGAATGTCCCAACGTGTGGTACCATTCTCCTAACAACATAAAACATGTGTTTTTAATCGAAAGTGAACAAATTACAAAAGAATTTTAATCAAATTAAAACCAGGCATAACTAATGCCAATTGTGTGTGTGTTCTTAGGTGTTTTGGAGAATGACTGCGTGTTTCTAGGCATTATCTTAAAGTGTTTGTACAAATAGGGGGCACAATCATGTAAATGTTGAGGTTGGAATGTTCAAGTTCGCCGATGTGGTAAGTAAACTCAACAAGTTCGTTGTCCATTATAACGAATTACCTGTTTATGCAAGTAGTTCCCGAAAATGTCTAGAAACACAATCATTCTTCAAACACTTAAATATCTAAACAATTAACTTATGTTTACCTTGTAGTTATGGAACTTTACTAGTTCCATGCAAAGGTTATTAGTGACGGTTGAAAGCCGTTGATATTGAGGATGAGCAAAGAGTTCAACCGATACCCATCTACCAGCAGTTATGTTTATCGTTTGTACTATTAATTCAGCTAGTACTGCCACGCTTTCTCCGTCTTGCCACCTCATCAACCACATCTCCCACTAATTCCAAGAAAAACAATTGTCATTGTTATTAAGGACAACAAAAGCTTTGTCACAAAGCGTACACAAAGGTTGATTTTTTTTATTAAATAACGGGTTTAGAAAAAACTATCCTATAGAAATCACCTGCAAATCATGACACTTTTTCTAAACCACCTAAAATTACAACAAAAAAATAAAAATAAAAAATAATCATAAACGGTTATATAAAGCTTACGGCATGGTGGAATTGTAGTCGGGCATCTTGATTGTGAACCATGAATGTGTTTGATGCAAGATCGAGTAGGGTACCTTGTAGCGCAACCATCACCTTGTGCCATGATTCTCCATTTCTTTGCAACCTAACAAATCAGGAACAATATTAACAAGTACACAATTGAGACTACAGAGACTCGGTCACTAAAAGTATTAGGACACTACTAAAAACAAACTAATCTTTAGATGTAACTTGACAAGTTTTAGAAATGAAAAAGTAGTTATGTAGTGTTTAAAAAAAATAAAAAAAATCTTTAGATTGTAGTTCTAATTTCTAAATTTAATATAAAAATATATATCAAAGAAAAGCGTACATGGAATGTTTTCTGGAAGTAGATTTGTTTCTAAACTCGTCAACAAAAGCCTTCTTGTCCTCTTTTGAGAGTTGAGGTGAATCAAAAAACTTGGAGATGGTGTCGACTAATATGGTGGTTTTCGCCCATGATTCTCGCTCCTTGGACCTTTCTGGCTCGTATATGCTGGCTGCGGCCAGGTAATACGCAACCAGAAGTCTCGTGTCATCCCTCGTCCCGAACTGTTTGATACCAAAATCCACATACCATCTACATAGAAATAAAATAATTTAAAGGGATTTTACCTTTTTAACCATTACTAGTGACAATATGAATATGACCAACTGGCTATCATTGACATTCAATTACAACCACACAACTCATAGACACAAAGTGTATGGAGACATGAGTTGTCCTCTAAAATCAATAAAATCAATAGTTCGAGTCTAAACTTATGGACTTGGCCTCAGATTTAAAACATGGCGTCTGGCGTCTAAGATTTTGAGATCTTGAAATACTATGCGTCTAAACAGAAGGTGCGCGTCTAACGGTTAGAGATCTGGTTGATTGTAAAGTATGTGGATTAGACGCGACTCATGTAAAATCCCTAACCATTAGACGCGAACTATGTTTATTGTTGCTTTTGTGCTGATCAAATGTTTATTTACGTGATTTTCCTTTTTTTAATTTGTATATTTCCGATCTTTTTTTTAGAATATATAAATTATTTTTAATTTTAACTTTTACTTTTCTGAAAATTTAAATATATTTAAAATGTTTTTCTTTAATAAGGTGTAGTCAAAGATGCATTAAGGGAAATCACGTTAGCCAACCTCAAAGTAACCAGTCTGTACATGGTCTATTGGTAATCTATCTATCACTATGAATTCATCAATAATCTTTGGAAACAAAAAAAGGTATTGTGGATAAGACTTACTGTTGAATATTATTCCATTCCAGCTGATGCATGGCTTGACAGTTATTGTAGTCCAGCTTAGCCATTCTAAGGTACATATTATTGCTCACTTTATGCATCCTACATATATCATTAATTACTTTATTTATAAAACATAATAAAAAAAACAAATCCGATAATTAATTAGCTTTATATATATATATATATATATATATATATATATATATATATATATATATATATATATTCTGTGACAACATTGATAGCACGATGATACTCCAATATTACGTGAGTGATTCCAATTTGTTGGGCGTTCAAAAATAAACAACCAAAATTGTGCAGCAAACTTTAAGGAAAAATCCAAGTACATGTTACAGGTGAATAAGTACGAAGCATACTTTTGTTTTTACTCATGAGCTACTAATATCACAGACAAATGTCATACCTTGTAAATGACAATTGTCATAAAATTAGTAATGTTTAAAACCTAACGTGATATATAGCAATAATGGTAATTTTATAAGTTGACATAGACATCATGTGGCATTGCAATGCATAAAGTTTCATATGTATAATATGATAAATTCATGACTTTATTGACCGATAATAATTTATACTGGTAAATTGATAATGTCACAAATGACACTCATAATATTTACTTTCGTTGTCAAGGCAATGACACTCTAATGGAAAAGTAATTCTGTCTGCCCCTAAAGAACGACGAACTGATTTTTTTATCTCAATAAAGAGAAATAGAATTACATAATTTGGGTGAAACCAAAACCTAAAGAAATAGAAATACAAGTTTGACCCTCAAAATCTTTTTACTGTTAGATGTAAGTTGTGTGATTGTAACACACCGCCCCCTAAAACAAATCTGTGAGCTTTTAGTGGGCAAAACGAACAATATTAGATGATATTAGAGCGGAGTGTTACACTGATTGATAGAGTTTTCCTCTAAATATGATTTTACTCTTAAATTACTTTGTTATCAAATTTAGTTTTATAGTTTTATACTGTCATCGCAATTACGTTGCTAAACTTCTCATACCTGTATAAGGTTTTCCCTATCCAAACATCGTCGTCGCCTCCATATTGCTCCAAGTAATATCTAGTCTCGAGCCGAGGTAAGCTTGCATACCATGGTATGGTTAGTGCATATCCAACCTGTTCATTTATAATTCCACATAAGTCTCTATAGTAAGAACGTATAAGAATGTCGGGAAAGAACCTTTTAATTAATGACTATTAATTTCTAGAGCTTTCGTCGCCAATCGTTTTTGAATTAATAGTTGCGTATAGGTGTGTAAAGTTGCACTAATTTTAACGTTATTTTACTAACTTCGTGAAAGTAACGTTAAAAATGACGGATGGTTAATCATGCATCAGGTGGTGACGTTGATAGCCAAAAGACAAGGGGTACATGCACCAATCGGGTTTGTCTCGATTGCTAAGTGTTATGTGCCTTATATCTAAGGCATGATACAAAACCACTATTGAGTCGGGGGTCTCACTGGAAGCAGTCTCTCTATTCCTACGGGGTAGAGGTAAGGCTGTCTACATCTTACTCTCCTCAGACCCTACCTTAGCTTTCGCTATTGTTGGGAATAACTGAGTATGATGATGATGATGATATGGGGGTGTAAAATGTAAATGTGCTAAGTCCAATATGTAGTAGCTAATGAGCGACTTGGCTTGTTTACACCCTATACATACCTCTCCAGGCAAGTCCTTGGCCATGATCCACTTATCAAGAAGCTTGTTTTTCGATCGATTTTCATTTAAGTAATTATATGAAAATTTCTTGGCGTCGTCGAGAATTTTCTCTCCCGGAAAGCGCACTTGTGAAGCCCTATACAAATTGAACATTCCAGTGGTGGCTTGTGTTGACTGTCCCGCAAAGCATACAAATGTACCATCTTTCTCAAATTGTCGAAACACATCTGTCACAAAACACATGTTAGTCTCGACTGTCGCTAAAGATGTTGTTACCATGCTGAAACTTATGTGTAATCATTATTTGAATGGCACTTGAATAACTTGAAATTGGATTCGAAACTAAACCAACCTGGCATGACTTCATAACCATGCATTCTTAAAACCCTAAAGCCCATAGCCGTATCATCAATATCTTGTACATTTGAGTTTTTTGCCCAACAAATCCCATCATTTGTCCAATACCTGAAATTTAAATATAGTAGTTAGAGTTTATTAAAATTATCTCTATTATAATTTGGAGGTATCATTTGATTACGTTTCCCTTTATGGTTATCTTATCTTGGGGTAGGTTCACGTACAAACAGCTTTTCGGTACGAACTGTACGAATTAAAGGAAAAAACACGCGGACCGTTTATAACTAGAGTAATTATATAATTACTCTAGTTATAAACGGTCCGCATGTTTTTTCCTTCAATTCGTACAGTTCGTACGAAAAAACTGTTTGTATTTGATATCTTGTCATCTTATCTTTATATATAATTGATTAATTTATCACACCTACATAATACCTTGCATGATTTTTATTATTGATTACAAATGATCTTAGCACCATTTCTATTATTCTTTTAGTGTAAATGGTACCCTTAGATTTAGGAACTAGTAAGTAATTTGCGCACCACAAAACTATGCATTAACTACACTGATATGATATATACAAGTTATGAGAAAGTATAGGATACAAAGTATCCTTAACATAAGAAGTGTAAGAAGCCACTAAAACTTGCCACATGTCAATTTAACCTAACCATGATTAAACTATCAGACACCCTCCCACTTTCACAATTATCACTGCAACTTCCCATCATCACTGCACCTACCCCCTTTCAGAAACTCATCCTCCTTTGAAACAAACCGATCGAGATCTGACCACCACGACCACCACCATCATCATCATTCACTAACACTCCAACATGTCGACGTCATCCCCCGTCACAGTCACCGCCACTCACAATCAGTCAATAACCCAGTCACCATCTCCTTTCTCCGATCCACACCAACAACCAACCATGACCAATCACGATCTCTTTTTATATTTATAACTGTTTACAATCTTCAATCAATATTTTATTATTATTAATATTATTATGGATACCAAAATCGGTGCTTCGGATGTTACCACTGTTCCCAGTGATGATGATGAACAATTATAGTCTTCAATCAATATTTTATTATTATTAATAATATTATGGATACCAAAAATTGGTGCTTCAGAACGATGATGATGAACAACAGTGGTCATTATAGGACGGTTCCTGGATTGCGTTTGATTTTAAAGTCTCGAAGGTGCGTTTAATATTAATTATGTGAAGCAGAGACTCCATTTGGTAAAGTTTATTTGGAAAGGTGCGTTTACAAAAATACAAGTGCGTTTTACAAAAAATCAAATGCGTTTTACAACCAAGTGCATTTTACAAAAACCAAGTGCGTTTTACAAAAATACAAGTGCGTTTTACAAAAAACCAAATGCGTTTTACAAAACCAAGTGCGTTTTACAAAAACCAAGTGGGTTTTACAAAAACCAAGTGCGTTTTATATAAAAACCAAGTGCGTTTTTGTAAAAACCAGTTTAAATAGTGTTTTAAAAAACCAAATGCGTTTTATAAAAAAAATCAAATGCGTTTTATAAAAAACCAAATGCGTTTTATAAAAAAACAACGCGTTTTATGATTTTCTGTTTAACAGTTTCTGATCTTCGCGTCTGAAACTTTTTTGAAAGCCATTTTTTTCTTTAATTCTTCTTCTATTATCAACATCGTTCGTTTCTGTGAATAATACATGCATTGATGGTGATTTTTGAATATGATTCTACTAATTTTATCAATTGAATTTTCATACTCTGTTTTTTTCTATTTCTGCAAATACATTTTGATTTTGTTTGTAATCGAATGTTTTTGATTGTTTAATCATTCTGAACGTTTAATCGAGTTGAAAACGATGAAAAATCAGGTTCAATCGTTGAAATTTTTTGCATCGATTATGTCTGTTGTTATGATTTCACAGAAATTTAAACGTGTTTTTCCTAATTTACCCTTGGTTAGATTAACCCAAATATGATTAGGATTGTTAATTACCATCTTGACACCGCCTAAATCTAATGGCTGAGAATGCTTCTTACACTTTGTAAGTTAAGGAACTTTGTACGTTAGCCTCTCTCTACAAGTTATATATCATATAATGTTTATTAAAGACATATGATAAATGCATTAGGTCTAGAAGTGTACTAATCATGTTGTTTTCTTATATTTGTATCATTTATCTTCTTACAGATATATACGAAGATAAATGACACAAATATAAAAAAGTGTATATACAAAAATATACAGTCTTTTAATAGTTTCTCTATATATAAACATATAGATCTTTACGTGCAAGAATCAACAAATAGGGTGTACATTTTTAGTAGTAAATTGCATACCTATAGATATATTCAACGCAATCCTTGATCTCTGGCTCGAAATAACGTGCAATCCCAAGTCGTTGAAGGCAATCAACGACCCATATGTGTTCGAAAAGATCCACCGGGTAGACATTCGGGACTACAACATGATCAATAAAACAAGAACTTGATGAGCTTTCATAACTAGAAACAAATTTCCTTTAAAAAAAACAATAAAGGGTTCCATAAGCCACCACTAAAATTAGCATACCTCCACCATTGAATTTAGTAACAATATTTGTAAGATATTGAAGACACTTTTCATCTTTTGTTTGCATTAGTGCAAAAGCGGTTGATGATGGAGAAAAGAGAAATGATCCATCTTGGCATTGCAATTGTAGAAGTTTTTCCCACTCCAAATCTGGCATTCCTTCCAAACTATGAAGTAAAGTGGTGGGCACTTTGTGCATTATTTCCTTTGGTATCCTTCATCATGAAAACAAAAGCTCACACTTATTTTCATGTTTGTATGTTCCCTATAAAAGCAACCTAATTTGCACATTGAAGAGCCATAACTTCTTGGTTGGGTCAACTCATGTTTAAAAAAAAAACTTCATATCCCCTAAACTTGCAAATTATCATATTCTCCCCAACATGCTTGAAGAACATATTGTACATTATGTATTGAAAACTTATGTTTCGAGGAAATATGATCAGGGGCGGATACAGGCTGTTTTAGGGGGGTTCCCAGGAACCCCCTTGGTTTGGAAAAAAATTAAAAAATTTAGTGGAAAATTTTGAAAAATTAGTGAAAATCAGTGGAAATCAGTGAAAATCTACGAAAAGAACCCCCTGGGAATCCGTCCTGGATACGCCACTGAATATGATAATTTTCAAGTTTAGAGAGCGGTGTATAAAATTTTCCCTCATAACAAAAGCATGACGAATTTTGGTGACCGAGGGCTAGCGGAGCCCCTTTAACCATGACTTCATCCATATAATTTGTCATTGTAACATGTTTTAACTAAAAGGTTTATAGTACTTGCTTTGTGAGCTTTAGGTTTCGTCTTGCATAGATTTCTTTCATGGCGGGAGTATCCTTAGGGACTTCGAGTTTTAACATCCGGGCCATGTTTATGAGCGAAGGGAATGCTACTTCAAAACCAATCGGCATATGTTCCACATCTTCGTCTTCAAGTTTGCTTATGTTTTCCTTCAGAAATGTCAATCCTAATGGAGTACATCACCACAAATATTAGTGACAGTTTTTTTTTTGTTACAATATTGTATTTTGGTAATAGTTATATATTTATTTATTTTTTGCACTAATCTACTTAAGTGTAGTTATACATTGAACTTCATCTAATACATACACTCAGGGGCGGATCCAGTTAAAGAGGAGGGGTTGCGGACGTTGCGGCTCAACTTTGCGCGCGTAGTGGAAAATTAGTGAAAAATTTAGTTTTTTTCTACGAAATTTGAAAAACGTTGCTACTAAAATGAAAAAAATGAAAAACGTTACTACTGAAAAATGTTTCTAGATTCGCCACTGCATACAGTGTTCCTATAGAATAAAGAATTACAAAACAAGGATATGAATTGACAACAATTTTAGGTACAATGGACTAAAGAACAAGACTTACCTTGTTGGCATTTACTAGGATGAGCACTCCAAGAAGTTAGTGCAATAATGCAAGCCAATGTATTCATGATCCTATCATGAGCCGAAAATATAAAAGGGTCACCCCAAGACCCATCGGGGAGTTGATTATTCACAATCCAGTCCAAACTTGACGGAAACTGAGGACGACCACTTCCATTAACATCTTGTACAAGTGCAACCCAGGCCGTATCATAAGCCGCCACACTTATCTCTCCATCATCCATTGAATCCAACATTGTCTTAATTATGTCTACAAACTTAGTAATTTCATCGCTTGGATACACAATCTTTAACAAAGTAGTTACATATGTTAGAAGATACAAAATGTAACTTTAAAAGTATGAAATTAGATGAAAAAGCTATTAATATAAATTGGAAACTTTTTTATATAAATAATATGGCAATATATGTTTAATACAAACAAGTTTAAATATAAATCTGATAAAACTACTATATAGGGCAATGATTAATAGAAAACCTCAAAAATTTAAAGAAACTCTAGAAAACTCCCTAGAAAAACCAACTTTCTGAGTTATTTTTTTTGTTTAAAAATTTTAGGACATATAATATACATGTTTTTAAGATTTTTGAGCCAAAAAAATCAAAAAAGCGCCAATCATTTTTTTTAAATAAATAAGTTTTGCGTCAAAACATATTTATTAAAAAAAACGAACGACACTTTTTTGATCATTTTTTTGCTCAAAACTCTTAAAAACATGTATATTACATGCCTTAAAATTTTCAAATAAAAAAAAGCTTGGAAAGTAGGGTTTACTAAAAAAACGTGGGTTTTCTACCGATACTTAGCCTCTATATATTGTTTGATAGATGTCATGAAGTTATACATAGAGTGAGCAACATATAACTACTTTCTTTAAAACACTGTATACAAATGTAGTATATGGTTCTCAAGCTTATTTTTCTTAAAATTAATTATTTTACTATAGATTTATACTTAATTTTTAATTAAAAAATTTACCTTTTGTGTGTCATCGTTATTCGTCAGGTTGTCATCGAGCAAGTTGATAAGTGGCAAGCGATTCTTTTGAAGCACATCATAGTATTCTCCACCTCCACGCATAGGAATACACATTATAAAATATAACAAAGTTTCAAATAATCTTTATTGATTGCCATAAAAAGTTTGGGTTATAAATTTATAATTTTAAAATATTAATATCGGAAAAGAGTCAATACATTTTTTTTCTGGTTGAATGGGTTATATGTTGACCCGTATCATGACCGGTTCATGTCTGAAATATTCGGCTAAGTGTGAAATTTATATATTCTTACTTAATTTGTGGATGTACTTATATAATGAGACAATTGAGTTGTAAATTTGTTTTTTTCCCAATAAAATTTGCATTTAAAAAAAGAAAAAAACATTAGGCTCTCTTGAAGAGGGAAGTAGAGGATCCATTAACAAATTATAGTTTTTCTTATAGTTTAGCCTCTGAATTGTTGTTGGTAGAGTAGTTGAAGCGAAAAAATTTATACAGTCGTCCTCGAATAAACGCACAAAATGATGTGTATAAACAGTTGTCTTCCATTAATATCTTTTAAAAAAAAACTACGTTTAGATGATGAATACCTTGTATGAGAGACTTCGATGCGGCATTGCACTTGAAACTGGCACTTTTAAGAACTAAATTTCCTGCAAAGCAATAGTAATAATTAAGGACTAGTTAACTAAACTAAATTGCGTTTATTAGATACACATATAATCATAAAATTATAAATACACATATAATCATAAAATTATCATTTTTTAGATAATCATTCTTGAGTAACTATTTAAGTCCATGAACAAATTTTGAGTATCCATATACCATTATAAATGTCCAATCACTTTCATTTAAAAGATAATGTGGACCAAGAGAAAATAAAACTTATCCATGAAAAGTTTTAAGTATGGGCAAAAAATCCACTTGTAAGAAAAGCAAAAGGTTAATTAGTTGTATACCTTTAAGTCATTTCTGATGACACACCCATGTAAAATAGATATGCATGGGATGTGTATATATATCTGAAAAATAATAATATTTGCTAAATTCTTTTATAGAAATGGTTATGTTCAATATAAAAGGTTAGTAGTATTTCGACGGAAGCTATCCAGTTTCTTGACAGAGTCTAATGGGTCGTCCACAGCAGTATTTCAACCCCCAGGACCAAGGTTTGTTTTTACTACGTAAAGTTTTTGCTATTCAAAAGTGTGACGGCACAACTTATTGCGCATTTACCAGTCATCCTAATTTAAAGTTGCCCTTTTATTAATGAATGATAGCTATTGATCTAAAAAAAATTAGTATAAAAAGGAAAAATGATAGTGTGCGAGTGTTAAGTGTGTTGCCAATGTAACAAGAGGTGCTTGGAATCATAGTAAAAATGAAAATTTTGGGCGGGTTTAACCTTATAATCGTGTATTATTATAAATGTTGTAAAATGTATAAACTCGACGATAAAAACATATACAAGCAAAGAACAATTTGTACATTTTTGTTGTATATAAATAGATATAAGGCTGTCTACATCTTATCATCCTCAGATCCTACCTTAACTTTGCTATTGGTGGAATTAACTGAGTATGATGATGCTGATGAAATAGATATAACATATAAATCTATCTAGAATACATATTTTTTTGGTTTTCTTTTATTAAAAACCATCATTTTTTATTAAAAAAAAGGAAAAGTTATACTAAGGTGGGTGTTGTTGATGTATGTGAGGTGCTTGAAATCAAAGCAGAATGGAATAAAGTTCAATGATGCATGGAATCCCACACATACGCATATAATGATTTAGATTTTAAATCACATTTAAAAAAATAAATATTAATAATATTTAAAGAAACTTTCATCATTCATTCATTTGTATTCATGCACACAAACACATGATACAAACATACAAGAGAGAGAGAGAGAGAGAGGATACTGGTAGAGGGAGAGAGACAATGGGCGGTCGAGCGGTGGTGGATGGTGGTGGCCGGAGAGAAGATGCCAGTCTTCATGGCCATTGGATTAAAGGGGATATTTGTTTCTCACAGGATAAAGCTCTTTGCACTTGTGTATAAGGTTTCAAAGTGATGAAAGGACCTTGCAAAGTTCATTACAAATGCTACCCTACAAAGTGTAGAAATCAAGGTTGTTACTTGCTACAAAACACAACATGCCTCTCTATATAAGAGAGAGAATGAGGATCAAATAGAAAGTGGATTATCCTATAAATAGAAATTAAGTGATCTTAGAGGATGTTTGGGATTGATTATTCAAAACAGATTATGCGTTTTGGAAAAGCAGGGGTGAAGCTGCTTATAGATTATTGCGTTTTGGTAGCCTAAAAAACTGATTATCTGCGTTTTGAAAACGCAATCCCAAACACTAAAAACTGATTATCTGTATTTTCAAAACGCAATAATCTAAAAATCAGGTTCAAAACGCAATCCCAAACACCCTCTTAGAGCATTAATCTCACTTTTTGGTTTAGCAAGGGCCAAATTAATAATAGAAAGATTGGATTTAAATAAACTTAACTATTAGCTATCGGCCATCATTGCTAATAGTTTGGATTATTTAAATCCAATGCTCCTTAACAATAAAAATAAAAGGTATGTTACAAATTGAAGGAATAAACCTTCATTGTTTACTTTTCAGATTAACTTTGGTTATATATTTTTTTAAAACTCACATAATTTTTATATACTTTATTCCTTTTAAAAACCATTTAATATTTTATTGATCCTACTTTATGTTATATTAAGTTTTCTAACATAATAATAAATAAAACAACAAAAAAAATGTTATAACCCATTTGATACACAACTTTTAATGAATTCTTTACGCTAAATAAAACTGTAAATGAGAGTTTTGTTTTCATCTAAAGCAAAATAGGTTAAAATCGGTCGTTTCTAAAAAAACTAACCTTAAAAACCACAGCTTCAATTGCGCTCTGCAATGGTTGCTTCTGGCTATGTTGCTCATCCAAACATACATTCTCCCTTTAATATATATTTTTATTCTTATTCACATGATTGTTGTATTCTCATATTATAGTAAATTAATTTCTATGCTACATCGTAACACAGATTTTATCACTTCATATTAGATTTGTTTATCATGGGATATAATCTAGTTGATAATAAACACTAGGGATGATAGTGAAAACCGAACTCAATGGAATACTTGAGACCCAAAGCTTATGGGACGAGTATGGGGTCAGGTAATCGGGTATGAGATTATTTTTAATTTTTTTTCCTGGGTATGGAGCTTTGGCAACAAGTTCAGGTAATCTAGTTGGTATCACTGATTATCATATCCGTCCTAACCTTGAATTTTTAAAAACTGATTTCTTACCCGAGTACATGTCATGTTACCCGTCTCAAATGTTGCAACTTTATCCCACGGGTTCGGGTTCTTTGTCATTGCTAATAATCATTTGTTGATGAATGGTTACATAATTGTTTTATGTATCACATTAAAACAATATACACATGTTTTATGTATCACACTAAAACAATATACATTACGCCCCACTTACGGTGTGCGCATATAATGTGTATATGTGTGGCCCTTGAGGGGCAAAAGTAAAGTTGCACTAGTTTTAACGTTATTTTACTAATTTCGTGAAAATAACGTTAAAAACGACGGACGGTTAATCATGCATCATGTGGTGGCGTTGATAGCCAAAAGACAAAGGGGTACATGCACCGATCGGGTTTGTCCCGATTGCTAAGTGTTCTGTGCCTTATGTCCAAGGCTTGATACCAAACCACATTGAGTCGGGGGTCTCACTGGAAGCAGCCTCTCTATTCTTAGGGGTAGAGGTAAGGCTGTCTACATCTTACCCTCCTCAGACCCTAACTTAGCTTTGCTATAGGTGGGATTAACTGAGTATGATGATGATGATGACTAAAACAATATACACATGTCTTTATATGCGGTTCTGTATTCAAAGTTGGTTTTGTAGCGAATGTCTATCTATATAATATATTAGGCCTAAGAACTAGTTTCGAATTCGAATCGAATTAGGGTTGCTTACAATACATAATCTAATTAGTTAGAGAACTAGGAGAACAATATAAACTAGTTTTGGTATAAGAACAAATCTATGCACATATTCAAAGATAGGGGTGAGCAAATGTCGGTTCGATTCGGTTTTTACATATAACCAAAACCGATAACCGAAGTTCGGTTTTAGGAAAAACCATAACCGTAACCGATCGGTTACGTCGGTTCGGTTAATTCGGTTAATATGAAACATACTTAAGTATATAACTATCGGTTCGGTTTCGGTTATTTCGGTTACGGAATAAGGAATAACCAAAACCGTAACCGAATGATTCGGTTTTGGCCATATGTTAACCGTAACCGATCGGTTAATTCGGTTTTGGTTATTTTCTATTCGGTTATCGGTTCGGTTTCGGGTTTTTTCGGTTATCGGTTTTCGTATGCTCGACCATATTTAAAGACAAAGAGATTAAATAGGAGGGAGAGAGAGAGAGAGAGAGAGAGAGAGAGAGAGAGAGAGAGAGAGAGAGAGAGAGAGAGAGAGAGAGAGAGAGAGAGAGAGAGAGAGAGAGAGAGAGAGAGAGAGAGAGAGAGAGAGAGAGAGAGAGAGAGAGAGAATCAAATAAATACATTTTCAAAATTGGGCTTGTTTTTAAGTCGCCTAGATAAAGATAAGGAATTCAATCGTGTCATTGATTTTCCAACTATGTTGCCACCACATTGAGTTCCAATCAGCGGTCTTTTTAGTTTTTTTCTAACCGGGATTTTCGTCGACGACAACACACATTATTTTATCTATAAAGACAAAAGCAATGTATAAAATACAAAAAGAGGAAGTAGCAAGAAGCTAAACTACAACAAACAAAAACGAAACAACACTAGATTTAAAAATACTAAAAAGACCGTTGATTAATAAATAACGATACCAAAATTACTCTATATCGTTGAAAACTCCACGTACGCCATGTTCATGACGGAAAGTATAAATTCATTTGGACTAGTTGGACCTCTAAAAAGGTTAATTCTTCAAATGGCGAGCAGAGATGGGACGTCTGCTTACTCTGGTAGCGTTCTCTAGAAGAAACATTCATATGGGATCAACCTTTTGCAAAGTTTGTGGTGATATTGACAAGTCAGCTAGCACCAATTGTTGCATTGTAACATTGCTAACTATGTCTTGCAAACATTGGTCATTGGTGTCAAATCCTTCCTATCAGTCATTTCAACTTTCATAACCTACTAGAATTGCATGGTAGTGTTCATGTTTCCAAAATTAAAAAAAATAAGGTGGTGATTGAAGTTATTTTTATATCGTGTTGGTACGTTTGGAAGGAGGGTAATGACAAGATTTTTAACCAGATAAATGTCTCTAGCTCCATCTAAGCTTTTAGTGGATATTAAGTCTCTAGGATTTCTTAGGGTGCAACATAGATCCAAGATAAAGGTGTTAGGTTGATCTAGATGGGCTTCTTTTGATTTTGGTTATTTTTGGTGTATCTGTTCTCTGGTGTATCATTTTTTTTTTCTAGTGGCTGAGTTGTGGGCCAACATCTATGTGTCTAGCGGTATCAAATTGGTTAGAAAATGTGCCCCACCCCCCTCCCCGTTAACTAGCTTTTATGAACTCGAGTTGATTTGGCTCGAGTTTGGTTGCATGTATAAATGACCGAGTTGGGTACAAGTAGCTTAACTTGAACTAATTTGGCTCAAGTAGATCTTTTGTTGGATCATATAAACTAGCTTATTCCCTTGTATATCAGTAGGTTGTTACTATATTACTTGAGAGTTTTGTTTGTAAGTTTGTTATTAACTTGTTTCTTGATGACTTTATAAAAGTACTTACAAAATATTAAAACAAGAAAAACAAGTCAACCCATCGAGCCACGATTAGTTGTATGTGAACCAATATGAGCTGGTTGAAAAAAACAAAACCCGAGTTGAGCTGGCTCGGCTCATACTATTACTCGTTCGAACCTGAGTTGATGCTGACCTGATTTGTGAAGGGCCGAATTAGACGAAGGAAAGGGTTGGAATTCATTTTGTGGGTAAGACCGTAAGAGCCAAGACAAGAGGGCTGTGATTTTGGGCTTCACATATCTTGTTTTTGGACTGTGCTTTTGGGCTTCTCATATATTGCTCTAATGCTCTTGCACATCGATTTAGCGTTTTATCATATATTGCTTTCGGGACTTGAAGTATCATTTTAGGCTTCACGAGTTCACGTATCTTGTGACCTTGTGTTGGGAACTACTTGAGATGAAAACTTTAATTCAATAGATTTCAACTTATTAAATTTTATTTTGCTAAAAAAATACATAGGTATTTTTTTTAATAGTAAAGAATCTCACGTGAAAACTCACCCTTTCGGGGCTATGTCCAAGGTCGACTCCTCGACTGCCGAGAGACTGTACCCCTCTGATGCATGGGAACCGGATGAAATCGGTAAATCCTTCACGGGTAGCTCAGTTGGTGAATGGATGACTCATGGCCTATGGTCATGAATTCGAGTCCTGATCTCATCAGGTTTTACCGGTTCACTACTGTCGTGCCTTCGGGCGGGTATGTGGGTCGGGTTTTCCCTGGAAGCGGGCTGTCAGGCGGGCTAGGGGCTTCGTGCGTCCGGGGTGGGCCGGACTGTGCCCCTATCTTTGCCACTGTGGGGCCACGTACGAAGTACCCGGCGTTGTTTAGTTGACCGTTAAAAAAAAATTATAAATTGCTTTTGTCAGTAGTAAGTTATTTATGCTCATGGTTGTTTCAATCATTAGTACTTAAGGTTGGTTCCTTTTAGCAATAACTTAGTTACTTATGATAGTTGGTCCCCATCACTACCACAAGTTCTTGTTGATCATTCAATGACTATTATCGCGTTGTTACTACCGAGTGTACATATATTGTCGATCACTTCCTACCAATGATCAATTTCTTACTCATGTTTCTACCAACCACCATGGCCCTCACCAAGGGTGTCGCCATTCGGACCCCATCAAGGGCCGAGACACTTTCCCTTGAGCCATCGAGTTCACTGTATTTGAAAATCAGAATAGTCTTAATGAGTAGACACTCCACACTTTTTAACTTATAACAATGGGATTTTGTGTTGGTTGTAACTTGTAACTAAATTTCAATTTCAATGAACAAAAAGTTAACATCTATTCATATTTTTTTTTGAACGACCAACTAAACAACGCCGGGTACTTCGTACGCGGCCCCCCAGTGGCAAAGACAGGGGCACAACCCGGCCCACCCCGGACGCACGAAGCCCCTAGCCCGCCCGACAGCCCGCTTCCAGGGAAAACCCGACCCACATACCCGCCCGAAGGCACGACAATAGTGAACCGGTAAAACCTAACGAGATCAAGACTCGAACTCATGACCATAGGCCATGAGTCATCCATCATTTCTCATTATGTCCTTCGCGGGAATCGAACCTGAGACCTCCAAGAGATATCCCTAGTCCATTCACCAACTGAGCTACCCGTGAAGGACTAACATCTATTCATATATATGCATTTTGTGAAGTTAGTGTTATATATACTCCAATTCATTGAGTGTTGATCCATACTTGACGGCGTCGGTGCAGACACTATATCCTAATGGAAATAGTGGCCTAGATTTGCTTCAAAACAGGCTTGTTTTTTCTTTTTACTTTGCATCTAATTATATATTAGTAACTATTTTATAGATGTATATTCATCTTTGTATCATCAACTAACTGTTAAGTAATATGAACATGGAAATATGAGGTTGCTTTACTCATCATGAAATACTATAAAAGAAAAACTTACTAATCTCGAAACATGTGTCGAAGAATAAAAATTATAAAGTCAACTAATCAACATAAAAATATTTCTGTCCGAAAAGAAAAATAAACTTAAAAATAATAGTGACCTCAGTCAAGTGAGTAGTGTGACATATACTGACAAATGACAATAAGAAGAATTTTGGTAGAAAAGGGTGACATTAGTTATATCAATTAAAAACTAACTAGATGTACAAAATGATTTATGAAAATATATTAATTGAAATACAGTTAAAAACCAAAAAGTGTAATTTTCTAATAAAAATTGAAATCACTTTTTTATAGAACATAAAATTTTATAATTTGTTGTCGGCTTGTCACAGTTGGCCATGGACTGTATATAATTCGTGAGAAGGGTCCTAAGACTATGAACTCGTGACCTCCCTCTAATAATCAAGTCAGTATCATACTATTAACAGCACGGGCATGAACACGCATATGTGTGTGTGCATATAGAGAAAGTCATCATACATGGCATTTAGTCCACGATTTATAAGATAGCATATGGGTTGGATTAGGCCCGATGAGTCGGATCTTATCTGATCTTTGTCCCGTTGAGTCTAAACCAAACATAAGCCATCACTTTATTGAGTTATTCACTGCATGAGATAACCCAACACCTCAAATTGTATCTTATTTTGTCTAATGCGTCATTAAGTATTTACAAGGGTAGTCTCCAAATTTTACATAATATGAACTATGGTTATTCATTATATTTTGGACATGTTCTTCATTTGTTTTGATTCTCATACCATCAATGAACCATTTTACTATTGTGGAGATAATCCAAAGTATGTTCTCACATTATAGAGGAACACAAATTAGGCCATAATATTAGATGGTTGCGCTAATTATGTAAGTATTCATTTTTTGGGTCTAATTACACAAGTGTCCCTAATTTGTTAGTTTCCTTCACATTATTGCATTTCTTTTGTACCTCCTGTCTGTGATTGGTATTACTCCCAAAGTTAGGTAGTAACAAAAAAAAAAAAAAAAAAAAAAAACGTCAAAAGATCTCAGGTAGCCTAATGTAGTAGCGACACAAACACAGTCAATACATCAAAATTTGTACCGTTAAATGTAGTGATGAGATCGGTATTGTACTGGGTGAACTTAATTGTAGAGATGAGATGGGTATTGCACTTGTACTAATACAAAAATTACTGGTACTTAATTTTGGAAAAGTAGGCATCGAATACCGTACCAAATTTATATGTCCGGTACTAGTTCTCATTACAAAATGCCCTATATACATGGTATTACCGTATTAGTACCGAAATAGTTATACCGAATTTTTGAAAAAGTCGGTACTTAATACTGTACTAAACCTATCGGTATCGTATCGACACGGTACCAGTACTTGACACCAAATGCTCATCAATAAACCACTAAATCTGTGGAGCCCTTCTTTCTATCTCTCTTTTCTTCTAATCTCTTACATACCTATGTGTTTCTATCGTACATCATTGACATTCGCATCTATATTCACGCTTATGACACCCAATCACGTAGTGATTAGTGGGGGCAGAGGTTTTAGGTGGTTGGGGGTGGCCTGGCTCCTTCCCCCCGTTTTTTTCCAAGTCTAAAATTTTATACGTATTAAATTTAGCTACCTCCATTTTAAGAGTTTCGTGACTTTCACTGACCGGAAAACTTTTTCAAACTCCATGATGAATCAACAAAATCCCAAGGAAGCTTCCAAGACATGTACATATAACGAGAAACTTTTTTTTTTTAACGACAAATTTTATACCAACTTATTTCCACATAACCTTGCATTTGCAAGGATTTAAACCCACAACCTCACATTTGTAAGGGGGGACACCATACCACTAGACTAAGAGGTCATGGGTACGAGAAACTTAGTTTACCGTGCTGACTCATACAAAGATCAAACACTTCAGTTAAATTGAAGATTCTAGCATATTGAATGATAAAATCTACACTATAACTAGTAAACATAAATGACAGAAGGTAATCACAAACATATTCATTACTCCTTACAAGATGTAACAAATGTCTTGGTACAAATATCGTGAATAACTAAGTTTTTTTTTTTGAAAGGCAAATTAATTTTATTACCAAACCCAATATATACAATGCAATCTAATAGCAAGGTGCTAATTAGATATAAGCGTAAAACACCAAGCCTAATATACCAAGCCTAACAATAAGTTATACATTGAAATCAAAAATCACCCATTTGTTCCAATCCTTAGATAACTGCTTTCCGCGATTCGTGATCCAATTGAAGGATAATGACTTTATTTCGCCTAGGCATTGATCAAGACACGGCCTTTTTCCTGAGAAGATTTTCTTGTTTCTTGTAATCCAAATTACCCAAATCGTTGTTAATATGATAGCTTTGATGATATTAATAAACTAATTCCAAGTTGAAGTTTTAGAAAAAAAATATATATATTACATTAATTACATGTGAAATGCCACGCAATTCTCACGTGCGACGAGACACTGATAGTATGTACTCACTCCACTTACAAAAAAGTAAACAAAATAAATACCGCTGATATTAGAGTGTGCACAATTCTCAGGTACACCACCAAACACCCTAACATTACACCCCTTTGAGGGATAATCATCAAAATGAACACATGACTAATAGGGGTGTAAATGACACGTAGCGGCTTGAGAGCTACCCGGGATCGGCTCGGTAAAAAGCTTGAATGAGCCGAGTCTTAATGAGCCTGAGCCCGAGCTCGAGCCTGAAATATGGCTCGTTTAGTTATCGAGTTCGAGCCCTATATACAAAGCTCGATTGGGCTCGCGAGCCTAAACGAGCCCAAACATAATTATAAGTTATTTTTATATCTCTTATAATTTATAGCCCACATCTCCAAAGCTCAAGTCCTTATTTCATAGGCCCATTTAATAACACTCGCGAGCCGAGCTTTTGCGATCTCGAGCCGAGCTTTGAGCTCGTGTGAGATTGTTCCCAAATCACCTCGAGCCGAGCCGAGCTCGAGCTTTTGATTTTGCTAGCGAGCCGAGCTCGAGCTCAAGGTTGTAGGCTCGAATCGAGCCGAGCTCGAGCTTCATAAAACCATGTCGAGCCGAGCTCGAGCCTAGTCAGGCTCGGGCTCGGCTCGGCTCGTTTACACCCCTAATGACTAACCAAAAAGCCAAAATAAACGTGTGATACGTCTAAATATTATAGATCGGTCATTCTTTCGCGTCAACGTATCAGGCGATTACACGTGTAAAGTCTTTAGACGTCTTAATTATTAATGTCCCTGCGTGAGGCTGTTATTTAGACGCAAAATAACAACCTTGCGTCTAAAGTTTAGACACAGTGACCTTAAAAATTAAAGCGTCTGAGAACTTTACATGTATAATCGTCTGATTGGTAGACACGAAAGAATAACCGGTTCCTAATATTTAGACGCATCAAGTATTTATTTTTGTTTTTTTAGTTGGTGAACTATCTATTTTGTTGATTATCCCATATATAAATACAACTTCCCCACCACCTTCATTCCACTCACACCTGACACTCTTTCAATTGCTCACACACCATTAATGTCTCTCATAAACAACGCGTGACTTTGCCTCCTCTTAACACACAAATATTTCATTATAGTGTTGGTTGAATCGGTCACTCACTAACTCACTCACTCATTCAACAAGTGAAAATGGAGATAAGTAGAGTAACATTAGAGATATTTTCCAAGTTGGAGAAGAGATGGCTATCACATTGTGAAGGAAACAAAAAAACACGAGTGCTCAGCATTGATGGTGGTGGAACTTCCACCACCATCAACGGAGCCTCGTTGATTCGCCTGGAAGACCAGATCCAGGCGAAAACCGGCGATTCCAACGCGAGAATCGTCGATTTTTTCGATATCATAGCCGGGACAGGCATAGGAGCGTTACTCGCGGTAATGATTAACGCGGACGACGGCAACGGCCGTCCGCTCTTTACCGCGAGAGAGGCGGTAAAGTTCGTTACGAACAAGCGTAACGAACTTTACCGTATAAAAACCGTCGGTCTTTTCCGACGGAAACAGATGTTTTCTAGTAAAAACACTCAGAAGTTTTTGAAACAGCTGTTAACAAGAGATGATGGAAAAGTGTTAACATTAAAAGATACATGTAAGCCTTTACTCGTACCGTGTTTTGATCTAAACAGTTCTGCTCCATTTGTTTTCTCTCGAGCCGATGCTTGCGAATCGGCTAGCTACGATTTCGAGTTGTGGCGCGTAATTCGCGCCACAACGTCTGATCCATCAATGTTTAAGCCTTTTACTCTAACTTCTGTTGATGGAATAACGACGTGTTTAGCTGTTGACGGTGGTTTGGTGATGAATAACCCTACTGCTATTGCGGTTACTCATGCGTTACATAATAAACGTGAGTTTCCGTCACTTAACGGTGTGGAAGACCTTGTGGTGATTTCGATCGGTAACGGTCCGTTAAGTGTTTCTACTGAACGGAAAATTAACCGTTACGGCGAATGCCGTACTTCTGCCGTCGTTGACATTGCTTTGGATGGTGTGTCGGATACCGTTGACCAAATGTTGGGTAACGCATTCTATTGGAGCCACACGGATTATGTCAGAATTCAGGTGACTTAACTTTTTTTTTTTTCTAAATAGATTTACATATAGTGACACTGGTTCACTGGTAAAACCTGTTTGCTAAGATCAGCCACAAGTGGTGGAGTGGTAGGAAGGCCTTGGTTCAGATTAAGTGACCAGGGTTCGATCCCCATCCATATCACTTTGGTTGATATATGGCAATGATGGTGAGGTGTGTGGAAAGCTTGATCCTGTGCTGACCCGGTTTTCATCCGGCCGTTACTCCATCGAGGTAACTCATGTGGAGGTGGTACGGTTTTCGGGCGAACGCCACTCCCACCAGTACCAGCGTGGACCCGATTCAGACAACATTAGTCTGGACGCGTGGGATGGGCTTGGCCGTAGGCCGAGTGTGATGTATCTCTGCCACACAAATTAAGAAAGCGACCGTTCAAAAAAAACTTGTTTGCCAGGTCAAATCGGATTTTTAAGAACATGATAACATGTAAACAAGAAAAAAATTAAAATTATACACATATATGTGTGTTACAAAATACTAAAAATATTGTAGATTATACTTATGTTAATATGCCATTGATTTGAATTTGGTTTAAATTTACAACTAATACATTTTATACTTATATTAATAAGCCATTGATTTGAATTTGAATTTGGTTTAAATTTGCAATTAATGCATTTGGTTTAAAATTGCAACTATTAATATAAGAAATTCAAATTTAATAAAATATGTAGACTTAAGTACTAAACAAATGAGAAAATGAGTTTTCAAATAAAAATTAATAAATAAAAGAAATTTAAAATCCGGTCTAGTTGACTGGTCTGAACAATAATTGACCGGTTTAAATGGAGAGCGGTCAAAGTGGTATAACTAGATCGTTTTTCATGTTTGGACCGGGTTAGCACTGGTTTTGCTGACATATCAGCTAGACAGCTAACGTCGTTTGAAAACTTACAGTCGAACCATTA
This sequence comes from Ambrosia trifida, assembly GCA_028751855.1. Taxonomy (NCBI): domain Eukaryota; kingdom Viridiplantae; phylum Streptophyta; class Magnoliopsida; order Asterales; family Asteraceae; genus Ambrosia; species Ambrosia trifida. The sequence goes on from CM054129.1 coordinate 132,996,111, forward strand.
CATTAGTGGAAGTGTGGGACCAACAATGGAGGAGGTGCTAATGGAAAGAGGAGTTGAATCGCTGCCATTTGGCGCTAAACGGTTACTAAACGAGACTAACGGACAACGTATCGAGAGCTTTGTACAACGACTTGTAGCTTCACGAAGGAGTAGCTTGCCACCTAGTCCTTGTAAGGATACCGCCGTTACTCCCCTCGTTCACGGCCGGTAGTTTTTAACGGTTTCCGTTTGCTAGTTTTAAGAGTTTTAACCCATCTCGGGTTTAATATTAACTACTATTTCCGTTATGGTGCTCAATAAAAACGAATTTGTCGTTATGTGTAATTTTTTTTTATTAATTTTGTATTTATTTATTATTGTTGTTGTTATGGTAGTGTTAATTGGTACCCTTCCTATTATTTATTCTTGTTTTCTGAACAAAATAAGTAAAAAAAAAAAAAGTAGCTTATGGGCTATTAAATGGCATTTAAAGGCTCGTGAAAGTGAGATTCCAATATTTAACTTTAATTATATTATTATTATTCAAATTAAGTTATTCTATTTCGAAAGATTTGTATTAAAGAATCAGATCTCAATGTGTTCATGTTTTTAGATTTATATCGATTCCAATTTGTATATTAAATATTGATTTTGATTTGAGACAAACTAACATGTAAAGGTGAGGTTTGTATTTGTCGGTGACATAAATTTATTATTTGTTGCATCTTCGTTTTTTATTTATTTCAAACAACATTTTAATATTTAAAGTCATAGCAAGTTAGCAACCCCACCGATAATTACCAAAATATCTGAAGTTATAAGACTTTAATTTTCTTTTAATAAATTCATTAAGCATATCTGGAAAATTACATTAAAATAACAGATATGCGAGCAACAAGTTGCGTCACCATCCGCCCATCCATTTCTGGAGCACAACCCCTAATCTACTTAATCAAATATGAAATAAATAAACATGTGATCTTATGATTTAATTGAATTTAGGCATGTAAAGGAATGGAATAACACGAACACGTATGGGTTTGTTTATGTTTCTTGTTTTTTTAATAAAATGAATGACCGGACAAAAATGTTTTGCGAACGGATTTTTTTGTTCATAAACGTTTGTTCATAAATGAATGCGCTAATGTTCGTTTATGTTCAATTATATTCTAAATGAACATAAATAAACCAAGAAAATGAACATCTTCTATTTCGTTAGTTCAAATTGTTAGTCCATTGCGCAAGGCTTGTTTATTTTTTAAATTTGATTTGGTTGATGCATGATGAACCCATTAGTATTAGTAATGCTAATAAAGAAATTTAAATAAACATGTAAACGGATATATATAAACAAAACATGTAAACATAAATAAAATAAGTAAACAATATAAATAGACAAATATTACAAACATACATAAATGTTCATTAACATAAATGAAGCAATAAAGCAATAAGACATGTGTTTATGTGTATTTAATGTTTATATTTATTCAATTAGAAATAAACGTACTTTGTTTTGTTTTGTTTATTAACGGTCACTTTCTTATGAGAGATTCATTGTCATGATGTCGATTGAAGTCGTCACCCCGTCAAGGCTGGCCGAACTCCGTGTTCTATCGGATCCAGGCCGGCTTGTCAGTCTTGATGACATTCCCTCAGAAACCGTATTACCTCCACACGAGTTGCCTCGCTGAAGTAACGGTTGGATGAAAACCAGGGTGACACTCAGGATCGAACCCCCCTCAATGGGTGTGTCACCATCATTGCACACTATTGCCTCACTATTTGATGAAGATAGGGATCGAACTTGAGCCTCCTAAGAAGAACTCAAGTCTTTCCACCGCCTGATCTACAGATGATTGGCATACTTTGCTAGTTTATGTTTCTTTTATGTTTTGTTTTTTTTTTTGCTTTTGTTTTGTTTGTTGTTGGTCGTTTGGTGGTGTATGCTACTCACTTGCTAGCTTTTTAGCGATTAATAAAAGTTTGTGGTTTGTTGGCCGTTAAAAAGAAATAAACATACTTTTTCGTTGACCCGTTTACAAACAATTCAATCAATGTTCCATTTGTATTGAGGACTATTTGGCTTTATTCATTATGACCGATTAAAGTATGAAGAAGATTAAATGAAATCAATTAGTTGATTAAAATTTCTTAAATCAACAAATGAAAGACAAAACTAAGGGTGGACGGGGTGGATCCATAATAGGTGGTTTTCATAGTAGAGATCCATTTTAGTTTATTTTTATTTTTATATGTGGTTGTGGTTTCTTAAAAAAACTGTTTATTTAAACCAACTTTGGTTTTTTTTTTTCTAGTTTTTTTATACACCCCTAACGCTACCCCATACCACCGACCTTATAGCTAGACCACTAGTGAGTAGTACTAATTAAAATGATTTGTAAAGTCTCTTTTAAGTTCCATTTGACCACCACCCCTAAAAGCATACCCTCTCTCGTCATTGTCGTTATCATTGAGAAGGACTAATATGTGTTTCTGTCGTTGTTTATGTTCCTCCTTTATGCGTACTCTTTAGTCAATAGAAGACGAATTGAATGAGACATAAAGAACTTTAGAAGATGCAAAATACAAAGAGAATGTCCAAAACACTTTAAGATGTCAAGTAATTGAAAGTCGCATCACATATGAAGCGAAAGAACGAACAAAGGCTTTTTTGTAACTTGTCATAACTAACAATCATAAGGTAACCATGATTAGTAATTTTATTAATAAATTTGGAACTTAAACGATATAAAAAAGTATACAACTTAAAAAAACTTTTATAATTAAAATGATATAAGGAGTGGAAGATTGATATTTTCTTCTCTACGAAAGAATTATAAGACAAGTTTACAAAAACACAAAAATATTTACGGCCAATGACCTCCGCCTCAAGTGGTTTGGGGGAGGTAGGAAGATTTTCCTCTTGGGGGTTTCCTGCCTGGGGTACCGGTTCGATTCTCGCAGTGAGGCAAGCAACTTACCGTAAGGTATTATGACCTTTTGGGAGAGACACGTTGTGTGGGATTCGAACTCGGGTTGGGGATGACTTGCGTTTTTACAACCATAGGTATTACCAATGATCCACATCTTAAAAAAAAAAGGAAAAAAAGACTAATATTTACGTTCTAGTTTATTTAACGGAATTTCATTTAATTTTGTCAATCAAACACATAAAAATCTTTTAGTTACTCTTTAACTTCAAATTTCATATTAAATTTTCATCCCAACAGAACTCATATCATTGACATCTATATGATGAGGGTGGTATATGTTGTTTGCTTAACAATCTGGAAATTGTGGATCAAAAGAAACGAAAAGGTGTTTAGAGATGGGAACACGTCCACACTGGCTCTGCTGGAAGACATCAAGCTAGAATCATACCGGTGCATGGTTAAACAGGGCAGATTCGAAGGACTGGAAAAGGCGTCTTGGTGGGACTTTTCGTTGTTCGATAATGGCTGACGGATCACAGTTTGGTCTAAGATTGGGGTCGGAAATTTGGGCTGTTTTGATTTGAATGTTTATGTGTTAATATTCTTTTCTTTGTCTGTATGTTTGTTGGGTCGGCCCAGGTAACGACTCGCTTAATGTGCCTGGGTGAAAACTTCGGATGTAATCTTTTTTTTGGTGAATATAAGGTTCGTTTGGATGTTAAAAAAAATGATCCGTCATATCAATAATGATACATATTTTCAAAAAAATAAAAAATCAACAATGATACATGCTTATTATTTTGTTATACTCCACTCAGGTGGGGTGGGTGGTTATTGCTTTAACTAAACTGGATTAATTGCTACTAAAGTTACATAGTTTCCTTCATGAAAAAGACATGTGGGTTCGCATGCCCAATTAATTTAGTTATTTGATTAACCAATCCACTAACACAAATTACTTACACACAATCATAAACTAAACTATTGTTTTTAGTATATTCTACCACATAACCTTATAATATAAGTGAGGCATGAATTGATAAAAACCGTAAACAGTAAGATCTCAACTCGATCCTTGTAGGTCATCTGTTTATATGGTCCTTTGAGTTTTCAGGTAAAGGTTCATAGGGGAGGGTTATCTTGAGAACGCTAAATATCGTGAGAACCGTGAGAACAAGTAAAAAAATCAATTAAAATCAATTTTTTTTTAATACAAGCCTCATTATAATCAAAATACAACATTAATAGATGAATTTTCTTTCCAAATAATTCATCTTTTCTTGCAAAAACACTTTCAAATTAACTTTTTACACACGTGTAAATGAAGCAGTTTACACATGTATAAACAGTAAATTTACACATGTGTAAAAACAAATTATTTCCATATACGTTTGAATTTTTACACGTAAATTGTGTTTTTGGGATTGTATTTTAGTAATAAAGACAAGTGTAAAAAGAAATTTTGAATTTGAATGGTTTTAGATGTCGTTCTCACGGTTCGCACGAAATATAGGTGTTCTCAAATTAACTTTCCCCAAGGTTCTTATCGTTACAAAAATAAATTCAAGTTTATAGTGTTTTCTAATGGCGAAGATTAATTATTTATTTACTAGTGGGGTGCTCACGCGTTGCCATGAAGGTGTGCACATTAAAAAAAATATAATTTGACACTGACAAACCGGTTATCAAACCCATTTATACGAAACAGTATATACATGAAATTGAAACTTTTCCTTTGAGTGATTCTACACGAAACCAATCCATCCAAAACCAGAGAGAATCCGATCCACTAAATCATTAATGACATTTTAAGCTAGTTGCACCAACTCACCATAATAATACCCAAAATTTCAATTGAAATACAATGGCTAACAAATTATTATAATCGGTAAACAATGTTAGTTTTCAAATTTACCCCTAGATTATTAGAAAACTTACAAAACAAATGTTCTATATTGATAATCACTTTAATATTGAAGTTGAAAGACAATTTTACCCTCTAACTAACTTTATTTAGAATTGTACTATATGCATAAAAGGTTGTGATTACTTAAATTTGACCGTCACCCCTCTTAGATGCTTTATATATAGTATAGATTATATAATTTTGTACTTTTGTTTAAATTTTATGAACTATTTTTACCTAATATCTATAGACTATGTTATAAGGTCAAGTTATTCTACATATCGTACAAAAAATGAGAAATGTGGATACAAAAAACACAATTGAAGAGATAGGTACCCAAATCCTAGCGCGGATAAGGACCCTACCAAACAGGATAGCTCAGAGTATAAGACATCCGCGGGATAACCCATCAACGCTAAAACATAAAACCAAGAAGATGAAGGTAATAGAGCCCCGCGCAGTCTCCATTGCGCAGGCTAAAGCATCTACACATGCCTCCCCGCGTGACACTGCGGGAGTCCCTGCACAGACCAATTACAGGATGATGCGTGGCAGAATTGACCCAACAACTCCGACCACCAACAGTGAAGGTGCAACCCACTATTCCCACAATGCTGCACTGTTCAATTTTGCGTCAGACATCACATCAGACACCTTCTAAAAGAGCATAGTGGCGCTGTCAGAAGAAGATCCGCCTGCAGCGACCACGAGTTCAACACCATACGCACCTCAGTCGAGGTAAGTAGAGCTTGTTGTTTCTTCAACAATGGATCACGGAATATAATACAATGAGTCATAAAATATAACACAATTAATGACAATAAATATAACACAATGTCAAAGAAAAAAAAACACAATTAATCATAAAAATGACACAATGACGAAAATAAAGAAAAGACACAATACAACATAAAAGACACAATTATATAACACAAATTGTTAAAACTATAAGCTAAAAATCCACAAAATCGAAAACCTAAAAACTAAGGCCTTAGGGTTCGATGAGACAATTCCAATGCCGCTTGAATGAGTTCAATCCGACAACGTTTGATACCCTTCCTACGACTTTATAATTTTTTCAATGTGTGTTTGTTCCTAACTTATATTATAGTTAAAGAACTTTTGGCATCATTATTTTAATAAACTAAGTGTTGATTTTGTGTTCAAAGTTTAAGTAGTTGGGTTTGTAATCCCTAATCCCACTTATGTTTGTTAATGGCGTTTATGTTACTCAATTTATCTATTTTAAATACATAAATTATATTTCATATTAATGCTAGTATATCTTTTCTAAATGATCACTAGTCTGTAGTTTGTCACAAAAGCAAGACATAGTTTAAAATAATTAATAGTTTGGCCATTCGATTACTTTTATTAATTTGATTAAGTCTTTGAATAATTCTTATTTTGTTCAACCTCGTCTAGTGACATGTATATCTAAATAGATGATTTCTAAGTGCAACTAAAGAAGAAATGTGAAATATACTTAGTATATGCGTCAAAATAAAGATGAAACTTGAAAAGAATACCAGAAAAAATCTCCTGATTTTGTGTATTTTAAAAATAAAAAATAAATTATGTACTATAATTCTGAAGGGAATATGTTAATTCTTGAAAGCTAATTAGATACGTAATATTTATTCACGTCAATAAATAGTAAATACACACATTCCCATTGAATTCTACCACCCAATTAACAATTAAATCTGTTCAAATTGCTCTTCGCTCGTGACTCATTCGCAACTCGTTTAAAAAAATACTCGAAAGGTGCTCGTTTGATCCTCCGCTCGAATGTAAATGAACTGATCTGCTCGGTTCGGTTTGTAAACGAGCCAAGCACGAGCAAAGGTCCGCTTGACTCGGTTCGGCTCGAAAAAATTATTATTTATTTATTATGTATATAATATAATTATATAGCTTTATATATAACATTTGGCCCAAGATATACAAATAAAACATAACTAACCCGCCTAATCCAAAAAAATTTACACTAAGCTTAATAGTAAACCCTAAGTCGTGAAGTGCCAGTCTTGACTTCGTTATGTTATTCGTCGTCCGTTGCTAAACGTCGCTTAATATCAGTCATCCGTTGCATTATGTTCATCGCCTCACTACATCAACCTAAGCCTCATCTTCGGATACTCGAACCTCAATATTAGTGTCAACACGGCCATTTTGACCTCATGTGTCACCCTGAAAACGAAACATTGATGGAAACATCCTAATTTTATGGTTGTCCGAGTTACTCTCCGCTCGTTGCTCGCGTGGCGCTTGCTCGGAAAAATTCACGCTCAAAAAATGTTTGCCCGGTTTTCAGCTCGGTTGTAAACGAGCCGCTCAGCTCGACTCGTGAACGAACCTACACCCAATCAAACAAATCTTCCCCATCAACAGATGCGAGCCATTTGCCATGGGTGGCAGCTGACGTAGAGGTAATGGTGACAACTAGGGGTGTTCTTCAGTTTTATTTTTTTTGGGTTTTGGATCGGGTTGGTCGGGTTTTTAGCCGAGAAAAAGTGACCTGATAACCAAACCATTTAAAGTTCGGGTTAGTCGGGTTAGAGTTATTCGAGTTCGGGTTGGGTCGTTTGATTTTCGGGTTTAGATGTAATATGAAAAAGTTTTTTTTTCCTTTCATGAAATATCATCAAATTCACCATGCTACTTAAAAATATTATCAAAATTCAAACATTATTTGGCAATATGATATAATAATGTTTAAAAATCCTAAAATTTTATGTTTAAAATATAAAAAAAACTCTAAACTTAAACACATCTATAAAAAAACTTAAACGCATCTATAAAAAAAACATTAAATGTTCGGGTTTTTATTCAGATCTCAGGTGTCGGGTTTTTTCTTTGGAAAAAGTGACCTGATAACCAATCCATTTAAAGTTCTGGTTGGCCGGGTTTGACTTATTTGGGTTTGAGTTTTTTAGATGTTCTCTAATTCGGGTCCGGGTGGCTTCGGATTCAGGTCGGTTTCGGTTCAAGGTTTGACTTATATGAGTTACTTTATGTTTCGACGTCGCCGTAGCGCATGACGGGTCGAAATACTAGTTTACATACATACATACTTACTTACGTAGTGGTGTATTTTCTATTTTTTTGTTTTCGTCTTTTGATGTACTTTAACCCCTAATTTTTAAGCATTGACATTTACACATCTCAACTTTCCAAAGACTTTATAAATGTTATTTTGACCCATCGAGTTCCTAAAGTTTTAAATTTACCATTATTTAACTTAAAAAAAAAAACTACTTTCTCACATGCTTATTTTTATGTGTATGTTAGTATCAGTTCAAGTTGGTTTACATTTTGACAATTTTTTATTTGTTTTAAAAAATTAGTTAGGTCAAATACAATATGTTTTCGTGCTTATTTTTATGTACGTTTTAGTTGGTTTACGTTTGACGTAAAATTTGTTCTAAATGAGTCGAGTCAAATATAATACATTTATAATAGACTGTAAAAATTCAAGTTATTTTACGTTTCAACGACTTCGCAACACCTTAAGGCTAAAATTAGTAGTTCTCAAATATAAGTAAGTGCTAAATTACCAATTTACAAGGAAGTAAACTAATATACATAGCCACTAAATGAGTACTTGAGCCAAATCAATTAAGTCAAACTTTTATACAAGCAAGCTACCTTCATATCAACCTCACCTTAGACTAAGTGTTGGTTCAAGGGAGCACCCAGGGTTAGCCTCTCATATTGCCCCAACTGAATTCTGAGTGACACCGTATAAAGTAATTTGCTCGCTCACTTGACCCTGTTGTGGTCCACCTCCCCCGCGCCTCCCTCCCACGCTAGAGCCAGTGGCTAATTCTCCTCTCCCTTCCACACTAACCCGCATTAGCCCCATCGCTTGGCTTTGCTCGCGCAACCGATAGCGCCGGCCCGTTGCAATGTTGACGAGCCACGTGGCTCACTCGCGCCAGGACATAACGAGACCACAACGTTCAGTCTTAGACATGTATACGAGCCAACAAGCTTGAGCCAAATCGGCTCAAGTATTTAAGAGCTACTTTATATGAGTCAACAAACGAGTTAAGAAACTCAAAGCATTTAAACAATCCTAGTTTAAGGTTATATGTATTTTAAACCATATGTTTGTTTGGTTTATTTTTTTTCTGTAATTAGTTATCGGGTCACAATTTTTTTAATAAAAGTATTTTTCATACATAATAAAAACTTGACAAATTATATCAAAATAGAAGGTAGACGGACAACAAGTTACGTCGCCACTCCTTTCTGAATTGCAAACCCAAATCTACTGCATACAAACCCTACCCCCTAGAGATGAACTATTGTTGTGGATAACCCGTTAGGCCCTATTCAAAAACTGGATAGCTTCCAATAATAGGGAGCCAAAGGTATCAAAGGCCAATAGGACAAACAATCAACTTTAAAAAAAATATATATGTATTTATTTAAAGCAGTCAAATGCATTAACTTTTCTATACACCTTATAATACTTGGACCGTGGGCTAGGTGGTTGGTTTTCGAGACCTCGCATCACAAGCACGTTATTTTGCATAGTTGTGTGGTTCATCGTATTAGTTGTTGGTCATACATATATGTTTCCCCATGCTTCCTCGTACATCGTTGGTTTAAAATATCAATGCTCTTTAAATCACTCCTGATTTTGTGCATGTAATTAAACTAAGTATGTACGTGTGACGTGTCGCAGCCAGTGGCGCAGCTATGTTGGGGCGGGCGGGGGCGGCCGACACCCCCGAATTTTTGCGCAGAAGTTCCGATTATATAGTATTTGTATAGAAAATTTTGGAAATATAGGGTTTCGACCCCCGAAACTAGTGACTTCCGACCCTCTGGCGACTTCCGACCCCCCGAACCTTCGGGTCAAGCTTCGCCACTGGTCGCAGCCATGAATCATCGGCTGTCCCTTTCTTCGATCGATACATATGCACACGTGTCTTTGACTTTCTTTCTCATTTTCTCCAACAAAATAATGTTCAAGAACGTATACATGTTTCATTATTTCTAGTTGCATATATAAATTGGTTTGGTTTTGATAGTCATTTAAGATCGGTAAAATACTGAATTGATCATTAAATCAATAAATGATTACAATATATAGAGATTGTACGAAACCTTAGATAGCTAACCGAGCCTGTGGGCTGTACACTAATAATATAGGTTCCAATACAAACCCTCGGTGAAGATGACAACATATTGAGAGCTTATGGAACATGAAGAACATGAATCTCACCCATTGACATTTTTCCCGAACAAAGTGAACATGCATCTCAATCAGTGGCGCAGGTTTGTAGGGGCGGAGAGGGGCGGCCGACCCCCCCCCCCCCCGGATTTTTGCGCAGAAGTTCCGATTATATAATATTCGTATAGAAAATTTTAAAAATATAGGGTTTCGACCCCCCGAAACCAGTGACTTCCAACCCCCGATGACTTCCGACCCCCCGAACCTTCGGGTCAAGCTTCGCCACTGATCTCAATATACCTGGCGTGTTGATGTTGTACCTAGGCAGTTGACAAATAAATTACGTTGTCACATTAGACAATGGTAGCTCAAAGTAATGGTCAATGAAGCCCAATTAAGAAGTGCATCCAACATGTTTCAACAACATTAGCAACAATTCTCGATAATCAACTTCAACACTTGAGCAATAGATAATATAGCCTGATGTTTGGAAGACCAAAGTGTTGGGTTATTACTTGTAATTACCCCAAAAACACAATACCCAAAAGTGGAGTAAGGTTGGGAATAATACTTGGGCGACGCAAGTATCAATCCAAAAACGAATGTCATGGCCGTCACCCACTGTTCCTTTTATATGTATTGTGTCCGGCCCCAAGATTTTGCCGAAAACTAAGTTCAAGATCCGCCCATTGACATAGTAAACATAATTGTAAATAATTTATTTATAAGTAAATGGGTCGAAATTTACACCAATAATACATTAGGCACAAAACAAATCGATTACATTTTCCAATCTTTTTCAAGAACTTGGAACATAAACTCAATAGACTTTCTGATTTCGTGTTATCAGGCAGCAACGGGCGCTTTTAAGGATTCTAATATCTTATCGTCGATATCAAACTTCATGGTCTTCTTGTCTCTCCCTATCTTAACATACTCTTCATATCTCTCTTTCAAATCCTCTGGTAGATTTGTGCTACTTTTCCATCCTAAAATGTCCTTAGCTGCTCTAGGCTCTGCATAGAAATGCTGCAAAAAACGATGACAAACTGTAGTTACTAACTTGGTCGTTTAATCCTGCTTCACGAGTCGTACATGTGTAAAAAAAAATATGAATGTATGAGTACAAAATGTGGCAAGATCAGTTGGTCGGGCTGCTTGGGTAACAATAGGAGTGTAACAGATGAGCCGAGTTTGAACTCCCTTGTTTGGTTTGAGGTCAACTCGTGAGAAAGTTTCAAGCTTGAGCTCTACTCAGGCTCGACCAAGGTTGCAGAAGGCGCTAGGCGGGCGGTGAGGTCCAGCCTAGGGACTAGTCGGGACTAGGCGAAAATTAGATGGAATTAGGCGTTTTGGACATAATACTTAGAAATACTTAGATGTATACACATAATGCTAAGAAATACTTAGAAATACCTAGAAATTTAAAAAAAAAAAAAATAAAAAAAATAAAAAACCACCGCCTAGGTCCGCCTAATGGCCAAAACGCCTAGATCATCGCCCAGCCTCTTATTCCTAGTTCCCCTTCAGCCTAGCGCCTAGGCGCCGCCTAGGCCGCCTTCTGCAACAGTGGGCTCGACTCCATTATTATTAACGAGTCAATAATAATATGTAATATATTTAACATGTTAAATATAAAATTTTTTAGTTATGTAAACAATGAGCTCGCTTAGGTCTGCGAGCGTAGTGGATTTGGTACATGAGGCTCAAGCTCGTTTATTAAACGAGCTTATTTTTAGGCTCGGGATCTTTTAAGCTCAGTTCGTTTACAACACAGGTAACATGTCAAAACAGGGTCGGGTTGCGCTAGGTTGACTTGTAAACGCTCTTTTTCAGTAAAATTTGTTTTAGAATAATTAAAACATCAAATGTGACTACAAAACATTATTGTGAATGCTAACCATAGCCACTCAAATACCAACTTCAAATTTTCCTAAAAACCCGTCCCTGAAAATCTCTGAAAATTTACGTACCCTATCCGAGCGGTTAAAAAATAGGCCCCTTATGCCCAAGTTTAAGTGTTAAATGAGTTATATAAAAAAATATATACATATATATAAGATTTTTTTTAAAAAAAAATATGACCCCAAGATTTATGGACTCTGTCCGGTTGGCCTCCTCGGACAGTCGGACCTCCCTAAAGACGTCCCTGCTAAAAATAATAATGTTTTCAACCATCACCTACTTAAAATCCCTCTTTCAAGACATTTGACCCTTTAGACTTATTAGCTGCATTTTTATTGGGCTTGTTAAAAAAATATAACACAACACAAACCGACCCGTTTATAAATAAACGGGTGAAAACACCTGCCTCTAATGATGCATTCATAATATTCATACCATATTGCGAAACGGAAAAGCTTTCTTTGCATCACTTCCAATGGATTTTGGATCATAGTGCACAATCTCAACAGGTAAGCCTGCAGCTTTAGCACATAACTTAGCCATTCCGTCTAGGGTCACAGCCCGATCACTAACACAGTTGAAGACTTTCCCACTTGCAGCACTTGGATTTTCGACTGCTTTTGTTAGCATAGACGATAAATCCCTGACGTGTGAGATGTTGGTTAGTTGCATACCCGAGCCAGGGATTGGAACCGGCCTTCCCCTCACAATACCTGTTTTAGAACCAATTTAAAGATAAAATGTAGCTAGAATGAACAAAGTAACCCAAACTGACCCGTTAATATGTAAATGGGCGAGACTTACGATCAAAGAACCACTCCTCGCAATCTTTGTTATTGCCTGAGCCAATCATGTATTGCGGGCGGAAAGTTGCCCAATTTTCGAAAACTTCAGACATGTATTTTTCAACTCCAGCATGACCAGCATCAGCTTTGACTGTATCCTGAGATTATTATGAAAAGGTAAATCCAAAAAAATCAACATTACATTGTGGACCATTATACCCAAAGTTTAAAAGAACGGAATCGAGCCTCAAGGTGTTTCCCTTGGCCTCACGAGGCGAACCGAGGCGGGATTAAAAAATAAATATAAAAATTATATATCATATAAAAAACAAAATAATTGACAAGGAAAGTATAAAACAATAAAAACACACATAAAAAATAAAATAATTGACATACAAAGTCTAAAACATCAAAATCACATATAAAAAACACACACAGCCCCATGAGGCGCACCCGAGGCACACCTGAGGTGCAAGTTTTCTTAGCGCCTTGGCCATTCGAGGCACACGTACAAAATAACCTCATGAGGCGCTGCCTCAGAGACGTTTTCTCAGCGCCTTGCCTCAAGGCGCACCTCGAGGCGCATGCCTCACCCGTTTTTTTTAACCATAATTATACCAAATGTATGGAAGTGTTTTAATTTTGGCAGCTTGAATATATCAAAATGACTAAAACAGGCGAAATTCGTCAAAGCTAAAATTCGGGGGTCCAGATGAGCGAATCTGGGACTAGGCAAAAATCCACGTATGGCGTTTCTCACAACATCCGCCGCATTTTGCTGTTTTGTCCTTGTAACCACAAACGGATCACAAGTTATGCCCGTTCTAAAATGGACCTTTTTTACTTGCTTTTATCCCGTTGCTCCAAATACGAGTCCGCCAATTTTTGTATCAGCTACAATGTTGCAGAAGGCGCTAGGCGGGCGGTGAGGTCCAGCCTAGGGACTAGTCGGGACTAGGCGGAATTAGGCGTTTTGGTATTTTTATACGTATTATATATATATATATATATATATATATATACACACACACACACAAATTTAGGTGTTTTTTGAAAATATGTTAAGATATATACACATAATACTTAGATATATGCACATAATACTTAGAAATAAAAAAAAAATAAAAAAAAACACCGCCTAGGCCCGCCTAATGGCCGACTAACGGCTAAAACGCCCAGATCTCCGCCTAGGGGCTTATTCCTATATTAGTCACCGCCTAGCGCCTAGGCGCTGCCTAGGTCGATTTTTACAACACTAATCAGCTATGTATCATTTAATTACATTTACCACCTATAGTGTTCTTTTTGCTATATATCTGCCAATTGTAGCTTTCATTTGCTATTTTGCATAAACTCTAGTTTCTTTTTCAGTATCATTCGTTTAAGCATATCATGTTATTTGAAAATGATGTTGCGAAATAGAACGGTTTAAAGGTTGATGAGTACCCCTTCAACATGAGGTGGCTCTTCAGTTGACTTATACATTCCAGCACTGCTGATGAACAAAAACTGTCCTGCGCCTGAACTCTTTGCCCAATCTGCCACTGGCCTGCAAGTAATCAACATTTTATAATCAGTAACCGACAATTTTAACATTTTTTTTAAATAGGGTAATTGGTATATACACTTAACAAGTTGAACGTGTCAAACTTTGCGTAAAAATGAAACGGGTCAAATGGGTCGAAACTTGTCCAAGGTAGTTATTTTAAGCATATTTTCAGTATTCATTGTTTATAAAAGTCTAAAAAATGCCCAAAAAGGTTGTTGATCAACCCAACCTGTTGTCTTAAACTGAAAAGTTATTAGTTTCAGCCTATTACTTGACCTACGTGATCGCCAATCTCGGTTTAAAGCTTTAACATGCCTGGCGTCTTACTTGACCGACCCCATATACCACCCACACTAAGACGAGTAACCTCCCGGAAAGTCTCCACTAACAGGGGCGGCTGACCCCCCCCCCCCCCCCCCCGAATTTTCGCTCAGAGGTTCCAATATATAGTATTCGTATAGAATTTTTTTGGTATATAAGGTTTCTTCGACCCCCGAAACTAGTGACTTCCGACCCCCCCCCCCCCCAAGTTTCGGGTCAAGATTCGCCACTGTCCACTCGGCAACCAAAAATCAGTGTTGTGAGTTCGTTGTGAGTAAAGCGGACAACATTGGTTGGTACGAGTGACTAGATGCTACAAATATGTGTATAAATCATTTCATTTCACATAATGATTTCATCAAAAACTTACTTTACAGCATCCAAATCTTTGCCATTGTTATCCAGAACAACATCAAATGTTAGTCCTTCCAAAACTGTCCCAATTGCATCAACATTACCCCATACTGTTGTACCACCACCTTCCACAATTTCCTGCAAAATGATCACAGTTTTTTATGAGCAATGCCACATATACTATCATAGATATATGTTAAAATATGTTCATATTGACTGAAAGTCAACGGATAGTAGTGTCTTAATGTGCAGTTTACAAACAAGTTATTGCTACTTCAGGAATTAAGATAAGATAATTAGTGGATTAAAACTAAGTATCCGTTGTCGGCCGCGAGCGACCAGGCACGAGCCACCAACTTCACTGTCAAGTAACCCGGTCACTTGACCCCGTTGTGGCTGAGGGTGAGCACAGGCGCGACCAAAGCTCACTTTCTCCCGTTAACGACCACCATCGCCTGTGCTCACGCCGCGGCAGTTCGCATAGGGCTGTTGTGGCTGGGGTGAGCACCAGGCTCGCTCGCGCTTGCTCGCTAGCGGCCCACAACGGATAGTCTAATAAAAATCTGGATAATCATTCTTTCTACATCAACTGTTTCTTGGAAATTCACTAAAATTATCACATTTTAATGCTAAAAATAATCAAAATCCACAAAACACATTTTTTATAAATTCGCAAAAAAAAATCACATTTTTTTTTGTAAAACTGATTGAATCATTGAAATTCACAATACCCACAATTTTATAAAATTCCAAAAAAAAAATCACATTTTTTTTGTAAAACTGATTGAATCATTGAAATTCACAATACCCACAATTTTATTTTACTTTATTTGAAAATTCCAACAAAAAAAAAATCACATTTTTATGCCAAAACTAATAAAATCTTGATTTAGTAAAATTTACAGAAAAAACAACTAAAACATAGCAAACAAATAAATACAAGACTGAATTAGTATAACAATTTACGGGTGGTGGCGCAACTTGTTGCCCGCTATCTTAACGTAATTTTGTCAGTCATGAAATAAAAATGAAATGAAATGAAAATGAATTATATTTAAAAAATAAAAAAAGTTTACAGAAAATCTTGTGAAAGGAGGCTTCTTCATCTTATCTGAAGCCTCATCACCAACAGTAAGAACAGTGACATCATGACCAGAAGCCAAAAGCTCTTTAGCAAAATAGAAACCAATGACAGCATGGCCACCACTGTTTGTGTTGACAATCAGCACTTTCTTCTTTTCTGCAGCACTAGCTTTGACTGCAAATGCAGAGGGAGAGGGTCTTCTTGAGGAGAATGAGAGAGAGCGATGAGAGAGAGAGATGGAAGCAGAAGATGTTGAAGAAGTGGAGGAGAGAGAGAGGGAGGAGAGAGAGAGGGAGGGGAGAGAGGGAGGAGAGAGAGTGGTGAAGAGGAGAGATGATGGAGAAGATGAAAGAAGAGTGGCCATTGAAGAAGATTAGTCTCTGTTCTGAACCAGCGGTTTTTGATCTTGTCATATATATACTACCCGAATTTTGGATAACAAACAACATCAACTGAAAAATCCAAATAGCTAGTGCAAACGAGCCCGAGCTTGTCCGAGCTCGAACTTAAAAAACTTAACTGAGTTTGAGCTTGAGCTTGGCTCGGTTAAAATTTCTTAACCTCAAGCCCGGCTTGTTTACTATCTGTTAGTTAATATATTAAATAAAAATAATATAAAATAATATACATAATAGGCTCGAAACTCACATGAGGAGGTAAATATTACTAAATTTTAATAAAACTAATATTATATTAAGGCTCGACGAGCATGATGATAAGCTTTACATGTCAGGCTCGAACTCAGGCTCGATTAACGAGCTTTGTTTTAAGCTCAATACTACACCACCATCATCAACCACCAACACCGAAAAAACTTATATAAAATAAATAAAAAAGGGAGAAATAGCACCAAATGAAAAGCAACTGTAAAATCGTAGTACCCCCGCACGCCTGGTAAGTCGTGCTAATAACATAAAACATAAAAAGAATAATTACGTCGATCTTTGACTCTGCACAAAATAGATGTATTGCGACGAGCCTGCTAAACGGGAAAAATATACATAAAATTTTGAACCATACACGCATGTTGCGGCGTGTTAATTCGTAGAACCAAACGTAAAACTTGCGAATTATGGAAAGTTTATGTAAAAACAATGAACCATACACGCACTTGTGGCATGCTAACTTGAAACATAAAACGAAAAAATTGCGTAAGATGGAAAGTATGGGGACTGTGAGGATGGGGTAGACCACATTTTACTGCTTGTGTGTTTTCGATGAGGGTTTTGAATGGCATTTTAAGATGGCTTGGGCTGCCAAATTTGTTCGCTTTCAGCATGAAGAATCTTCTGGATATGCACAAGGTGGAAGGCATCTCGGTTACGCGTAAAGAGATTATTAAAGGTATGGTTATGGTGTGTTGTTGGCGTATTTGGAAAGCTAGGAATGAACTTGTTTTCGATCAAAGGAGGAGCACAGTGGTGGAGGTTGTAGCTGTTATTATAACTATTGGTTTCTTATGGTTTTCTAACAGGCATAAGGCTTCTGCTAAAGATTGAAAAGGTTGGTGTAATCTGATATTGTTGTAATTAGAATGAATTTGGGTGCAAATTGGTTTTAAACACGACCCAAACTAATTAGAGTGGGTTGGGACTTCCAGCCAATAAATCGATTCCTGAACCTAACCGATTTGAGCCCACATTCAAAAATTGATCCGGTTCATAAACCAAACCGGTTTACCTAAACCCACTTTGTACACCTATAATTAAAAGGGCTAAGCGGGTGTTCGGTTCAGCTCTTAATAGTTCCATTAACAGTGCGCCTCTAAACGGTAAGAGAGAGGTCAATTTGGTATAAAAAGTTAACCTCTTAAAAGCCCAAACCCAATTCAAACCTATGCTCCGTCTAGCTCGACGGTCACTCGCCGCCGTCCGATATATCTCGGCGGCAACCATCACCGACGCTCTGAAGCTTCCACAACAATATCCACGTGGCATCTCCACCGCCAGAAAAACCGGAAGAGACACATTAGGTCGAAGACTTCTAAGCCTGGTTTACACAAAACGTAGCGCCGTTATTGCTATTAAGAAATGGAAGGAAGAAGGTCATATTGTTCGTAAGTATGAGCTTAATCGCATCGTTCGAGAGCTTCGCAAGCTCAAACGATACAAACACGCACTCGAGGTACTCATTTTTACAGTTTAATTTGTTTAGATTTTCTATACAACTCAATTTGTGTGTTAATTGTGTTATTTAAATGTTTCTGTTATCATTAATCGAATGCTTATTAGATGAGTTAGGAATGTGTAAGCTGCACAATGAATTTAGGTAAATAACCTCACTAGTTCATATCTTATCAGATTACTTCATCATCATCATACTCAGTTAATCCCACCAATAACAAAGCTAAGGTAGGGTCTGAGGAGGGTAAGATATAGACAACCTTACCTCTACCCTATGGGAAGAGAGAGGTTGCTTCCGGTTAGGGGTGTAAATGACACGTAGCGGCTCGGGATCGGCTCGGTAAAAAGCTCGAACGAGCCGAGCCTTAACGAGCCCGAGCCCGAGCCTGAAATATGGCTCGTTTAGTTATCGAGCCCGAGCTCGAGCCCTAAATACAAAGCTCGATTGGGCTTGCGAGCCTAATCGAGCCTTAACGAGCTAGAGCCCCAACCCGAGCCCGAGCCTAAGTTACAGCCGGGCCTAAGTTATAGCCTTAACGATTGGGCTCGCGAGCCTAAGTTATAGCCGAGTTTTTGTGAGCTCGAGCCGAGCTTTTGAGCTCGTTTGAGATTCTCAAATCACCTCGAGCCGAGCCGAGCCGAGCTCGAGTTTTGGATTTTGCTAGCGAGCCGAGCTTGAGCTCAAGATTGTAGGCTCGAACCGAGCCGAGCTCGAGCTCGAGCTTCACAAAACCTTAACGAGCCCGAGCCGAGCCCAGTCAGGCTCGGGCTCGGCTCGGCTCGTTTACACCCCTACTTCCGGTGAGACCCTCGGTTCGATAGTGGTTTTGTATCAAGCCTTTGACATAAGGCACATAACACTTAGCAACCGGGGCAAGCCCGATTGGTGCATGTAACCCCTTGTGTTTTGGCTATCAACGCCACCACATGATGCATGATTAACCATCCGTCGTTTTTAACGTTATTTTCACGAAATTAGTAAAATAACGTTAAAATTAGTACAGCTTTACTTTTGCCCCCCGAGGGCCACACATATATACATTATATGCGCACAGGCGTAAGCGGGACTAATTTACACTACGAAACAAAAGAACTGGGTGGGCCCAGGCCCGGTCTGGCCTTAGTGAAAAACCGCCCCTGGTTGGTTGTACTTTGATTTTGTATGACTCTGACCATTATTTAAACAGTTTGGATTTTCTATACTGTTGTTCTTTGATTTTGTATGACTCGGCCCGGTTAAAGTACATGTTCCTGACTTTCAGTTTTAAATGGTTTATGCTATGGAACTTGGAACCGGCTATGTAAACCGAAGAAGCGGATTAGTGTTTTTGATTATTATTTTTAAAAAATATAAATTTTTGTATATATTATACTCATGAACATTCCTGATATGTTTTAAATTTAAACTCTAAGCTTTGGTTTTGAAAAAAAAAAAATATATTGTTTTGAGTAAATCCGCCAAACCACAAAAACTGAACTGTCATGTCAAACCGTAAAAACCAGCCGGTTCAGCCAACGCAACCAATGTGGCCGGTTTGGTTTGCCTTTATTTTCAAAACCGTAGTTAGATGGTAGGCCCAAAATTTTCGTCAAATCTGGCGGGGCTGAACTGTAAACACCCCGTGAATCATGACGACTGTTTGATGACAAGGTTTTCAAAACACGAGTACAAAGATGATGAAGGACTGAAGGTAAAGGATTTATAGAGTATATGCATTTTGGCTTATGTACGTGGCAATATGGGCAGGTTGGGTATTGGGTCAAAACGTGCAATCCTTTTCTTGGGCAGGTTGGGTATTGGGTCAAAACGTGTAATCCTTTTCTTGGGCAGGTTGGGTATTGGGTCAAAACGTGTAATCCTTTTCTTGGGCAGGTTGGGTAATGGGTCAAAACGTGTAATCCTTTTCTTGGGCAGGTTGGGTAATGGGTCAAAACGTGTAATCATTTCCCTGGGTAGGTAGGGACGTAGGGTACTGAACACAGGCCAAGAATAAGTTTATGATTCTGAAGGTTTGCATAACACAAGTATATAAAGATAGTGAAGAGAAAGGGATTATAGAGTATAAAACATGTAACAGTTTTAGGCATGGTTGTAAAAATCCCGCCTAGCCTCCGATTAATCTTCGATTAATCGCTAGTCGTAGGTTCACCGAGTAAACACCGATTAATCGTTAGTCAGTTAGTCAGTGGTTGTCTAGTGATTCAAGTCAAAATTTCAGCCAAAGTCTGTAAATTTCAGTCAGTATCTAACCAAAACCCGTAAGTTCTGACGATTTAATCCTATATACTTAAAGATATGAGTCGAGGAAGGGGTTGAAACCTGCCTACATAAAAAAATTACATATATAAAACTAAAAATTAATTATAAAATCCCAATCCTACTAATCACGATTAATCCCCACTAATCCCGATTAATCGCTGGTCGGTACCTCACTGACCGACTAGCACCTAGAGATTCTTACAACACTGATTTTAGGTATCCCAGTGGGTTGAATTGGGTAGGATCGACCTCCCAAGTCCCAACTTTTTTTTTCTTTCCCGTTAGTGTGTATGCAAGCTCATATAATTAACACAAGCTAACAATAATTCTGTAATTCTGAAGGTTTGTGAATGGATGACATTACAACAAGATATAAAGCTATTAGAAGGAGATTACGCTGTCCATTTAGACCTGATTGCTAAAATTCGCGGTATAAACAGTGCAGAGAAATTCTTTGAAGATCTCCCAAGTAAAATGAAAGGGCAGCCAACATGCACATCTCTTCTACACATATATGTCCAGCATAAAGATTTTTCAAAAGCCGAATCATTAATGAAAAGAATGTCCGAATGCGGTTTCCTAAAATGCCCTCTTCCGTTTAACCATATGATGTCACTATACATCTCAAATGGGCAATTCGACAGGGTTCTAGAAACTCTACACGAATTGAAGAAAAATACTTCACCAGATATTGTGACTTACAATCTGTGGTTAACCGCGTGTAACTCACAAGGTGACATCACCAGTGCGGAAAAGATTTTCCTCGAGCTTAAGAAGACAAAGTTGAATCCAGATTGGGTAACGTTTAGTCTTTTAACGAGTATATATATTAAAAATTCGCAATTTGAAGATGCGTTATTGAGTGTTAAGGAAATGGAGAAACAGGTTTTTAAGAAAACCCGTGTTGCTTTTTCTTCACTCATTAGTCTTTATACGGGCCTGGGGAGATTAGAAGACGTTAATCGCGTATGGAAGAAGATGAAATCAAGCTTCAGGAAGCTAAACGATGCAGAATACAACTGCATGATTTCTTCGTTAATAAAACTTAACGAGCTTGAAAAAGCTGAAGATATATATACCGAGTGGGAATCTGTTTCTGTAACTGGCGATTCACGGCTCCCGAATTTGATCCTTGCAGCTTATATCAACAAAAACAAAATCAAAATGGCGGAAATGTTTTTTGAAAGACGGGTCATAGGGAAAGGAATCGTTCCAAGCTACACGACATGGGAGCTTTTTACATATGGTTATTTACATGAAAAACAAATGGATAAAGTTTTGGAATGTTTTAAAAAAGCGATTGGGTCGGTGAAGAAGTGGGAACCGGATTTAAAAATCATCCGAGAAGTGTATAGATTGCTCGAAGAGTATGGTAACGTCAAGGGGGCCGAAGAAGTTTTAGTGACGGTTCGCAATGCCGGTTTTGTGAATACGGAATTGTATAACTTGGTTCTTAAAGTTTATTTTAAAGCTGGTAAAATGCCGCTGATTGTTGGTGAGCGGATGAAGAAGGATGGAGTGTTGATGAATGACGAGACACGACAGCTTATTAAGGTGACAAGTACTATGTGTGTGTCTGAAGTTCCGTCGTATCTTTAACAGGAAATGAGGTAATTTCGCTTAAAATCTGGCATTATTTGGAGTTTAGAAACGCTCTCTTTGTACCATTGTATGCATAATTAGATTAGATAATATTTATATAGTATACCAGTTGTGAAATTTTTTATTGATATTGCATTCCAAAAAGACAGTTATCGGTAGTTGATGCGCCCTACCTGACTCTACATTTCACATATGCATACAGATTCATGGCTCTCTCCCTTCCTCCTTTCTTCTCCTCTCCGACAGCTTCTTCATGAGCGCAACCTTCCAACACAAATCCGCAAGGTGGATCTTTCACGTTGCCAACGGGCACAAGTCGCACAACCCGTGATGGAGATTCATATAACTTTATTTTTTAGTTTTATCTAATATATAAAGGTTCAGGCATGAGTGTGGTAACAGGCGTATCTAAAGTGTGTTTGTTCATCAGATCCTTTATAAGAACTTCAGGTATGATATTGAGCTATCTTATTAATCCTGAGTTCTGGCCATCAAATCAACCATCATTAATGACCCACAAATTGTTCTCCAAAAAAAGCGCGCTTTTCATCGCTTCTTGCGCTTTTCGTACGATGCTCGCCTAGTGTTACATAAGGCGCACGGATTGGCGCCTAGATGCGCTTCGCGCTTAAGCGCGCCTCAAGCACGCTTTTTAAAACCAAGCGCTGAAGAATATGTTTTCTGCTCTAATTTTCTCTACTTACATTCACCGGAAACACACCTTAAATAAACAAAAAAACGGTGCAAAATACAATAACATAACAAACTCGACAAACTCCTTTATTTTGGTAATACGTGTGGGGACTTGGCTGACTCAATAACCCACGTATCACAATCACTACTTCCATGCGAACCATTTCAGCACCGACTTGACTCTTTCAACCCATTCAGAGACATCCGTTTCAGCTTCATGACCCATACCCGATGACCCGTAACCCGACCCATCAAGATTTCTGTGTCAACGTGCATCAAGGGGTGGTGGCACAGTTGGCTAGCGCGTAGGTCTCATAGCTAAAGAGTTATTCTGCTTAAGAAACTGCCTCTTCTTGATAAGTCAGTTGGTTTTCCAGGCTTTTACTGTTCTTATTATCATCACAACGCATTTTGTCTGTCACGTTAGCGTATTACAAGTTTACAACTCGCATTTGATTCATAACAGTTGAAGTAATTGTGATTGTAAGTTGTAGCTGTTAAGTTTTCAGAAGCGCGAAAAATGAACTTTTATTATGCAGGACAAAACTTATTGAATGATTATTATCAAACAACCAGTCTCACCCATAGTTGTAAAAGTCGTCTGAGTACTCGCTACAGGGTGGGTCACCGAGTATAGCCAAGTTGGCCGAATTTTCCGAGTACTCCCCGCATAGGCCGGTTCAACCCCCGAGTTCTCGCCCGACTAGGCCGAGTACTCGCCCGACTAGGCCGAGTACTCGCAACTTCCCAGTCGGCCGAGTTGGTAGCGCCTAACGAGTTCTGCAACCAGCAAAGTTAAAAATAGCTTTTTATAACCCTATGAAAAAAAAATTATTAGCAGAATGCAGAGCTTGCTGTTCTAATTGCACATCTTTGCTGCATGTTGACATTTTTCAGATATATTTACAAAACAATTGATTTAAAACATGATTTTGAAAATATCCCAATATTTTCAAAATAAACTAAACAAAATAAACGACAACGAACGGGCGTAAACGAACGTATTACCGAACGTTCACGAATGCAATTGAATGAACGCGACCTTTGTTCATATAATTTATCGAACGAAGTTTCTTGTTCACGTTCGTTCATTTATTTAACGAACGCAAACAAAGTTCCTGCCAAACGTTTCACTAACAGTTCACTGAACATGCATGCATGTACAGACTAAAAGACTACAACAACTATACTATACATTAGCAAATGTCAACTTGTATTCTGTGCAATGTAAGTTGAACCTTTACAGTAACAAGCCTTGAAATTACAAACCAGTCCCTACATTTACAAACTACTCCAAATACTACACCAAAACAATGTATTTCTTTTCTGTTTATTGAAAAAAAATGAATGAATCAATATTTTCTATACCCACACCATCACTCTATGCAAAATTTTCACCTTCAACCACGCGACCGCCATCTGTCGCCAGAGACCTTTGATTTTCCGGAGGGCTAGCGGCGGTGGTGGCAGGTAAACTCCCAGCGCGGGAATATTCACGTTTAAGAAAGACAGCGTAAAGAAGCTCATTCCAAGAATCTGGGACGCCAGGTAAGCACCAATGACTGCAGTCTTGCCTGTGTAAAGGTGCGGGCCCGCCATTTTTGGGGCCCGAATAATACACAGACGCGTGACCATCTTTTCTTTTTGATGACATATAAGTCACATTTAGCAACTCTAATTTTGTTTGTGCTGATGACCTGTTTCCGTGTTTGGATAACACCGACCCAATTATATTGGAGTAAAACATCGTGGCGGGTGAAACAGGCGATGAACTCAAGTCTGGCAGCGTCTCAAGGTGGCAGCTACCGCCCGATTTCCAATCACCGCCCCTGAAACAACCATAAAAAAGATATAAATCAAAGAATCATACAAGGTGGTAGTTTCAACCCATGTACTTTTAAATGGTAAACGGGTCAAACTGTCAAAGTGATTTGGCTCAACCCAACCCGCCCATTTGACCCGTACAAAAACTAATAAACTTGAACCAAGACACGACGAAACCAGCACGCGCATAATCAATAAACCAAGGATGAACATGAACCTGAAATGCACAGGAGAATAGCCTCTGAAAATAACTTGTGTCTTGTTTGTATCTACTTCTTTACTTATCCAATCTACAATTGTTTCAATTGATTTTCGGTATGCAGTTTCAATGCTCATATTCATTTTTATACCTTCTGCTTCTTGAAAGTAACATCCCCTAAAAATCAACAAGAACTATAATAATTAGATTAAATCATTAAAAAAATATGAGAAACGGGTCAAACAGGTTGAAAGTAGCATAAAGCCTATTTTTAACGCATGCATCCTCCTAAATAATTTATTCAAAGATTTTGATTATTTCTGTAATAATAATGTATGCATTTAGAACTGTAACCAAGGGGTAACATTTTATAAAAAAATATTTTATGGGGTAAGCCAGGATAATCGAGGGGTAGTAGACGTCCCGCTGGCGCTGTATCCGCCCCTGTTTGCAGGTGAAGCCAATCCAACTTGCCCGTTATAACCCATTATCCAATTTGCCAATGTAGTCATCTCTACATAAAAAGTTTCCGATTTTTATCATTTTCAAGATATCACAACACTTGAATCACGAATTTTTAATATTTTTAATGCATACAACCTTCTACATCACGTCACTGAAAGCTATAGACTTTAGCCGTAATAGTAATGTTTCTAAAGTCAAAACTAACACGTTAATGATATTTGTATAAAAAGTTTTCAGAAAATGGACAAGTGTATGCGGGTCAATCCAATCAAACACCGTCCTTTTCAACCCTAACCTGTTTTGACCCATTACCCAACCTTTCAAAAGTTCCGTTTTTTTTTTATCATTTTCAAGAATCAATTACACTTACACGCGTGTCGTTTTTTCAGAATTCCACCAATGCCCACTATTCAACACAATAACATCCGCGCCTTTCCATTTCCCAGCGCCCCAATCCATTTTATCGAGTTTTAAAGTGGTTCTCACTTGTTTCGGTGAGCCAGGTGGCGGTCTTCTCTGTAGGACCAGAAACGGGGCTCGATAGTACTCAACCGTGCAATTAAAATCAGCAAACTTGAACACCAAAAAACCCGAATGTTTGGTGATCGGTCTTCCATTAACTTCATATATCGAAGATTTGTTGGCGACCGCGGTTGATAACATACACAAAAGCGATTCCCATTGATTTCTTCCAATCGAATCACCAACGAATGCTAACCTACGGTTTCTTAATCTTTCTAACATAGTTTTTGCATCAAATCTGCATTCAAAGACATAATCAAGTTTGAGTCTTGATTTCTGTTAACTTAAAATCCTGCAGAAGTGCCTAATTAATAATACTCTGATTTAAAGAATTGGAATTGATTGTCCAAATAAGCTTCAAATTGCAATAATCACAAAACACATATGCAAACACCCCTAATCTGATTCTTGCAGCATCCCTTTGAAAATAGATATCTAATACCAAATTTTAAAATTAAGCTGAATTGTACAATTTGAAGTCACAATAATCATTTTTGAGTCTTATGCGCGTTCGATACATAACCAATTTTTACGCTGTGCACTAAAAATAATCACATGCGACAACAACAACCATACACGGTAGATCCCACAAATAGCAAAGCTATTCGTAGGGTCTGGGGAGGGTATACACAGTAAGGTGCATACACACACAAGTATGTATATGTATATGTAGGATTGGGATCATATGAAACTCATTTGAGTTGCGAGAACTCATTAGAACTCGACGTAAAATGTGAATTTAATTTTTTTTTTTTTTTTTTTGCACACAGGTGTAAAAACGCCTAAACCCCGGCGAAAAAAAAATGGAAAAAAAATTATTTACGACGTTTTTACACCTGTGTAAAGAAATCTTACCCCTATGTAACTAAACTAATATTTTATTCAGTATTTTATTATGGTTTAATTTACAACCACACATTCATTAGGCTGTCCGTCGTGGACACGCGAACAGCCCGGCGCGAGCCATTTGCGAGCCACGTGGCTCGCAAACACCACAACAACCCCACGTCAAGCCCAGCGTGAGCAAGCCACCGCGAGCACAAGCGACCACGGTCACGGCGCTACTGTCTTGGATTTTGAGTGGGACGCGAGCGATGGTCAGGAGCGAGCCATAACACCCCCACGCGAGCGATTGTTTGGAGGTGGTCGCGCCCACTCGCTCGCGTACACAACACACAGTCTTATTAAATAAAAGAAGTGTGTGATTATAAACTGAGTTCTCATGGTTCTCATAACTCAAAAAAGTTCTCAATGTATATGTATATGTTTATGCATATGTATATGTATAAAAAGAGATATTATGTATATTATAACCTTGGCAAGTTACAATCTTTAGGCTGCCATCTCCACTTGGTATAAAACCTATCAACTCTTCCATTCTCATAACATCTAAACCCATCATCTAACAACAAACAATCTTTACCTTCATAAAGTGGATAACTTTCATCCCAAACCCAACTCCCATCAAATATATCACACTTTTCAACCCGACCCATTTCAAGAAACCCGAATCTTTCATGACCCGAATGGCTAAACTTACTGGACCTAAACCAAACACCACCCAACCCACGAGCCCTGATGAACCCTGAACCCACTGACCGGTAGTCAAAGAAAAACAGCAACAAGATGAAACAGAGACTGATGCAGATACACCCAAGTTCAAATGGTTTAAATTTCTTGAATTTCTTCAAGAAATCTATATGGGTCATCTTTATTTGGACTGTTTAGTGGCTCTGTAACAGAATTTGAGTTGGGTATTGTGCAAAAGGTGTTTGTTGGAATGTTGAAAAGCAGTATATATAGATATAGAGAGACATAAACTGGTGTTTGTTGTCAAAGGGAATTTGACATGGAGAGAGAAAGAGAGGTGGGACCATGTTTGTGGAGAAGAGAGAGAGAGAGAGAGAGAGAGAGAGAGAGAGAGAGAGAGAGAGAGAGAGAGAGAGGACAGACATTCATGGTTTTCAGTTTCAAATACTTTAATGTGTGTTTTCTTGATTTTTTTTTTTTAAAAAATTTTATATGTATATTTAATACTAAAAATAAAAGGTAAATTTATATTTACGTAGAATAGGATGATAGGTAGACGAGTAAAAAGTTATGTTGTAATCGCTTTCTAAATAGCAAAATCTAACCTATTGAAAACAAATTAATCTTTTATACATAGGGGTTGGGAAATTATAGTGAACGATCTGTTGCATTTTGTCAAGGAACCTAACTACGTCCTGATCAAAGAGCGGAGAAGTGTTTATTTATTTATTTATAATATAATAATATGGTCGTTGATGATTAATGGGGAGAGAAAAAAAAGTAATGATAAAAGTATAAAATAAAGCTTTTAAAAACATATAGGTTGTGGGAGGTCTTGAGTTCAAGCTTCAAAGACACAATGATTAAAAAGAAATTAGCGTTTAAAAAAATGTAAAGAATATAGAAAGATAATAATTTTTAGTGTACTTATAAAAATAGAGATGTAGCAGCTAGTGTGAATGCTCTGAGCATGTGAATTGATGCAAAGGCCGATGAAGCCTAGCTCAATTGGTGAAAATTGGGGGAGCTGTGGATGTCATGTGGATGTTGAGGGTTCAATTCTTGTTGGAACCATATTTACCACATGTGAGGATTTCACCTAGGGAGATCCCCAATTCAGGTAGAATGGGTAATCAGTACAGACTGACCCAGAGTGTTAGCCGGAGCTCCACCGGTTGCACCACTTGCTGTTAAAAAAAATTGTTGCAAAGATATAAAGAATTAGGGGTAATCATTTTCTTGAGTTTAATTATGGGGAGAGGGGGACCCACTTGGGGGTCGTGGCGTTTAGTGGGTTAGTGTCACAACTTTTTTCAATGGTGGAAAATATTTCAAGAGTGCGCAAAATTATTGACTAATCTTTAATAATTAGCCTCACAACTTTTTTTTTTAATTGTGAATTTCATTAAAAAAACCAGGCGCAGGGAGTGCCCAAACAACCAATTACAACATGTATAAAGGAGAGACCAATCAATCCTTCCACAAAAGGGATGTAGACCTATTCCGACTTTTCAACCACAAAAATGACATTGATTTGACACAACCCATAGTATCTCTAGCTTTCGGATCTTTCCTATTAAAAACTTTATCATTTCTCGCCTTCCAAATTGACCAATATGTAGTGATTGTTATACCTTGGATTATCAAACTACCTTTTTTACACACATGAGCTTTCTTGTATATTGTCGAAAGATCCCTAACATTAAAAACATAAAATGGAACCACCCACCTTTTGGTGGAGTGGTATGGAGGCCTAACGATAGATGACTTTAAGCCTAATGGTCACAAGTTCAAGCCTTCGGGCGGGTGGGTGGTCGGGTTTTCCCTGGATTGGTGAACCTGGAGGACCGGGCGCCCCGTGGGTATCCTGAATTCGTCATAAAAGGATTCCCACGGGAGCCCATAACGACTTTGTTAGCCTTTCAAAAAAAATTTAATAATAATAAAAAATAAAACGGATCCATATTGCACCATCTACCCTCTAAATCCCAAACGCTAGTCGATAATGCGTAGACAGTGAATAAATGCAATGTAGTTTCTTCCGTTAAATTACATAGAGCACAAGTAACGTATCTAAGCCCACATTTCTTCGGGCAAGAGCGACCCCGGCCTTTGTCGGTAACCTCTCCATTTCCGCCCTTCAAACCAGATTATTGCATTTTTTCAGCACCCAGGTAATCCACTTTAGTCTAAAAAACTCGTTGAAATCTTGCTCAACCAATGTAAAATGCGAAACCCGCGGTGAGTAAAGAAGGTTTTGGGGCGGACGATTTGCTATCGGACGAATCGGTGGTAGACTAGGATTTGGGTTTTCGGTGTAGTTGAATGCATTGTTTGGGTCAAATCCTCGGTTGTGTGGATTCATTTAAAAAAAAGGAAGTTTTATAAAAATAAAAAAAAAGTAACTAGTAAAATACTTTTAAATTGCACACAAAACATTCTTCTTATGAGGAAAATAAGTAGGTCAACTGTTGTCCCAACCCGACTCACTAGCAACAACAAAGACACATGTTATGAAGTTAGGTATTATCTATTATGGATAATACGCGTACATAACTACATAACACTAAAATTATCAGGTTTGGGTTAAGTCAAAATAAGTTGACCCAACGACCTGTCTAAACCGTTCTATAAATCAATCATGTTATGGGTTTAGTATTCTTACTAGACTAGCTTGAGCGAGTCGAGCTTAAGAGCCTTTACAGGCTCATACTCGAAAGTATATTAAAAGAAAAACGAACATATGAGTTTCTAGGGATGGCAAAAAAACCCGAGCCCGACGGGTATACCCGAAACCCGAAGCATTTGGGACGGGTATACCCGATAACCGACAGATATGGGACGGGTTTGGTATTGAAAAAGAAATATTTCGCGGGTATGGGACGGGTATGGTATTAGGTGATACCCGACCCGATTACCCGAAACTAAATACCTGTCTACCCGAAAACTTTTAAGTTTTATATATATCTTTTTTTAACTATTTTTTAGTAATGTTTCATTTTAATAGATTCATTATTTGAAAAATAAACTCCAAATTATATATTCTAATAACATTATTATTTATATTTATATGCTATGAAATATATAAATAGTTTCAAAATTCATACTATAATATATATTTACATATTAAATGTTTCAAAGATTATTAGGGTGATGATAATATATATGTTACTTATTACAATTTCATATAGTCTAAATTTTTTAAAACATAAGACTATAAAAGAAAATAAAAATATATATATACATGCAAATACCAACGGGTATACCCGATACCCGCGGGTATGCTCTATACCCGACAAAAACCCGACGGTAATGGGACGGGTATGGTATGAAATTTTATAACCGAGTATGGGTATGGTATTAGCTAAACCCGACCCATACCCGACCCGTTGCCATCCCTATGAGTTTCTTTAAAACTAACTATATTAAAATCATTGTTGTCACATAGGATTGGGCTAAAAGTAGTTGTGCCTTTAAGATGATGCATACCCACCGTCATCAATTGTACGGTTCTTTAAATGAGATTTACTCAGTGATATGTCCATCTGTACCTAACACATTTACCGTATGAAAAGCCTAAAAGATGAAAACATATGTACACCATATGCCCGTAACCAGACTCATGAGTTAAGGCTATTTGTATTAGGAATAAATAAAGTTATATGAATGAATGAATCAGTTGACCCTAGTTGGGTGATCAACGCAGTCTGTGTTTCTGTAAACGAACAAAACTTTTTGTTCGTGTTCATACGTTTATTAAACGAACATCCCACTAAACAGTTCATGAACTATTCGCTGAAAATTAGTTCTTGTAGCCCTACACATACATTTCTCATAACAAATGAATATAATAATTGCATAATTTTATGGCCCTAAATTATAATCCAGTCTAGAACAAAAAGACATTATTAGGCCATATGTAGTGGCTAGAACATTAGCGCCCCCACTTCCCTCATTTGATTGGCTGGCACGAATTCCAAGGAAACATTCCAAAATCGAGTGTTAAAAATTTAATGCCTGAGACTTGTTTTGGGATTTTAAGGCCCAGGGGCGGTGTGGAGTGCCTTAAGGGGGTGCTAAAATGGGATTTAAGGCCCCATTAACGCCCACTACATATTACCTTATCTTTTAAAAGTTCACTTTTTTGCGTGGACTTAGCGTACAAAGTATACTTTAACTCAAAGGCCCATAAACGCCGCCTCTCTTCTCTGTTATGAAGAAGGCGCCGGCTAAGAAGATTGTTATTAAGCTGGTTAAAGGTCTTTATCTACCCATTTTGTTACTTTGCTTCTGTTTGTTATATATATGTTTCTGAAATTGGTTCTTAGTTTTTTGTTATCTGATAGGGATCTTT
The DNA here is from genome assembly GCA_028751855.1 of Ambrosia trifida. Taxonomy (NCBI): domain Eukaryota; kingdom Viridiplantae; phylum Streptophyta; class Magnoliopsida; order Asterales; family Asteraceae; genus Ambrosia; species Ambrosia trifida. The sequence goes on from CM054129.1 coordinate 133,027,690, forward strand.
TATATTGTTTAATTTCTTTTTTTTTTTTTTTTTTTTTTTTTGTTGAATTGTGGTTGCAGGGTTTTTGTTATATGGATTGATTAGTACCAATGTTTTTTTGGTATTTATGCTGAATTTGAGTAGCTAATTTTAGGAGTTTCTTAGCTTTGTAGATAACTATTTGTCATTGGGCTTAGGGAGTATACTAGATTATACTCCGGGAGCCTCTCGGGGTTGAGAAATCTAATATGACATATTAATCTTACATATAAAATAGAATGATGCGCTTTACAGTTACACGCAGGAAAACTTCGGGTAGCACCTAACCTAAAACAATTAAAAATGTATCTCAAATGTTAACGCCTAACCTTAAACAATGTATAACTCTAATATTAATATCTAACCTAAAACAATGTATAACTCCAATGCTAATGCATGTTGAAAATAGAATTCATATTTACCGAAACATAATTAGTGACTTGCCTATACATGATTAATGATTTACCTAAACAGTTTGTGTTTTTTTTCGTGTATGAACAGAATCCTACAAAAAAATAGTCGTTTTTTTCTCCGTTTTTATATAACACTATGGTACTCGTTGGAAAGATAATAAAACGCTCGTTAATTTGGCGTATTTTGTTTCTTTAAAAAATCTCGTATATAAAAGATATTAACGTTTAAAAATTATGGAAGGAAACATAAGAGATAAGAAAGAAAAATCAAATTTTGTTTTTAAATTCTTTTTTTCCTAAAATATTTCAATGCCACATGGGATGACACATGGCACACTCAAAGAAGAGAATGCCTCTTTGAATGCCATATCATTAAAATGACTTTAGTTTATTATATGTATAGATATTTGTCATTGAGTAGCCAGGGGTCTTACTGGAAGCAGCCTCTCTATTCTTAGGGGTAGAGGTAAGGCTGTCCACATCTTACCCTCCTCAGACCCTACCTTAGCTTTGCTATAGGTGAGATTAACTGAGTATGATGATGATGATATTGTGATTCTAGATTAGGTATGATATCGGTATGTATCATTGCAAATTTATTTTTATTTATGCTTATAGCCTATTACGAATGCTCAAGGTGTTATGAACCAAAAGAGATTCTCAATTTGCTTACCCTTTCCCTCCACCGTATGTACATATCTCCTCTTAAAGAGAGGGAGGGAGGGTGAAGACGGTGACCAGTTGCGGCTTTGATCAGAAGTAGCATGTCCTTTTCTATCTAGTAAGTTGACGTGGGTAATCAAAGCGTGAATGTTGCAAAATGGCATGTCGAATGGGTGTTTCAAAGACATGTCCGTTGTCAGCCTTCAAGATGGTCAATTTCATGACGCCTTTTATTCTTACGTATCAAACACTACCTATTATAAATACAAGCAACTCTGAAAATTGGTCAATTCAGGTTGTCAATAAATTCAGATGTTTTATATTATAATACATCATGGTGGTATTCTACAAGTACGGACAAATACAACCTTTTTTTTTTTAATTTGCTTTTCTATATAAGGGGGGAAGGGACGCCTAATGAATTTTTTCACTTAACTGATTTTAACCAATCATGCACTGTCACATCACTTTACTGATTTACTTCATTGAAACAATTTTTTGGAGGCAACACTTAACTGGTTTACTTCACTGAAATCCTTATATTTTAGTATTTTTTTTAGAAACATTAAGTAAACAAATTATTAAACTTAATAAAATAAACTTGCAAAGCATAAAAATAATATCAATCCATAGCATCAAACCATTATTTAAAAAACATATATAAATAGTACAAACACGACTATATTAGAAATCGTCCTCTCATCGCTCTCCAAACCTCAACCCTCGGGTAGTTATCATTGTGTATGTTTCGGTATTGGTTACGGGCTTCATCAATCGTTGCATCTTCGTTTAAACCTGGATTGTCGTTCACCGCATTTACGAAGAATTGCTCAAATATTGTGCACTTCGACTTTAAAGATACATACTTTCCATATATCGCGTCCGTTGAACGAATGTTTTCACCTATTTGTTCATTGAATCTTGTGACAACCACTTGCCAAAAACTTTGCATTTGCCCCATTCCTTCCTCTTGAATTGCAATATAGCTATTCACCAAGGCGAGTTCATCCTCCACGTTCCATATTGGTGGTCACACACGGTTTAATGGGGGCGAAATTGGATTTGGATTTGGGTTTTGGTTTGCCATTTGTGAGCAACTTCATACTAAACCGTGGGATTCAAATGTGGTTTTATATAAACCTTTGATAAAAACGGTCACAAAATATGACCGTTTGAAAGTCAAAAAGGAGTTAAAAACCATAAAATTTCGACCGTTGCATTTTAGTTCCTAAACTACCAGCCCGTTAGATAGAACCAGAAAACGGTTCACGGGACCCCTACCAGCACGGGTGGCGACGATGTTACCGTGCTGGTAGTGGGGTACCCGTGCCCAAATTTGGTAACGCCCCGTCCCCCTAATAATCTAGTAAAATTTAAAATACGATTTAACAACTCGTTAAATATTAAAAGAACTAAAAAATTAATATATTCGAAAAGGATATAATTATCTACGTATCATCTATTACATTTATTAAAAATCTATTTACCTTTCAAAAAAAAAAAAATCTATTACGTTTATTAAAAGAAATAAAATCGATGTTTCCAATTCTACGTATCATCTATTACATTTATTAAAAGAAAAAAAAAACATGTGTTTCCAATTCTACTTATAATCTACATATCATCTACGTATCGTCTTAAACCAAAATCTATCTTTTCAATTCTAGCCAATGGGCCGAATCCTCTTTACGCGGTTTCAGTTAAATCCTATTAATTTAACTTAATTAAACCTGCTAATTTTCTTATATTTAAAGTTATAAACTGGTAAAGGTGGATGTTATAATATTTGTTCTTGGATTGCATACAAGTTTATTCAAAAGATAGAGTATAATGATTATGGATTTTGATTTAGTTGATGATTTAACACCAAAATTCCATGGTTTTTACCGTGAAAAGACTTTGCTCGAGTCTCTCCCTCAAGAAATCTTGGTAAGCTTCAACTGTTTATTCAGGTTTTAATTGTACGGGTTATAGTTGATGTATTTGACACGAATAAATATACATGTTTTTTTTTATCCAACAATTTAATCTGTCAACCTGAAATATATATATACGTCATAGACTAACTTATCTTTTGATACATGATTTATGAACAGGTCAAGATATTATGTAGAATGGATCATGATGATTTAAAGAGCGTTTTCCCCGTATCTAAACAAATGCGGGAAGTTGTAAGTGTTTTCTTCCTTGGAAGTGATTGGTTTTTTCTTATTGGAACGGCGAAATTGTTACAAATTTTATTTGCATATTGCAGGCTTTGATCGCAAAGAAATCGTACTTTGATTGTTTCACACCTAGAGGGTTGCAAACTTTTCAATCTCCATTCAAGTTTGAGGATTTTGACGAAATCAAAGCTCCAAATGCTCCAAAAAGACCAAGAGTTTATCTCCATCTTTCATTTGAGGATAAAGAATTTTGTTCCTATTCCTCCCCCTTGTTTGAGTAGTTATCAATATGATCATTGGACACAAACCAAAAGGACTGTTTAAATATTTTATAATTCGTGATATATATTACGTAATTTTGGTGTGTATATTACATTATATTGACACGTTAGTTTTGACGTTCATAATTGTTTGTATATGTTGTGTAATGCCCAAGCTTCCTCATGATTTCATATGCTTAAGGTAAAAAGATAGGGTTTTGTTTGAACTTTGAATATGAATTTTAGTATGGTGAAAAACAAACTCATTATTAATATTAAACTTATTTAGTAAATATATTTTTAGTAACCGAATTTTCAAACCCTTTCACTATTTGTTTCTTGATAGCTATAACTAGATTATATCCCGGAATCTTTTCGGGATAGACAAACCTAATATGAAGTGATAAAATATGTGTTATGGTGTAACACAGAATTAATGTACTACAATATGGAAAAACAACAACAATTTTAATCATGTGAATAAGAATGAAAACGTATATTATAATGATGTACGTTTGGATAAGGAGTAGAGCCAGAAACAACCATTGTAGGGCGTGATTGAGACGGTGGTCTTGAAGGTGTGTGTGTGTGTGTGTTTTTTTTTTTTTTTTTTGAATTGAGTGGTTTTAACCTATTCAGCTTTGGATGAAAGTGGAATTCTTATTTACTGGTTTGAACATGATTAATAAATTACCTGAACACATTGTGTTGTTTTTTCCTGTAGGAACAAAAACCCAAAAAAAAAAGTTTGTTTTTTTTTTGTTTTTTTCATGTTCAGACAAAATCAACCAAAAATAAGAGTCAAATAGTAACATTGTATCAGTTCGTCGGAATGAGTTATATTTATGGGCCACTTCCAGGCCCATTTAAAAAGCCCATGATGATTAAGTTAAGCTATTAAGATGTCCAGCCGAACCAAATGATCAGAATCTGATTTGAAAACTGGTTCAGCAAGACTCGGTTTGGAAGAATAGTTACATAATATGTTTCAACCGATCCGGTGTGGTTTTGTTTTAGAAAGGCGGTTTTCAAACTAGACCGGTTTGGGTCGACCTGGTTTTGACCGGATTCGAACCGGTTTTAAAACCAATCCAGTTTGTCCCAAAACTGATTATGTTAACCTCTAGGGCAGTAAATGAACCGAATGAACACGAACAAGGTCTTGTTCGTGTTCGTTTGTTAAGAAAATTATGTGTCCACGAACAGTTCATGAAAACTTACTGAACAAGATTTTCTGTTCGTGTTCGTTGGTCAAGAAAACACTAATGTTCGTGTTCGTTTGTTAATTTCGTTCATGAACGCACACGAACACAAACGAACATTAATGAATACAAACAAGTGTTCATGTACGCAAATGAATACAAAGAAGTGTTCATGAACAGAAACAAACACAAATTGACATATATTAACTTTTGAATAATATCGAATTTATATACATTAAGACATTAGCTAGATCCACCCAAAATACAACCTAATTGTCCAAACATACTTAATACGGGAGAAAGGCATTGGAGATGGAGGGCAGAGGGCGTTGGAGGTGGAGGGCATCAACGCTGGAACGTGAAAACATATAATGAGCTTGGATACAAAAAGTAGGTTTATTAATCTCACATGGTCATATATTTACCTTATATATGTTATTTATTGGGTAAAATAAATAAAAATAAAAGAATATAAAAAAGTATAAAAATTTAAAACCTTAATAAACTATCGAACACAAACGAACATAAACGAACACGTTACTGAAAGTTCACGAACATAAACGAACGCGACCCCTGTTCATGTTCATTCGTTTAACTAAACGAACAGAATTTTTTTTCGTGTTCATTCATTTATTAAACTAACAAACACAAGCGAACTTTCTACCAAACAGTTCATGAACTGTTCGTTGAAAGTTCAGTTCGTTTGCAAGCCTACCTCTATTAAACATGGTTAATGGTTTAAAACTTGAAAATGATTATTCAATTATTTAAGGTTTATAATCATTTTTTTTTTTGTTATTCGAGTTAGGTTTGGTTGTCAAAAGTATACGTTTTATTATTATTATTATTATTATTATTATTATTATTATTAATAATAATAATAATAATAATAATAATAATAATAATAATAATAATAATAATAAGTTATAGTTAGACTGTTTATGAATACTTTTTTGAATGTCTAATACGGCAATTTAAAGTCTTTTTTTACAAAATCCTTTTTTAACAGCAAACATCTATATATAAATATAGAGCCAACAAGAATCTGAAGGGGAAACATACAAAACGGAAACGAGGAGCCAAAATGGCTATCCCAAGCTACACCAAGTCAATAACATAAAAAAGAACCCACTTTTCCCACACCAGGGTCGGTCCATTGGCCGTGTGCGATAACTGAAAGAACGTGTTTTCCTTAATCAACTCTGTCGTCTTGTGAACCGAGAGGAAAATCTTTTCGAAAGTCTTCAAGTTTCTGGCATGCCAAATCGTGTCTTATTACAAAATCCTATATTTTTTAGTTAATAAGTGGATAACAAGTTTTGATAAGCAATAATAAACACCTCATAAATTGTTTTTTCCACCTTATTAGTGTTTTAGCCACAATAATCTAATTTTAGTTCTACATTCATTGCGGGAATCAAAACCTCGACCTTTTGAAGAGGGACATCAAAGATTGTCAATAACGAGTGGGTGGTTAGTATTAGTAAATTTATTTAGTACATCTGATACATACATAATTTACTTTTACTTTTACATCTCTCTCCTAAATCTTGCTAAACCATCTCTCTTGTTACCGCCACACTCCCTAATGGAATTTTTTTTTAGAGCAAGGAAAACGGCTCGGTGTTACCGCGCATCATGCGGGAAGTGCACCCCGTGCACATTACTTCTACTTAGCACAATTGTTATTTATAAATTCTTGTAAAAATGGACAAAAGGTGTTTGCAGGTTGGCCTAATCAACCCGTGATAAAAAGCAAGTCTTTTACTGAACTTGTTTAAACATATTTTTTGAGCTATTCGAAAAAAAATGAAAAAGAAAAAAAATCTCATTACTTGACCTGTCTGCCTCTAGTTTTAACCGAATTACCTTGTTCAAGAAAACTTTGCTAGTTGACCTTAGCAAGGCATATTGGGAAAGTTATTTGAGCCATACCCCCTTAGGCTATGGGGTGTGGTGACACACTCTCCCAACTCCCTCAAATTCACACCATCGTCATGTCATTTTCCCCTTCCCCTCCCCTAAACCAAGGAAATAGTTCCACCTTCTTCTTCTTCTTCTTCCGTTTTTTTATTTATTATTTTCCTCTTTTATATTGCTGGGAGAGAAGATGGCTCAAACATCTCCACCAATCATCATCTTTGGTGAATAGGGGAAAAAAATACCGAAGTCACCGAAATTAGTGTGTGTGTGTGGGGGGGGGGGGGGGCAGTGTTACCGTTGGGGGAGTTGTCCACCTCACCCCCACCGAGAATGTCACCGAAACCACACCAAAAGGTTTACAAGTAATCAAGTTAAGAAATATTTTCATGATGCGTTATTCTCCTAGTTAGAAAATTATTCTTGGGACATAAGCCCCTTAGTTTTATGTGGGTATATACCTTTTTTTCAATAGAGATCACTAACGCGACTTTATGGTCAACTGTAAAATGGTTTATCTTGAGTATGGTTTATCTTGAGTGCTAATTTCGACCCATGTATTTATGAACGGATCAATTCAGTTTATGTTAATCCGTAACGGTTTAAAAAATAAATATGTCAATCATTTTAATAATGACCCGGGTTGTATTTTTATACATAAAACCTTCTATACTCTTTTATTAATAAAACAACATTGATATACAAATAATTATAACTGTATAATCATATTTGACACACACCTTATTTTGAAATACCATGAACTTTTGGATAAAAATTAAAAAGTGCTTTTGGTTAACCTTCTTTAATATGTTACACAACTTTTGTGGTTAGACCATTTTTCCACCTTTGTTAGCTTGCACTTCTGTTAGCTTGAGGCGGTTAGATCCGATTAGCTTTCGAGTATTTTCTGTAAAAGAGTATGTTAGTCTGTAATTTGGTTTCGTGTAGAGATGCACAAAGGCTCGGTTTGACTTAACCGGGTTGGTCAAAGAAGATAAGGTTGATTCTTTTACGGATTTTAAGTCAAAACAAGATAGTGTGGTAGCGGTTGAACGGTATCTAATCTAGTAGTAGAATAGAGGACCACAAACAAAAGGAGAGAACAAAATAAAGGTATTAAGAAAGACCATTTTGTTTGTGCCTAACTTGGCATCTCCCACCGTACCAACAAAGGGTCAAGTTGTCTTCTGAAGGTATTTTAACATTGCCTAATGCCTACCCCTAAAAAAAGAAGAAGAAGCCTTTTTATTTATTTTGTTTGTATATATTTTTTTACATTGCTAACTGTGATAATATGTCAAATAGAGGGACAAAGCAAAAAGGTCGATGGAGTCAAAATTCGAATGAAGTAACGCAAAAGACTATTTTTGTTATTAATTTGGTTTTCTTTTTTATCAGTAGGAAGGTCGTGACGTAATCTAATTCTGCAGTCACCAAAACCATTTCACCATTCATATCACAAAATAAAAAGTGGAATGTCACAAACGAGACGCAAGTGTTACCAAACAACGTTGAGATGACATTTTAAATCCGACGGTGATAATGATAGTGATTGTGAGTTTTACTTCATACAGTAATTCATAACTTGTAGTCATATTACCAAAAATTCTTAAGTTTCTAAATGTTGCTTCCTAAAAGGATTTTCTTGTGCATATATCTATCTATTCATTAATATTGATTCTAAAACACAGCAAGAAACAAATAAACAAAAGTGTTCCCAACATAAAGTTGCATAAAGTAAATGGATTATTTGTGCTTCTTGCATATATACTTTTGTGACAAAAACCTTTTAAGTAGTAGATTTTTTTTGTTTTACTTGCATATTGTTGTATATTTGCAAATATGTTTGGTGTATATACAACCTCTTGCAAAAAAAATCCGCACATATTCTACACAAAATGCTTCCATTGCCAATTTGCCACTATTAGGGGCTGTTTGGTTGATTAAGTGCTGAATCATTAAGATGGTCTGAATAGTCAAGAGGCTCTGAATGGTTAAGAGCTGAATTATTCAGCAACCCTTATTAGCTTAATGGTTCAGCACTTAATCATTCCATTCAGATGCTGAAACAAACAGTCTGAATGCTGAATGATTCAGAGCTGAATGGTTAAGAGGCTGATTAAGAGGCTACCAAACAGCCCCTTACTCAAGGCAGTCTAAACTCGCATACCATTGATTGATTTAGCCTCTACCCATTTTGTTAAATAATATATATATATATATATATATGGTGCCCAACACTGATGGAACCATAGTCACTTTAAATCAGGGTTATCACAAGGCTCTTTTCTCTACCAAATATATCTAGAGGGTCCAAATCATATTTTATTTTTTAAAAATCTCTAAATTTTATAAATAAAATTCCAACAAATTTCTTTGACCTTTGGAGGCTTTTGATTCCGCCCCCAGAGCCATTGCGTTTCCCATGACATCAAAACATGAATTACATATAAAGTGTAGGGTTGATATCTTATATTGTGTGGATTGTGGATGAACTCAAATGTAAGGAAACAATACAGCTTTTTTTTTTTTTTTACGGCAAGTGGTGCAACCGATGGAGCTCCGGCTAACGCTCTGGGCCAGCCTGTACTGATTACCTATTCCATCTGGATTGGGATCTCCTCAGGTGAAACCCCCATATGTGGTAAATATGGTTTCAACAAGAATTGAACCCTCAACCTTTACATGACCTCCACTCTAGCTCCCCAAATTTTCACCAATTGAGCTAGGCTTTATCGGGAGGAAAACAATATAGCTAATCCACTTGAGCTAATCTACACGTGATGTTTTGTAAAGAGTTTCTCTACCAATTAACTAAGCCTAGGTTGTTTGTCAGTCTCTTAGGGTGGATGGGGCGTCATCCGAATTGGTCACAGGTATTCACAACCAGCCCAGTAACACCGCCGCCACCCATGCTGCTAGTGGTCCAGTGAACCGTGTTGCTGGTTGTATCTACCGTGCTGGTAACCGTTTTTTTAATTAATAAAAATAAGTTTTTTTATTATAACTGTGTGTATCATTTTTTTTGTTATTGTTTTTTATAATTTAAACCGTGTATTTTAAAAATAACAAAAATAAACTAAAACAAAATTAAATAACAAAAAACATAAACATAATTCATTAAATATAAAACATTAATAAAAATACATAAAAAATAAAGCTTAAAGCTGACGCATGAAGTTTGGTGATAAAATTAAATAAAACAGTGTGAATTTAAAAAAAAAAGTTATATGTGTATTTAAATGAAAAAAAATAAGTGGAGTGCTGCCTCCAAAAAAGTGTTTCAGTGAAGTAAATCAATGAAGTAATGTGACAGTGTATCATTGGTTAGAATTAGGGCTGGCAATTTCAAACACGAACACGAATACCCGATACGAACCTACACGATTTTAACAGGTACAGGTATGACCTTAACAGGTTTCGTATCCTAAACAGGTAGACACGAAATATACCTGTTAATTTACGTGTCTAAACAGGTTAAATAATTGTTTACCTGTTTAGTACCCGTTAAGACATGTTAACGATTTTATTTAAACAAATATAGGTTGTGGGGGTGGAGTATTGGAGTTATCCGTTTTTATAGGTGGAATTCTACCTTTTTAATGCTTGATGATACCCATTGAACGTGTTGGATTTGGAAAACATATTCGTGTATTATCGTATTAACCTAGTATAAACATGTATTATCGTGTTAACTTGGTATAAACTGGTATTATCGTGTCTTATCGTGTTAACCAGGTATAAACAGGTTCGTGTTCAGGTTTAGAAAAAAGTACATGATAAGTTATCGTGTCGTGTTCAGGTATACATGTTTCGTGTTCGTGTTTTAACAGCTCGGGTATACACGATTTGCCAGCCATAGTTAGAATCAGTTAAGTGAAAAAAAAAATCTCAACAGGCTTGGAAAGCCTTGTCATCACGTCAGCAAAAAGTGGGGCCCCTTGTATTTAGACAACTTGAGGACTACCCAATGGTGTGGGGTAGTTTTCCTTGAATGGTCCTCCACTCCTATTAGTCCAATCTTTTATTTTTTTTAATTCTAAACTAGAAATAATAGATAATTAAATTAAATTAAATATAATAACATTAAAACCAACAATATATCATCATCATCTTACACCCATCACAACACCACGAGCAGAACACCAACCATCATCATCTTCCACTATTCCAACCCATCACAACAACAATATATCATCATCATCTTCCACTATTCCAACCCATCACAACACTATAACCAGCAGAACACTAGTCATCACAACACCACCACATCTATCGCTCATCGAAGCCGGCCACCACAGTCACATGAGTTGCATATTTTTCTTTCTTTTTTTTAATTCAATGGTCATATATAGGTTGGGAGGGACCCACCATTTCAAACCAACCAAGCACAAGGCTCATCCATTTCGTTCATTTTTGGCCGTTTTGGCCAGGTGTGGGTCGGCCGGGGTGGTGTTAGCCTGCCCAAGACAGGTTCGACGGGCCGATGCCGCCCCCCACACCACATGGTCTTAGGGGTGTAAATTTCTAACACGACCTGAACCTAACACGAAATTAGCAGGTTTGGGTTTAGTCTAAATGGGTTCGGGTCAGGTTTGGGTTGAACTCGTGAACCCGTTTAGCTAAACGGGTCGGGTTCGGGTCAACCCGGTCAGGTTGGCGGGTTGATCCGTTTAACCTATCTATACTATATATTGTTTTTTATACAATATTTTTATGTTATACATTAATTTGGTTAGGTATTTTATGCTACACTTATAACTTAAAATAGAAAATGATACTAGATTTTATAAATAAAACATAAATGTTTTATATATATTTGTATTTTTTTAGTAAAATTTTAATTTTAATACATTAGTTTGCGAAAAAATAAAAAAAATCAAGTTGAACGGGTCGGGTTCGGGTCAACCCAAGAATATTCAGGTCGGGTTCGGGTTGATATGTATCTCACAATTTTCAGGTTCGGGTCGGGTTCGGGTTCATGTAAAATTTTCGGGTTCGGGTCGGGTTAGACCCACCAACCCGCAAACCCGACCCGTTTAGCACCCCCTACATAGTCTTAATGATTTCATTAAGAAGCAACCTTTGAATCAGTCAACATTAAATGATTGTTTGGTAGCCTCTTAATAACCTCTTAATGATTCTATTAAGAGGCTACCTCTGAATCAGTCAACACTAAATGTGTTTGGTTTACTGACGTTACACCTCTGAATCAGTCAGCAAACCTCTTACCCATTAAGTTTCAAAATGAGGTTAAATAAAAATTTTACCCATTTATCCATTCACCTATGTTCATAACCATTAGTCGGCTACTCACGCACCAACTTCTCGACCCACCACCACCTCCATCATCAAGTAGTCAAGTCGAGCGAAGTCAGACCTCTTACTGGTTCAGAATGTCTTACCTAATCAGACATCTTAATTGTCCAGATGTTGCCAAACAACCACCAAGTGTTTTTGGTTCACTGCATGATATCTTTGAACCCTCAATAGGCCACTCACGCATCACCTCCTCTATAGCTCTACCCACCACCACCTCCTTCTCAACCAACTAGTCAGGTCACGCCAAGTCAAATATCTTTTTGGTTCGAAGTCTCTAACCCAATCAGACCTCTTAATGGCTCAACATTTGTTGACGTAGGGGTTACCAAACAACCCCAAACTTATAGACCTCCTTAAAACATCTTCTTAAAAGAGATGCTGAGTATAAGCGAAGGCATATGGTAACACCCAAATTTTGTTGTGTATGTTATAGATAAATTTATAGAAGGAAATTATAGTTTTACATGCATATTATTTATTTGTAAGTTATATATTACCGTAAAAGAAGGTCACAAAAAGTGGTTATTTGAGACGGTCGGAAAATCTATGGTAGAACTACATGGTGACAATGAATAGCCTCTAATACCACAACATATTTTGGACACATTAGGTGGGAACAAACCAAAAATGTGCTTATAAGCAAGTTTTCATCCGCGTAACCAAAACAAGTTCACAAATTCTTCATGAGCAACGTGGAAATTATTTGCTAGGTACGAGATTCCAAATGTTATAAATGGATCCTGATCCACTCATGTTCTGTCTCAATGGTGGGACAAATCTCATGGAAGACGATGAGTCCTAAAAGAGGCTTTTATGACATCATCAATCCATTAACACGAGAGATACTGAAACATAAGAAATGCTCGACATCAAATTCCACAAACGTGTTTTGGGTATATTAATTGTACATAAGAGGAGAAATTTACAATTAAAAATGCCTTGTTCCCGAGTTAACTTAACGAGAGAAAAGAAAGGAAAGAAAAATTTGATTTTGTTCCCGAGTTTCATTTAAGGAAGGGAAAGAAAGGAAAACAAAACATGTTGTGTTCCCGAGTTTCACTTAAGAAAGGAAAAGAAAGGAATTGGATGGAAAACCAAGCCAAATCCTTTAGTTTAGTTTTCCTTCCGATTTGAAAGGAAACGGAAGGAAATGATATGTATCATTTCTTTTCCTTTCCTTTCCTTTCCTTTTCTTTCCTTCGCTTCTTTTTCTTCCTTTTTCCACCTCAAGTAAACTTTGGAATGAAGCGTTAGGGATAACAATCAGGATGAATGACCTTCAAGAAGTTTCCGCTTGGATAACCAAAAACAATTTTGTAAACTCTTCACATGGAAAGCATATAATATTGCTTGGTATATGGTGTGAGATGTCATAGGCCAAACGTTGAACAAACTTAAGAGTGTGGTGAATATAAAATAAATGAGATGCAATGGATCTCTTTGTCATTTTGGCAAATACGATGAAGGTTAATCTTGAATTATTAATAAAGTTAAGGGTTTATTGTTATATGTTTTATTAAGTTTTATTTATTTTAGTTAATTGGAATTGTAAAAGGTTTGGAAGAGGTTTAAATGCTTTGGAGAAGAAGTTTACAAAAAATATCTCATTGTTGTAAAACAACAGCCTAATAGCATACAAAATATAAGAACTATGAACAAAGATTAGAGGAAGATTTAGAGATGGATAGAAGAGAGAAGTCTTATTCATTGAGTGTGTAACATAACAATTACATGAAGCCTCTATTTATAAGGCTCTTACATTAATACAAAGCATATGAAGAGATGGGAGTTGGAATGTGGATAGTCATCATAATGATGCATTCATAACACTCCCCCTTGACTATCCACATGATGGATCACTATAGTATATTATTTTTAATTAATACGCTTGGTGATGTTGCCTTGTTAAAAACCTTGTCAGGAAAACTCAGTGGGATAAAACCTCAGCTAAGAGAAAAAGAGTGCAACGCGTATTTTCTCCCCCTAATACTTCTGGATCAGGTGTGTTGCCTCGTTAAAAACCTTACTAAGAAAACTCGATGGGAAAAAACTTAGTGAAGGGAAAAAGAGTGCAACGTGTCGAATACTCCCCCTCATTTTAATATGTATCATTTGAATGGTGGTGTCGATCTTCTAAGAAAGTTGCTCAAAGTTTTGTAGTTAATGATTTGCGTTCTTGATCACTTGATGTGAAAATCTTTAAGTTGAATCATTGATGTATGATCTTCATTCCAGAATTTTAGTCCCTGCTCTCGTAAGTGCAATTCTTTAAGTTGAACTAATGTTGCCTCCTCTCGTAAATAAATGTCACAAGATCAACAAATGTGATGTGTTATATTCCCTGCATTTACAAGACTAACCAAACTTGTAAAACAACGGCCTAGTAGCATACAAAATATAAGAACTATGAACAAAGATTAGAGGAAGATTTAGAGATGGATAGAAGAGAGAAGTCTTATTCATTGAGTGTGTAACATAACAATTACATGAAGCCTCTATTTATAAGGCTCTTACATTAATACAAAGCATATGAAGAGATGGGAGTTGGAATGTGGATAGTCATCATAATGATGCATTCACAACACTCATAAGTTTTGTCCCTTTTCCTTGTAAGTTCGTAAGTTCATTTCATTGTATAGAAAGAGTCGCCGGTTTATTCCAAAAAATTTCTCGTGTTCGAATTTGATCTGATTGTTTGATCCATCTAGTACGCCAACAATCTGATTGTTTGATCCATCTACTACTTACCAGCACTAAAAGAGGTCATTAGTGACCAAAGTGTTGAATGCATCACATCAGTGGCCAACTTAATTTCACATATTTAGTGGGTATTTTGTTGTACAAAATAATAAATGTATTAAAAAATGTCTATCTTTATAAGGACATTTTTTTATTTTAAAAAGTTATCTTCACCTATTATATTTATTTATTTCAAAATTATTAGTGTTTTTTGTCTATAATGCGTCTACTAATTTTATATATTTGTCATCAAAAACCTATAGTAGTTTAAATTGTTATTTTTAATAAAGTTACAAGCGTTCATGGTGTTATGTTTGTATGGTTATGGTTTTATACAGAATTTGTTTTTTTCTAAATAAAATTGAGAATAAATGGTAAAACTTAAAATAACCTAACTACTTTTATAAATATTGCAAACGGATATAGCATGAGAAAATTATATGTAGTATAAGGATAAAAGGAAAACCCTCCTAAACTGGAAAACTCTGGAAACTCTGACTTCCCGAGCTTTTTAGGGCATGAAAATTTTAAGGCATGCAATATACATGATTTTAAGCATTTTGAGCCAAAAAAATAAAAAAAGCGCCGAGTACTTTTTAAAAAAATAAATAAATAAGTTTTCGGGTAACACATTGTTAACACATGTTAATTTCGCTTAACATGGGTTACCCGAAAATTTAATTTAAAAAAAAAAAAGTGTTCGGCGCTTTTTTGATTTTTTTGGCTCAAAATGCTTAAAATCATGTATATTGCATGCCTTAAAATTTTCATGCCCTAAAAAGCTCGGGAAGTCAGAGTTTCCAGAGTTTTCCAGTTTAGGAGGGTTTTCCATGGATCCTTACCCAGGTCTTAATATATTCAAAAGTATATGTATTACTTGTCTACTTATAATGTTTTTTTTTTTTGTCACGCTCCTTTACCATCAAAAATCGTTGCCCGCTTCGACTACTTATCAAGTCGACTATAATTGAGTATTGTTTATTTCTTTTATGCCTGCTTTGAAACATAAGCTTTTGTAATCTCTTGATTGAAGTTATATGAATTGATTATTAGTATTGTTTTGAACTTGCAACTTTTAAGATTTTCTTGCATTATTGACATTGCAAGATGATTACTAATATTAGTTTTGATTCATGCTAGGGCTTGTTCATTGTTCTTGATATGTAAAACATGAATTTATCCGGAACCCATATCATGAAAGTTTTATTGCACCATTTGCATAAAATAGATGATTGTTGATGTTTACAATTTGTTTTTCATTTTAACAAATCCAATAAATCAATTGCGTTTCACTGAAAAATCAAACCTTTTGTGTTAGTTTGCCCTAATTACTTGTAAATCTAAAATCTGGGTGTGATCATGTCTTACACAATCGTTTGAAACTAATAACTTTTTGCTAACATCAAACAAGTAAAATCAAATCAATAAAAAAATAATAGAAAACTTCAATATTGTTTTCTACATTTGTTTCATAGATAGTTTAGATAGTTAAACAACTCATGTAATACTAACCAAATGCTCTTTATGGATACGATACCCAACTTACCCTAGCTACCTAGGTTAAGTGGGTTTTTGCATGATCGAAATGACACGGTCAAGTCATCATGGAAATTGTATGATTTGTCATTATGTAGTAATTGAAATCAATTGATTATGTTCTATATTTTGTGAAGTTCTTGTCTAATAGGTTGGAAACTAAATCTTCACAATTGCAACATATATGAATGCATCTCTATATTGATATTTGATACACGAATATTGTAACATCCGGTCCTTCATGGTATCAATATTGTCTTTTTTGCTTTGATAGGCGGCCCATTCAGAAACTCACATTTTTTTCCTTGGTGGAGACTTTTCATGGTCAATGTGAGATTTGTCTAAGGTGTTCAATGGCCGACGTTAATCTTCTCGGTATCGCTACAATCACCCCCTTAAGGACTCATCATTCTCGATGGGGTTTGCCACGCCATCTTTAACAGCAAAAGAGTGGCTTTGATACAATTTGTAACATCTGGCCAATCGTATCACCAATATTGTATGTTTTTCCCTCAATGTTTTGCCCATCCATGAACTTACAGACATGCTTTTGGTTTCCAAAGTAGAGACTTGCAAGGAGGCCAGTTGTGACATTCGTCACCCTCATCTTTATCAAGTTGCCAATTGTAGTCCTTCATGTATTCAAATGTTTCTATTTTAGTCATTCCATAATTTTTTTGTATCGTTTTCAAATTTAATGAAAAGATCGATTTTGATATTATCATTTGCATTTTTTTTATGAATCGTGTTTACGTGTTTTATGTCGGAACTTAAACGAACTTCTTATGTCATAATATTGACTAAACAATTAACGGCAAATAATGAACCTTTTTATTTATTAAATTATTATTTAACATGTATTTTAAATAGTTGAATAATAATAGTAATACAAAATGAAACCGTCGAGCAATTATGTCTCTTTGTGTAACCACAATTTCATTACAATTCATTTATCATTAAACAAATTGTTTCACAATTTAAAGTCTATTTATTAGCCATAGAAATGGATGGAAATGTTGATGTTAAGAACACCACCACATGAACCATACTTGTTTCCATGTTTGTTACTTTCGATTTGTCACCACCGCCCTTGCCCCATCGTTCGAAGCCACCAAACGTACGTTAATATGTTTTCGCCGCGGTCACCAGCATTCAACCGGTGGTCATCGTTGGCGTCATACATTCATTGCTATAGACGACCACGCCAATCGTATCCTCCAAATTAACTTCTTATTCTCACTTGTTCATGACGGTAAATAGTTGACTCTCTTGATTTTAGTTCTATTAAAAGCTATGAATCGATTGTCTCCGGCGACGAAAAAGTCAATTAGAAATATATTATTCTTGCCTATGTATTTTTAGAAAAAAAAAAGATGTTTTGGTTCGTCTCTGTTTGAGTCACAACATCTCATACATAATTATGCATTAACATGGTTGATTTAGTAAATATTTAAAAGGTACGGTATTGTATTTTTATAGTTCAACGTAAGTGTAGTTATAAAGCAGGACATACTTTTTCCTTATGTTCCTATGTATTCATATCACTTTAATTTTTTTTACATAGATTTATTATTTGCATTTTTCAAAGATGATGAGCTCGATTTGGTCAAACTCAAGCATTACATGACTAGTACTTCAACTAAGTTGTGTGTTTATGTTAAGAAATTTGTTTTGCCATAATAGCCTTGTTAACAATGGGCAACTTTGCCACCCAGTTTCTATTATCTCTAATTAAATTATTAAGGGTACATCAAGTTATTAATTATGTTTCACTCATCGAATAAAATAATTAAGAATAATAAACTAAAAACCGCCGTCGCCGGACAATCAATGAGATAACGATTTATAAATCTGAATTATTTCTTATAAATCTTAGTAATGAAAATATAGGTTCAAGAATAATTCATTAGTTCTCGTTGAATTCTTACAAGTTAATCATCACAATCAACTGTGAGTATATCTTTCCCCTTTTTACTGTTTTACTATTATGGGGTGACTCATGTACTTACTATCAAGTTTCTATTTCTTTTACTAAATGCAATTCTCATGTGTGTTTGCTTTATGTTAATTGGTGTGTCTATGACTTGTCAAAATCATTAACCGCTGGGCGGCCTAGCATTTCAATTAATAGTACTATGGTATACCCCCTTGAGACTCTGTTGAGAGAATCTTGGTCATTGTCTTGTTAATTCATTATTCATTTGGTTAGTCATGTGTTAGTCATTATTCATAGGCTTGGTTTTGAACGGATATTACTTATTACATAATTGCAAATGGTACCGCACATGAATTGCTAAACATTTTTCCTACTATATTTATTCAAACACGGTATGCTCACAAATACAATTTTTTTGTATTGACCAAATTATTTTGTACATGTTTCAGGTTGTTTTGAGATGCATCCTTTAAGCTTTCGGATTTATATTTAGTTTTTGATTCATTGTATTTCATTTTAGTTGGCAGTTAGAATCGTTGTATTTCATTTCAATGTAATAAATTATTTAATCAATGTATTCAAATTTACACTTTAGTCCATGAGCTATTGAACAATCGTCACTACGTGACACCTCGATGTTTCCGCCATCGGTTGGGGTGTTACACCAGTCACCTTGATACTACTCTCACCTGAACACGTTTGATTGGGGATTTTGATGTGCTCCACAGCTAATGCGTCCAAAATGTGTTGGTTTATACGAAGCATGGCGTTCCTTATGAATCAATAACCCCCATTTCTAGGGACTCATCATCCTTGATCAGGTTTGCCCCACCATCCCAAACGACACTGAAGTGACTCTGATACAATTTGTAACATCCGGCCTATCATACCATCAATATTATCCGTTTTGCTCTCGATGGCTTGCCCATTCAGGAACTCACGGATTTACTTTTGGTTTCTCCGATGGAAACTTCCTAGAAGGTCATCTATTATGGTACTACTTCTACCTTAGTACACTTAATTATGAAGTTTTTATATGCTTCATAATCAATACGTCTAAAATGTGGTGCTCATTTAAAAAAAAAAAGGTAATTCCTGATGAACCAATTATCTATAATGTACATGGTCAATGTGGAATGTTCATATGATGATGATGATACAATGGTCCATCTTTCTCAAAAGGACAAAAATATTTTAAAATTGTTATCTTTACTTATTATCTTTAATTAAAATTTATAGCAAGTAATTTTTTATTTATAATGCTTGTACTAGTTTCCCAAATTTGTCACCTAGAAGTATATTAAATTGTCATTTGGAATTCAGTTAAGAGTTAAGAAGCGCTCATGGTTTTATATTCGTACGGTTATATATTATATCTAGATAATATTTTCTATAATAATAAGCCTTTAAAATAAAGCATGTTGGGTCAAATAATAATTTATTCCCTTGAACACCTAAATAAAAAGGTGGTTCTATTCACAACCCCCTTTCGAAACCGGTACGGTTCGTTACCGGACCTGATCGGGTCGATACGATCCGGGCCGGTCAGTTCGAAACCGGTACGGTTCGTTACCGGGCGGTCAGTTCAAAACCGGTACAGTTCGTTAACGGACCTGATCGGGTCGATACGATTCGGGTGGATAACGGGCCGGAAAGTTCAAAACCGGTACGGTTCGTTACCGGGCGGTCAGTTCGAAACCGGTACGGTTCATTACCGGATTTGATCGGTTTGATAAGATCCAGGTGGATAACGGGCCAGTCAGTTTGAAACCGGTATGGTTCTTAACCGGGCGATCAGTTCGAAACCGGTACGGTTCGTTACCGGACCTGATCGGGTCGATACGATCCGGGTGGATAACGGGCCGGTCAGTTCAAAACCGGTACGGTTCGTTACCGGTCCTGATCGGGTTGATACCATCCGGATGGATAACGGGCCTGTCAGTTCAAAACTGTTACGGTTCGTTACTGGACCTGATCGGGTTGATACAATCTGGGTGGATAACGAGCCAGTCAGTTCGAAACCGGTACGGTTCGTTACCGGACCTTATCAGGCCGATACGATCCGGGTGGATAACGGGCCCGTCAGTTCGAAACCGGTACGGTTCGTTACCAGGCCTGATCGGGTCGATACGACCTGGGTGGATAACGGGCCGGTCAGTTCTAAACCGGTACGGTTCGTTACCGGACCTGATCGGGTTCGTTTTAATTGATCGGATGTGACTTCTGTAAACCACAAACGATCGATTAAACTTTCCGAAACGCGTCAAACAAAGTCTGGAAGTCCAGCATGTCGACTAGACATGAAAAAATTGTGTTTTGAAAAAATACAGGTATCGAATGTATAGTCGGAGCACCACGTACAATGATTCATGAAAGTTGTACAAACTCGAATGTTTCTACCAAAAAACACAAACGAGCAATAAACGACCCGGAACGCCTCAAACGAATTTTGTTGGATTGGGAACAACTAAAAAATTTTAAAATGAATTAGAATTATTTTTTTATCAATAATAAGTTTTTAAAATGAATTAAAGCAAATTAAGTTTTTTTTTTTTTTTAAATAAGGCCAAAGCTTCTGGCTTTGGTCAAAGCTCGGCGCCTGGTTTGCTTGATTAGACCACAGGCCAAAGCTAGGCGTTTTGGATTAAAATATCAGCTTTTTCTGTCACCTCGTATGATTTGACCCGAAACACCAAGCTCCGGAGGAGGGGGTTGAAATAGAAGGTGTGTGTGTGTGGGGGGGGGGGGGGGGGGGGGTTTGAATAGCCGAATGCAAATAAAAATGAGATAAAAAGACAAAATGTCATGTTTCAAAGATATCCTTAACATTGTGAAACTCTTATATGTATATATGATGTTTATTTGAATGGTAGAGAGTTCAAATAAGAATAAAATAATCTGTAAGAAGAAAAAAATAAATAATAATTGATAGAAATTTTCATATATTAATTGTATTTAATGTTAAATAAATTATTTATTTTTTTGCAACTCCCCTAAACTAGTTCAATAAATGAAACTCATAATTAATTTTTAAGTTATATACTTTTAAAATAAAGCTAATTAAAGTGAAGGAGAATTTCGATATGTTTAGGATATGCGTAGGATGAACTTTTATATGTGTATGATAAACGTATGATAATTTCGATATGTGTATGATAAATTTTCGATACTTGTAGGATGAATTTTGATATGTGTAGGACAAATTTTGATAATGTGTAGAATAAAGTGTTAATTATTAATTAATTAAAAATATAATAATTAATGTAAGAATAGTAAAAATATTAATGTTTATCATTATGTCATTTGTTCTTTTTATTCTCATATTAAGTTTTTCTCATTTGATCCCTCTATTAGAATAACGTACAAATATATATTGTTGTAGGGATGAGCTCGGGACGGTATCGGTACATGAATTATAATGGGGTGAAATCTGTTAATCATTCGGATGATTTGAAAGTGCTGGCTCAAGGGTTAAAGAGGACAGAGGAGGCTTATTTGGATACGTGTTATTGTTGTTGGGGTAACCGCGCAATCGGGAAGAATGGGAGAGCAATAGGGAAGAACGCTATTTTGGATACGCCAAAGTTCTAAGGCGCGTAAAAGCGCGCCTTGAAACACACTATATAACCCCACAAACAACAAAGCATATGGAATCAATATATAAAGACAATTAATGATTACACAAAATCCAACTCGACACTGATGACAGTGAATTTGTCGTATGAGGTGTTTGATATATAAAACAATAAAAGTTTTAAATTAGTTTATATGTATTCATTTTGTTCCTATATGGATTAATGATATGAAAATAAACAAAGTTATTGTTAATTACCTTAAGCTAATTTGGCTAGAGCTAGTTGCCTAGCTAGTAAATTAAATACAGGCTGAAGGTAACTCATTCATTAATTCGCTCAAACAATTCTGATGCAATTTATCTTGCAAACACGTTGGATCTAGTGATCATAACCCAAACAGAAACGAATCAAATGAAAGTTCTTTGAAAGTAATCAACCAAATTCTCAAATGCAAACATCTAGAATATAAAGAGTACTCTAGATCCACGAAAATAGGAAACAAACCAAGTCAATATAAAGATAAATATAACTATGAATACTAAATAAACTGGAATACTATATAGAACCCATATCATATTGCCAACATGGTTCAGGATACTAGGGTTGACCCGACTACGCTGCATGAAATCCAATATAAGATAGCTTGCTCATTGGTTCTTGTAGATTTCCAATCCCATCCTTGATTTCTCATTTCGCTTCTTTGTATATCGATACGTAGTTTAGGACAAAGTCGGCTTTTACAATGTTCGATTGTTGTTATCATGTTATTAGAGACTTAGGGGCTGTTTGGTTGATTAAGTGCTGAATTATTAAGAGGTCTGAATGGTTAAGCGCTGAATCATTAAGTTGGACCTCTTAATGGTTAGTTTTCTTGTCCCACGTTGGTAGGGGAGCCTCATTAAGGTTCAGCCTAGTTCAGTGCTTAATAGTTCAGTGATTAATGGTTCAGCAACATCCCAAATCTTAATGATTCAGACTTAACCATTCCATTCAGAAGTTGAAACAAACACACTGAATGTTGAATCATTCAGCGCTGAATGCTTAAGAGCCTCATTAAGAGGCTACCAAACAACCCCTTATAAACATAAGCATACAAGATCATTAAATTTTAAACAAAAAAAATGAGCCAACTCACATAAGTAACCGGCCAGCTATTACAAGTTGAATACTAGCTAAGTTTCCGACTTGGATATGGGCATGTTGACTTGAGTTAGCTCGACTCGTACTATTAAGGGTCAAGTGTGAGTTAATGTTGACTCAATTTAAACTCACTCATTGAACACTCTTAGGCAGTGTTTAATATGTTGGAATTGGAGACGAAATGAAATAGATCAAACAAGATATGAAATATAAAATATGAAATGGTAATTATTCATTTCATTATCTCACCTCTTTCATTCCCTTACTCATTATATTAGTTCATACTAAAGAGACTCTTAGGGTATGTTTGGCAAGAAGCTTTTAGGAGCTTTTAGGAGCTTCAAGTTTCAAGCTTTTAAGAAAAAGCTCTTAATCAATAAAAAGCCTTGTTTGGTTGAAGAGCTGGAAGCTTTTAGGTTAGGAAAAAAAGCTCTATAGTGAAAAGCTACTACTACTAGCTTTTAAGAAAAAACTCTACTAGCTAGAAGCTTTTAATTAGTAAATGACACAAATACCCATTCTATTTTAAAAACAAAATAAAAACATTCCTTACAATATTTTAATTATGCTCATTTTGGTCATTTTATACATTTTATTAAAAGCTTCAGCTACTCTGTCAAACACCAAAATATATTTAAAAAGCTTCCAGCTACCAGCTTCCAGCTACCAGCCTTCGGCTAGTTTTGCAAAACATACCCTTAGTTATTCTATTGGTACGGATTGAATGGGAAAAGCTTCCAAATTTTGTGATTTTAATTTTTTTGATTCTAGTGCCATGCAAAGTTTTGTCATATTCCATCACCCTTTAAACCTGAAAATGGAATTAGATGTCATACTGACGGATCAGATTTTGTTTCAAAGGTATAATGCTATTGTTAGTAATAACATTTTAGTTTATTTTATAACAAAAAGATATATTTATTTGAGTCATATCACCCATTTACAAAGATTCACTTTTAACCTTTAATTAAGTGGACCTAGATATATTTATTTACTTATTATGCCTATATATTTCTCCTTAATTTCTATCTATGTTATATATAATATACTACACAACATATATACATAATATATAAGGAATCATAAAAGCGAACTTACAAAATACTAGAAAATTTTAAAAACACACAACTATTAAAAAGATACATTTACTTTCAATCTTTATTATATTATTGATCTCTATCAAAACAAAAGAAAAACCTATACATGGTTTGGAATATATACCCGTATATATAGCTCATAAACGACATATTTACACACACACACATATATATATATATATATGATCCGGATATTTTGAGAACTCCTATAAGTTGTGAGAACCATAGGAACTCACTTTATAACCACATACTTTTTTTAATAAAAAATGAATATGTGGTCCATAATTAATCAACAATAAAATAATGAATAAAATATTAATATACTTATAGGTGGATAAAAATCCATTGCACCGGTGTAATTTGGCGTAAACTAATGTATTTTTTTATTTTACAACGAGGTCACGTGTTTTTACACGAGTGTGCAAAAAAAAAAATTCGCATTTTACGTCGAGTTCTCACAACTCATTGAGTTCTCAAAGTATCCTAACCATATATATATATATATATATATATATATATATATATATATATATATATATATATATATATATGTAAGTTTGTGAGGTACATATATCGAGTTTCGTGAACTACATATAGCTTTTTATTTATTTTTATTTCTATACGTACAATACTAACTTTATAATTCAAATGAATGAAAAATATTACTCTTTCGTGTTTAATGAGACTATTTTGTTTAGGTTGTATTTACAAGCGTGACACCGCGTCATTTTCATGGGCAGACAAAGTGCGATCAATGGTCCAGCTGGGCCACTTTGTACACTTCGCACAATTCTACTATTTCCTATAGGAACCACCCTATACACACGTACATGTATATAAATTATGTAAAAGACGTTTTTAAATCAATCCGATCACATTACTAGTTTATTGATTGTATCGAGCGGATCAATTCAAGCATACTGAAAACCAGATATACATCTTTATAATCTCTTTATAATCAGAATAATATATTGTAGTGGATACTATTTTTGGTCAACTTAACTTCAAATCTTTCAAGATTGAAATCTAGATTTTCTTTGGCTCTATACACAATGATAGGCCATGATTCCATTTACAATTTCATGCACACATGCTTGTATACTTTTGTGTATGGTTAGTGTGTTGATTGATATGTGTGCTAGGTATATATTCATTATTCAATAAAATACCAAAACATATAATATAATTCGAAGCCTTGTAAGATGGATGACAATATTGTATATGGTGGAATATGTTAGCAATATTGGTATACTTGCATAGTGAAGTTGAGTTATTGAGATTAATTGGTCACTGGAAGATTGTCTCCTATACTTCATGCAAAGCGCAAGTATGTTATCTACGTTCGTTTATCGACATTCATTTGAAATCTTTATGCAGTGCATTAGTTTGTATTTGCACCGAAATGACCAGTGTATATATCTTGGTTTATTAGTATTTTCAAAACTTAACTGTGGGGTGACAGAACGGTCATATTACGTAGCCACCAACAAGTGGGTGAAAACGACCGCATAATCGAATCTCTCCAACGAAAGTGAATCGATCTCAATAACAAGTGTGATCGGTGGAACACCCTATTCGCAACCACAGGAGGGAGAACCCGGGTGTTGATGAGGAGTTGCAATCGAGCTCACACAAGTCGACTATGTGGCTCAATACCACAACAATTTCGACCATGTTTCGGCATGGCAATTGTTGCATCAAGTTTAAAAAAAATATGTTTTTTACATTATGTCGTTTAAGTAGTTTTAATTATGTTTAATATTTGTATTATGTTTGTTTAATATTAATATTATTGTTTTGTGTGTGAACTTTTTTTAACTATTTGGGACTTTAAATTAACTGGAAAAAAAAAATACTAATTTCACATGGTTTAGAAACCTTGGTCAAACACACTAATTTACTTCACGGTATCTCTACCAGCACCACCGAGGACCGTGTTGTTGTGGTTATAGTGGAGACATGGGGTTATCGTGAGATACCTGTAAGGCCCTAAGCCAATTTACAGAAAACGTGCAGCGGAAAAACCAACCTTAAAATTTCATTTCTTTAAAAACAACCTTGAGTGTTTAGAAACCAAACCTACTAAGTATTTTAGGTGGTACATCTTTTAAATATATCCTATTACATTAAACGTGACCCATCTATATCACGTTATGTGGCCGTGTCCACGTACAATCCGCCTCCTCGCTCGACCTCCATCCTTTCCTTTGCTCTATTAAGTAAACAAGACAGCCTGCGATCACCAAATAATTGTTTCGTTAGTTCATTTAGTGACTAAATGCACATTACTCATAATGCGGAAATAATATCCATTGATACTCCATGATCTCGTTCCAACGCCTTTCTGCAAGTTCGGGTGTGGTACCCCGAACCGAACCTGCAAGTCTCATGCATTCATATTTTCATGCCTGCACCTTCATTACCAATCTCATAACAAAGGTTAATAACCCCATAATTTCAAACAAGCATACAATTTCCTCAATACCCCACAATTCATACAAGCATACAATTCCCTCATATAATCCCACAATTCATACAAGCATACAATTCCCTCATATAATCCCACAATTCATACAAGCATACAATTCCCTCATATAATCCCACAATTTATACAAGCATACAATTCCCTCATATAACTTGCTTTGGCCCGTCATGTTACCCTTTCTTCGCTATTCTCTAAGACAATATGACGTTTCCAATCCTATACTCCAACCCTTACATACATGACACTTTCTGTGACATCCGTCACCTTCGTCTTTCGTCAAGTTGACAATAATAGTCCTTAGAATATTTTCATTATAGTTCCTATAATTTTCGTCGTTCAAATTTAAATTTAAAGCGAACTAAAATTTTTTATCATATATAGTTATTATGGATCGGGTATCAGTTTTAATCAAATACGTATCTTGAAACGTCTACGCCATGGGTTTTATAAAAAAAAAAAAATTCAAGTTTTACAAAGATTAAAAAAAAAAAAAAAAAAAAAAAACTTTTAAGTTAAGTTATGGTAACTTAGTTAATTTTTTTTAAGAAAAACTTAACCAAACTTGAACTTAACTAACAAGGTTAAACTAAAGGGTCTAGTTCTGCCAAAAGGTGAAAGTTTTAAAACATTTTCTTCCCTCCTCTCTTGAATCCCGTTTTTCCGGCCGGTCAGATTTCCGGCGGCCGGAATTTGACTCCGGCGACCTTTTTTATGTAGTTTCTTGGCGTTTTAACATCCAATTAATGTGGGTTTACGTTTCTCCACTTGAAACCTTCGTTTTCCCTCTTAAATACGGTCATAAAACACGTCTAAAAGCTCGAATGAAACTGAAAGATGGAGGTAACCACCGGAAATTTAAAACCAAGTAAATAACGCGTTTTGGTCGAACCTTTGTATAAATTGATGTTACCATCTTGTTTCTGCATCACAACACATCATAAACCCACAAATAAACCTGTACAAATCGTCCCTTGAAGCATTCAAATTTTCGACTCTTGGTGTTAATCTTGCGGCCACGATTTTGTGTACAATACACTTTGTAAGTTCTAATTTTTTGTTGCTATTTGGTTGTTGAATCATTACTCTTCGAAAGCCCTATGATATCAGAGGTTATCATAATCGATTGAAGGTTATAGATATGCTAGGGTTCTTAGGTCTTAATTTGGGGAAGAAGATGACCAAGTATTTAGTGTTTAAATTTTATTATTACTCAAACCTTCCAACATATATATCAAGTGTTCAAGTGGTTTGTGTGTGTGTTTGCCTCAAGAACCATTCAGGTTCGATTCCCACATAAAGCACCATTTTTTTTCATATTTTTTTTCAGCATTCCTTTTCTTTGGTTGTTTTCATTTAATTGATTATTTATTATATATATAATACATATAAATTTAGAATATTCATAATAAATCCAATTTTTACCCAAAAATTATAAAAATTTAGTTGTAACTTCTTGACATCATAAGGAACATTTCCACATTTTTATTTTCTGAAAAATGTTTTATTTTTATATTATTATTGAATTAAATTGTTTTTAATCATATTTAATTGATTAAAAATTCATTTTTTATGATTTTAATCTCAAAATTTTAGATAAATTTTTTCTAATGATTATGAACTGAAATAAAAAATATTTGGTTCAGAAAACATTTATTTCTATTAATTTCCCTATTTTTAATCATTTAAACATGATTTAATATCATTAAATCAGTTTTAAATATAAATAAGTCTATAAAAATTATGGGAAAATTATTTTTATTAATTTACATCAGAAATCATCCATTTTCTATAAAAATAGCATTTTTGGATCATGTCTTGAATTATTAGCCTTATTTATGATTAATTAGACATAATTAATAATTTATTTATTTGTACAATTAAATAACTATTTTATGAATATTTTTCTTATAAAATAGAAATGTTTTATGTTTAAAAATCTTATTTACCATTTGTAGATCAGTGTGAAACACATAATTATTTATTTATACCTTTATAATTATTGCATTTATTTATAATAATTAGTTAAAGTAATTAACTAAATTATTTTGTCATAATTATGCAAATATATTTTGATCTAAATATTTAATTGGTAATAATTATATTACCTAAATCATATTTACAAACTTTGGTATATTATTTTTAATATACAACTTTTACATTAATTCGACTAATCATAAAAACTCTAATTCCCCAAATCGACTTAGCAAACCCTAATGCCTTAGACCCTAGATACCTTAGACTTTGTAGACCTTACCTTACTAAGTATTCATATACGTTATAGGTTGAATTCCTCGGAATTCTCACTACTTAGCTCACAACCGCTTAAGTGGATTTCGATCGCTTTCGCAAACTGTGAGTATATCTTTTCCCCTTTTTTACCGTTTTACTATTTTGGGGTGACTCATGTACTTACTATCAAGTTTATATTTCCTTTTACTAAAATAGCAATTCTTATGTGTGTTTGCTTGTGTCATTATGTGTATCTATGACCTGTCAAATCATTAACCGTTTCGGCCTGGCATTTCAATGAATAGTACTATGGTATATACCCTTGTGACTCTGTTGAGAGTCCTCGTCATTGCTATGTATTACATTACTACTAGCGCATACTATATATATCTGCTTTCTTTTCATAGGGTTGATTTGACCCGGATACCACTTATTACATCTTGCAAAATAACACACGAATTGCTAAATGTTTATCTTACTATATATATCAAACGGATGTACTCACCAATACATTATTTGTGTTGACAAAATTGTTTTGTACATGTTTCAGGTGACGTTTGATATTTCATGCTTTCACGCTTAGGCTGGACCTAGTGCTTAAATAAAAGATTGAATATTTATTTAACTATGTTTGAGATTTTTTTTAAGACTTTTGTAATTCCTTTTGGATAATGAAAGTGTGTTGCTATTAATATTTACAATTTAGTCCATGTGCTATTGAACAATCGTCACTACGTGACACCTCGATGTTTCCGCCATCGGTTGGGGTGTTACAGATTGGTATCAGAGCCATGGTTATAGGGAATTAGGTTATTAGTAAATGCTTTTGACCTAGACTATAACTAAGCTACCCATTATATGTTTTCTTTTATTCTCATATTCCTTTAGATAGATTTTCTCCTTTTACTTTTCATTATACTCGGAGAAGATTTTTTGGAACGAAAACACCAAGTTAGGAGTGATATCCATACCTTGGTGAATAGTTTCACTTTTTATATGTTTTATTTATTTATTTTATTTATCTTGGAATATTTTCCTTTCGAGATAGGAGACGTCCAAATCTCAAGGAATCTATCCCTCCAAAAGAAACTTACTCACTAAGCTAGGAGTGATATCCTTATCTTAGTGACCAGTTTCACTCCATCGTATTTTTACTTTTTGAAAGTATATCTTTGAGTTAGGAGTGAAATCCACATCTCAAGGATATATTTCCATATCTCAAGTTCCGCTAGAGTTTTGCAATTTATTTGTGACGGGGCACGTGCAATCTGGAAGGGTGAGCGCCTGTATTCTGAGTTTTCTGTCTAGGTTGGTAATTCGCATAAATCTCAATCAGACGAGGGACCCGTTTACCTACCTGGGAATTCTCGGGATGAGCATTCACTTATAGGCTAAAGTACGCCCCCACAAGTCACTAATAATATTTCAATTACTTTAGTCAGTCAACAGTTTCTTTGGAAACACTCTTATATCTCGTTTTATACTTGGTATTGTTTTTCATTTGAAGTTTTATCATGATTTTCTTTATGATGTTCATAATTTTTCTTAAATCAATTTATAATTACTATATCTCATATTATGTGTTACCTGTACTAATATAAACTATGACATTCCCAAGATTTTTTTTTTGAATCAAATCTCATATTTATCGTTGCACTTTTGTAGATGTCTGATCGCGAATCTCGTAAGAGAGCTTCTAAGCGTCAAGCTAAGTTGAAATCTGATCAACGTATCGCGACCATGCTCAATGACAAGTTGGAAACACTTGTTCCTAACATCATTAATGCTATTATTCCAAACCTTAACCTGAACGGTAGCTCGAATGGGAACTCTAACGGGAATACAAGTGGAAATGGTGGTGCTAGTGAGAATAAGTGCACTTTCAAGCACTTCAACTCCTGCCATCCCAACAAGTTTAATGGTACTGAGGGAGCCACTGGGTTACTTGAATGGTTCGAAAGTATGGAGAATACGTTCATTAATAGCGACTGTCCAGCCAACTTACGTGTTCGTCATGCCACGGGTGTTCTTCAAAAGAGAGCGCTCACTTGGTGGAATGGTGAAAAGCATGCTCGAGGGACGGAAGCTGCTTTAGCTATGTCTTGGGATGATTTCAAAATCGCCATGACTACTGAGTTCTGTCCTCGTAGCGAGATGAAGAAATTGGAGGATGAGTTCTATCACCTCAAGCAGGATAGTGGAAACAATGTTCCCTACAACAACCGTTACCACGAGTTAAGCTTACTGATTCCTCGTATGGTAACCCCGGTATCCTTGGCTATTGAGAAGTATATTGAGGGACTGCCACCTCAGATCCATGATTCGGTTATGGGAAGTAAACCTGCTACTGTAGAAGATGCCATTCGTCTCGCAGCATCTCTTACTGACAAGCATGTCAAGGATGGTACTCTAACTCGAAAGGGTACTAAAAGACCTACTGAAACCCCTGGCTACCACTGAACCATC
Source organism: Ambrosia trifida (assembly GCA_028751855.1). Taxonomy (NCBI): domain Eukaryota; kingdom Viridiplantae; phylum Streptophyta; class Magnoliopsida; order Asterales; family Asteraceae; genus Ambrosia; species Ambrosia trifida. The sequence continues at coordinate 133,058,856 of CM054129.1, forward strand.
TCAAGCAAACTCTGTCTCTACCTCTAGTTCCAATAAGAAACGAAAAGGTGGAAACCAGAACTATGCTGTTGTTACCCCCCTTAACCAGGTTCCTGTTGCAAACACATCTACTGTACCCCAAACTCAAAAGGTTCAAGGAAACTATTCGGGTTCGTACCCCAAATGCACTTCATGCAACTTTCACCATCCAACTACTCGACCCTGCTATAAATGTGACACTTGCGGCAAAGCAGGCCACACTGCTTCTCACTGTCGGGAAACTGAACCTGGGAATGCTCAAAACCAAAGGACTGGTCAACCCAGAACTTGCTATGCTTGTGGTGATCCTAACCACAGGCAAGATAGGTGTCCTCATTTAACTGCTTTTATTCAGTCTCGTCAGCAAACCCCAGCAGTCCCAGCAGTTCCAGCAATTCAAGTAGCTCCCGCCCGTGGTCGTGCTTTCAACATCAATGCTAACCAAGATCAAGCTACCAACGACGTTGTCAATGGTACATTTCTTATTACTAGCTTATATGCTTCAATTCTGTTTGATACCGGTATGGATAGGAGTTTTGTCTCGTTAGAAGTTGAACCTTTGCTTGCTCGTATTTGCCCTCACCCTACCCATCCTTTTACTATGGAGGTTGCTAGTGACAATCTTATTCTTATAAAATCTGTGGTCCGTAATTGCACATTGAATCTAAACGATTATAACTTTTATATAGATCTTAGGAATATTATGAATCGAGTTTGTAAACCTTACTTGAACCAATACGTAAGTGGTTTTCGTCGACAACATACTCAAATATGCCACAACCAGAAATCTTCATTTGAAGGAAATTTCGAGACGAAATTTTCTAAAGTAGGGGAGCCTGTGACATCCGTCACCTTCGTCTTTCGTCAAGTTGACAATAATAGTCCTTAGAATATTTTCATTATAGTTCCTATAATTTTCGTCGTTTCAAATTTAAATTTAAAGCGAACTAAAAAATTTTATCATATATAGTTATTATGGATCGGGTATCAGTTTTAATCAAATACGTATCTTGAAACGTCTACGCCATGGGTTTTATAAAAAAAAAAATTCAAGTTTTACAAAGATTAAAAAAAAAAAAAACTTTTAAGTTAAGTTATGGTAACTTAGTTAATTTTTTTTAAGAAAAACTTAACCAAACTTGAACTTAACTAACAAGGTTAAACTAAAGGGACTAGTTCTGCCAAAAGGTGAAAGTTTTAAAACATTTTCTTCCCTCCTCTCTTGAATCCCGTTTTTCCGGCCGGTCAGATTTCCGGCGGCCGGAATTTGACTCCGGCGACCTTTTTTTATGTAGTTTCTTGGCGTTTTAACATCCAATTAATGTGGGTTTACGTTTCTCCACTTGAAACCTTCGTTTTCCCTCTTAAATACGGTCATAAAACACGTCTAAAAGCTCGAATGAAACTGAAAGATGGAGGTAACCGCCGGAAATTTAAAACCAAGTAAATAACGCGTTTTGGTCGAACCTTTGTATAAATTGATGTTACCATCTTGTTTCTGCATCACAACACATCATAAACCCACAAATAAACCTGTACAAATCGTCCCTTGAAGCATTCAAATTTTCGACTCTTGGTGTTAATCTTGCGGCCACGATTTTGTGTACAATACACTTTGTAAGTTCTAATTTTTTGTTGCTATTTGGTTGTTGAATCATTACTCTTCGAAAGCCCTATGATATCAGAGGTTATCATAATCGATTGAAGGTTATAGATATGCTAGGGTTCTTAGGTCTTAATTTGGGGAAGAAGATGACCAAGTATTTAGTGTTTAAATTTTATTATTACTCAAACCTTCCAACATATATATCAAGTGTTCAAGTGGTTTGTGTGTGTGTTTGCCTCAAGAACCATTCAGGTTCGATTCCCACATAAAGCACCATTTTTTTTTCATATTTTTTTTCAGCATTCCTTTTCTTTGGTTGTTTTCATTTAATTGATTATTTATTATATATATAATACATATAAATTTAGAATATTCATAATAAATCCAATTTTTACCCAAAAATTATAAAAATTTAGTTGTAACTTCTTGACATCATAAGGAACATTTCCACATTTTTATTTTCTGAAAAATGTTTTATTTTTATATTATTATTGAATTAAATTGTTTTTAATCATATTTAATTGATTAAAAATTCATTTTTTATGATTTTAATCTCAAAATTTTAGATAAATTTTTTCTAATGATTATGAACTGAAATAAAAAATATTTGGTTCAGAAAACATTTATTTCTATTAATTTCCCTATTTTTAATCATTTAAACATGATTTAATATCATTAAATCAGTTTTAAATATAAATAAGTCTATAAAAATTATGGGAAAATTATTTTTATTAATTTACATCAGAAATCATCCATTTTCTATAAAAATAGCATTTTTGGATCATGTCTTGAATTATTAGCCTTATTTATGATTAATTAGACATAATTAATAATTTATTTATTTGTACAATTAAATAACTATTTTATGAATATTTTTCTTATAAAATAGAAATGTTTTATGTTTAAAAATCTTATTTACCATTTGTAGATCAGTGTGAAACACATAATTATTTATTTATACCTTTATAATTATTGCATTTATTTATAATAATTAGTTAAAGTAATTAACTAAATTATTTTGTCATAATTATGCAAATATATTTTGATCTAAATATTTAATTGGTAATAATTATATTACCTAAATCATATTTACAAACTTTGGTATATTATTTTTAATATACAACTTTTACATTAATTCGACTAATCATAAAAACTCTAATTCCCCAAATCGACTTAGCAAACCCTAATGCCTTAGACCCTAGATACCTTAGACTTTGTAGACCTTACCTTACTAAGTATTCATATACGTTATAGGTTGAATTCCTCGGAATTCTCACTACTTAGCTCACAACCGCTTAAGTGGATTTCGATCGCTTTCGCAAACTGTGAGTATATCTTTTCCCCTTTTTTACCGTTTTACTATTTTGGGGTGACTCATGTACTTACTATCAAGTTTATATTTCCTTTTACTAAAATAGCAATTCTTATGTGTGTTTGCTTGTGTCATTATGTGTATCTATGACCTGTCAAATCATTAACCGTTTCGGCCTGGCATTTCAATGAATAGTACTATGGTATATACCCTTGTGACTCTGTTGAGAGTCCTCGTCATTGCTATGTATTACATTACTACTAGCGCATACTATATATATCTGCTTTCTTTTCATAGGGTTGATTTGACCCGGATACCACTTATTACATCTTGCAAAATAACACACGAATTGCTAAATGTTTATCTTACTATATATATCAAACGGATGTACTCACCAATACATTATTTGTGTTGACAAAATTGTTTTGTACATGTTTCAGGTGACGTTTGATATTTCATGCTTTCACGCTTAGGCTGGACCTAGTGCTTAAATAAAAGATTGAATATTTATTTAACTATGTTTGAGATTTTTTTAAGACTTTTGTAATTCCTTTTGGATAATGAAAGTGTGTTGCTATTAATATTTACAATTTAGTCCATGTGCTATTGAACAATCGTCACTACGTGACACCTCGATGTTTCCGCCATCGGTTGGGGTGTTACACTTTCACTCAAACCCGAGTATGAGTACCCATATATACATCACATTTTCAATCTACATGAGCATGACAATCTACTTACCGTATTTGATACCATCAAACAACGTATAAATTAAGCTACATGCACGTGTATCATTCCGTACTAGAATCATATTTGTAAATCCGACATTCCTATTACTTGCTACACCCATACCTAACATTCCACAAGGTCCAACGATGTTATTCGATGCGTTAAACGCAATTACGGGTCGCGCACATAAGCGAAATATCAACATATGATGAAAATTAACAAAATATCCCAGGTCCCACCGTAACTTACGGTGGCCACCGTAAGTTACGGTGGACCTCAAGAAACCAACGGTGGATCCCCACTGTATTACGGTGGGTAGAAAGTGCCAGGGGCCACCGTAACTTACGGTGGGGCCCTGAAAATCCCCATTTTTGCTTCCCTTTCCATCCTTCCTTGATCTGTCTCACGCCGATCCATCCGAAGCTGCGTTTTTCCTATTATGAGCTTCCTAACATTCCTTAGCATCCATACTGACGTTCCATCATTTCATGATTCCCATTCTACTTGCACACATAAATACATGTTAAGATTCATTACCCTAAATAGAGTAAGAATCACTTACCTCAAGTCCTCCAAGTTCATGCTTGTTTACTTGCCTCCTCTTGACCCATTAGCTTCCCATGCTTGTGTCCATCATTCCTATCCTTTCATATCATCATGTTCACATCATTGTTAGCATGCATGTTCATTCATACACCAATCATATCCAACTCATATATCACATTGACTTGCATAGGTCAATTTTTAACATGCATACAACATAGCTCCCCACTCTTTTGATTCATCATTCAAGCAATTAGACTCAACAACGTATGTGTCACATAACCAAGCTAACGTGTCTCACAAGAATCCTCAATCTCACAATCATGCTAGAAAACATACCACATTATTTCCCTGTCAGTTGACTTTCCAGAAAGTCAACTTTCAACCATACAAACTTTCCTTCTTACAAACCTATGTCTACATTTGCATACTAGGTTTTATGAAATTCACCCTAAGCGTCATGTTCCTATCTCATTAACATACGAGATCACTCGTCATACCAATTAACAAACAATGGCGTGCATCATAGTATTTAAGCATAGTGTACATACTATTAATGCATACTCCTTACCACATCATATAACCAACTAAATCCCCACATGATTACTCTCTAAGACGCAATCCTCATGTTAACCTACTATCAATTGTATCCATTATCATACTACTTTCATACTTGTCCAATCTTGCCTACAATTTCACAAGTTAAACTAATCTAGACATTTCATCAAACACTTGGTGTGCATACAACATTTAAAGCACAATGTACAAGCATTTCATGCATACTTTCATAGCTCATAACATAAATCATCCTATTTCTTCCCTACATTACATACCATTCATTCAATAGTTATCAACATAGCAAATCATCACTTTCTTTTCAATGCATTCAATAATTAACTAAGAATGGTCTTGGATTACACCAAGACCAATACCCACTTCCAACATAGGTGTAAAACAATCTAATTAGCACATGAATCAAGCATAGCTTTATGTAGTATCATGAATTATGGTTCCTTTAGTGTCTATCAACATCTAGACACCTCCATTCATCCTTGATTCACGTTTTTACACACACCCTAGGTTCCACCAACTCCAAAATTAATCTCAACATCAAAATCTACCAAATAGAAGGTACCTTTGGGTTTGATTGACCTTAAATGGTCCATTTCTGGATCATGCATCGATTTCCCCTTGATTTCTTACTAGATTCAGCTTGGTAGTTGGGTTGGGGTTGGAACCCTTTTTCTCCTTCTCCTGAGGTCGACCAAAACACACACCAAGTGTGTGTTTTTGGCGTAGTTCTTTTTCACAACCCCTTTTTTCGGTCCAATGTCCACCTTTGCTTTCCCTTTGTCCTTTTTCCCTTTATTCTTATTGCTTCCTTTGGAGGATAGCCCAATTTCCACCACGTTAGCCTTAACCAAATCTTGGATAAGACTACCTTTTTTAGCAATTCTATTGGCCTCTTCAATCCATAGACGAACAACAAGTTCCTCCACAGTCATGTCCTTTCATTTATGTTTAAGATAATTCTTAAACTCAACCCAAGAAGGATGCAACTTTTCAATCATGGCTGTAACTTGAAATGTCTCACTAAATGTCATACATTCCGCGTGGATGTCATAAAGTATAATTTGAAACTCTTGGACTTGGTTTATCACAGTCTTGGAATCAACCATTTTGTAGTCCAAGAAATGGGCTACAACGAATTTCTTCGTTCCAGCATCCTCCGTTTTATACTTCTTATCTAAAGACTCCCATAATTCTTTGGCAGTCTTTATGGTGTAATAGATGTTATACAACCCATCCACGAGTCCGTTCAACACACAGTTACAACACAAGAAATCCGAATGGTTCCACACATCTAACGCTTTCTGAAATTGAACGTTGTTCTCCCCATCCTTAGGTTGAGGAGCGGTTTCTGTCAAGAACCTCACAAGGTTCAAGGTGGTCAAGTAGAAGAACATCTTCTGTTGCCACCTCTTGAAGTACAAACTCAGAAACTTTTCAGGTTTTTCCGCATGATTGGCCACAGTGATTTTTCCAATTGTTCATTCCTGGGGAGAGGAACCACTGTGTTGTTAGGCAAAGGGGCACCAAGAACAGCTTGGTTCATGACAACATTGTTTTCGTTAGTTGACATTCTGAAAATTTTAAACAAAACAAGTTAATATTTTCAGTTTATAAAAACTCAAAAAGATTATATAATGTCAACTTTTAATTTAGAAAAACCAAATCGTAGGCTTCTAAGTCCAACTTTGAAGACCAAACAGTAAGATTTTCCATTTTTAGACAAAGGTTTAAAGTAACCGAAATTGTTTTCTAACAATTTTAACAAACCGTAGGCTTCTAAGTCCAACTTTGAAAACCACCAATGAGTTTATTGTTTCGAAAACCAAAGAAAAAGTGTTTTTAAAACACAAACTATGTGAAACAAAACTCGTTTGAATCACAAATAGAATGGTTTTGTAATACACGAACGGTGTTTTAATTTTTTTTTTTAAGATTGTAGGAACTGTTCGTATATAAAATAAAATAATTTTTTTAATTATGATTACAAAGGATAAATGAAAGCAAAATACAATACGATTACAACTGAAAAAAATACTCAAACTACAAGAAAGGGGTAGAAGCAGAATTTAGTGGCTGAGAATCGTGTTGAACACGTGGCCTTTAAAACAAATTCCGAGTCTATTACGAGCTCGTTTTGTTTCCCAGGGTACAACAGCCAGAGCAGTGGTACTGCTGGAGTTGGCTCAAGAACCCGAACGGTACCTTGAAGAACTTGAAGAAGATGATCAGAAATGTTGGAGAGAATATGTTGGTGATTCTGTGAATTGGTGTCTCCAAAGGCAAGGACACCTTGCTTTTATAGTGGAGAAATGAGACAAAACAGTCAAAGGAATTAAAAACAAAAATTAAAGTGCATTGAACGTCTTCAATGCCTTTTAATTGTGTCTTTAATTGTATCAGTTACAGTTTGACTCATCTGTTGCAACTCACTGACTGAACCAGCAGCTTCGAGAAGTCCAAGCCGACGCGTGCGCGAAAATTCTGCGGGTCCGCGCGACACAAGAATCTCGTTTTACGTCAGACGCGGATCAGATTCGTAGGTCTGCGCAAAACGTCCTTACGTTCTACGTCACACGGAAGCAGCTCCGCGTAGCACGTCTTTTACATTCTACGTCAGGCGGATTGGCACCCGCGTGCCCACCAAGAATCCTCCACGCGGACGCCCCTGGTCTTCCGCAGGTACTCGCGCGCCACACACCTCACCCACCACTTGTTCATCATAGCCCAAGCACTTGACCACAAGCATGCGTTCAAAAATACTAAGGCGGCTCTCAAGCGGTGATGCGTGTGTGCGAAGTGCGCCACATTGCGCCCACGCTACACGCGTGTGCGAGTGCGGGTTTGGGTTCTCCGCACCCTTCGCGAATCCACAAGTGTGTGCTTCCATGAAACAATAATGGATGAGTGTTCTAACTTATATACCACTTATGGTATCATCATTCCTCCTATGTGGGACAAGTTCCACTTACCCACTTTGTTTTAATTTCCAACTTTGAATGTTTGATTCACCAACTTTTGAGCATCGATATCTCATTCATCCTAGCTCCGTTTTGGACATGGTTTGGTTCGTTGCGAAGCTCTCACAACATAGAACATAAACCCACAAAGAAATATATAAATAAACCTCAATTTTAATTATATATTTTAGTCTAAAGTTAAGAAAAAACTCATTTTCTTATATTTGTGAAAATACTCTTTTCATCCAAATTTACAAGTTACAACAAAATCTAATTCCCTCCTCACTAACTCTTCCTTTTTGTCGAATTGACTTATTTTGCATTTCATTAATATAGATACTTGCACCTTATAAATTGGCATTTTGACTTTCAAGACTTCTCTCACTTTGACTTGCCTTTACTTTTTTGTCATTATTTCCTCCATATATTAGTTTATAATAAAAGAAATCATATAAGGTGGCATTAAGTTTTATTTATATCACAATACCAAGCACTCATTTATACTTTTTTAATGTCCAACAGAAATTATTCACGGACCATTGGATATTATCGTGCCACCAGTGTTATCACGCGATCATATTTTACCATCAAGTTACCAATTTCAAAGGAAACTCGTAATTATGAGAAAACCCCATTGTAAGATTTGACCCAATACCTTATATTCACTAAGTCTTATTCCACCATTAAAATGTCGCTAGGCTATAATATCTTTGGCCACTCATTTATATATTACTTTGGAATTCAGAATAAAGACAAACAAGGAGAGAACCATGTAAGCTTACAAAGCTTAGAAAATTTTGTGGTTGATAGTAAACCCGATTGAAGCATGTATCCCCTTTTTTGTTTGATTAGAAAAGTTTGCGGACGGTTTAAAACCCTCTTGTGAGATTTGACTTAGCAATCAAGATAAACCTGATTGGAGCATGTACTCCCTTGTCTTTTGGCTATCAACGCCACCACCTGATGCATGATTAATCGTCCACCATTTTTAACGTTATTTTCACAAAATTATTAAAATAACGTTAAAATTAGTGCAACTTTACTTTTGTCCCCCGAGGGCCACACATATATACATTATATCCGCACAGCCGTAAGCGGGCCTAAAATAGATTAACCGTACAAATCAAACAAAAAAGGGTTGTGGCATTTTTGTAATTATAGACAAACCTCCTCTTTTTCTTTTTCTTTTTCAAAAACCCATGGTACCAACCAGAAATCCAAATTCATTCTAAAAACCATAAAAAAAAACCCCAAATTAACAACACAATTGAAGACGATCAAGCAAGATGAAGCTCAATATCATCGAAAAGCTAGAAACCGGAGGTAATACGTGATTTTTATACGATTTTTTTTCCAGTTTTCATTATATGAAAAGGTGTTCGATAAATGTCTAAAACAAAGGATAGGATGTTTATTATTATTTTTTTTATGAAGAACAAGGTTTCAAGTCTGTAGGCTTTTGAAGCTGTTCTATATAGAGTATTTTTTGTGAAACTTGGTATAGCATGTTTCTTGTAGACAGTCATTTCCTATGGTTCAAATCGTACGGCTGGAGGCAAAGGTCGATGACCAGAGCTGAAGACGAAGATAGATGGCGAGATACAATGTTTCTTGTTTCTCTATGAAGAAAAGGTTTGCTTTTATAGAGAGAGAAAGTGGGGTAAGAGAAAGTGACATAATGTCTGAGAAAGAGAAAGTAGCAGATAAAGATTGTTGTTATTTATAATAATGTCACCGCCTTTTTTTCTTTGATTCGTACAGTTCGTACAATAAAAAAACTTTGTATTTGATCTTTTGTCATATATAAAATACCACTACCGAACAATTGGTCGTAAATCGGTCATACGTATAAAGACTAACTTTCAATTTATGATCGAAATGCCATAACAAATTGACTTAGTGGACTTTTGAAAATTTAATAAGTCAATTAAAAAGCCAATAAATCAATAACCTATTTTCAAACACATATATCTATAGTTTTTTTTTTAAATTTCGGTTTCATCCCTTATATTATAGATAGACACACCTTCAACACATTTTTTATAACATATCATTAATCATTTAATCTATATTCTAACATAATTAGCGTTTGTGACTATTATTTTTTAGAATTTTTTACATTTTTGGAGCTACATTTGGATTTGTTTCTGCAACTTGGGTGTGTCAGAAATGAAGTTGTGCAATAAGTGAAACCGCAAGTTGAACTTGCAGTTTTGGGTGACATGGACAAACGAAGAAGCTCACTAGGAAGAAAAGGGACATGTGGCTGGTTACGTGGGTGTAAATGCAAGTTCAACTTGCAGGTTTACTGCACAATTATAATTGCTCCACCTTCTTGGTGGTTTAAAGGTTGTGGTTGTCGGACTTTGATTGTCGGTCACCGGAGATGAAGGGGTGGCCGGAGTAGGGTAACAGATTATGGTTTGATAATCAGAACAGGAGGTTGGAGTAGGGAAGAGACGAGCAGTGGAGGTATAGGCTTGAGGTTGGTTTGTTGTTGCCGGAGAGGTGACCGATTCAGATGTCGTGGTGGAAGGTGGTGGTTGATATAGGTTATCGGGTTGGAGGATTAGAGATGGGTTGATATTTGATGACAGTCACCGGAACCGGTGACTGTCCGATCATAAAGACAAATGGAGGAACAAGGTCACTGGTGCTAGAGTCGGTCTATCATAACAGAAAGAGAGGAGGGTTACCGGTTGTCGAGGGCGTTTACCGGAGAAGAAGAGACCACCGGCGTTGGTTGCCAAAGCCGGTGACCCTCCGGTCACTCCATTCTTTCTCTCGATGCATACACAGTAAGTATGTGTGTTGGGGCAGAATCCCGCAACTTGAAGTTGTGGATTTATAGTACATGAATTCAAGTCAGCTCCTTTTGCCCAAGTCAGCTAAAACCGCAACTTGAACTTGCGATTTCACCATTTGCAAAAACTCATTCCTAACACATACCATTTACACAAAAATTTCTTACTGTAGCACTAGAAAATGAAAAAATGTCTATTTTTAATGAACTTGGCACTATAGTACCACAACCTAATTTTATAATTCACAACTTTATATTCTTAACTTGATGTGATTATAAACATTATCTTAAAATATTCTCTACCTAGCTATACCGAATTTACGACTCATTGCCCAAAGAAATTCCAATTGTTATATAATAATAATATTGATTTGATACAACTAAAATGATATGTGGTCACTGAATTGTCAATTCAAGTATAACTTTCTGTTCACTATAAATAGCATAACATATCTTTGTATTGCTTCATCATGCTCATTTCAACTCACAAAATATTTGCCACTACCTTCGATCTCTCAACTCACAAAACTACTTTAACAACTTAAAAGATTCATATCTAAGCCACCTTCTTACACTGCCACCACACATTTACAATGTGCCACATATAATACCAAAAGAATTTATTCATATCATTGTGCATTCCTTTGTTATAACTAAAGTTGATACCTTTTTTTATTAGTGTTGCTACTTTCTACAATGATGATCTGTCAATATGCTCAACCATCTTTAGTGCAAATACCCACCGGTGGAATTGACCCACCGATGATCGGGTGCCGGCCACCGAAGGAAAAAGTGGTGGTTGTTATGGGTGCTACGGGTACGGGAAAATCAAAACTGTCTATAGACCTCGCCGGTAGATATACCGGCGAGGTTATTAATTCTGATAAGATACAAATGTATGAAGGTTTAGATATAGCTACTAATAAAATAACTGAAGAAGAATGTGCGGGTATCCCGCACCACCTTCTCGGGATAGTGGATCCCGAGACAGATTTCACCGCGGGCAACTTTGCTACCACAGCGTTGCTCGCGATGAAATCGATAGTTGGGAGAGGGAAGCTCCCGATTATTGCGGGAGGATCGAATTCCTTTATTGAAGCATTGATTGATGATCGAAAGTACGAGTTTAGGTCACGTTATGATATTTGTTTCTTGTGGGTTGACGTGGAAATGCATGTGCTCGAGAGGTTTGTTTCGGATCGGGTTGACCGAATGGTAGCGAATGGAATGGTGGAAGAAGTTAGGAAAATATATAAACCTAATGCGGATTACTCGAAAGGGATCCGTCGCGCGATAGGTGTACCCGAATTCGATTCGTATTTTCGGGCTGAGTATTCGTCTTCAACCGATAAAAAAACGCGGTCTAAATTGTTGGAAAAAGCGATTAACGACACGAAAATAAATACCTGTGAACTAGCCAGCCGTCAGCTCAAGAAAATTAATCGGCTACGAAACGATAAAGGGTGGAAAATTCACCGGCTCGACGCCACCCCCTTTTTTTCAAAATAGAGGTCGGGAAGCCGATGAGTCATGGGAGGAAATGGTGGTGGGGCCGGGTTCGGTGATCGTAAACCAATTCTTGTTCAATTTTGGTCATTCCCGAAGCTTTATCGCGACGGTCGATGATGACCATCGAGCGACAAAAAGACCAGCGGCGATGGTGGGTGCATCTAGTTAATACAGGGCAAACCCGGTGCACGAGGCTCCAGCATAGATGCGGGTACACAAAGGAATAGTATTATTCCTTGACCAAGTTGATGGACGTATATATTGACAAACTTATGCATTTTTGCATGAATAATAGAATAAGAATACAGTAGTAGAGTGGATTTTACATTTTTGTCCCGGACATGTTACATGCATTGTTGACTTGTACTATACAAGTGGTGATGTTGTTTGCATGATTTTTGGGTAAAATCTCCTGAATACCCCTGTCTTTTTTTTTTTTTTTTTTTTTTTTTTTTTTTTTTTTTTTTTTTTGTATTTTCTCTTTAATTAGAAATAATAAAGGTGCTTTGTTTTGGGGTCGAGCCCAACTCAAAGTGTGATTTATTTTAGATTATCATTTGGAACATTAATTTAATGAAAATTTTATTATTAAATGAATAAATAAATAATAGGCTTTCGGTACAAGTAAACTAAGTTTATGCAAATTGCAAAAAATAATAGTTGTTAAAACTAGGGGTGTTCAGAATTCGATTCGAATTCGAAAAATTCGAAATTCGATTTAGTTCGATTCGATTACCAAGAATTCGATTCGATTATTAAGAATTCGAATTCGATTCGATTTGAATTCGAGTCTAGTAAATCGAATACGAATCGAATACGAATTTATGATTTTAAATTCGATTCGATTCGAAATTCGAATAAAAAATTGTACATGTATATTTTTTAAATATATATACACATATACACATTATTATATACACAAGTATACACATTGGAAAAAAAAACTTCTAAATTTTGGTCAAACTCTAAGAACCCATAGTGTTCATAACTTTTAGCATAACCATGTTTTATATATTTACCTTATATATCACAAAACTCTATAAAACTATACTCTCTACTATTTTTACTATTCTCGTATTTTACATATTGTTGTTTATCAATTTTGTAGATTTGTATTTTATATGTTAAAAATAATGAGTTTGTATTAGTTTTAAAACTTAAAGTAAAACAATTTGTTATTTAAGGTGAATTTGAACTAAATCGAATTTATTCGAATTCGATTCGAATTCGAGTTTCTTATTCGAATCGAATACGAATCGAATAAATTGAATTTTAAACGAATACGAATCGAATACGAATTCAGGTAAAAATATTAAAAATTCGAATAATTCGATTCGAATAATTCGAAAATTCGTTATTCGATTCGTTGAACACCCCTAGTTAAAACTGAACGATTTTAGACCCATCACCTTGCCGGCACATTGTTTGGATTGGTTTTAAATTTCTTATGCTATTTAATATTTAATTTTGTGTATTTGCTACGTTAAAACCGTATAAACTCTTGAATAAACAAAATATAAAGTGTGATATTTTAAATAATATCTTTCAAAGTAAAAAACCCAAATGAAGAAATTGAAAATTGGTCTATCCAACTATTTGTTTCTTCAATTCAATAAGTTAATTCAAATGAAGACAGTTTGATAGTATTTGATCAGGTGGATTCAGAAATCCACAATTTTTGAAATTTAATGGATTCATTTTAATATTATTTTTTTCCAAATCACACAAGGTTCTCACTAGAGTTTTTCGTTTTTTTCTAAATCTAGTGAGTTCCTTGAAGTGTTTATATATATAAACAAATTATATAGTTGGTACACTCCAATTCATAACAGTGTTTATATAATATGGGTATGTTTGGCAAAACTAGCTGGCGGCTGGTAGCTGGAAGATGATAGCTGCTAGCTGGAAGCTGATAGCTGTAGCTGAAAGCTGGTAGTTGTAGCTTTTTAAATATATTTTGGTACTAGCTGATTACCCCGGGAGGGTCCCGGGGTTGAAAAATCTAATTTTACGTGATAACCTATTGCAAATGGCTCAAGTTAACTAATCACAAAATCTCTCAATCATTGCATGTTCATAGTATTCTAATCAGTAATAACTCATATTCCCTAATCTAAAACCTAATCAGTAATCATATAAAGAATCACTTATGTAAGCTGCAACTATTCAAAAACTCATCACATCTCTCTAATTTCTCACATACTAATGGCTCTTATAATTCCTAACCTAATCAACTAAACAAACACTTAAGTTGAAAGTTGTAACCATTGCATCTCATTATGCCACGTGGCATAATCAAGAGATGGTTGAGGCCACCATTGAACGCCACACCAACAACTATCAATTCTTCTCGGGAGCGTCCCGGGGTTGAAAAATATAACCATTGTAATAATACTAATACTAATAGTAATAATTATTACTCTTGTAATTAAATAAATAAAAATATAACATTGCTATAAGCTGACACCATGTGTTGCAGTGTTGCGCGATTCTTTCTCCTAGCTTCTCTTGATGAAGTATACCTAGTAAAATTCCAATGATAACATGGCGATTGGGCTGATTTTCAACATCGTAGATAAGAACCTGGTTTAAAAGAAAAAACATGATTAGTGAATAACATGAACACTTTGTGTGTTTTTTTCCTGTATGAACGAAACCCCACAAAAATAGTCGATTTTTTCTCCGTTTTTTATATAGCACTATGGTACTCATTGGAAAGATAATAAAACGCTCGTTAATTTGGTGTAATTTTTTTTCTTTAAAAAATCCCGTATATAAAAAATATAAACGTTTAAAAATTATGGGAAGAAATATGAGAGAGAAAATTTTAAATTTATTTTTAAATTCTTTTTTCCTAAAATAACTCAATTTAATTAAAAAATAAAATAATTCAAAAACACTAAAATATTTCAATTATGATGCCACGTGGCAGTTTCATGAAGAGCTTGAAGGCACCATTGCACGCCACGTCAGCAATGTTCAATTCTTTTATATATATTAATAGATTTGGTAGAGTAGCTGGAGCTTTTAACAAAATGTATAAAATGACCAAAATTGACATAATTAAAAGCTTGTAAGGAATGTTTTTATTTTATTTTTATAATAGAATGGTCATTTGTGTCATTTACTCATTAAAAGCTTGTAGCTAGTAAGAGTTTTTTCTTAAACGCTAGTACTACTATATAGTTATAATTTGTTCATTGTATTTCGAGGAAAGTCATTTTATATGTCAAGAAATTAATTTTTATATATGATAAACATACTAAGAAAATGGCTGCTCCCACAAAAAAAAAGGCGTTCGAAAAGAACTTATTACATAAAAATACAACACCACTTCTAATATTTGGTGACGTCAGAAATCCAGGTTCGTGGTTTGTAAACCAGGACGATTCTAATCATTGATAATCATTGGAAATATTTTCAAATTCTCTTCTTTACATTTTAGCCAGGGAAAGTGATTTTATCTATATTTTATTAGTTTGAAGCACGATGAGAGCATTCACATCTCATCCGCCATTTTTTACCCTATAATTTAACTAAAAATCATACTTTTCAAAATTTATCTCTCATTTTAAAAAACCTCTCACATCCCATCCACCATATTTATCTTTATTTTATTCACAACACTTATTTTATTATATTTCTCGTTAAAATACACTCACAATAATTTGATGTAAGGTGAATAGTAGCTTTTCATATGAAAAGCTAGAATAACATTTTTTTCATAATTTAAAGATGGGGTATAAAATGTTGGATAGGTTGTGGTGTGTTTTTAGTAGATTTTTTTAAATTTTAAAAATGAGAGAGGTTTTGAATGGTTGGTTGTGAATGCTCTGAGAAAGAGTTTATTCTTGAAAAATAGAGTTAAAGTGATTATTTATCATCGTTTAGTTGGTACTTAGCACTATATTTGTTGGTCATATTTAGTCCTTCAAGGTTTTTTTTTTTGTTCGGTTGCTATTTAACACGGTGTTTGATAGTCACATTTAGTCCCTAATGTTTTTTTACCCCCTTGACTTTCTATTATTTGCCGGTACAAATTCGAATTCCTCTACTTTTACGATACCTGAGTCACTTGGTGTTAAAAGTGCGCGTTTTTTGTTTTGCGTTTTTCCCGGTTTGTGGTCGTTAATTGTTCGGTTGCTAATTAGCCCAATTATACGCCAGCTAGGTCCAAAATGCTAGTATCATCACGGTTTTACGCACCCGCTCCGCAACACGGAGGGCTTATGACTAGTTATCATATGAATTAAAATATCAAGTACTTAATTTCTTAAAACGAAACATTTATATTATGTTAAATAGCTAAACCAAAAAAATAATTTAATCAATTATCTATAATGCATTATAAATCATTTTGGATGGACAAAATGGAAATTTCACAACATCTTTAGAGTAAACTATCGTTTTCGTCTTCTGAGATTTAGTCACTTTTACGACTTTCATCTAAATTTTTTTTTTGCATCTAGGTCCTTGTGGTTTCCAAATCTTGTCATTTTCATCCACTTCGCTAACTTCATTCTATTTTTCTGTTAAGTCAAAGGGCAATTTTATCCTTTTACATAATGTGCAAGTTTTTAAACAACAACTACAACTTTTTTTAACAAACAAAAATAAGTTTAGAAAAATATAAACAACCCCCCCCCCCTCAAACTACTCTTTTCCACTCCGTGATATTCAAAACCATTAGATAAGTATTTCCACCACTGACTCCAGCCACCATTGCTGCTTACTGTAACATCCCACCCGTTGGCAGAAATATCAGGGCGTTATATAGGAATGATTGTTCACAAGCACATGGTACTAATATATTGAAATATTATTAAAAACCGAAATTAAATTTTATCATACAAGAATTTGAAATACAATAGTCTGAAAACAAATCTAAGCACCTGGTACATGAAATTGATTTAAACTTAACGAAGTCTAGTCTTATGTGAAGCCCCATGCAATCTCTGGAAACATGTACAAAATAATTTTGTCAACATAAATAATGTTGGTGAGTATACTTAGGTTTTGTATATATGTAGCATAGGTTTGAAAAGATACAATTCACGTGACTAAGTATACGACTAGCAATTATGTAAACACGTAATCATACAAAGGACAAAAATCAAACCTAAACGTAAGACGTTGTGTACACACATATCAAAGTGGGTCAAATTGCACAAAAAGGCCACGGTTTCTCCCTCGGAAGGGGGAATCAATCTAGGCGGGACGTTAATCCAATAGTGTTATCCATTGTTATGGTCGGCTAACTAAGTTAATGTTTTTTCAAGGGCCAATGTAATCTACGTTTAATGTCTAAGCATAATATGCATGAATGTAACAAGGCACATATATGAATTGTAATTGAAATTGTGTATTTGTATTTAAACATGTATACATGTATCATCCCAAAATTATATGCAACAAAGATTATATCAAACCTAATAGATGTCTATGTTTGAGTATTTCTAAAAATATGGTAACAAGGTATAAAAGTTTGTTTCATAATTAACATCAACTATCATTCATGTATTCGGATGGCCACTATATGGTATCATATTTATTCCATGTTTCATTTGTTACTTTGTCCAATAATACCATGAATGATTAGTTTCCTATCATGAAATATCATGTCAAAATGACTAGACTAATTAAAGATGGAAAATGAGCCATGCTTTTTAAAAGCAAAGGTACACTTGCAATTCATATGGTACGGTTGTTGATTGCATATATTCCAACACTCCCATCAACACATCCCTTTCTCAACAACCGATGACATTGGAAACCGTCATTACTCTCCCACCATTGTCGCTACCCCCCCCCCCTTCTCCACCATCTCCCATAGCATCATAGGCACACAAGTAGGGTTTGGAACGAGCAAGTTCCTCTCATCAGGCTCAAACGAGTTTCAAACCCTACTGTGGTACCGTTGAAAATATTGAAACTCATGTAAGAAAATAACTCGATTTCGGTTTCAGTAAAACCATATAACTTAATACATGCTAGAAGTCATTGATATCATGGTGTATATATAAAATACAAACAGAAATGTTTAAGACTTTTGGTAGTTCCATTGATGATATGATATCAACTTAAGTTGGTTCACAAATAATATGGTTAATAACTAGAGTTGAAGTAGAATGATGAGTAACATCACAATAACAACAAAGAACATTACTTTCCTCGACTGTGATACCCATAACAACCAATAGGTTCAGCTAACAATCATGCGTTATAGTCTTGATCACTTGACAATAGGAGACTCCAACATCAATGGTGCCACTATTGAAGTAAGAAGCAATTTCGTTGCTACATGATCTGACATCATTATAAAGTCGTTCAACCGTCGTCAATCATCCTCATACCATTGTTAATAGTATTGTTTGTTCCGCCGTCACCGAGTGAAACGAAAATGTCCCTTGATGAAGGGGTGTATGCCAAGATGAAGAAAGTGATGAAGGTGATCAGTGGTGTTATGTTTGCCATAAATGAGAGGAACTTGCTCGTTAACAACCTTTGACGTTGTTTCCCACCGCAACGCGCGGGCACCACACTAGTAACCAAAATAACCATAACCGAAGTTTGGTTATGGTTATTATTAAGGAAATTCCATAACTAAACTAGTGGTTATGGTTACGGTTAATGGTAAAAAACGAACCAAACCGACCCATGCACACCCCTATATCGAGTATCTTTACCATACTGGTGTCATATTGGTGTTGGTATTATTTGTTAAAGCCCCAAACGGATGATACGTCAAGATTGACGCTAACAGACGATAAACCCGTTAAAATCTTTAAAGCTATTGGATTCCAATACGGAGCAGCTATATGTTTCGAAGGTTCCAAACACTCTTGATACTCGCTCTAAGATCATTCCAATGATTTCTGAGTATCTTCTTTGCAATTTCGAGTTTTTTAATGGCTCAATATTCACTCTTTATCCAAGGACCAATCCACAATACTCACTATTTAAATAGACTATCCCCTTTTTTTTATACACAGCTTGGTCTCCATCTTTGACTGGAGTGGAGTCCTTGAACTGGAATTACTTAAAAAGCGCATAAGATGATTTAGGAATAACGTAAGCCAAGGTATTGGAACTAATAACGGTATCTGTTGGTACCGTAAAAAACCTAATTGATATTGGCTGAACAACATCAGTAACGGTATTGGTATTCGTTTTTTATGGTTTTAGATTGGTGTAAAACACATTCGATATCCTTTTTGGTTATACATGTACTATACTGAACCAATACCAACCGAACAATATTGGTATTCTCGAAACTAGTATCGGTATTCGTTTTATGGTTTTCGATTGATGTGAAACATGTATCATTATCCTTCTGGCCATATCACGACCTTGTTTTTTGTATTTTCTTCGTGGCATCACGTAAGTAGAACTTACTAGCTATATACAATTGAGGATTTAGCATACCTAAAGAATATTGTAATTTGAGTATTTAATGCTCTCTACATGGTATCCTATTCATTCCATGTTTCATTTGTAACTTTGTCCAAGAATAGCATGAATGATTAATGTCATACCGATAAATGAATCATGTCACAAATGACTAGATAAGGGATGGAAAATTAGCCATGCTTTTATAAAAAGCTAAGGTACACTTGCAATGCATATAGTACGGTTGTTGATTGCATATATTCCAATTACACTTTTGTTCGAGTGAAGGAGAGCATCTATCATTTGAGCTATGATCTTGACCTCCACTCTTAGAGAGTCAAATAATAAAGCGTCTCCGTCCAAGCTAACAAACTCTATATAGTATATATGTTATTCGTGTTCTATTACAAGGCTAAATTACTCTTCCATCATTGTCGCTACTTCCCCATTCTCCACCATCTCATATAGTATATATTCGTGTTCTATTACAAGGCTAAATTACTCTCCCGTCATTGTCGCTACCTCCTCATTCTCCACCATCTCCGATAGCACCACTTGAATCCTGAGGTGCACAAATCTAGTTTTTAGCCCAAACCGGATCGGGATAAAATTAGGTGCAACTAGGTCAAAGAAAGTCAACCTCATTTTTTAGGAAGTGGTTCGGGTTCCAACCCGTTTTCTAGGGGAAAAGGATTGGGTTTGATTGATTAGAGAGCAGGTTTTAACTGGTGCGGTTCATATTTGATCGGGTTTAACTGATCTCAAAGTATAGGTTTACAAACCAATTTCAACCCTATTGTTTGGTTTGGGGTTCAACCCGATTTAAATATCAGGTTCAAAACCGTGTTCATTTCCCAACCCGGTTTTATTGTGCACACCTATAGTACCATTAACACACATAATAGGCTTGGTTAGAGGTTATGTAATCACTTTCTCACATAGTGGCGAATCTAGAAAAAAGAAATTTAGGGGTATTTCAAAAAAATTAATATGGAGATATCCTACAATTAGCTCATCGTATTCCGTTACATAAAACGAATAAGAAAAAAAGTTACACTAATTTTGTATTTCGCCAAGAAAGTTAAGGGGTAATCCGGGATACCCTAATAACAAGCTAGATCCGGCCCCGGTTTTACCTACCCTCCTCCATCATTTCACCCTTCATCACCAAACGCGTCTTTGCAACCATCGTAAGCTTCCATATACCACCATCATACTCATATTTGGTAGAATATATCAAATTACTTGCTAATTACCTATTTGAGTAACTCACCTTTAACATCAAATAGTAACAAAGTGTTATCTTACTAGAGTTTTTACACATTGTGCGTTGCGGCGGTGCCATACACGACATGATAACATATAGACTATAATTGACCAGACTCGTTTCAGAACTACATTTACGTCGAAACTTACACTAAATTAAATTTATGCCGCCATATTAAAACATATTACATTTGGACTCGATTTGATTCTAAATAAAATTTACGTCAAAACGTAGTCTAACTTAAAATATACATAAAAATAAATCATTTTAAAATTGACCCTTCGTTTTTAAAAGAAAAGTCACGTCAAAACGTAGTCTAACTCAAAATATACATAAAAATAAAACATTTTAAAATTGACCCTTAGTTTTTAAAAGAAAAGTCACGTTAAAACGTAGAAAACCCATAAATAATTTTAAAGGAAGCTCAACACCGATTTTTCTGTTTAAGGTTATATACAATACAATAAAAAAAAGTTATTAATGATGTTAAATATCTTTTTTTTGAACGATAATGATGTTAAATATCTTATCATCCATATGTATTACTTGTTGTAATAAAGTTATTAATAAATAAAGATATCTAAAACATTTTAAAATAGATAAAAAAAATAAAGAGAATTGAAATTAAATAATCCCTACTTTGTCGGCTTGGAAGACAATAATCTCAACTTGAAAATTGAAATATAAGAGGTCTAACTTGTCTTGGTTTTTATTTCACTGGACTAAAACTAACCGGGTTTAACCCAACTTGCTTTCTGCGTACGTGGCAAGCCATGTGGCAAATGACGTATAAAAATGCCTTGGTTGGCACGGAAGTGTTATGATTAAAGAAAATCTCATGTTTTCCACCGCAACGCGCGGGCACCACAATAGTAACCAAAATAACCATAACCGAAGTTTGGTTGTGGTTATGATTAAGGAAATTCCATAACTGAACTAGTGGTTATGGTTACGGTTAATGCTAAAAACCGAACCAAACCTAGCTTATTTCTCAGCTAGGAGGTCTATGAGCCGAGTTGGTTACCGTAGATCCTAGTTCTCCTTGAAAGGATTAAGCTCCTCAGACTAGTGGGTTAACATTGTCGTTTTGCCTTTATTTACAGAACTTGGGCTGGTCCAATTTATATGTTATTGATAAAGTGACCTTTAGTGTTAAAACTTAAAACTCCTCGGACTATTGGTAAGGCTTAACATATCAAAAACATGTTTACCATCAAATACTAATAGTAATAGTGTAGTTATCATGCTAAAGATTTATTCTTATAACAATAACACTAACGTAACCGAAAACGCCCTACACCGTCAAAGGTCACAAAAGCTCGAACCTGTATCGTATGAGTAGCAATATCAACAGGTTAAACGCGTCATGTTAATTACGGGTCAAATTTAGTTTATCTAGTTATTTTCTTAATAAAAGTCAAAATTAACATCACATCAGTGGTGGATCTAGAAACATTTTTCAGTAGTAACGTTTTTCATTTTTTTCATTTTAGTAGCAACGTTTTCCAAATTTCGTAAAAAAAACAAATTTTCCACTACGCGCGCGAAGTTGAGCCGCAACGTCCGCAACCCCTGCTTGTGTTGTATGTCCGCCCCTGCATCACATATAGAATATATTATGAATCACACACTTTGGTCTTACAAGTAAAACATTTGTCAATCACACACTTTGGTCTTAACAAATATAACATAAATAGCATCCACAAACTTCACTTCAAGGCGCTACTCACTCGCGCGAAAGGAATCCAACCTTTCGGGTGAGATGATAAGCGAGCAGACGGACCAATGATTTGTTATCATTTTCAATCATATCACAACCTAACAATAACCATACCCACACACTTGTCCAAAAGAGATTCCAGAATCCATTGAGCATGTAACAAATCATTGGTCCGCCCGCTTTGAAGGTCACTTTGGGGAACTTATAATATGAGCATGTAACCAGCTGGAAAGATTCCAAGAAAGACTCGATAAACAGCAACAAGTTCACTCTCGATTGGCCCTTATCGCGTATTTAAAAAATAAAAAGACGAAGGCGAAGATAAGCATAGAATAAACCGCTTGATCAATATCAATCAATCGGCATCTCAGGCATCCGCTTTTATAGCTTAGCTGTAAAGAACAAGTCTAAGATACAAAAAGGTGCACACTTTGAATCGGTTCGATTCCAGTCATTCATGTGTTGAAACTTATTTGTATTATAACATGTTACACCATAAAGATAGATAGAATGATAGATGCAAAATAAAAAGATAATATATTGTAACTTTTATATAAAATCACAATCTGCAGAACTACAGAAGCATAAAACTGTAACAATTTTTATATAAAACTGTAACTTATTTCCATAATCCACTTCCACAGGAGAAAGTGAAGCTGCAAGCTCCACCGATTACTACATTGTATCTATGAACGGGTCTAGAAAGAAAGGCCGGTAACTTAACGAGGAGTTCACAAACACACTGATCATCAACTTGAGCCAACCACTTGCAGCATTGATCTTCTACAGCTGTGTGCCTGTGACGATGACGACGATGACGATGACGATGGCGATGGCGATGGCGATGGCGATGCCGATGACGATGGTCATGTCTATGGTCACCATGGGCATCGTCACCCCCATGGTCGTGGTTGTGGTCGTGGTCGTGGCCGTGGCCGTGGTCGTGGTCGTGGTCATGGTCGTGGCTATGGTCATGGTTGTGGTTATTGTCGGGGCCAGGGCCATGGTCATGGTCATGGTCCTGGTCAACATCAACAAAACTGTCATCAATGTCATCAGTGTCATCACCGTCATCAATATCATCAGTGTCATCACCGTCATCCTCATCATCATCATCCACGTCATGAGGGTCAGGGTCAGAGTCAGAGTCCCCATCATGGTCATGCCTATGCCTATTCCTATGCCCATCCCCATGATCATGATTGTGCTCATGACCAGACGCGTAATCATCGGATGAAGCATCATATGGGGCATGAGGTGATGGTGGAGGGATCGTTGTAAATGGCAAATACGCACACGCTTGGTTAGCAAGCGCCATTTGGTAGTTACAAAGTGGTTTTGGCGAAAAAGGGGCAGCCGGCACCACAGGAAGCACTTGGCCTTCAGTGTGAGGAATAGGATGAAGAGTCACAACCCACACAAAGAGTGCAATTCCAAGAATGTTGATGAGTCTAATCATAGTTTATGTAAATTTAATAAACCGTTTTTCTTATGATTTTCCTCCGCGGATATATATTCATATATACATGCAAAATGCATACATTTATATCAAATGACAATCATAAACTTTGTGTGTTCTTGGGAGGTTTTCTTGTGTGTTATGTGAAACTGTAATTGGTTAGGCAGAAATTTAAAGATTTGTAACCTTTCTTGTTATGCACCTTCATTGCCTTTGCATGATTCTTAAATTAAGTATTGTTTATTTACTATATAGTCAACTTATTCCTACCATATTTTGCAATTTTGGCGGAACCAGAACTTTTCAACTAAAGGGTCATAGTAAAAAAGAATTTCATTCGCTTAAACTGCTTTACCGGCAATCTTTTAGGAGTGAACGGACGTGTTGACACCTTTAAGTAAAGGGGTGTCAATCGTGTCGGGTTGATGGGTTGGCGGGTTTACGGGTTGCGGGTTGGCGGGTTGATGGGTTGAAATGTGCAACCCGAACCCGACCCATATTATTATTCGTGTCAAATATTTCAACCCTAACCCGACCCACATAAAATCCGGGTCAACCCGAAGACGACATGTTTAACCCATATTTTTAAATGAGTCATACATGTTCATGAGTTATAAGCGGGTTGTTGGGTTGTAAGCGGGTTATCAATAAAATGTTTAATGGTTAGTATATAAGTGTGACAAATAAATAATAT
This sequence comes from Ambrosia trifida, assembly GCA_028751855.1. NCBI lineage: Eukaryota > Viridiplantae > Streptophyta > Magnoliopsida > Asterales > Asteraceae > Ambrosia > Ambrosia trifida. The sequence continues at coordinate 133,083,435 of CM054129.1, forward strand.
AGTGTGCCAAAAATAACACAATTACAGCTAACCATGTAAACAGAAATGAATAAATAAACATAAAAATATAATAGATTTTTTTTTTCTAAATACTTAAACGGGTTAACGGGTCAACCCATTTTATATATATGTCAACCCGAACCTGACCCATTTTTAATACGGGTCGACCCGAACCCGACCCGTTTTTTTTAAACGGGTCGTGTTACTTGACCCAAACCTGTTTTTTTCCGTGTCGGGTTCGGGTCGGTTTTCGGGTTGTGTCAATAATTGCCGCCCCTATTTAAGTTCAATGGTTTTACTAGTATAAGTCATATAACTACGACGTGACTAAGTTCTAAGGGTGACAATTCCTGACCCAACCCAAAACACGACATGAGAATAATCAGGTTTTGGGTTATCGTGTCATGTTTGGGTTGGCCTATTTAACCCGTTTGTGACACTTTTAACTTGTTTATTACAACCCGCCAACATGTTTAACAAGTTTACAACTTATATGACACAATAAACATACGGGTCGTGTTCGGGTTCAACGATTCAACTACCAACCAATGTTTTGACCAAATGTGTGACTTAAACAATCAGTTTTATATAAATTGATTAATATATGAATTGGCATAAGTATAATGAGTAATCAAGTATTAAAAATTGAAATAAATCAAGAAACTGATACTATTTATTATGAATATAAATAATTAATAATTAATCATTAATAAAGAAGTAAAGTTACCATTGTGCACCTTCACGATCAGTGAAGCTTTAGGACATCAACCACTACATCGAACGCTTTGATTTGGGTTATTTTCAGGTGATAAATTGGTTAGGTTTTCATGGCGATTTACTGGTTAGATATGTGGTTCATGATCAAAGGGGAGAGAAAGATTTCGTCGCTGTCGTGTCGGTGTCGCCGGAGAAGAAGACGGGTAACGTTGCTTTTCTTTCTTTTTCTTATCTTTTTTTTTATGGTTTTGATAATAATAATAATAATAATAATAATAATAATGATAACAACAACTAGTTCTTAGTTACCCCGCGTTTCGACGCAGGGCGCATTTATTATGCATAGGTTTTAGTAGTACCATGAGCAACAATTTTTTTGCATTCCTTCGCGCAATGCAACAATAATTCTTTTAGTATTAATTAGTGTAAATAGCTAAAATGAGTAGAACTTAAATTGTGGATAGAATTATCAGTCCATTTGTTTATGTGTTTATGACCAATTTGTTATCCCAAAATATATAACATGAAAAGAAACAGTACATTAAAAAAAAAAAAAAAAAACTAAAGCTGCTTTTGTCACGTGGTAACTTATCATTGCTTGCCCTCACGAACAGCCAATTAAACATGTTTACGTTAGAAGTGTCATTATGTTAATATAGATAGTCCAACACTTGTAGCCTAGTTGGTTGAGGGCCTAAAGTTTCTCATGGGAGGCTTGGGTTCAATTCCCACTAGCTACATTTGGAGGACATTGGTGGATGGGAAATGAAGGATGACCCGGCCATTGGCTTGGGTTCGAGTCCTGATCCCGACCGGTTTTACCGACTATTTCACCGTCGTGCCTTCGGGAGGGTGAGTGGTCGGGTTTTCCCGGGAATTGGTGGCAATTGGTGGCCCGGGTACTCTCGAGTACCTGATTCGCCAAAAGGGTGCCCGAGAGTGCTCGGAATTGATTCGTTGGCCGTTCAAAAAAAAAAATGTTAATATAGATAATATAATAATAATTATAAAATGAAACTATTTTTTATCATTAAAACAAATGATTTGAATTTAATTTTTATATTTCATTTGGAATTAAGTACGCCGATTGACTAATATGATGCTACTTATGTTATGAGGATTATAACTAAGTTAGTAGTCGGGGCTGACAAATTGTGTCTTAACAGGTTTAACAAGTCACTAACGACGTGAATAACACAAGTTCTAAACTTGAACAGAATTTTTTTAACTACTTTATATCGCATGTTTATAACACGGTTATATGTTTTACGTACCAACAAAGAGATATGATGAATCATATCATCCTAATTCTATTTATTTTTAAAAAAGAAAAATTTTACAAAGTGTACTTTTTAGTTAACAGGTCTAATCGTGTCTTATACAGGTTACCTATTGCCAGCTAGCCGTTAAAATTTTCAGTAAATATTACATCAAAGTTATTTTTTAAATAGATATCTTGACAATTGTATCTATTAACCGATTACATTATATTTTACGTAATACGAGTAATACACGGGTTTATTCAACCTCTCTATACACAAGCTTTTTAAAGGTATAGCTTTTTATTACTTAGAGGGTGTTTGGTTGTCCATTTTCCCCCTCCTTTTAACTTATGACTTATCCAATAAGTCAAAAGTTAAAACAAAAGTGTTAGGGTAATTGTTTGAAAAGGAACTTATGGAAGATCGTGTGCTTTGAAAATGAGAAAAGAGGGGAAAAGTCATAAGTCACAATTTTGTGACTTATGAGATTAATGAGCTTTTGAGGTGGAAAAAGTCGTAAGGAGAAAAGGAGAAGAAAAGCCAAACATGCTCTTACTATATAAAATTACATTTATTTACCACCACCAACTCCACCTCGGTAGCCTGAAAAACGAGATTATGGTGTGGTTGTTGGTAAAACGATGTACCACCACTTCTTTGCACACTTCACGGAAACATCAATTGTAGTCGAATTCCTCATACAAGCCTTCATAGCCGCAATTTTTCTCAGATAAGCAAACGTGTTGTCCTCGGTAGTTCTCTATATGTGTGTGCGTCTAATATTAAGGGGTTTTGTGTCATTTTACATCAACTTAACAGAGATAATAGGTGTGCGTTGATGGTAGGGACTATCTTAGTTATAAATTGCAAACCACAAGTAGCATATTTGTAATCTAAGGGTGCGTTTGGTTCGCATGAATTGAATGGAATTCAATAGAATTGGAATTTGAATTCCAACTCTTTAGGTGTTTGGTTCATTGAATTTGTTGGAATTGGAATTTCAATTCCAATCTTGTATGTTTGGTTGACAAAGGAATTGGAATTGTAATTTGGTATGAATTCCTTCAAATTCCTTTACCTAAGGGAATTCAAAATCCTTCTAATATTAGAAGGAATTCAATTCAATTTATTGTAATCTTCGAACGGTTGGCATCATTTTGACCCGAACCGATTCGAACCATGCCATTTCAACGCGAACCGCTTAGATCCGAACCAATTCGGACCATACCAGTTTCGACCCCAACCGTTTCGTATTATACCAGTTTTGACTGGTACCAGTTAGACCCGAACCGTTTCGTACTGTACCAGTTTTGAACGGTACCGTTTCGGACCATACCGGTTTCGACTGATACCATTTCAGACCAAACCAATTTCGACCAGTACCGTTTTGTACCGAACCGTTTCGGACCAGTTTCGACCGATACCGTTTCGACCTATACCGTTTCGCCCGTAACGTTTCGGACCGAATTGTTTCGGACCGTACCGGTTTCGACCGGTACCGTTTCGGACCAGTTTCGACCGACACCGTTTTGACCGGTATCGTTTCGACCTGTACGGTTTCGCCCGTAACGTTTCGGACTGTACCAGTTTTGACTGGTACCGTTTCGGACCAGTTTCGACCGGTATCGTTTCGACCTGTACCGTTTCGACCCGTAACGTTTCGGATCGTACCAGTTTTGACCGGTACCGTTTCGACCGGTATCGTTTCGACCTGTACCATTTCGCCCGTAACGTTTCGGACCAAACCATTTCGGACCGTACCAGTTTCGACCGGTACCGTTTCGGACCGGTATCATTTCGACCTGTACCGTTTCGCCCATAACGTTTCGGACCGTACCAATTTCGACCGTTACCGTTTCGGACCAATTTCGACCGATACCGTTTCGACCGGTATCGTTACGACCTGTACCGTTTCGGACCGCACTGTTTCGGACCGTACCAGTTTCGACCGGTACCGTTTTTACCGGTACCGTTTTTACCGGTACCGTTTCGCCCCGTACCGTTTTCGACCCGACCCGGTACGGGTCGAAACGATAGAGGTATCAACAGTTCGAGTCAAAACGGTACTGGTCGAAATGGTATGGGCCGGTACCGGTCGAAACAGTACGGGCCGGTACGAGGCGAAACGGTTCGGGCCGGTACGGGTCACAACGATGCGGGTCGTGGGGGCAAAGGTGATAGATTCCAATTTATTAACCAACCAAACACAATAATATAGGATTTGAAAATCCAATTCCAACAATTTCCAATTACTTTTGGAATGTTTGAATTACAAATCCAATTCATTCCAATTCCAATTCCTTCACAAATTCCAATTCCAAACAATTCCGTGAACCAAACGCACCCTAAAAGTTTTGTGGATGAAATGTTCAATGTGTGCAAAATATAGTGACCATATGTATAATTATGTCTTTCATTTGACTAATAATTCAACATCCATCATCAATAGGGGTGTAAACGAGCCGAGCCGAGCCCGAGCCTGACTGGACTCGAGCTCGGCTCGTTATGGTTTTATGAAGCTCGAGCTCGAGCTCGGCTTGTTAGCAAAATCAAAAGCTCGAGCTCAGCTCGGCTCGGCTCGGCTTGAGGTGATTTGAGAACAATCTCAAACGAGCTCAAAGCTCGGCTCGAGATTGGAAAAGCTCGGCTCGCGAGTGTTATTAAATGGGCCTATGAAATAAGGACTTGGGCTTTGGAGATGTGGGTTATAAATTATAAGAGATATATAAATAACTTATAATTATGTTTGGGCTCGTTTAGGCTCGCGAGCCCAATCGAGCTTTGTATCTAGGGCTCGAGCTCGGGCTCGATAACTAAACGAGCCATATTTTAGGCTCGAGCTCGGGCTCGGGCTCGTTAAGGCTCGGCTCGTTCGGGCTTTTTACCGAGCCGATCCCAGATAGCTCTCGAGCCGCTACGTGTCATTTACACCCCTAATCATCAACCTATCTTATACATCCACAGGTGACAATATGGATCAACCCAAACTATTTTAACTTTAGGCTTTTGCACGTTCGTTTATGAAGAACATTAACAAAACAAAAAAGTTTATTTATTTAATTGAACGAAAAGAAATGAGCACGTGTCATGTTCTTTTACATACATCACTGAACGTTTGACTATATTCACTTAGCTAAACGGGTTTTGGATTCAAGCGAGTATGGCGATCGTAACGATGAACGTGACGGCGGCGTGTATGAATGTGTCCATGTTGGGGATGACTGCAAGAAAATAGAGGGAGAGAGAAAGTTCATTGTTCTGATTTGAATGTTTTGAGTTTTCAATACTCAAGGCAAAGTTATTTATTACTCCATTAATTATTATCATCAATACACACAAACGAATATGTTGAAAACTTCAATAAAATCAATGAAAATTAAAGATTTTGAATTATATGATTTATAATTAAAAAATTATAAATTAAATGGACATAAATCACGTGTTTTTTTGTTTTTTTTAATGGCTAACTAAATATCGTCTGAATTGACAGTGGGTTAAAATTTGACATATCGGCTATCTATTGGGCAGCTAAAGTCCACCAAGCCAACAATTCGGAGAACACCAGCTACCCAAAGGCCAACTGCAGTTAAACCTATCTGGATCGGATTCAAACTTGAGACCAAATGGCCTCAGTCTTTTATCTTCATTTCTCGATGCCACTCCACCAAATGGTGGGTGGTTCACTCATGTGTTCTGAATCAATTTATTTGCAATCAAAAGTCTTAAACCACATTATCTAATTGACTAATGCAAATAAAATACATCATTTCCATTTTACTATAATTGTAATTGTAATACATTTTAGTAATATAACTAACAGGCTAAATAATAATCTCGTTGGTATGAAGGGTTAGGATCCATAAATCTTAAATTATTGTTTCGAAAACTCTCATAATTATGGGGATTATTCACACAAACAGTGAAGATAAAATGACATTCTTTAAATTTTACTCTAATCATTAATTAACTTTTAGTTATATTAATATATATATTTTTTTTACCATTTATATTTTACCATTTGGTTTACCATTTGTAGGTGTCATACCAATTTGATCCCGTCGCAACGCGCGGATGGCGTGAACTCGTTTACATACAAAACAATATCTAATATGAAGAAAGAATTGAAGATACATGCAAGTGGTTAATTGATATAAAACTAAAATTTGGTTAGTAAATGTTAAAGCTGTTAAAAAGATTGTGATTTGTAGCTCATTGGAAAAAAAACTTGGGAAAAACTCGTTCGACATAGCTCAGTAAGTTGTTCGTCTATTGCACCATCTTTTTATTTTCAACGCTTCTCTTCTCTTACAAGTCATTTTATTTTTAAAGTTTTAATTTTGTAAAACTCATTTATGGAATCGATCACTCCCAAGTTCTTTGTTATTTTGAAACAATAATCGTGCTCTATAATACTTCAAAATGAAATCGATTTGCAATAGTTATGATGTGCAAATTTTTATTTTTCGGCTCCACCATAAATCTATAATCCTCTTATAATTCAACTGTTGATCTACGCAAATAACCATCCTGATCATGTAGCCTAGTGGTAAAAGGGTCGGTTCTCTCTTTGGGAGAGCCGGGTTCGATTCCCACGGGAGGCATGTGATGGATACCCCCACCCTTGTGGTGGGGTAGGTGGTTGGGAAGTGATGGAGAGACCCTTGTGGTCATGGGCTCGACTCCTGATCCCTCCAGGTTTTACCGGTTCACTACCGTCGTGCCTTTGGGCGGGTTTGTGGGTCGGGTTTTCCCTGAAACAGAAGATGGGTGGGCCGAAGGGCTCTGTCCGTACGGACTAGAGGCCGTCTGGGACCCCTTTCGGCCATTGGGGGCCGCGTACAGAGTACCCGGCAATACTTTAGTTGATCGTTCAAAAAAAAAATCTACGCAAATAACCACTAGGTTTATCAAACCCACCATAAATAACCACTCCTTTCTCCTCATCTTGATCTTGCAATCGCCATTGAACACTACAAACCACTACAAATTCTTCGTTGATCATATCTGTCTATTTATATGGATATGTCTTACTATTAAGTTTAAAGAATAAATCTATTGGCTAAAGCTTTTTATGTGCCGACCCATTTGGCTCATTTATCTTCGAGCATGTCAAGCCTGAGCCATATTCAAACTTGTTCAACTCTACCCGTGACTCGTCATTCATATCATGGACCATGAGATTTATTATACGTTACAAGAGACTTTTTATTAAATTACTAATGAACTAAAACAATATAAAATCTCAAACAAGTAACATCAATCTTATACATGTGTTTTTTTGGTAGGGAATAGATACAAATAATGTTACAAGTAAAGTCTAGAAAATGACATGTAGATTTTTTTAAGAAAAGGGACATGTAACGTTAAATATCAGCTATTTTAATATCATATATTTTAATGACAGATTTTGTCAAGGATAAAATGTTAAACAATAGAAAGTTAACTATAAATGAATGGTATGGTTATGAAATAGTTCATTTATTGTTAACTTTTTTATCTGGTTTCATCATTTTTTTTAAGGCGAATTTTCTATGTTGTGTCAGAGATCATCACAACCTTCAGAAGGGGAGTCCTCTAGCCACTCTCCAATAGTCAGACTATGTTGTCTTAACCGGGCTCACGCTGACACGAGAGTGGCCGGCCCACAAGCGAGTCGAGGCTGCGCATAAGTGGCACTAAGGCTTCCACCCGGAAAATTTCCCGTCACGTGCCACATGACAGATGTTGCACCCTCCACAAGAGGCAAGCCTCTCTGGAGTAAATGCACGGTAATAGAAAACCCGGGGGCCATCAGAATCGAACCTGGCACCTACAAGTAGGCTAGTTTCAACCATCACTTGGCAATACCCCCAAATGGAGGTTATGGAATCGAACTCAAAGTCTCCCAAAGGAGATTTGAGCTAACAACCATTGAGTCACAAGTGGGGGATCTGGTTTCATCATTTTATAAAACTTTAATATCCTTTATATACTTTATTATCATATTATTGTTAATAACTAGATGACGTCCCCGCGCGTTGCGGCGGGGGCACGTTGGTGACAGTGTGGCGACATGCGCGGGTTATGGATTGGCACCACCAAAACAAATGTAGAAACCGTTTGTAATTTAGTCGAAATGTGTAGTTAAGCAACTTTTTGTGATAGGACTATAGATATAAATAACTATTAGGCCTCACAAAAAAGTCTAATGTACCTCTCAGTAAACAGCTTAAAACTAAATCTAACAAAACATGAACTGCTGAAAACTAAATCCAATGAGTCATGAACTGCACACAAACAACAAATGAAATTGACATTGCCCACTTTTTTTTTCTCAATGCGAAACATCAAACATGAAGTGTATATAATCTAGAATTTAAATAGACGATAACATACTTGATGCTAAAATTAACATGTTCTTGAAGACCAGATCCAAAGCAGCAAATGTCGCTAAAGTCGCATCTTAGTAGCTTGTATTCCTTGACCTTCAACCCTGTGTATCCCAATAAGACGATCATATACGAAGCTTATGAGGTTGTATTTGCAGCCATGTATAGGATTAATTCACATGCCTACTCAGCTGCATTTTGCAGCCATATATGACAATAAAACATCCCCATTTTACAACCTTGTACGATTGTATTTTCAGGCGTAAATTTATGCATAACAATCCCATTTATGCAGCCCTATAATGTTATGTTTGCAGCCCTAATTCGCCACATAACAATTCCATTTGACACCACTATAAAGCTGACTTTTTGTTGACCCATACTAAACACATAAAATTATCATTTAACAACTTTGATCCTTGCTTGTCTACATTAAAGTCATTAGAGTAGCACATGAATAACCATACAGATAGATAAACACGCTCTAAAGTTTTATTGTTGCATATGTATAATAGTATAGTTGTATTATGATATTATACCTAAATTATATTATCACACTAACTTAAATAATCTGGTTTAAAACAATTAGTGGATAGACTATTAGAATCAATTATTCATCAGAAGCAATGAAGCATCCCTTCGCGATAAAGTTTATGACAACGTGTTAAACCTAAACTTTATAATCAAAATAACAAATATGAACACAAACAGTTCATATATCATATAACTATAGGTAGCCGTATCTACAATAAAAGACAAAGCGACTAATTAAACACGATATATAAATCATCTCACCATTAATGAGTTCATCATATCGTAACAGAACTTGTATGATTAAGAGAGCAAGGTATAATGGATTGGAAAAGGAACAATGGTGGGACTTCTCGTTTTTAGACAATGGATAGTTTTCTGTATCTTTGTTTGTGTCGTAATGTTCAAAAATTCGGGTTTGATGTTTGGGTTTAAACTGTATGGGTCGACTACTATGGCCCAGGTAGCTACTGGCTAAATGAGCCGAGTATGATGTGGTGTAACTTGTGGTGTATTATGGTGATGAATAAAGTTTCGTTTTTCTGTTCAAAAAAAAAAAAAAAAAAAAAACTTGATCACCATGTTTGTTATGCGTTTCATGTCATGACCTGTCACTCCACACCACCACTGTCAAACTTTTTGACAAACAATTAGCACCACCATGACGGCCACCTTTTAGCAAACAACACATTCATAATAATAGATGATTATAATACCTTGCAAAGTTACTGTAATACTCCATAACTATTCAAATCATGGAACAAACATAATACAAAACCCTAAGATATCAATAACAAACATGTATTCACTTCATCAGCAAATGCCTTAATTAACCGTACCTGCATCTGCATAAGTAGGTCCGAACTATGATTCTTCTCAAACCGATTATCACGAAGCGGATGCCGAACCCTCTCGAACGCCTTTGGCGGTGAAACAACCGGTGAGCTGATCAATAGGCGGGAGATCTTAAAGTAAACACATACCGATTCGAGATCGAAGACAATAGATCTATTCATCTAACCGCTGTCTCGGCTGCTGCTACTATGCTCTGCTTTCTGATCGGCCTCGAATCGCCTTCATGCTCCTGTGCACAGTCACGGGCGCCGCTAACGGGTTTGGTGGTGGAGGATGACGTTGGGTAGTCGGCACCACCGTTTTTCCCTGCAACACCATCATCATCGTATCTAGAGGGAGAGAAAGAGAGTGGTGATAATGTTTTAGATAGATGGAGAGAGAGAGAGAGAGAGAGAGAGGATATAGAGATGGGGGTGATACGAATGAAGCTTCCAGTGAAGAAAGCTAAAGAAGTAATAAACAATTGGAAAACCAGTATACGTGGATGAGAAAGCAGCGTTGGATGAGAAATGTACGGTGGAGATGCGAACACTGTTGATAAGGCTCGACAAGTTTTAATTATATATAGAATAAAAATAATTTTGTTTTTAATACAATTATAATCCACGCAATCCACACACATGATATGTGTGTATATATTAAAATCGTTATTTTTTAGTTGATGTATCGTTGATTAAAAAGATGTGTAATTATAAACATATAAGGTGTAATTATATAGATACACCACTACCCAAAATACACATAGACAATCTTAGCGGCTACTTAGTACTTACACTTCTCACGATAAAACCAATCTTACACTTACACTACAAATGAACCAAACATTCAAGAATTTCTTTGACGGAAAGTTCGTTTATGTAACTAACAAACAAACATGAACGTAAGTTTTGTTCATTCATTTGTATTCATGTACATATGTTTCATTTATGCTCATGACCATCCGTTTATATTCATATGTTTTCATTCATTAAGGTTTTACTAATATATAAGGAGTTACATTTATACAAACACAAACATAAAAATGGCATTCTAACCGCTTATATAAACATAACTAAATAACATTTGAGTTTTCTAGTAATAAAAATGCTATTTTCAATGAAATCAATCGTAATTAATAACTAATTTATTTAGAAGAAATACTTTACATCGTTCATTTATGTTCATAAATTGTTCGATTGGGTTTTGAAAGGACAGACATTAACGAAAACAAACATGCTCATTTTCTTAAAAGTTAATGGCCAAAATCGTCATTGATTTTGGCTAGTTTTGCCACATCAGCTCAGATTTTTTTTTTTTTTTTTTTTTTACATCTGGGCCTTCAGGTTTATGTTTTGTTGCCAAAATCATCCATGACACTAACCCGGTTAAATATTGTCGTTAAGTTGGTTTTTTTTTTCTTTTTTACTTTTTACCTAGGAAATCAAGAGCATTTTGGATATTTTGTATACTTTATTTATTTTATTTATTTTAGCCTTTAAATACAAAAAAAAAAAAAAAACCCATCGCCCCCTCCCTAAACAACCACCGCTGCACAACCTCCAACCTAAAACAACCACAGCCACAGCCACAACACCTCTAACCCAAAACAACCCACTGTCGCACCACCTCCAACCTGAAAGAACCATCATTGCAACACCTTCACCTCCATCCTCGAACAACCACGACCACACCACCTCCACCCTGAAACAACCAGCGTTGCAACACCTCCACTCTGAAACAACCACCTCCCCTGCAAACCGCCATATTATCTTTTTCAATTTCATCGTCTTTAACTCATCGATTCAAAATCCCAGATATATAACCCACCATGTTTCGTATGAGACGTCAACGAGTTTGGGGAGAGTTGGTGCGACGGCGACGATACGTTTATGGTAAAGGTGGTGTTTGATAGTGTTGTGCTCGTTTGTAGGTGTTTGGATGATGGCTTCGTGATGGTTTGGTGGTGTTTGGTTGACGGTGACCGGGGGTGGTTTAATTGGTGGCTGGTGGTGATAGTGGCCGGTGGTGGTTTAAGGTTTCACAGGATAATGGTGGTCTAGAGGTAGAAGAAGGAAGGGAGGTGGGTCCCACTTATTAAATAAAAAATATTAAAAAACAAAGTGTCCGACAAAAAGTCAAAAAAACCCTCAAACATAACGACAATATTTAACTGGGTTAGTATCAAGAACAATTTTGGTAACAAAACCTAAATCTAAAAGACCCAGATGTAAGAAAAAAAAGCTATTTTAGACTGATGCAGAAAAACTGGTCAAACCTTATGGACGATTTTGACCATTAACTATTTTGTTAATAATAAACATGAATAAAAAAAATAGTAGTTACAATATGAGATGAGATCCGGTACAAACCATGTTAATTATAAAAACCGTGAGAACAGATCTGGTCCATCTATTTTTTTGATCAAGGGTTAGTACTAATTACACATCATTATATTAGATTTAGTTACAAAAATTAGTAGTTTTGTGGGCATTTTAGGAATTATGTTACCTTTTAGAAAGATTCTCTCTCCCAAAGCACCTATAATCACGTATAAGTCCACCCCAAAATCCTGTAGTCTCAATCTTTTAATACCCTAAATTCATCAACAAGGTTTAATGATGATGAAGCTACTATGGTGTTCTTCAAAATCCATTAAAATAAAAACCGAAGTTAGAAGCGATTTTTTTTACAAAATCAATCAGTGATTCCTTTCATCCCATATTATTCTAAATTTGTTTGTTTTGCTTTTCCATTTAACTATGGTGCAGCATCAAAGCAATTGGTAATATCCTATCACTAAAAATAGTGACTATAATCAACAATTTCATCAATGATTGCAAAAACATTCAGATCCATTTCTTCCCCAAATCTTGTAGAGTCGCAATCTATGGTTAATTCAAGCGATTGGGATTTAGGGTTTGTTCATCTTTTGTTCTGGGATGCCTCCAGTCTTATTCGATGTATGTATGAACAAATTTCTTGTCATTTTGATTTCTGGATTTTTTTTTTTTTGGTTTTTTTTTTGTTTGTGTTTTCAATAGCTAACCTCTGTTCTTGTTATCAGCACACAATTGAATTACATCAACACTTCTGAATTATATTACCACAAGTTAATTAAATGAAATAATTGACTTTAGCACACATGAACTATATCAACACTTTAATTTGCAGAGAAGTATATCAGCACATGTAAAATAAAAGGAGTATAATATCAGCACATTGAAAACTCAAATTATATCAGAACGACCAGATTAATTTCGGTTCTAATGATTTCAATAACATAATTGATATTAGCACACATGTGAAATATATCAGCACTTTTGTTTATGGAGAATTATATCAGCACATAATGAAATTTATCATCACGTTGAATAATTCGTGCTTTTCAGAGAAGTAATTAGGGTGTATGGGATTTTAGATTTTTTTTCAACGACAAGGACCAGATTGAAAACCAAAAAATATTAAAAAAAAAACTGATTGTTAGTTGGCATATTTATAGGGATTTTTATATAACTAAAGATTAAAGTTACATTTATACCCTTTAGTTCAGATAAATTGGAAGCCACATGGCACTCTTTAAATGGTTCCTATAGTTTTTATAGAAAGTTTGGTTTGTATTTGATCCTACCACGTTACAATATATAAATTAAAAAGAAAAAAAAACTTGAAAAGGCAAAAGTTAAGTGGGACCGGCGGCCCACCCTTGACGGTTGGGTTCAAAAGTTGAGCGACAAGTATTTCAATTTTCCTCCATTTCTCAGCACCGTTTCCCTCACTGTCTTCTACTCTTCTTCAACTGCTTACGTCATATTATTATTATTAGTATTACACACACACATATATATAACACCACAACTTTAAATCAATCCATCTTCTTCTTCATATTATTATTATTATTATTATTATTATCATTTCATTCACCATGTTGTTGCTAACCCTAGCCTTAGCCACCGGTGCAGGTGCAGGCGTTTCACGAACTTCAATAGTCACCGACGCCAACGATATCGAGTTCGGTAACCCTATGTGGTTCGTTTACGCCGGCGTTTCGTGTGTTCTGGTTCTGTTTGCTGGAATCATGTCTGGTTTAACCTTAGGGTTGATGTCTCTTGGACTTGTTGAGCTCGAGATTCTTCACCGTAGTGGTACTAATAGAGAGAAGAAACAAGCAGGTACTACTTTATTATTATTATTATTATTATTATTATTCTTATTATTATTATTATTGTTTAATTGATTTTGGATTTGCTATGAACGGTGAGGGTAAAGTATGCAACCTTTTTCATTGTTACTCTACCTAACACGTAGGAAAAAATTAATAAAGTAAACAATGTTATTTTTTGAAAGAATGAATAATAATAGATTTTTTTTTTTAAATTACCAAAATAACCTTTAGTAATCTACCTTTTAATAGATTTAAAAGTTATTGGCTGGCTATCACTTCTACCTTTTAAAATTACTGATGACGGTCCCTCTTTTTAACTTAGGGGCTGTTTGGTTGATTAAGTGCTGAATTATTAAGAGGTCTGAATGATTACGTACTGAATCATTAAGTTGGACCTCTTAATGGTTAGTTTTCTTGTCCCACGTTGGTATAGGGAGCCTCATTAAGGTTCAGCCTAGTTCAGTGCTTAATGGTTCAGCAACATCCCAAATCTTAATGATTCAGACTTAACCATTCCATTCAGAAGCTGAAACAAACGCGCTGAATGCTAAATCATTCAGCACTGAATGGTTAAGAGCCTCATTAAGAGGCTACCAAACAGCCCCTTATTTTACTACGTCGGCTCATATTAGCAGAAAGTTAACTCGGTTAGTTAGTTTTCGATAAGCAATCTATGTTAGCAAAAACTTAATTGGTTAACTTTTTAGTTAGTATGAGACCGCTGACGGAAGTAGACTAAAAGGTAGGACGGCCAACAATGATTTTTAAAGGTGAGATTATTTTAATCCAATAGAGAAACTTTTATCGAGGCTGTTTAGAGCAATTAGAAACCGACACCTAAGTATGAACCGATAGTTTTTGGCACATACATTCATTCATGTTTAGCCGGAGTCTGTTTTTGGAAAGGTTAATGTTTAGTCGGAGTCTATTTTGGAAAAGTAAAAAAATGTGTCAGTTTTGGAAAAGTTAAAGTCAACATTGTCTATTATCGTATTTTTCCACATCACACGGCTATGTGTTTAGCCGGATAGTCGGGGTTTATTTTGGAAAAGGTGGTCGACATTGTCGCGGACGTCAAGTCTTTGAGTTTTTTTGTGGTATAAGTATAGGTTTAAACAGGTACGGTGGTGTGGGATAGGTGGTATAATTTTGATTTGATGTGATTTTGTGTGTGTTTTTTGGTTTTCGGCTTCCTATTTCCGCCTAGTGTTGGCATAACTGGTTACACGAACACGAAACCTATAAACACGAACACGACACGAAATCTAATCATGTCATTTTTTTCGAGCACGAACACGAACCTTTGTATAACAGGTTAACACGATAAGACACGATAAGGAACCCTTAGTAAAACAGGTTAACATGACAAGACACGATAAGACCTGTTAGGACACGAACACGAAACATGTAAACACGAACACGACCCGAAAATAAACAGGTCGACCTGTTATAGACACGAAACCTGTTACGGCCAAACACGAAACCTGTTAAAATCGTGTAGGTTCGTATCAGGTTATCGTGTTCGTGTCTAAATTGCCAGTCCTATTTTCGCCTTGGTAATAGCTAGTCGGTTTTGTGGTTGTATGAAAGTTGATTTAAAAAAAAAATAAAAAATGTATCTATTTTGGGAAGGTGAAATTTATTTTCGTAATTTTCCCCCACATGGTTATGTGTTAGGTAGGTAGATGTTGATTTTATTTTCTTTTTGGTTTTACTTTTGTAAAGTACATACTATTCAATTTGTTTTAAATTTGATCGTACTGTTGGAGATGGTACAGTAGGCAATGTTACTGTATCTATTTGATTGTGAGTGTACCTAACACACGGTAATATGGTAGGTAAATGTTTATTTTTTTATGTTATATTTTTTGTGATATTAAGTTTTTGATTTGTAAATTTGCATAATTAATTAATATTGATAATGAGTGTACTATGTTTTTGTTATAGCTGCTATTCTGCCGGTTGTACAAAGGCAACATCAGCTTCTTGTAACATTGCTACTGTGTAATGCCGCAGCTATGGAGGTGAGTTTAATAACTTATGTTTACTATATTTGTACATAACAGTTTTGATATGAAAATAAAATAAACTAGCATGACCGATAGGGACGTTTGAGGTTATTTTTGAGGGGAGAGTACGAGGTGGATGAGGTAATTAAGGGTGTGATGCAGAGAGAATATATGTGAGGGCCTGAGGGGTAAGTGGGACAGGAGAGAGATGACACATGGGATCCATTTTCTGGTTGTCCTATTGTGGATGCTCTCATATGGTAGCTTGGATACTTCTTGTTGGACATATTGACATATTGTGTGCATCTTATGTACCGATCACATTAGGAGCGATTCAGATTTCAAAAGACCTACGAGGAACATAAGATTACATAAACATTAAATATTGTCTTAAGGACTAGAATTATAAGAAGAGCTTTAGACTTGTATCGGGAGTCTTGATCTTTAAAAAGTGGCCTATAATATTTCGGACTCGAACATAGACATAGCAATTGATATTTAGGCTGGGTGCAGTGGGGCACCAATGGGTCCCCCATGTCACCAGCTTTTGTTCGTTAAACCACTACTAACACTACTAACAAGTTATGAGGGGTGCTAATGGGTCACATGCCCTCCCTTTCGATAACCGGTTAATGGGGTGAGGGGTTGGGTGGGGACCAAATCACAATCTAACCAATCAAAAATTGTTTTCCATTTTATAAAATAAAAGATTAAAAATCAATTGTAAATAAGTTAAAACAACTACACTATTGTGAAAGTGTGGTTTAATTAAAGTCACACTGCCTACATGACACTTTAACAAACCCTTTTAACTAAAACCACTACACTTATAGGCTTCACATGTATTGTCATATTGTGATTTTAATTTTTACACCTCACTATTTGATACTATTTTAATTTGCTACAGGCTCTTCCTATATACCTGGACAAGATTTTCCATCCAGCTGTTGCAGTGTTGCTGTCTGTGACTTTTGTACTAATATTTGGAGAGGTATTTAATGCTGTTGTATGATTGTTCCTGTTGTTACAGTAAGATATCTATAAGATCAATCACTAAAAGTATTGTACAATACCAGGTAATTCCGCAAGCAATATCCGCAAGATATGGCCTTGCTGTGGGAGCTAACTTTGTTGGGCTTGTTCGAGTTTTAATGGTCATTTGTTATCCTATTGCTTATCCTGTTGGAAAGGTAATTTCATGCAAGTTGGTTTAATAGCTATATTAACTTATGTGGCATGACTTGCATAAAATGATAAAATTCACTTTTGATTTTGCTAACTCGGGAGTTGTAGTATAGTTAGCATTCAAACTTTTGATCTTAGCTTGTGCTTTGTAAGATCTTTTATTATCTATAAACGAATGGCTATAAGGTGTCACCTTAAGCATCTCAAAACTAGGCAACTAACAAATGTGCTATATGTGATTTTACGGTAGTCAACTATTTATATAGTTAAGCCTCGTTAAATATTGTTTGTCTGAATTTTTATGTAGTTGCATGTCTCGGAATTCTTTAATAATTCAGTTACCTTTTGACATATCTATAACTACAGCAGAGAAGGTTTACCAACATCTTATATTATATTTGACAAATATGCAGGTTTTAGATGCTTTAATTGGGCATAGTGATACCCTGTTTCGACGTGCCCAGTTGAAAGCGCTTGTCTCCATTCACGGCCAAGAGGTAAACATCCTTGATTGGTCGTTTGTGGCATGAAGTTACAAATTGGCCGGAGGTTGTGATTTCGACTTGTTTACTTACAATGGGTGCAAAGTTACATATTGGCCAGAGGTGGCCTCTCAACCTATTAATTTATGAATGGGTCAATTTGGGCTGAGTTTTGTCTCAAGACGGTCAAATAAAAAAATTAAAATGGGTCAAACCGTGAAATTGGTAGAACGTCGCCCAGAGGCCGAAGTCTACTTACCATGCATACAACCTCTTAAATCGTGATGATGAAGATTTAAATTAGCATTATAATGATATTGTTTTTGTAAACATAACTAACACATTAACTCTTTATAAGAAGCTAAATATCGACCAGAAGACGTTTCCAGGTCAACCTACTCTGTAGGCTGTTATGAAAATGACTCATTCCAGCCTGAACCCAGCTTGCCTCTGAAGCCCGTACACAAATAGTTGCTTTGCCACCATACTTCAGTTTGCTTCTTTTACCCTTAACTTGTGCTATACTGTTTTGTTGTTCTTCTTAAAATAATCATGGTAGGCTGGTAAAGGGGGTGAACTTTCGCATGATGAGACTACCATCATAAGTGGAGCACTTGATTTGACAGAAAAGGTATGCTCTGCGGTAAATAACTAAATATCACTGTAAAATTTCCTCTAATAGTGCAAGTTCTTAGAGATGGCTATAGTAAAATAGTATCTTAAAAATCTTTCTTTTGAGCAATTTGGTTGTAGATATGTTTTTTTAACATATATCAACCATCTTTTTCTTCTTTCTGGGTGACACCTCTGAGTTTAGAAGACACTAGCTACTATTTGTCTGACTTGATATCCAAGTCTACTTGAATGACCCAAAATTCTCTTGATTTGCTAGTTAACGCAGGCGAGTCAGACAAGCTGTACAACTAAAACCAATGAGCCTTTGGAAGATTCTAGCTTGAATTACTGTACAATATTATGATTATTCAGGGTAGGATGTGGTTCATTTGATAACAACAAAAAATTGATACTAGGGAACCAGTGTTGGTCCTTGAATCCAAAATATGTAGGCCCCAGATTGAAGTAATAACATGTGGATGTTTTCATTCTCATGTGCCTGCTTTATCCGGGCCCTTCATTTTTCTGCTTAAACGGTCCAGATTAATCTCTTGTTTTGTGATTCTATACTTCTCCCATTACAATAACATCCTCAATATTTGTTTTGTTTGGTTGTATCTGTCTTTTATGTTTTTTGTTAAACAAGATGATGAAATTGATAGAGCATGTTACAATTTGTGTAGACTGCAGAGGAAGCCATGACACCTATTGAATCAACATTCTCCCTGGATGTCAATTCAAAGTTGGACTGGTGAGTTTGAACACTGTCTCTTTCGTGCTTTTGTAAGTACATATAAGGTCCAAAGTATTAGGGTGTAAACGAGCCGCACTTGCTTATTCAACTTAGAAGAGCTTGAGCCTGAGTTCGGCTCTTTTTTGAAGCTCGAACTCAACTGTCTTACTATTTCGTACTTGATGTATATTTTATTAATGTACAATTATGATTTTTATTTATGTGTATTTATAACTAAAATTTTATATATATAACATAATACATATTATTTATTATATTTATCCTAATGGTATGTATATTAAGTAAACATTATTTAAAAAATTGGTCGGTTCATATAATATGGTTGAAACTCGAAAGTATATCTATGGATTTATGTGTACCTGATATTATGTAGGGAAGCGTTTGGAAAAATTCTTGCAAAAGGGCATAGTCGTGTTCCTGTCTATTCTGGGAACCCAAAAAACATCATTGGACTCCTACTGGTATGCTTTGAAAATCTACATACTGTCTCAACTTATCCATATTTTAATATCTTAAATTATTATTGGTTTCTGTAAAGTTGGTTTCCCTTCTTTTTCACCTAGTAGGTGAAAAGTCTTCTTACAGTTAGAGCAGAAACCGATACTCCGGTTAGTGATGTTTCTATTAGGAGAATCCCCAGGCAAGTTTGTATTTATACTCGTGTGTCTAGGCTTTTATTGGGAAAAAAAAATATTTTCTTGTGGTTTATGCGGAATTTAACAATACCAGTTTTTCAAGTGTCCCTGGATTTTATTTTCACATGATCACGTTCCTTAATATATAAAAATTCAACCAAATGTTTTCCAAACTGTATTTTAACCATTTTTTTTGCATAGCTTAGTCCCTGAATTTATAAGAACTCAACAATTAGGTGATTTTTTTGCATGATTAAGTCTATAAATTTTATAAGAACTAAACAGTAGGATGTTTTTTTCTTTTGCAGGATCAAGTCCTAAGCTTTATATAAAGGACCTTTAGTTGAGTTTTCATAAGTTTAGGGACTTAAACCATGCAAAAATAAAGTCTTTTAAGGGTTTTACTGGCATTTTGGATTTTGTTTTTAAATAAGACGTAAGCTTTAGGAACTTAATTGATAAATTGGTTGAAATCGGAGATCCAAATTATCTAAGTTTGAATAATACAAAGAAACACTTGTTACCAAACCACTTTTTTGTTAATTAATCATGTAATTTCACTCATTTTATCTTTTTTTGTTTTAGGGTTCCAGCAAATATGCCATTATATGACATACTTAACGAGTTTCAGAAGGGCGGCAGTCACATGGCGGCTGTAGTTAAAGTGAAAAGCAAGAAGCATCCGCCCGCTGATATTAATGATCACAAATTAGCCGGGAAAAAGCAAAGTAAAAATTCACAACTAACTAAACCGTTGTTGCCGAAACTTGAAGAATCAAATGTTGTTGTCAACATTGATAAGACTTTAGAGTCAACCGTGCAACACATGGGCCCCACAACAAAAAGTTCAAGATGTGTTACTGATGACGTGGAAGATGGAGATGTCATTGGAATTATTACCCTGGAAGATGTTTTTGAAGAGCTTCTGCAGGTAAATTAACGGCT
Organism: Ambrosia trifida; assembly: GCA_028751855.1. Taxonomy (NCBI): domain Eukaryota; kingdom Viridiplantae; phylum Streptophyta; class Magnoliopsida; order Asterales; family Asteraceae; genus Ambrosia; species Ambrosia trifida. The sequence goes on from CM054129.1 coordinate 133,103,934, forward strand.
CTTAGTTACATATAGGCCCTTCAAAATTTTATAATATCATATTAATCCTTTCAAAACATAAAAATATCGTATTTGCCCATTTGACGGTAATTAAAATAATATAAGTTAGCTATAACAATGAAACAAATTATTATTAACTGATTTTGTCTTATTTCCTGTGCATCGGGTAAATATGATACTGTGAAATTTGAAAGGGCTTATATGAAATCAAAACTCTATATGAGTATATATGAAATACACTTTATCCTTAACATTTGCTAAATAGTTTCCCTCCCTCATGCAGGAGGAAATCGTTGACGAAACTGATGTTTATATAGACGTGCATAAAAGGTGTGCGTGGCGCAAGCATTTTTGTTCAGTTGCCGGTTTGACATTATTAGTCTTGTCGGTTCGACATTGTTAGGCTATCTAAATCCAGTTCACACTTTGCTTCAAATAATTTTATAAAATCTTGCAGAATAAGGGTGGCGGCTGCCGCTGCTGCTTCATCTGTAGCTCGTGCTCCCTCAACTAGAAAGCTAGCTGCGCAAAGATCCATGGTACGTTTTCCCTAAATTGATATATGTCTAGTAAATTCCTACTTAGAAGTAGTTAAATCAGCGATTCGATTAATCTAATGTTGCAACGAGGGTAGAAGTAGTTGCATTTAACACGTCATGTTTGCGCGTTAACATTTTTGTTTTCTTTCCTAAATTTAATAAATAGTTGATAGGTTATGTATGATGATAAAATACTATTACAATAATAATCTTTTTCTAATAACCAATGTAGAAGCTTTTAAACACTTGATTATGCATGGGCTACTTTAAACAAGGTTATTACTGTAACGAGTGAATATGGTGCGTTGAATGAAACTACTTCTTCCGCAACTATTCATCACGTGACTTGTGTCGTTTTCGTACTTACTTTTTTGGGCCCGGAGGTGATGAATAAGTAATTTTGTGTCTGTTTGTGTGTGTATATATCATATTGATTTTGTTAATTTTACTAATTTTACCAGGGGGTCAAAGAAGAAAAGGACAGCCCGCCCAGACCGTAATGGTTCAATCTTAGCAATATCTCCAAAAAGATGAATGGGGTAGTACTTAGTAGTAGAACAGTTGCCACCAGTTACCATGTAAATGTAATAGTAAGGGTGAAATAGGTAAAAACATGAAAACATCGATTTTTTTTCCGTTTTTGTGTTTACCGTTGAGGCTTTGCTAGCTACCTCGGCTTCGCGGCCCTCCTTTGGTCATGATCAATGTGCCTTTCTCTTTCAGGTAATTAGCTTTTTTGGCTGTTGTGTTTTTTAGGTTCAGAAAACTACTGTTATTACTATAATTAGGTTCAAATGAGAACCAGAACCAAACTAACTTCTTTGTGCCCTTAAATCTTATTATAGTCTGGTTAATATTTGAGACGATTTTTGTTTCCGTGTCATGAATTACAACAATCCCCTCTTAGTTTGCTATGCTATTGCCATTACCATAGCAGTGTAGTGGTAAAGGCATTGGTGGACAATGATATAAGACCTAGGTATCCTAGGTTCGATTCTTGAGCCAAACGGGTTTTATCGGTAATTCGTTGTCGTGCCTACGGGCATGTGGGTTACCGGGTTTTCCCCATAATAGGTGGTGGATGTCTTGGGAGTACCTGATTGATGAAAGGGTGTTCTGAGGGTATTCGTTTGAACCACTTAAATAAGTATTGAAAAGAATAATTTTGCCATGCTATTTTGCTTTCCAATTTTTTTTTAGAAATAAAATATGATTTACATGTATGGTAGGATTTCAAATTGTATAAAGAAAACGGAACTTATACATGGGGGTGTAAGCAAACAAAGCCGCTAGTTTTTGCGTGCGACAATGTCACAACACTAGCGCATTAACGAGCAGTGGTTGTGGCTGTGGTTGGAGGAACACTCCATCGTCGGGGGAACACAACGTAGTTGTGATTCAATCTTTCACAAGTACGGGGACCTCGAATTGAATTGAATTGTAAAACCTTATTTTTTTTTTTTAGAAAATGACAAATGATTTCTCCGACGAAACAGAAGATATGCAGGTAGCCTATGCTCACACCGAGTATGCTTCTGAGTTCAACAATGAATTTTCACATGTTTCGGCCGTGACAAATGTTACGCCCAAAATTACATTAGGTTTTATATCTTCTAGTAATGTTTTTATTTTACTTAAGGTAATGTTTTTATTTTATTTAAAAAAAAAGTTTGGTGATGATGTGATGATCACCCCATGAGTTTAGTGATAGAATGCGATGGAGTGTGATGCAATGAGGTGACACAATGAGATTGGGTGTGATGGTTACCTAAGTCATACTTAAATATGTATTAGTATATATATTAAACGTTAACTGTCGGCGCAACAGCCGCTTCTCTACTTTCCAACTTTCTTCCACATAAGTTTTATCTTTTCGGTTCGGCCACAGTTACAAAACTAACAAATCATATTCAGCCACATGTTAGTACTTCGTTGGACCATATATTGCAACGGAAATGGTAGCCTACCGTCTCTACCGTGCGCTGCCTTTGTATCAATAACCGCCCAAAGCCAGCCTAAAACCGTTGTCTCTCTCTCTTCTCTGTTCGTCTTTTCTCCGGCGTGCCATTCGTGGTTCCGTTCACCGGGTATCGGACATTTGTATCCGTTGTTGTTGCCGGTTGGTTTCACGCCATATATGCCGGCGGCGGATCGGTTTATCTGGTTACCGATGCCTTTCGTTCGACAGAGAGGAGGTGGTAGATGGACCTACAACCACCATCTTTATTTTAGTCAACCACCATTGTCGCCACATCACCGGCATCGTCTACTCTCTATCTCTGTCACTGATTTCTCACTTTACCAGATTCTTTCTCTAGAATTTGGTCTCTTTCATCTTAGGTATATATGTTGGTGGAGTTTTGTGTGTTTGATAAAAAAAAAGGGGAAAAGATGGGGTTGGCGTACGGGAGGAAGAAAAGAGAAGGGAAAGTGGGTGGCATTTGCTCTTTAGGATGTCTAGGGATTAGTCAGGGGTGTTTGAAACAGGTGATAAAAAATGGTAAAAAATTGGTCTTTGGTTAATTATAAGCTTGGGGTATTACTCGGTTTATTGGTAAGTACTTAAATTAAACATTAGTAGTTAGACTTATTGATGTGATAGTGAACCGACCCATATCGATCAAATTCCCGCCGGAACGCACATGGATATAGGCATTGGTATTATTTCGATGTCACAATAAATCGAATCGATGTCGATATAATTCCCGCGCATCGCGCGGGTGTATTTTACTAGTTTAAATTAAATTCTAAAAGTATTGTGTGTTATGACTACGACGTAACTTGATCATTGGACCCCTAAACTTGATATTGGTGATATTTACTTGGGGAAAGACATTTTATTTTTATGTGAGGCTAGTGGTGTGGAGACACAAAAAAAGCCATGTTTCAATGCCATCTAAGACAAGGTTCATGTTCTCATTTTTGAGACATGGTAAGGGTGTGGAGACACAAAAAAATACTATGTCTCTTGCATTTAAATGGATCTCTCTCTCTCACTATCTCTCTTTACCTATTGGATCTCCCTCTCTTCACCAATAATATTCAAATGGATTTCTCTCTCTTCATCTATTGGCCCGTCCCCTATGTCTATGTGGAGACGGAGACGGGGAGGGGGGGGGGGGGGGGGTGCGAGACGGAGAAGGAGGAAAGAGAGGGTGGGACAGGGGCTCTCACGTCTCCACACCCATTAGTCTGATAAAACATGTTTTTTAGAATCATCATGACTATTTGTGTCTCAAACTTGATTTACATAAGCTACACACCGTAATGTGATTTGAAATTATTAAATAATAGAATAAGCCATTTATTTGATATTAATTAATGAATATTAGTGAATTGAGAGGATATGAATGTTTAGTGAGACTACGAGTTTCACCACAACTAGTTTGTAATTTGACATATATTGTTGAGATCAAAGAACCTTTTAAAATTCAACACAGATCAAGGTTTACAAGAGTTGGAGTCATAAGGACTTCATTTTTGTTGTTTAAAAGGTTTTCTGTTCTTTACAAACCCATGTGGTAGAATTCGCGTTTAAAATGATGATTCTGGAGTAGCATACTCGTACATTGATCGACATAGGTGTACTTCAACCTGAAAACATTGAACAAAAGAGTCTTCTATAGTTCTACTCATTCTGGTCTAGGGTGTACAAAAAAAACCAGTTCGGGAATCAAAACCGGTAAAACCGAACCGAAACTAGCACTAAAAAAAACCCAAATCGAAACCAAAACTGGTTGAAACTAGAAAAACCAAAACCGAACCGAAATCGGTTAAAGAAAAAAGCATTTTTGGCCAAAAACACAAATAAAAACTTTATTTTTTTTTGGTATTAAAATTCGATTTTCTTCTTAATAAAAAACCTAAAAGTTAACAAAAGTAAAATTTTATGTAATTTATATGATTTAAAAGTGTGTACGTGAACCCGAATGGATCCGAAACCGAACCGAAATCAAAATTGAACCGAATCCGGGTGAAAAAAGAAAGAAAAACGATATGTGGCCGACCAAACCGGAATGGAACCGAACCGGTTTGACCTGAAACCGGTCAACACTCAAACCGATTCCAAACCGGTTTGTGTTCTTGAAAAAAAAAACCGATGTGTGCACCTATAATTATTATCCAGGCCCACTCAGATCTTCCTGGACTACGTCATCATAAACGAACAAGCCCATACAATAACCGCTCACGTTAGCCCAACCTTCACCGAGTAAACTAAACCTACGTAACCCGGCGCACAATAGAATCAAGCCCTTATTTATTTACACAAAAAAAATCATTCATATATCTATTTCTTTCCCCTATATGTGAATGAATCCCTGTCTTCCACATAATAATAATAACCATAGGGTTTCAATTCCTCACACACACTACAAAAAAATTAGGGCTTTTTCTTACCCTTAATCACTTCTTCTGTATCATAATAATAATAATAATAATAATAATAATAATAATAATAATAATAATAATAATCTCACTTTCATCATCCACAGTCACTTTATTGTTTACAAACTATTCACTCTCGAAACCCTAGTTTTTGTTGCCGATTGATGTCTCAATGTAGGTTGTGATGTTTATTCGGTGTTTGAAAACCCTAGAAAGTTTGAACCTTGAAGCCGATTGAAGATATAGTTGAATAAGTTTCTTGTTTTTGGTTGTTTTGTATGGTTTTGATTTGATTATTATTATTATTAGGGTTTGTAGGTTTGGTTTATTATTATTATTATTATTAGGGTTTTTGTATGGCGCCTAGCCGGAGAAGAGGTGTGAGTAAAGCCGCCGCTACCGCCGCCGCTTGCCGGAAGTGGAAGGTCGGCGATCTTGTTCTTGCTAAGATGAAAGGCTTCCCTGCTTGGCCTGCTACGGTATGGTTTTATGTTTCTTTATATGTTTTTTTATTTGTTTCTTTGTATGTTTCTTTGATTTTGGGGATTTTGTAGGTTTAAAGTTATTGGTTTGTGTGTTAAGTTAGGGTTTTGTTTGATTGATCTATGGGTTGTTGAATAGATTTTGTATCAAGTTTTAGACTTTATTTTGCTACTTTTATGTTTGGTTTAGTGTTAATTGAATGAGGTGTTGATATTGTATTGTTATGTGTAATGATTGCTTCTTTTTTGAAGGACTATATTTGGATTAAAATTATGTGTTTTGATAACTTGATTTAGGGGATGACTGATTACATGACGAAAAATGGTCATATGGGTCGTATGAGAGGCAAGTCGTACGATTTGAATGATATTTGGATTAAAATTATGTGTTTTGATAACTTTATTTAGGGGACGACTGATTACATGATGAAAAATGGTCATATGGGATTATGGGTCGTATGGGAGGCAAGTCGTATGATTTGTATGATGTTTTGACTAACACAAAGATGACTGATGTGACCAATGTCCAGTGACAAACGATATGGCCTCCATGATCTTTTTTTGCCCTGTCATATGACCTGTATGACGCATGCGGCTTGTGTGATGTGATAGGTGGGTTGGTGTACACTAACGGGGGTGGTGTTTCTTTAGCAGCACCCCTTTTTATAACAATAGGCTAATTATATGTCAGCTTTGTAATATAAGTGTGCTGCAGTGTCGGGTGACATTAACAATCAAACTTAGCTATATTTATAATGGAATTAAACGAAGTACAAAATTTAGCCATCTTTCTTTTGTATGTTTATTATTAAATATGTATGTTTGGTGTCTTGTAGTTTTCTGTTACTAATCATTTTGAAAGGAACCAAGGAGGACATTAGTATTTAGGAGTATGAAATTTGTGCTTATAGTAAGTATGTATGTTGGTTGCAGGTTAGTGAGCCGGAAAAGTGGGGCTATTCTACTGACTGGAAGAAAGTTTTAGTCTTCTTCTTTGGAACCCAACAAATGTGAGCATACCTTTGGGTCTCTTTGAATTTTATACGTCAATCGTGATTTTGGATCCATTTTTTGAGTTGATCATATTAACCGGTTATGCTTTCTTTTACGATTTTTTTAATCATTGTCACTAGAAATAATCGGTCAGATACTACACACGTGGGGTGACATCATCCATTATATATCTAGCACACATTATTTTTTGCTGGAAAAGTATCTTGGAGTAACATGATGATGTTTGATTGTCGCAATTTACAAGAATAAACATTAAAATTAACATGCTTGATGATGACAAAGTTTTTTCATTTTACGCTTGTACATACCAAGAGTTATTGAATGAAATTATTGATGAATTTCTTTTTAGGTAAGTTTCATTTAGCTATTTTAGGGACTTGAGGAGACCTGTCAGCTCACTATGTAGACCTTTGTCCTTATTTTGTTGTGATCATAAATTTTGAGATGCCATTTTTATGATGGTACAAGTGCTACAGTTGGTTGTAACTGCAGTAAAGATTCGTTATTTGATTTTATTTTTTACTTTCTTGACAAAGTTTGAGTTTTTTAGTAGGTACGGTGACCAAATTAGTTTGAGTTGCTGTACTAGATATTGATGCATGAGTTCAGTGACTGCTTTTTTTGTTTTTTTGTTTGTAGCTTGTTATATGTTTTTTTATTTATGTTTTCTTGACTACTAAAGCTCTGTTTGATTGTTCCTGTTTCAAATTGAGGTCTTGTAACTTAAATACTAGCACACCTTCAAAATAGGTGCACAAAAATGATATTAACAGTTTCAAACGAAATAGCATATCTATATACTTACATAAGTTTAACAGAGATTTATCTTCTTTATGAAAGCTTTAGTAAACGTGAAGCTGATAATTAGGTTTAGGGTTTTAACTCACATCAATCAACCAAATTTTAGCCATTACTCACAATTTCTTTGACAATTGAAGGAATCACATGGGGACAAACCGGTACTCAGGTTGGACAGCAACCTGTAGACGTGGTATGTAACTCTCATTTTGGTATGATTTAGGCCCTAGAAAAAATGCTACCTGTATGAGCACTAGATTCATAAGATGTACCCGCCGTCGTTATTTTAATTGATTAACTATATTTGGATGGATTAGAGTGCGTGTTAAGTGCTAACAAGTCTTGTATGATTGCTATTGAACCTTTTAGTTTCGAGAACCTTGATATAGTTCAGCACTTCAGCTGAGTTTGTTAGTTAGCCAAGTTTTTAAAATATAAGTTGAAGTAAGAAGTATATGTTGGCATTATTCTTGTGGAAAGAAGGCACATTTAGGTGGTGCTATGAACATTAGACTAGAAGGTTTACATTTTATACAAGATGCACATTTTTTTACAACTCAAGAATGCTAAAAGATATTTTTTTCCCCTATCTCTTAAAACTTGAGAACATTTTTAATATATGAGCTTTATTTTTCTAGTATGTGTAATTTGCATTGTAATGTAGTAGACTAGTAGTTATTATTGGAATCCTACTAAGTAATAGTATGTGGTTTTAAAGTGGTAGTACTTGACTTCATGCTCTGCTCAAGTTGTTTGGATGTTTGCCATGTGTATTTATGTTTACATTGAAATAAGCACAAATGTATTTCAGTATTTGAATACCTAGAAGTTTGTTAATGTGGGCATCGAAACAAGGACACAGTTTTTGGGTGTTTTCATTTGCTTTAATTATCATACATTCATCACGTGAAGTATGTGTCACAACTTACAATATGTTCTTGAGCTTGAATACTATAGATGCACCCATTTCTTAATTTGTTTCAGTTGTGAGTTATGACTTTATTAAGTTTTCTTAGTTATGGTCACCATGTTTTCGGCCTTGGAAGTGAGCTAGGATAGAATTTATGATTTGTGAAAGTTGATCTAGGGGATGACTGTAGCATGTACAACAAATCTAAGAAATAGATTATGCATGTGATTTCTTGTTGCATTTTCAAGTGGACTGTAAAACAAACCAATCACATAGTTCACTTGACGTATAAAGACGGCGATCTTATGTGTCACAGTATTCACATGGGAAACGGGATTACAATAAGTTAGAGTGTATCATCTATCTTTGAAGTAACTTATTGTCAAAGGTGCGAAGCAGGATGACAGGATAGTTTTGGCTAGATTTAGTGAATCACACATACAAATGAAACATAATCCTTAATCTTGGGATGCACATTTCGAAAGTAACTGTGAAAGTATTATAGTCAGAATCAGCCAGTCGGATGGATTAAAACATGTTGTTGAGGATTGTGTTTGGACTTGCTTTTACTGTTTGTAGTTGTGTTACTGGGAAAAAAACATTTTTGTGATTAAGGGAGGTATGTTGTGTGGGATGGGAATAAAGTCTTTCAAATATTAAAATAATATTTAGTATTGAATTATAAAATAATGAATTAGAATTCTAGTTAAATAAAATTTTTACATGTTTATTATAGTGTTAATTAACAAATGATTTTTGTTCATAAGAAAATAAAGGCATCCATTTTTTTTTCCAAGTTATTATGTTTGGACTAACATTTTAAATATGCAATTAATTTTAATAATATTAACAACACTAAAACGTATGGCTAGTGGCATTTAAATTGTCGGTTATGATGTGCATATGCTTATTATATATTAATTAACAAACTAACGTTTACTAGAATTTAACATTTGGTTATAACATACAATATTGAAGTGTAGTAATTGTGAGTGGTTTTCAAAATGGACATAAAGGAAGGGGGTAGTTATGCACTTCTATTTTTGAGAATCAGTTTTGTTGCAACTAGAATGGAACTGATTATCCAGAACTGTTCATTGGACCCCTTAATTAACATTTACTCAGAAGGAGAATATGTTATCCAAACATTTGAAACTATTTTCGCTCGACGAGTCACAGTTATCAGATAATAATTTGGACGCACAGATCCAAAAACCACCTTATGTTAAACCATGCTGTTTGGCTTACTGTTTTTGTATTTTATGAATTTGAAGTTGCACTGTGAGTTTGGTCTAGGGTCACACCATAGTATGTAATAACATTTGCTCTTGATATAACTTGGTCTGATGTGTTTTGATAGATTCCTGCTTTATATTGATAATCTGTCATTTTTAACTTGTATTAAGGTGTTAATTTTAATCCCTTTACTCACGTTTGGACTGATTTGGGTTATGTTTTATCTCTAATGGGTCAAACGGATAAACTATATTTTTTTTAGCTAAGTGGGAAACATGGCCAATGGGTCAAATGGACCGGAAGTTACGTAATTTGGTTTTTTAGTGCATAAAGTTATAAAAAACATCATTTTATTTACGAATTTAGATTAATATACTATAATTGTTAACGGCCGTTCTTGACACTGTTGGGATGTAGGCTTCGGCCCAATCTTGGGTGAAGCAGAGAAGTAAGAGTAGCAGTAAAGGTCGGCCATCTCTAGCTCTCAAATGGGCCCCGTTACTTAACTTGTTGATTAGTTTAATAAGGGATTAACACTAATTTTGGTTGCCTATATATTGATTTCTTGTACTTGTAAACATTGTCACTCAATAATAAGAAAACCCTAGTTGCCCCATAGGTTACACACTGTGACTGAACCATGAAATCTCTAGTGTTCTTTACTGCTTTGTTTGTTTTCGTGTGTGCTTTGATCCTAACAAACACACTATTTATTAGTTAAAGATTTTAAAAGTTTGGACAAAAAAGCGTTTAGGTTCATCCATAGTTGTTAATAGCGACCATAGCGCCCGCTATAGTGAATAGCGTAGCGTAGCGCTCATGTGTCACTATATGCTTGATAGCGACAAATAGCAAGATTTTTGTAATTTTTTTGTAATTTTTTATTTATTTTTTGGTAAAATATACATATAAAATATCTCTAAAATTTTCTTCTAGTGTATCACTAAACATGAAATAGTGCCCGCTATTTCATTGCTATCGCTACATAACGTATCGGTAGCTTGTTGCTATTGTCCGCTATTCGCTATTGACAACTATGGGGTCATCCTGCCCTCTACCAAATTTAGCTTTTGATCTGAACCCATATTGACTAATTTCTAACCCGCTCTCCTCAGTCCTCACTTCTTTTTTTGTTAGGCCTGTGTTGGTATTGTTTTCATTTCATGGGCATTGTGATATACTATTTAATAAATATTTTTCTTTGCAGAGCATTCTGCAATCCAGCTGATGTTGAAGCTTTTACTGAAGAGAAAAAACTATCTCTTTTGAATAAACGTCATGGTAAAGGTGCTGATTTTGTTCGTGCTGTAAAGGAAATTATTGCTAGTTACGAGGAATTAAAGAACCAGGAGCAAACAGACAACATTAGTAATATAATTGGCCAAAATGTATCAACAAATGGTGTCAAATCAGAGGAATGTGTCACCAGCTCAGTGTCAAAGGATGAGGTTGTAACACCTACTATTGACTCATGTCCGAAAAGTCCAGATTCTTTAAAACCTAGTGATGGTGCTGTTATAAAGACAGAAGATGAAAAAATTATTTCTGAGGGGCATAATGGTAATTTGTTGGTCAAGGAAGAACCTTTACCAACCACATACTCAAGAAAGAAATTTCTTGGTACCCGGGTTCCTTCCGCCAAAAGGTCGAGAAGTTTTGTTCGGGCAGAATCTTGCAGATTTCAAACAGAAGGTTTGATGAATAATGGTAATGTGACCAGTGTTTCGCGGGATGGGTCACAAAGAAGGACCAAACGGGCAAGGACATCACCATGTTCATCTGATGGAGCGGGTTCGAATGCAAGTCCTGACAAAAATGGTTCAAGAATCGTGGCTTCTGGTTCTGATACTGCTCCTCTTACGGAAAACGAGTGTGACATGCAGCTGAGTCAAACTCTTGAATTCCAAAATAAAGCTGTCATCTTTAAAAAGAAAAGAAAGCCAAGTAGAAAACGTGATTTTCCTGATAAAATTGAACCCATTCAGAATTCTGATATTGAACAATCTGTTGGAAAGCATTCAAAGGAAGACGGTGATGAACATCTGCCATTAGTGAAACGCGCCCGGGTTCGAATGGGGCAAACCTCTGAACCAGCAAATAAACTGGGCCAGGACTGTATAGCCTTGAGTGATGGAGAAGATCAAGATAGAGGCCGGGAAGAATTTGACCCGTGTTTGACATCCAACAAATGTAGTTTTAATAAACCGCCATTACGGGAAGTTAATAAGAAGAAACAATCTGGTTGTATGGTTGATGGAGAAGCTGCTTTACCACCATTCAAACGTCTCCATCGGGCCTTAGAAGCTATGTCTGCTAATGTTGCAGAAGATAAACAAGTTTCTCTTGGTGGGCCATCCACCATGAAAACCATTTTCAATGGAACCTTAGAAGGTAAAGAAACAGATGAAATTTGTGGCAATTTATCTTCACCCATTAAACAAAATGATCTGATTGTTGAGGTCAACATGTGCAGTCAAACTGCTAATGTTGCAGAAGATAAACAAGTTTCTCTTGGTGGGCCATCCACCATGAAAAACGTTTTCAGTGGAGCTTTAGAGAGTAAAGAAACAGATGAAATTTGTAGCAATTTATCTTCACCCGTTGAACCTAATGTGATGATTAATGAGGCCAACACGTGCAGTGAACCTTCTATTGTTGCAGAAGGTGAACTAGATTCTCTTCGTGGGCCATCCACCATGAAAACCATTATCAGTGGAACTTTGAAGAGTAAAGAAACAGATGTAATTTGTAGCAATTTATCTTCACGAGTTGAACAGAATGAGATGATTGATAAGGTCAACCCGTGCAGTCAACCTGCTAATGTCGCAGAAGATAAACAAGTTTCTCTAGGTGAGCCTTCCACCATGAAAACCATTATCAATGGAACTTTAGAGAGTGAAGAAACAGATGAAGTTTGTGGTATTTTATCTTCACGTGTTGAACAAAATGAGATGATTGATGAGGTCAACACGTGCAGTCTACCTTCTAATGTTGCAGAAGATAAACAGGTTTCTCTTGGTGAGCCATCCACCATGAAAACTATTGTTAATGGATTCAATGGAACTTTAGAGAGTAAGGAAACATATGAAAATCGTAGCAATTTAGCTTCACCAGTTGCACATCATGTTGATGAGGCTAACGCGTGCGGTCAACCTGCTAATGTTGCAGAAGATAAACAAGTTTGTCTTGATGAGCGATCCACCATAAAAACTTTCATCAATGGAACTTTAGAGAGTAAGGTGACAAATGAAATTTGTAGCAGTTTATGTTCACCAGGTGACCAGAATGAGATGATTGATGAGGTCAACACATGCAGTCAACCTTCTAGGAGTAGTAGTAGTCCAGAGCAAAAGCCAATGGAAATTGATGATTGTAAAGATTCTGTCATGTTGGATTCTTCAACTAAAGTAGGTGAAACAGTTGTGTGTCCCCAAAGCCCGATAACAGTTGTCGAGGTCATCACAGGCGGTCAACCATCTAGTTTGGAGGTGATTGAGGCTAGCAAAAAAGATCTTTCAGATGCTTGTGCGTCTGGGGTGAGTTCAGATCCAGTATCAAGTAATTTGGAAAATGGTGTTGTTTCACATGATGATGATGTTGTTATGGCAGTCACTCCAATTGAAAATAACGGCAATGATAATGCAATGTAAGTTAATATGCATCTTATGCTATGCAGGTTTTTTTTATCGTTCATAAGATGGTGCTAGAGGTTGAAAAGTGGGTCAAAATGGCTGACTTTGGCCTGGCCGGTTAAAACATGTCTGGGAATGTTGGGTTGACCCACCAACATGTTTTTGAATTTGTATATAATTAATTTATTAGATTATTAGATATGATTTTGGAAACTATCACACTGAAATATTGTTACAATACATTGAAGTAAAACAGTATTGTAGAGGTTAAGGGTAAGAGGTCTGAGTGTCTGACTTCCATTAATATTTCAAGAAGGTACCTACTAGGACGCCACATGCATCGAGTGTGTGTGCTATTATGGTACATATATCTTTATACCTGATAATCATAACAACCGATGACGTGGCATACACATGGGAGGCGGGTTGTATAACAGTCGAATTGGGTTTGTGACATTGTTGTCAATGCAGTGTCAGCTAATACACATCTTATAAAAAAGTGTCTGTATGTTCAACAAGATAATGCTAGAGATGGCAATATGTGTCAAAATGGGAGGGTCTGGCTAGGTCAAAACAGTCCTGGACTTGTTTTGCTGATCCGCCAATGTGTTTCTGTATTATTTTGACACTAAACGTTATTATATTATTAATTCATTTAATTACCATGATTTGGGACAGCAAGCAACTAAAAACACTTCAGCTGATCGTTGGCACGTTCAGTCTGTTTTACCTCTTCTGGCATTTTTTTATTTATATGTTTTAACTTGTTACCAACAAAATACTACTCGAATTGATCCATTGTCAATTTGTCATACAGAATGGGTCAGCGTTGAGCTGGATCTTTTTGTTTTAACCTATTTTTTTTTTTAAATCTAGTTGGGTCTACTTATTTATTAACTTCATTGTTGGAACCCTGATTGTCGCAGACTTGAAGATACTGAAGGAACCAAAAAGTCAAACATGGAAGTAAATGTTTCTTTGTCCTTGGATGTTTCAAAAGAGTTGACTACTGTTGACCCGGGCATTGAACATTCTCATTCAACTCTTAATTCTGAAGATAACACAAGCCAAAAAAGTGCGTCTGGTACCCGGACACCCTCCTCTCTGACTGACCCGTTTGACTCCACTGATGTGTCACGAGCCTCTCCACCCAATAAAAATTCAATTTGCCATGTCATACCCAAGCCAGATAATGGTAATTTACCTGTAAACAGTGGCTGTTCTAGTCCGAATGTTCATGAAAAACCAAAATACACTAGCAACAAGTGGAACACTATTTCAGAAGCAAATGCTGTTTTGGCTTCTTTTGAGGCAAGTCTTGGGGCCCTAACACGGACCAAAAAAAGCATTGACCGGGCTACTCGCATTGCCATCGATGCTGCTAAATTTGGAATTGCTGTCAAGGTAAATTATCATCTCTGTTGTTTTATTTATTTGTCCCTAACTATCTGTCCGCTTTCAAGAACAGATAACTGTAAGAGTAAATTACAAGTTTAGTATGTCTGGTTTGGTAAAAAAGTTGAAGATTTTTAAGTTTGGTTTTGTCTAGTGTTAGTTTTTTTTTTAAATTTCAACAAGACGTAATAACTTATGAAATTTTGTCTTATGAATTTTATGAATCTGAGCTTAAAAAGTAATAGAATATCTAGTGCGAAGAGGGGATGTCCGATGTAATAAACAGAGTTTTTAACAGTTTTCAGAACCCAGGGACCAAATTTGCAATAAAACAGTGAGCAGGGATGTCCAATGTAATGGACGGATTCCGTATTTTCTACCGAACAGGATTAAATCTTCAGTTCACTCTACTACTCTAGTTATAATTTACCAAGTACTAGTTTTCTCATTTTACCCTTAACTAATCTTACCTTTTAACTGCTGCAAGTTTTCCGAGTCAGTTGGTATCTTAAATGCTTCAAGAGTAAGCTGACTTTATACTAGTTTAAATTTGCGTGAATGTGTTTATTTTATTCTGTGTGTTTTTTGGTTGTGGTATTATTTTTGAGTTGAAAGGGAGTATATGGCATGGAACGTTATCATCTGGTCAAGTTATGGCTAGCAGGTCTTGGGATGTTATATATACCTCGTAAAACTAGCTTTCATAGCAAATACATTAAATTATATATTCCCGAAGGCTTGGCACTATTGCGAGCCGTACTTATGTACTGTTGTGGAGCTATATATAACATCCCAAGAGGTGGGTACCCCGGGTAGTCGGGACATCGTTTGTTGGCCGTTCAAAAAAAAAAAAAAGAAACAAAATTTAGTCAACAAGTGTCTAAAAATCTTCCAGATCGCTTTGTTAGTAGACTTAGATTATTACTTGTAGCTATAACTGGTGCATTAGTTATTTATAAAAAAATTTAACAATGAACAAAAAAGTGTTTGGTAATCATGCAATCCGTTCATTTGAATGCAGGTGGTGGAGACTATTGCTCGCAGTTTGGAAGCTGAATCAAGTTTACATAAACGGGTGGACTTGTTCTTTCTTGTGGATTCTATTGCACAATGTTCTCGAGGGCTTAGAGGTAATTATTCAGTTTTCGGTTTGCCACAAAAGCAACCTTTTAGCTCGTTTTTGCTGATTTTACATGTTGTACTTGATGCCATGCCAACCGCTCGCATATGCAAAATTGCTTATGTGAAATAACTTTTTTTTTATTTTACAAGTTCGAATCTTGAAAAGAATGATACTTTTGTCCGAATTTTTCCGTTGTCAAATAAGATGTCATGATAGCAGCTTTCGAGTAAATGAGTAATCAGAAAAAAATACCTTCTAGCAGCTGAACAACGCCATTTGTTCATACAATTGGTATCTAGTAACATGTAACTGGACTGCTTTAATTAAATCAGTAACAAAAAGTAACTTAGTTTGTCTGATTGAAAGTTGGTTGCTAAAATTTAGGATAGTGTAACATGTGTTTCCTTTTTGTGCAATTTTTCTCATAAGTTTGTTGACGGTCTTGTAAAAGTTGATGTGGATATGCGTGTTTCAGATGGTGTGGGTGGTGTTTATCCTTCAGCTATCCAAGCAGTGCTACCGCGGTTATTATTGGCTGCTGCCCCCCCAGGGAGTAGTGCCCTTGAAAATCGTAGGCAATGTTTAAAGGCAAGTCTTTTTTTCTTGAGACATTTTTGCTCAATTATTATTATTGTTTTTACTACTGCTACTAGTACCATAATTTGATAAGGTAGATTGTTGCAGTTGTTTACAACTAGAATTCTAAACATGTTAAAACGTAATACAGAAAGTAGGTAACAGTACAGATTGATTCTTTGACCCTTTTACTTTTGAGTTGGTCGATTTCTGTTGTGTATTTTTTTTAATATGGGTCAAATAAGAAGGCCTCAGTTTAAAGGTGACCTGGTTGAAGATATCTGAACTTTGTTTTCAGTTTCTAAAAGTAAGAGTAAGACCATAAATAAAGTTACCCAAATTGGGAATACAAAAAGCTAGCTAAACTGGAATACACAAAATTAGCTAAAAGGGGAATGGGTTGATAACTAGACCTTAAAGTTTGGTAAAAATTATGAGTGGGTTGGGTTTACACTGCGTTGTATCGCAAATAGGTTGAATAAAAAAAGTTTATAAAAGAGAAACGGGTGGAAAATCGTTCAAACTGTGTTTTTCTTGTGTAAATTCTTAAACCTTTTTCTTCATAAAATTGGATTGTTATTGTGATAATTCTTTTTTTAATCAAAATTAACAAAAACAGTTGCTATAAAAATCTTAAGGTTTGATAATTTTTTGTTGCTCATTGACCCGACCCGGCCCTGTTTCAACCCGAGCTATAAACTGGCCCTCTTTAGTCTGGATCTGTTTGACCTGTTACCTGATTCACCTGCTCTTTGACTAAAATATTCCGTGATTCTTCAGGTACTTCAGCGTTCTTATTTGATATATCTATTATTGTGCAGGTTCTAAAAGTGTGGCAAGAAAGAAAAATCCTTCCGGAACCTATGATTCGTCACCATATTCGTGAGCTTGAGTCCCTCAACATGATGTCTTCTAGACTCGGTAATTCTCGCCGGGCTTTTAGAAATGAACGGGCCTTCGATGATCCAGTTAGGGAAGTTGAGGGTATGCTAGTGGATGAGTATGGAAGGTAGTAATTAATAAATTATATTAAAATCATTTTCATTGACGAATTGTAATTAGTTAATAGTGAAATAGTGGTTTAATATGTTTTTGTTTTTCTTTTTTTTTTGGGGGTCAGTAATTCGAGTATACAGTTATCTGGTTTCTGCATACCAACAATGCTGAAAGATGAAAAAGAAGGAAGTGATTCTGATGCAGAGGGTTTTGAGGCTGTAACACCTGAGCATGATCCTGATATTTGTGAAGAACATAATAAGGTTCCTACACCTGCAACAGAGAAGCATACCCATGTACTGGAGGATGTTGACGGTGAGCTTGAAATGGAAGATGTGGCCCCCACCCATGAAGGTGAAGTTTCAGTAACTGCCTCTGTGGCAAAAGCTGCAGCCACATCCCACCATCAGCTTCCACAACATTTGCCGCCGTTACCGAATGATTTGCCTCCATTATTCCCCCCTCTGCCAAATTCTCCACCACCGCCACCTCCTGCTTCCCTTCCACCCCCACCACCAACTCCTCCAGCTCCCTTTCCCCCACCTCCACTAGCACCAGATTCGCGTCCTGCACCTCCACCACCTCCAGCCTCCCTTCCTCCACCTCCTCCAGCCCCGCTTCCTCCACAATCTTCAGCATCGCTTCCTCCACCACCTCCACCTCCAGCCTCTCTTCCTCCACCACCTCCACCTCCAGCATCTCTTCCTCCACCTCCTCCAGCCTCCGTTCCTCCACCACCTCCAGCCTCCCTCGCTGCACCCCCTGATGCCAAACTTTATGTAGCTAGTCAGGTAACCTTGAATTTTATGAATTGCTGGTTTGCAATATGTTTTTTCTCTTGTCAAACGTATAAACGAGCTTAAATCAAGTGAGTTAAAAATTAGCTTAAAAGGAGTTGGATTGAACAATTGAACGGCAACTAAATGGTAGTTTTAAGGCATGCAGCTTTCAAATCATTTTATTTTCAAAAAAATCAAAATGTTTTTGAAAAATCATGTTTTTGTATAGCATATTTGACACATGCAGTTACAGAAAGTTGAAAATTTTGGGCAAAAAAAGTGTTACAAGCAATCCAATTGATCGTTTTCGATTAACAGGCCAAATAGGTAATTTTGGGGTAACCCAAGCCTTTTGAATTGATGAGTTGTGGATATGTTTTTATATGTTACTATTTTATTAAAAAAATCATGTTTTTGGAGTAGTTTGATTTATATATGACACACATTTCTGAGAGCTTAAGTCTTCCGAAGGGATCTAGGATCTTTGGTAACCAATCTGGCCCATAGCCCTCCTAGGCTCCTAGCCTAGAAGTAAGCTAGGGGATCCAAGTTGGAGGTTTCCAATCTTTAGGGTTTGCTTTTACTCTATTAATTGCAGTTCCAAAAAATATTTACCAGAAGGATTAAAGCATGGACATTTTATTGTGAATGTGATGATTTGGGTTATGCTTTTATTTCTAGTGTATCAAACGGGTCATAAGTACCCTTAGGGTATTTCCAAGGCATAAAAGCCTTTATCCAAACTACCATTTTATTCAAAAATTCTGATTTTGTTGAGACATTATAATATTTGTAATCACATTGGATGTACATCAAGTGTTTCATAGATACCCAAGTTACCTGTTTTGACCCGTTACTCAACCTTCCGGCCTACCCATTGTGTCTATTTAGCTTTGATTTGTGGCTAGATGAATGTGTAGTTGACTTTTATGTTTGACACCTGGCGATGCAGAACTGTAATGATGATCCACAGATATCGACGGGCCCGTCAGGTCATTACCATCCTTCTGAAGTACCAGAATCATCTAGTTCTGGCTCTTTCGGCATTCCCTGTCCACCTGTTCAAGCCGCCAATAACGTACATCTAAGGCCACCGCACCCTGCTCCATCATCTCAGTTCTCATATTTTCAGTCTGATCAGCCGTGTAGAGAAATTCCACCTCCATCATACCCAGGCAGATATCATTTTGTCAACAGTACAGATACCGGTAATTTTCACAGTGATCATGACAGAATGCACTTACCCCCACATGATGACAGCTGGAGGTTTCAACCCCCTCCATTCTCTGGTAATGATCTTCATTTACATAGTTCAATGATTGTTTATAGGATCAACTATAGATAGACCGTAAAAACATCTTTTTTTCAGTGGTACTTTAACAATTCAGAGGCGTTTTGTCATTTTAATTTTTTTATTATTTTTTTATGCTTATCTCAGCTAAAAGCTTGATAAAGATTGTAAAATGCCAAAATGATTTTTACCTTTAAAGCTTCTGCCACATTTAGAGTTGTAAAAATGACAAAATGACCCTGAAGTTTTCTGCGGGAATCCACATAATGTGGCCTTGGAATTTGTTCATTTTATGTTTGTTCAATAACAGGTCCCTGTCATCCTGATGGCCCCAGAGGACCATATCCTCCCAATATGTATCCGGGCCCACCTTGTGAACCACCGATGTCCTGGCATTATCCTGCAAGACCTCCGATTCATAGAGATATGGCACCTCATAGACCATACCCTGAAGCCTCCGTTCATATGGTTCCTAGAGGTTTGCTCTTTTTTCAATTTTACATTTAAAATTTTACTCGTTATTGCATAGGTTAGAAGCAAATAAGCATTTTTGAGTATTTTGATGATGAAAGGTGATTATGTTAACCAGCTTATATCAGGGTGAAATAAATTGTTCTCAATAACCAGTTTAAGATTGGGGTTATTTTAAGATGTTTTTTTTAATAAACTGATTTATCTGCTTCTACCTATAAACAAAAGCACATATTCTTTTAATAAGCATTCTCAAGCACCCCCTTTAAGACTTTAAACTGACCTGCATAGCGCACAACCTCTTAACTTGCTTTAATGAGAATCAAGTAGATCAGTATTACAATATTGCTGTTTTATCTTAATGATATTACATTAGTAAAAAAAGGGATAAATTTTCATTCCCAGACAAAGAAAATTACATCAAGATAACGGGCAGGCGGGCAACAAGCTGCGCCGCCACCCCTTTCTGAATAGCAAATCCTAATCTACTAAAAACGTAACCCTGCCCACCCGAAGCCGAGACACTACTATGAATAACCCGCTGGACTCTGGTCAGGAAACGGGCAGCCTCTGGTGCCAATGAACCAAAGGTATCAAAAGCCAAGGGTACAAAAACGTGTTGGTTCTCCTCGCAGGCTTAGTTATATATAAAGTTCAAGTAAAAGGGACTAGATAATGTCACGGGTCAACCCAACCCTTATTGACTCGTATTAAAATCTATTCATTTGACCCAAATGTGCTCCATCTGACCTGTTTGACTTTTGACACCTCTACAGTAATAACGAAACATGTGCAAATATAACTGATCTTATTTTAGATGTTGCAGGTCCAAACTTTTGGAGACCGAGGTGACACGAGGCCAACCACATAAAAACTCATTTGGAAATTTCATTAATCTTATAGCGCAGACCAACTGTTGAACTTACAGGGCTTGTTACAAAACATCGCTGTACAATCTTCTAGAAGAATCTTTTTTTGCGTCAAACAGTGCACAGAAAACTTGCATTACAAATAATCAAAGATGTATAATACCTGAGTGTAAATGAACATTTCATCAGGTTCAGAATGGAGCTAAAGCAACTGACTGACATACTTCTGGTGCTTACGTGTTTGCAAAAACATCCTGTCATTTTTGGGTTTTTGACGGTTTCCTGATGATGTCGTTCATGTTTAGCCAAAATGTTTGGATGCTTTTTTGATTCTTGGTTTGTCATTTGTTGGGAATAGAGATGAATTAAAAACATAATCTTGCCTGTACATTTTGGTTTAATATTATTTGTTTTTTCAGTCAAATGATGTTATATATTGAAGGTGAATGAATGAAGTGCTGAATGCAAATCAATGTTTAGTGATCCTGATCTCAACCCATCGGCGTTTCAGTTCATGCGGATGCATCTTAAAGATAAGTGTTTTAAGTCTTGGAATACTAGTCCAAGTTGCTTTAATAGTTGGCTTATCAAATATTGTGAGCTTGTAGGAAGTTCCTTCTTTATGTTAGTGTTATTCTTATTCTAGGTCATGCGCTTTTCGGTAAATCCATTTTGGTATCGTAGCCTAGGCCCAAGTCTGGTTCAATAGCCGTAGAGGTTATAGGTTCGATTCCTGCGTTCACTAGTTTCTTGTGAATATATCTAGAGGCCATGTGGTTTTATCGGCTATGAATATCACGGTCATCACAATGAAAGCTGAGAGGAACGTCGAGGGCTCTTCAATGTTAATGTTCCACGGCGTTTTAATCAGTCATCAAACCTTGAAGACAAAGGTTACGATGAAAAGGATGAAGCGATGAAGCGTAAGAAGCACGCTTTCTTGAGATATGAGAATGTGAAGCACGAGTTAATCGTTGTTGGGTTTGTAATCAGGTTTACGTTTTTTTAATGACAGAAGCATGAAACTGGACAACGGTGTTAATATGATGTACCCACATTAGTGGGGTTCCTGCCTGAGGGTAGGGGTGTAAATGACACGTAGCGGCTCGGGATCGGCTCGGTAAAAAGCTCGAACGAGCCGAGCCTTAACGAGCCCGAGCCCGAGCCTAAAATATGGCTCGTTTAGTTATCGAGCTCGAGCCCTAGATACAAAGCTCGATTGGGCTCACGAGCCTTAACGAGCTAGAGCCCGAACCCGAGCCCGAGCCTAAGTTACAGCCGAGCCTAAGTTATAGCCTTAATGATTGGGCTCGCGAGCCTAAGTTATAGCCGAGCTTTTGCGAGCTCGAGGCGAGCTTTTGCGAGCTCGAGGCGAGCTTTTGAGCTCGTTTGAGATTCTCAAATCACCTCGAGCCGAGCCGAGCTCGAGCTTTGGATTTTTACTAGCGAGCCGAGCTCGAGCTCAAGATTGTAGGCTCGAACCGAGCCGAGCTCGAGCTCGAGCTTCACAAAACCTTAACGAGCCCGAGCCGAGCCCAGTCAGGCTCAGGCTCGGCTCGGCTCGGCTCGTTTACACCCCTACCTGGGGGTCTCAGGTTCGAATCCTTGCTTCACCGAAAAAATGACCATTGGGTTTGAAAGGAGAAACTCGTGTGGGGAGGGATTCGATCCTGGGCAAGGATACTCTCAAAGGGACTTCTTTACCACTTAAACACTACTCTTAAAAAGAAAAAGGTAAATAAAATGAACTACTACATTGATTAAAAATGTAAGATATTACATGCTTGAAAACTACTACTATTAAAACTACCTAAGGCGAACTTGTTCTTCAAAGCCTTTAACATTTCCTCTAGGATTACCTTCAAACCTTCTGAGCTTAAAATGCTTGAGTTGTTCATCCTGCAGGGCTGCAGCCGCCTTCCCGCCTAGCGCCAAATCCACCAGTATCCGCCCAACCACCGGAGCCATCTTGAACCCATGACCCGAAAACCCACCGGCCACCACCACATCTTCACCAAACTCACCACCCAAGAAGTCAATCACGTAATCGCCATCTGGTGTCAATGAGTACAAGCAAGATTGGCGCATCACTGGCCCGTCTTCCCAATCAACTCGATCGCCAAACGTTGATTTTATCCATTCCTTCAGATATCCAATCACCATTGCTGTCCTTTCATCACCTGCATTGTCCAGAACACTTACTAATACATAGCTTTTATATATAGAAGTCCAACAAATTTTAGTGACCAAAGAGTTGATGCCGACTTAGTTTCGCCCATGAAATTAGGGGTGTAAATGAGCCAAGTCGTTCATAAGTTACTCAAAGTGGGCTAGCTAAAAGCTCGAATCGAGCCATGTTTAAACAAACTTGAGCTTAAAAATAAGTTGTTTGTTTACTAAACAAGCCCGAGTGTGAGGTTCACACTTATCAAGCTTAAGCTGGCTTGCAAGCTGGGCTCGAGTCTAAAAATAAGTTTGTTTGATGAGCCTAAGCTTTCCGAACTTTAGTTGGCTTGCAAGCCGAGCCGGAGTTGAATAATAAATATAAATATATAATAATAAATGTAAACAAGATGAGCGTGAGTTAAGCTTGAGTTTGTAAAACTAATCACAAGCTAAGCTTTAGTTCAAACTCTCTTAAGTTAAACGAGCTAAAGAGCCCTTGATTACCTGGTGGCGCCGCGCCCCATGTCCTCTGATCCGGATCGCATCCCCGACCACCATGAACCGCAACTTTAATCAAATCCGGGAACTCCAAAGCCGGTGTTCCGTAGATATACGGATCACCGTAGCTCGCAAACGTCGGAAACCCGGCTCCAATTGTGTAATCAACCTCATATCCCTCTTTAATCTTCCAGTAAAACAGGCTCGTTTCGATCGGTTGTATAGGCAAATGCATACCACCATTACAAACCTTTCCTACCAGTTTACTCATCCAAGCACCTGCGGTCACCACACATTTCTTCCCCCAAAACTTATCCCCCGATCCACCCGTCACCAAAACTCCGCCTCGATGTTTATCAACCGCGATATCTACAATCTCCGTCTTGTCCTTAAGTATCGCCCCATACTTGATCGCGAGTGTTTGAAACATCGCGACCGCTTTCGTAGGCTTCAAAACACCCCCAAGCTCAGTCACTACCTGTAACAATGTGAAAACTAAATTGCATTACTAAATAGGTTACATTACACTTTATCAACATTACAAGAAAACCTAATAAGCCTAAGCCCAAACGTAGTAGGCGTAAATTTAGCGCCCCCTCCTCTTAATTTTATTGGCTGCCACGAAACCCAAGACCACCATGCCCAAATGTAGCGTTAAAAATTTAACGCCTTGGACCTATTTTAGGATTTTAAGGCCCAGGGGCGCCAAAATAACGCCCACTACGGGTGGTCTAATAGGCTTCTAGTTCTAGTCACAGTGGCAGACCCAATATTTTTTTCATGGAGACGATACAGGCTTAACCAAAACTTTTACGGGGGAGGGGATCAGGATTATAGCGTATAAATAACACTATTTTTTTTATGGAGGGCGGTTGACTCGTAGTTATACTCAGGGGCGACGCATTGTGATGGCCAGGAGTGGCCCTGGTCCCCCTGTTTTTTGGCGCAGTAGTGGAAATTTGCGATTTTCGTAGGTAAATTTAGTCCGGGTTAAGTCCGGCCCCCGCCGATTTGCCAATACCAATCGAAAAAAATGAGTCCGGCCCTCGCTGATTGGCGAACCAAGCTTCGCCACTGGTTATACTACGGGTCCACCAATGGTTACACAATACTCTAAACCCTAATCTAACAACCATTACAATCCTACCGCAATCCAGTCATCTGGAAAATCAACCACGCCAAAAAACGTGGGGAGGGTGAGGGGGGGGCACCCCTAGTAGTGGCAAATCGGAGGGGGCCAGACTCAATTTACATACAAAAATCACAAATTTCCACTAATGCACCAAAAAACAGGGGGAGGGGGTAGGGCCACCCCTGGCCGGCTAGCCCTAAGAATCCTTCGCCCCTGAGTATTATAGCGTATAAATAACACTATTTTTTCTTTTTCTATGGAGGGCGGTTGACCCGTAGTTATACTACGGGTCCACCAATGATTAAACAATACTATAAACCCTAATCTAACAAACATTACAATCCTACCGCAATCCAATCATCTGGAAAATCAACAACTCCAGAGAACCGTGTTCTCGCTTCACGACGATCGAGAACACGGTAATTCATCGAGTGTGTTCTACAATTAGCAATGATCGAGACAAGAGAGGTATTATCAGCTGGACCTAAATCCAAATGCTTGGTTTCGTAGTTGACATTGTAACCAATTTCTGACTCCAATTCTCTCCATAACCTCTTCGATTCAATCGCCATCGGCGAATAATATTCTTCAGGATACGTTGCTCGGATTGTTCTAGACTCTCCGTGAGACGATCCACAATGGTGTAGGAAGTCGAATTGCTCGAGGAGTAGGGTTTTCTGGCCGCGTTTAGCGGCCTGGTACGCGGTCGAGCTTCCCATTACGCCTGCTCCGATCACGATTAAATCGAATTGGGATGAATGATCCATGGTTTTACAAGTAAGTAATTTGAAGTTTTGAGTATGAATTGAGGATTTGTTTTGTTTTAGGGGTGAAATTGAATAATAATAATAATAATAATAATAATAATAATATTATTGTGATGAATTGCATTGAGATTTGTCATGTTCGAAGATGTGTGTAGAGAGTATAGTGACTGATGAAGAAGAAGGAGACAAATAACAGAAAGATGAATTGTTACAGTTGGTGGATAACGGCTAATTTGTGTGGCGCGTGTTTTTTTTTTTTTTTTTTTTTTTTTTTTTTTTTAACAAAATTAGTTTAAATTAAATAAATGATTTTTTTTTTTCATTTTGGAAAAAATAATGGGTAAGTGAGCAATAATCTGCGCCGTTATCCCTTTTTGAATCGCAAAGCCTATTCTAGTCAATATAAACCTTTTTTTGCATCTACTTTATAGGTATGTCGTCATTTAAAGTTTGTTTGGATGAAAAGCTTGTTTGGAAATGACTCGGTTTGTATTTTAGATGAGTTGAGCTTGAGTTAAGGTTGACTTGTTAAATTAACTCTTTAATCTTTAATATTTTATAGTTTTTAGGTAGCGAGATTTAAGCTCTTAAAGTCTTGATCAGGTCATAGTCAAAATCCTAGTATGAGTTATGTCTCTTCTCTACTATGCATATATCTTGTATGAGTTACGGATAAAAATGTGGTTCAACGGTCTCTTGTAACTCTACGCCATTATTTGGTCAAATTCACAGCAACGCCTTTTTCCTTTCTTTTAAGTTCTACCAATCTAACAAAGACAAGCTAACTTCTTTTTAAAATTGAGCAGGGCTGAGCTGGCTTGGTTAGAAACCATGCTAAGCCAAGCTTGACTTCAAGTTTTAGCTCGGTTAGAAATTCGAGTGAGACCGAGCATACAAAAACTTAGCTCGGCCCGTGAACAACGCTAATTGCTTCACTTGCATGTCTTTTTTAAGTTTGCTTATGTGGACACACCAATCAAACAAGGCGTAACAATATCTTCTTTCTATGTATTTTTTTCAATTACTTTAAATCTTATCTCCGGTCTCCTTTTTCCTTTTACATTTTGCTAGATATTATTATTAGGTAACACGTTACCATCACGAATCTAATCTTTACTAAAGTTGTGACATGATTATATGTACTAGAAACGAAATCTTTTATTATATTTGTATAAACGTTATTTTTCTCTGTTAGCAGTCAATTTCACATTATATTAACATTTATGAGATGGCCCCCACCCAAAAGCCCCAGTTTTTCTTCTTTTTTTCCGGCTTCTCTCTCTTCACTCTTCAGCTTTCACAAGCCTCAAAAAGTAGCCGTTTGAACAAGCAACAGGGGGCGGAACCGTGTAGCCTCGCGGCTAAAGTAACCCGATCACCCAAGCCGAGGGTGCCCCGTCCCACCTTATAATTATTTTTTATGGCTAAATCAACGTACAACAATAGTCATCATGAGGCTAGAGCCTTTTAACTATTTGGGAAAAGTGCCTTAACAAACTTCGACGACAAGACTAAAATTCAGAGCTCACACAAAAGATTTTTAGAGAAAGACACTAGCACGGTTAGGTACCGTCGCTTAAAAAAACATTTTATGAACTAAAAGGCTAGGAGTCTAAGCAAACTTAATTCATAAAGTGAATTAAAAAAAAAACACTTTAAAACTATTCATCAACGAAAACACTATCTTTGATTTAAATTACAATTTTTGTTTTTAGGCATCTTTATTCTATAACATCATCTTGTGTTTATATCTAGTAAGATTTTTACGTCGTAGTAACTAAAATCCTAAGTAAATTTCTAAACCTCTTAGTTTTTCAGCTCTTTAAATGAGCTTAAAATTGGTGGTGATATTAGTGTTATAAAGCTATGTTGATTAATGGATTTTACTCGAGACTAAAGCGAAATCAAAATATATAATACGAGTTAGGAGTTATGGTTTAACCACTTAACAAGACTATTCTTTATATCTAGTACCTACTTTTGTGAATTCAACACCATAAACAAAATCAAGAACAAGAACAATTAAGATAACTTCAAACGATTATCAACTCTTATTGATCAAAAATGAAAGATAACATGAATAGAAAAGAAAACAATTGAAAAGAAAACGACTTAATTGAAAGCTAAACAATATGAGCCCTAATTATATCCCTAATCTGATCGTTAACCGAATATTAACACTTGTAACAAACTTTTAACACTATCAGCCCTGTTACTTATTCCACCTTTACCAAAACACCCCCTATACTTTCAACTACTAAGCAAACTAAACTTTAAACTAAAAATTCATTAAAGTGTTGACCTTCGTTGACTTCTATTTCACCTTTAACAATCTCCGATCGGTCGCGTCCGGGTTTTAAACCAATGGTCCCAGTCGTTTCAACATCCGAACCACACATACATCTACATCTACATCTGGTACTCACCTTTGATCATCATATGTGTCTTAATGTGAGTTTATGAACTAAAAAAGTTACAAGAAATAGATTGGATGAATATAAAACAACTCGTATTTGAAAATATAGGAGGCTAGGAGCTTAATACTGTTAAGGCCATACAGTATGGTCACACCTCACTCCACAATTATTACCCTCCACGTCATCGCCATATCACTCCATCCTCCATCACCTTCCACTATGGCATGATCACCATCCTCCACTACCCCCTACTACATTTCAAAGTTTGAATGCAAGTGGCCGGTGACAAACGTGACAACCCTTACGGTTGCCAAGTCGGGAGGGGGGAGAGAGGGGTGGTGTGCCTTGGCCTCACGTCCATCACGAATCACGATACCACAAGGCTATCACGATCCCCATAGCCCATGGCCCAAGAACATCAAATGGGGGTGTTAGATATTATTAATCCATTTCTGACATGTGTACTTGTAGCACGTTTAACTTATCATGATAAATACATTAATATGTCGACACGACACGTGTAGAATCTAACAACGTGTCGTATATAGGGATGAGCACATAACGCCGAATACCGATCCCGTCTCGTCTCGATCCTGATCCCGTACCGAACCGATACCGAATCGAGGGTGTTCGGTATCGGTACCCACATTTAGAGGTTTTCGGTTTCACTATTATCGGTATCGGTAAAATATCGATACCATACCGAACCGTACCGTATGCTTTTGGTATCGGTATTGGGTTTTAGGAGTTTTTGGGATTGGTATTTTCGAGATCGGTATGGCTGGTAACAATACCGTCCCGAACTCATCCCTAGTCGTATCATTCGTGATATTAGACTGATTATATTAAATTATACTACGTATTATGTTACGCGGGTCCGTGTTCATCCCTAACGTTTATAAACTCCAACGGTGCGATATTTCCGCACTTCATATAACGTTTTATTCTTTTTTCCCTCCAAACCCTAACATATCCCCAAAACACAAATCCAAAGCCTATTATACAATAATAATAATAATAATAATAATAATAATAATAATAATAATAATAATAATAATAATAATAATAATAATAATAATAACAATAATAATAATCTGCATGCTTCTCGTATCAATCATTACAATGATAATCTAATTTCTCTATTACACGGTAAAATCTACATAATTTATCTTTCCTGATCATGATTAATGTGTGAAACCTGTACAAAATGATAATGATTGTTTCGGATATTTAGGTTTTACGATACACGAATGTGATTTGTGAGTTTAGTTCATATTTTCGTTGGACATTTGGAGTTCAGATTGTAGGAGATAATGGAATTAAGAATAAACATTTTAAATTCATGTTTTAGGGATTGTCAATTGTGTGTTGGATATGATCTGAAGCTCATCAACCGTTAATTTGCTTATTAAAACCGCTAAGAGTTTCATTTTAGTTCGTAGTTTCGCTAGATATTTCGAGTTTAGATTGTAAGTGTGACGCATTAAACGAATCCCACGTTGTTTAGTTTTGTTTTGTCAAGAGGAGGGAGACTAGGTCGTGAGGAATGCTCCGCCTCAAATATCACCAACTTGTTTTAGGCGTAATGTTATGGAATAGAGAAGTCGACGGTTAAGCATGCCTGAGTGAAGGTAATCCATGGATGGATGAGCAAACCAATCTGTTAGCTCCTGCTGAGCAAAGCAGACAATATTGGTTGGTATGAGAGGCCCGATGTTTGTTATAGTAAGAGATAATAAAATACATAATAAACCTTTTGAGTACATATTTTAGTGAGTAAGAGATTATAAATTACAAAATAAACCTTTTGAATTCAAATTTTAGGGACTGTGTGTTAGATATGATGTGAAGCTCATAACACCCTAGTTTGTTGAGACAAATGATGATAGATGCTATCTGATTTCATGCTTACCAAATGTGTTTTGACTGAAACGTTAGGCGGTGTTTGATTTTGGAGAAAGAACATGGCTACTCTTTCGGATATTGGTGTATCCGCTGCTATTAATTGTCTATCTGCGATACTGTTTCTGGTTGCATTTGCTATCTTACGCCTTCAGCCCATCAATGATAGAGTTTACTTTCCAAAATGGTATATCAAGGGCATAAGAGATAGCCCAACTAGTTCTGGAGCCTTTGTGAAGAAATTTGTCAATCTAGATGTCAATATGTACCTAAAGTTTCTGAATTGGATGCCTGCTGCCTTAAGAATGCCGGAGCCGGAGCTTATTGAACATGCAGGGCTTGATTCCGCTGTGTACATTCGGATCTACCTTCTTGGGTGAGTTCTTTTTGGAGTCAAAGTAGCTTAACTTGAATTATGCTTTTCACTTTCAATTTGGTAGGTTGGAATTGAATGATGAAATAACAGTTAATCTTAGGTAACAGAGCATGTTATTATTAGATTCAATTATCGAGTATGGTTGGTGTGTAGGAATGACAAGAGTTTTCATATTGTTTTTACTCTACTTCATACATTATATAATAAAGTTAAGGAACTTTTTAAACATAATAAAGGTTCATTGAGAGTCTTAATTTAAGATCTTGATTAAAATTATAACATTTTGGCATATTTTCTAATTTTTTTCAATCTAAATAAAAAATTATATTCATTTCTTAAACTTGTCACATTACATAAAAAAAAAATAGAAGGTAGACGGGCAACAAGCTGCGCCGCCACCCATTTCTAATTAGTTTTGGAAAACAGAAAAGTATCTTGTTATAAGTTTTTGAGTCTTTTTTATAGAAAGATTTGCGTTCCTGAATCATACATAAATAAAACTAAGTTGCATTGTACTTTTTTCATTCCATTACATGATGAAATGGAAAAGGAACGCCATGGAATAAAAATTAGCTAAATAGAAGGAATCGCATTCCTTTAAGAACAGTCCATCCCATTCCATGAGAAGAAGTAAACACGTTTTTCTCATAAATCAATGAAATGGAGTCATAGACCAAAATCCGTTCCTTCTCTAATTCCAGAAAAACTGACGTAACCTTAGTTTTCCTGGTTCTATTAAAGTGAAATTTTGCATGTAGCTTGAAAATATTTTTCCCCATCACTCTGCTTTCGTTTGCTGTCTTGGTGCCTGTTAATTATACCGGGGGAAATTTTGAGGCGATGAAAACGAATGCGACAGATCTAACATACAGTGATATTGACAAGCTCTCAATATCCAATGTAGCTCCGGGATCAAGCAGGTGTCACAGTATATTCGCTTTACATACTTTTATCCATTATTATAGTGACCGCAATTAAGGATTCAAGTATATGTATTTTTGTTTATCAGGTTATATGCCCATATAGGAATGGCGTACGTCTTCACATTTTGGACATGCTACACTCTTTACCGTGAATACATGATTGTAGCAAAAATGAGGCTGCATTTTATTGCTGCTGAAAAACGCCGTCCTGATCAATTTACAGTGAGTGTCTAATTGTCAGAGATTAGGGAGACACTTTTGATCCTTGAATGGGTAGATTTAGGTTGTGGTTTATCTCAATCGGGTCAAATATAAAAGTTTAGCCAGCAGGGAACATGTCAAACCGGTTGAAAGTCAGCCAAATTCAATTATTAATGCATACAACCTTTAAATGGTCTTTATTCATAAATTATAATTATTACTGTAATAATATTGTTTTTGCAATCATAATTAACATAGTAGTTATCTACAAAAAAAAATGAAAAGCGACAAAAAAGTGTTTCGTTGGCATAACCGGATCAACCCTTTATGGGGCCCTGATCGTTTGTAATGTGATAATGCCCCATTCAGGTTCTTGTGAGGAATGTTCCTCCAGATGCTGACGAATCAGTTAGCGAGCATGTTGAACATTTCTTCTGTGTTAACCACCCTGATCATTACCTTTTACATCAGGTATGCTTCTTCTTTGAGGAACTTATATTATACAATGCATCCTATTTTGTGAAGCAAAATGTGTTTGGATGTGCTTCGCCTATTTAAAGTTGTTAAAATTAGTAAAATAAGGAGTTATAAGTAAAGTGATCAAAGACAAAATATCGAAGAGTCATTTTGTGAATGGGACTAAAATTCTATAAATTATGATAAAAAGAAAAACCCATGTAAATTTGTTTACTCTTTAGATAATCAGTTTTGTTGCGTCATATATGAAACTGATTATCCAACACTCAATATGTGACCCTTAAATAATTAAGTTAATGAGAAGCAGAATTTGTTAATTCAGACATTAATCAGTTCCAAAACGCAAATCCGAATACTCTCTTAATTATTTGCTTGATAATCAAGCTAGAA
This sequence comes from Ambrosia trifida, assembly GCA_028751855.1. Lineage (NCBI taxonomy): Eukaryota > Viridiplantae > Streptophyta > Magnoliopsida > Asterales > Asteraceae > Ambrosia > Ambrosia trifida. Next base: position 133,135,680 of record CM054129.1, read on the forward strand.
TAAAATTGCGTATAAATTTATATTTTTAACTCTGGAGTTGTAGGTAGTGTACAATGCAAATACTCTTGCAGATATGGTTCTAGAAAAAAAGACTTTGCAAAATTGGCTTACCTACTACACAAACAAGCACGGGAGACACCCTAATAAAAGGCCAACCACCAAGGTATTTGGCTAAACATCTTCCAATTGACATTGGTTTCTCTATTTATTAATACCATTCATGTCTAGTTCGTCTCTATAGACAGGTTTTTGGGGTCTTTGGGGAAAAAATGTTGATGCGATTGATTTTTATACGGAGCAAATCGAGACTCTAAGCAAAAAAGTAAGCATACAAGTCAAATCATCATTGATTCATTGTACAACAAATCTAGAGGTGGTAATGTTGACCAGTTTATTAACTTACATATGGATGGGTCAATTCAGGGTCCTTTCTTTATTCTAATGGGTCAAAGGGTTGAGTCAAGATAATGAGCTTAAAAGGAAACAAGTAAACTTGGTCAAACCGGTTGATGGTCATCCAAATTGTAATTTTAAATTTTAATACATAGTACTTCCTAAATCGTGTTGTTATTCAAATATTGGGCGACTAGTTATTTCATAAAAATATAAATATATTGAACAAAAAAGTGTTTCGGGGAACCTAACCCTTCCCGACTTAAATATGTCAAAGTCCAAAATTCAATTTTAATGCGCAAAACTTCCTTTAATCATTGTTACTCAAAAAAATATATATAATGGTTCATTGTTATTCAGATGTCATAAAGTATATAAACATAGTGAGCAAAAAGTGGTTCAGGTCAACCTATCCTGACCTGACTTGTTTTGACCCTTACTAAATATCTGTTTTGACCGAAACCTGGTTGACCGGTTACTAAATTCTCCGACCCACCCAATTTGCCACCTCTAACCAAAATGCTTACATGGTGATGGTACAACTCTTATAATTTTTTAATTTATTTTTTCTTATGATTGGGTACATTAGGAAGAAGCTGAAAGGGAAAGAGTGTTAAATGACCCAAATGCCATTATGCCAGCAGCATTTGTTTCGTTTAGATCACGGTGGGGTGCAGCTGTTTGTGCTCAAACGGACCAATCACATAATCCCACCAAATGGCTCACAGAGTGGGCCCCCGAACCACGTGATGTTTATTGGGACAATTTAGCCATACCATACGTTGAGCTAAAATTGAGAAGATTGCTCATGGCTGTTGCTCTATTTGGTCTTACTTTCTGTTTTATGGTCCCTATAGCTTTTGTTCAAACTTTGGCTAATATTGAGGGAATTCAGAAGGTTCTTCCGTTTTTGAAACCTCTTATACAAATGTGAGTGAATTTCAAACTCCATATCAATTATATTTAGAAGTGGCAAATTGGGTTTGGGTCAAAATGGGTCATTTGTATTATAACTTGAGCTTGGTTGGGTGGAATGGTGGACCCCTAAGCATTTTTTGTTCCTTTTTCTTATGATTTTTTTTTTCTAAAATTTAAATGTTTTAGTTATTATTTAAAAAGGGCCAATTGTTCAAAAATCCCTGTAGATTTCTGCCGAATTCACACATAGGTCATTGGACTTTATAAGTTAAGTTTCATAATTTAAGGGATCTAGTCATGCTAAAATAAGTCCAGGGACTTATTTTTGAATCCAACAGAAGTCTTCAGTTTTTCTTTTCAACAATTGCCCTTTCGACTATTAACCCACTTGACCCGTTCCATTTTTAGCCGAGTTTTTTAGAGCATACAATTTGACCACACAACCCATTCCTTAAGTAAATCGGTTGCTATTGCCACATCTGAGTAATTATTTATTCTTTTTTTTTTTTTCAAAGTAAGCATCTCCTTGTTTGTGTGAATCTTAAATTCTTTAAATGGACAGGGGATCAGTCAAGTCTCTAATTCAAGGATATCTTCCTGGGATAATATTGAAGATATTTCTCATTCTTCTACCTACAATTATAATGACTATGTCAAAGATAGAGGGATTTACTGCACATTCAGCTTTGGAGACGCGTTCAGCTGAGAAATACCACTTATTTTTGCTTGTTAATGTGTTTCTTGGAAGCATAATTACAGGAACCGCCCTTCAGCAACTTAAAGAATTCATGAATCAGTCCCCGACTGAGTATGATTTTTTTTTTCTCATTTCAATTACAAGTGGCAATATTGACTATTTTTTTAATCTCTAACGGGTCAAACAGGTAAAAAAATGAAAAACAACATAGCTTATGATGAACGGATCAGATTAGTTGAAGATCACCAAAAGTGTTATTATCAATGCATAAACCTTCTAAATCATTTTTTTTCAAAATGTTGTGTCATTATTGTAAGCATATAGTTTTTGTAAGCATAGTTTCTACTATAATTATTGAATGCAATTTATAATGTTTGGGCAAAAAGTGTTTTTGGACGACCCAACCATACTGGATTTTTTTACCTGTTACCCAAATTGCCCAGCCTACCCATTATGCTACATAAAATGAGTTGAAAGTCGGCCAAAGTGTATACAAAATGCATAAAACTTCACTGTATCATTTTTTTAAATTACTATTTTAACAATATAGTTTATCTAGTGAGCAACAACATTTAGAGGGTGTTTGGGATTGCGTTTTGAATCTGATTTTTAGATTATTGCGTTTTGAAAACGCAGATAATCAGTTTTTAGTGTTTGGAATTGCGTTTTGAAAACGCAGATAATCAGTTTTTTAAGCTACCAAAACGCAATAATCTATAAGCAGCTCCACCCCTGCTTTTCCAAAACGCATAATCTGTTTTGAATGATCAATCCCAAACACCCCCTTAGTACATTATTTATTTATAACACGGGCAAAGGTCATACATAGCAATATACTTTCACCTTCAGTCCATTTTGGTCAATGTACTTTTTTAAATAACAAAAACTGCGATTACCAAAGAGGACAATAAAACTTTAACTAAAACGGGTCAAAATAGATTTAGAAAAAATAAAGAGTATAATTACCAAAACGGACCAAGGACAAAAGTATATCGCTAATCTTTATAATTTGCTCTTCCAACTATTAGAATAGAAATGACAAGAAAGTGTTTACAGTCTACAAGTTGACCCACTCATATCGATATGTACTACAAACTTACCCGTTTTGACCAATTACCCAAGTCCAACCCGTCTATTTTACTATATCTAGTTTCTATAATATCTCAACTATTCACAGTTTTTTAAATCTCTTTAATTTGTCAGGATTCCAAAAACGGTTGGTGTGTCGATCCCAATGAAAGCAACATTTTTCATAACATATGTAATGGTAGATGGTTGGTCGGGAGTTGCTGCAGAGATCCTTAGATTGGTTCCTTTGATTGTTTTTCACTTGAAAAACGCATTTCTTGTAAAGACAGATGAGGACAGAGAAGAGGCAATGGATGCCGGTTCCTTGACTTGGTCAGTATCTGAGCCCCGGATACAGTTATACTTCCTGCTTGGACTAGTGTACTCTACTGTCACCCCTATACTACTCCCGTTCATTGTTGTCTTTTTTGCCTTTGCCTATCTTGTTTTCCGCCATCAGGTAAACCACTTTACTAACTCCTTTTATCTCTTCAAAACCGAGAATATAAACGAGCATAAGTGGGGTGGGGTCGGGTTGCGCCTACTCTTTTCTATCCGTGTTTTGTGGGCCAGAGATTAAATATCTAACATGGTCAAAAGTTATGTCACGTCTATAGGATGTCATCATTTTGTGGGTCAAAGATTACATAAACTATGTTTTTACAAAAAAAAAAGTATGTGTGACACAAGTTTCGGTTACAAAAACTATGTCTTTTTTATAAGAAATAGTCTTATCCCTTTTCAGTAAAGCGATCTAGGAGGTTTTACGGGTTCAAATACTATCTGATGACTTTTGGCCCATTTCACTTTTCTTTAAATCCTCTAGTTTAACCCGTCCATTAGAGAGAAAACGTAGTCCATATCGACCCACCCATTTATAGGTAAATGGATCAAAATTGACATTTTTTTTTGGTATTTTTTGTTTGTGGATGTTAGATTATCAATGTATACTGTCAGAAGTACGAGAGTGGTGCAACATTTTGGCCTGATGTTCACCGCAAAATAATCATCGGATTACTGATTTCACAATTTCTATTTTTAGGATTACTAAACACAAAAAAGGCAACTAATGCAACATTTTTCCTGATCCCTCTTCCCATCTTAACCTTCTGGTTCTTTAAAGTCTGCAAGGGCCGGTTTGAATCTCAATTCAAACGATTCCCGTTAGAGGTTAGACATAACCACCTCTCGCTTTCCCATCTATGTGAAAAGACGAAACTCCCCTTTAACTTATACGATGTTGCATGATTCTGTTTTGATCACAGGATGCAATGAAAAAAGATACACTCGAAAGAGCAACAGAACCGAACCTCAACCTTAAACTATATCTCCAAGATGCATACGTGCACCCGGTTTTCAAAGGTTCAACGGAGTTTGAAAGACAAAAAGTCGCTGATGAAGAAGAAAATAACCAACTTGTTGCAACAAGAAGGATTATTCATAGAAGGGGTAACCAAGAAATTCAAGACAGTTCCGAGGACATAATGGGTATTTCAGCAGTTTAAATTTCCCGGTTTAATGTGTATGGTTCATGATCTAAATGGGTTTTGAATTTATTTCAGCTACGCCCGAGGGAGGTTCTAAAACAGGCCTGAGTTCCCGAAAGCGGTAATGTACTGAGTCAAAAAATGTATGTAACTCGGCGCTGAGTCAATAGTGAGTCAAGAAGTGGCATTTTTGTGTAAAGAAAAATGAGTTGTTCAGCTGATCAATGGCACCTAAAGCCCATTCATTTTGTATCTGTTTGGTAAATCATGATGGTTTTTCTTTTATTTTGTTTTTTTTTGTGTATAGAATGGTTAATATTTTTGAACTGGTGCATTCAGTCTAGAGGTAGAGATGCATAATTGGTTCTGGGCTCGGCTCAAAGTTAGACCTAGACCAAGTTAAGCTCGGTTTAAAACCCGTGTATAGTCAGTCCTAAAGGCGTGGTCTCTAAAACTGAGTAAAAAGATCACTGTTAATGTATGTATTTAGTTTGGATTACAATAGACATGACAAGGACTAAGAAACGTATCTTTTTCGGTAACTTTTTTTTATTACATTTGATCTTGGTAATGATGTTGATAGGATTGTAGGACCGTCCTGGGTTGTTGAACTACTCCGGACCTACACACGTAGTCATCCACTGGCGGATCTAGAAACATTTTTCAGTAGTAATATTTTTCATTTTTTTCATTTTAGTAGCAACGTTTTTCAAATTTCGTAGAAAAAAAAAACAAATTTTCCACTAATTTTCCACTACGCGCGCGAAGTTGAGCCGCAACGTCCGCAACCCCTCCTCTTTAACTGGATCCGCCCCTGTAGTCATCGTTAGCCTCATTGCGATGAAAGGCTATGTGTGAGAGAAATGTAAGTAATTGCTTATAGAGATTGTTTCATGAAATGTTTGAGAGTAAATGATTAGTAGGGAGAGATGTATAGTTGAGTTGAGATGAAGTTATTTTATGGTCACTATTCGGAGTTCTTTTTGCCTTTAATGCTTTGTACGACAATCGACTATTGTTCCTCGGTTTATATACGGAGTCGAACCTTTATTTGTTGGACCAACTATTGGTGTTTGTAATCTTTCTTTCCACTATGGTAACACTATGCTAACATTGAAGATAACACCCTGATATGAAGTGTCCTTAGAAGACCATAAGTCCATAAGATCCCACTTTATCATATGTTAGTTAAGTTTATATACGAAGCTGACGTACTCCGGATGTATTGGTAACATCCGGAGTTGTGCTTCATTGTTGATGTCATTGTGATACTTTTTTTTGAACTATGGAACTATCATACTCATAGTGTCTGAATTTGTCATAATTTGGATGTGGTGATAGACTAAAGTTTAGTCTAAATATGTGTTACCCATCACTTTGGTTAACTTGATAAAGTCTAGCCTAAATAAATGAAAACCATATTATCTTTTAATAATAATTTTACTATCTTTACTAGTCTTCATTTAAATAATCACATGAATAACTTTTATAAACAGACATTTTCTATATATTGCTTTAATGCATAAGTTGTTTTACCGGACTTTTGTTTGGCAATGTTTTGGAGTGAGCATAGACATTCGAACCTCCACGCTAAGATACCGTTACTGTTAACTTTCACCATTATTGGAGGGGCATCTTTACAACAAATTATTGATTCCGACTGTCAGGTTATGACAAGCAATTGATGATAATACGACGAGAGAGAATTGATCTAAGAAATCTTATATCAAATGTTATATACTTGATGTAAGAAATCTTATATTAAAGGAAATCAAGGTGACCTCATTCCTATAGATAAAATCATATTTGAATATCTCTAAATAATTCCATGTATTTTTTAAATCATAGTTTCTATACTCTTTGCAAGCTCATATTAAATAAAAATCTCTTTCCGGGTTAAGAAAAAGAAAGGACTTAGCTTCATTTATGTTAAATCCAAAAAGTTGTTTCATAAAAATGCTAAATAATAAAATATATGGTATCACGTGTGAATATAATATTTGCATTTGATATCAAACATCATAACATGACCAGTCCTTTATATATGAATTACAAGTAACCTTCTAATTTAAAAAAAAAAGTTACAGAATATATAATTCATATCTTTTTAACTTTACCTATAATTCATTCCTCATATCTTACTGATAGACGTGTTTCTTGTCAGAGAGAGATATAAAAACTAATCGATATTATTCTGACCAGTGGCGAAGCTTGACCCGAAGGTTCTGGGGGTCGGAAGTCACCGGGGGGTCGGAAGTCACTAGTTTCGGAGGGTCGAAAACCCGTTTCGGGGGGTCGAAACCCTATATTTTCAAAATTTTCTATACGAATACTATATAATCGGAACTTCTGCGCGAAATCCGGGGGGGTCGGCCGCCCCTCCCCGCCCTTACTATGCTTCGCCAGTGATTCTGACATGTTTAAGTAGCATTAGTTAATAACACTCGAATAAATAAATAAACTATATTCGTTAATAATATTATATTAGGTGGGGTAGAGCCGTAGAGGTATCAGGTTTGAATCTTAGCAGAGAGCAAACTGTGACACCGGTTCAACCTGGCATGTCTAACCGGATGACGCGTCCGTCAAATGAATTAAAAAAAAAAGAGTTAATAGCCAAAATCGTCCCTGAGGTTTGGTGGTTTTTGCCACTTCTGCCCAAAAATGAAACGTGCTACAACTGGGTCCGTAGGCTTTTGTTTTTTTGCCAATTTCGTCCTTAAAACTAACCCAGTTAATTTTAGACGTTAAGTGAAGGGGCATTTCTGTCTTTTTGCTTGCCCCCTTTTAAATACCCTTAGATCAGACGATTTCATCACAAACCTCTTCATATCCCTTCATAATCGTCCCTGAGGTTTAACCCTAATCCAAAAAAACACTTCCAAATCATCTTGAACTGCAACGATGAATGAGATGTGGTGTGTACGACCTAAAGATTCCAACTTCGATCCTGTATCTGAATATGGTATGTTCGTGTAATTTCTTTTAAAAAAATTGATGATTTATGTTATTAGGGTTAATAATAATCAGTGTGCTTGACAAAATGCAGGTAAGAACCATGAGCTTTTCACTTTGGAAATACACCATAAAGGCGACTTCAGTGATTTCATAGAAGAATACCTAACATACCAGGGGGGTACTGTTGACTATGTTGACAAGGTTAACTCTGACCTATTTTCTCTGATTATTTTGCACGATATGATGGTGACATTAGGTTATTGTGAGGAAGATGAAATAGTTTACCATTTTAGGATTCCTGGAGAAGACCTACTTTTAGGTTTAAGACCATTGACATGTGACAGTGATGTTCTTAGGTTGCTAAAGTATGTTGAAAGTAATAAAGTGATTCAAATATATGTTCAACATGTTAGACAAAGTCAGAAAAGTCAGACTCCAACAAAACCTGTAACAAAACCTGAAATGGTAAATGTAGATTCTGAAAGTGAGGAGGATGGTGAGGGTATTGGCAATGGTGAGGGAAGTGGAAGTGGGAGTGATAGTGATAGTGAAGATGTAGGGTATGAGCCATGTTTGTTTGTATGCCTTAATGGGTCAATTTGATATTTGTATGTTGTATGCCTTAATGGCCTTAATGGGTCAATTTGTTTCTGTTCTCCTTAGATCATCCCAAACATAAACATTGCATTACATTTCATAATTAGATCATCCAAAACATGCATAATTAGATCATCCCTAACTTAAACATTACATTTCATTCTAGACTACTAGGTTACACATCATGTTCAGTGTAATACATAATACAGGATGAAAATTAGCCAACTTAGGAACAACATTGTTTTGAGCCTCTTGTTCTCCTTGGTCATTTTTCTTGCATAATCTTCAAGCATCAAGTTTTTGTTAGCCAATAACCTTGCATTTTCTTCCTGTCTGTTCAAAGAGCTCAACAGTTGACGAATGGCATCAAGAGCTCTTTCACACATTGGTCCTTCAGCCCAAGCAACAAATCCACATCTTCTAACCTATCAATTGACATAAATTTAGAGTCTTGCATTGTTTTCCCCAAATTATAAAGAGTTGAATTGCACAAACCTGGTTATTGCAGCAATAAAATCGTCTACCTGGGTTTTGCACGGTCCACGATGTGCGAATCCGGGTTGTTGATCCACATGGGCAAAGCATGTTTGAAACGGGTTGTGGATTGGATGTCGATTTAGGGCTGATTGTTAGGGTTTTATGGCTGGAGTTCGATTAGGGTTCATGGGGTTATAAAGAAGATGACTCGTCTGATTTAAAGGGGTTTTGAAAGTGTGGAAGCCTACGGACCCAGTTGTAGCACGTTTCATTTTTGGGCAGAAGTGGCAAAAACCACCAAACCTCATGAACGATTTTGGCTATTAACTTAAAAGACAAAATTACACAGATGGTGCCTGTGGTTTTCATTTAATAACGCCTTAAGGTACTAAGCAACTTTTTTAACTTCTTTAGGGCCCATGGTTTAGTTTTTGTAACGAAAATGGGTATTAAGGTTTGTTTTTGTAACAATGTTGGGTACTAATACTAACTATTGTTAAATTTTCTGTTAACTTTAGTTAAAGTGATAAAAATGTCTTTTTATAAACTAGAGGGGCCATTATGTAATAAACTTCATTTACAAAACCCTTAGTACCTAAACATGAAACTTTAGAGAAACCACATGGACTAACCATGTAATTAACTCATTATTTTATTAAATGTATTTATTTTTAAGATTTATATAAGCGTTGGCCAGTTCTTTTCGCTGCAGACAGGTTAAAAAATATCACGGTAGCTGATCGATTGAAGACAGAAGGACAGCAGACTTTGATTAAAGATTCATGGCAGTTGGCTAGGCATTCAGTTGAAGGGATATCTGAGGCTCAAGACGTGATGCACATGCTTTCGGTGGTTAGGATTACTGAGGAGGCGGATTGCTGGATGTGGGATAATAATGTTAGCAACGGATTTTCAGTGGCAGCGGTAAAATCGGATATGCAAAAAAATCTATTTGGTCAGTCTTCGCAGATTATGATATGGGAGAGTTGGTTGCCGATCAAAGTTAATATGTTGGTTTGGAGGCTGGAAAAAGACAGACTGCCCACTCGCGTGGAATTGGTGAAAAGAAGGTTGACGTTGCTGAGCATTGAATGTCCGATGTGGAGTGTTGATGAGGAGACTGTTAATCATGTATTTGTTTCGTGTGGTTTCACGTTCGGGGTTTGGAGCAAGGTTTGGAGTTGGTGTCGTTTTGTCCCAACCATGTTAAATACTATTGATGATTCAAAGTACTGGCATAACTTCTCTACGGTGGCGGGTAAAGGGAAAAGGATCGTTCGTTGTATCATTATGGTGACGTTTTGGGCTATTTGGAAAGAACGGAACAAGAAAGTTTTTAACAATTCGGAACCGAAGGTTATTGAGGTTGTGGCAGTTGTTAAAGCCATGTCATTCCTATGGTTAAAGGCTAGATCGAATGTAGATAAGATTGAATGGATTGATTGGGTCAAGTACCCTTTGTATATGTTGTAGTTGGTTTTTGAGTGGTCCTTTGTTTCAGGTCTTTCTCGTTTTTTGAATGAAGTTTAATATTCAAAAAAAAATATTTAATTAAAACATATTGTTTTATTAAACATATTTATCCCATTATTTATAAAAATAAATACACTTCTAAGATAGATAAAACGTTCTAAATGTTATTAATTTACTTATGGATTTTAATAAATTCAAAAATGATTTTTACCTTGTAGGTCCAAACCTACCAAGCCCACCAGTTCTTGAAGAAGAAAAAAAAATCTTTCTTTTTTTTTATTTATAAAAATTCAACTTCTGTTTGTTTCTATCATTTTTAATTTCCTTAAATTGGGTTTGCATCTTTTTAGCCAAAAATAACACTTAATTCAATCACATAAAGAAAACATTTTTATAAGTTAAATCCAAATTATTAGATTAAAAGTTGTAACCATAACACAAGTCTATCCGACATTAAGTTAAATGTTTTCTTTATGGTTACAACTATTAATCTAATAACAGGATTTATTTTTATAAATAATGGGATAAATGTATTTAATAAAACAATATGTTTTAATTAAATATTCCTTATTTAATTATAAATCTTAAAAATAAATACATTTAATAAAATAATGAGTTAATTACATGGTTAGTCCCTATGGTTTATCTAAAGTTTCATGTTTGGGTACTAAAGGTTTTGTAAATGAAGTTTAATACATAATGGCCCCTCTAGTTTATAAAAAGGCATTTTAATCACTTTAACTAAAGTCAACAGAAAATTTAACGATAGTTAGTATTAGTACCCAACATTGTTACAAAAACAAACCTTAATACCCATTTTCGTTACAAAAACTAAACCATGGGCCCTAAAGAAGTTAAAAAAGTTTCTTAGTACCTTAAGGCGTTATTACATGAAAACCACAGGCACCATCTGTGTAATTTTGTCAACTTCAAAAAAAAGAAGCCAAACAGCCCTTGGAAACAGAGAGATATTATTATAACTTTGGAAATTCGCACATTCTTCTCACACCACTCACTGAATCCCAAATTCTACTCAAATTACGATACCATTCATCATCATCATCATCATCATCTTCACACAGATTCAATCTCAAAATGCTGTGAGTACACTTTAATTTCATCGTTTTCGTTGAATTTCATAGCATCTGATCTCTGATTATGTTTAAAAAATCTCTTCAATTCGTCATTTGGATATTATTATTTACTATTATAATATTTGATGTCATCATAAGCTGTTCAAAATCAAACTGACCGACGGCATTTCGGATTTGATTGATCCTAGCTTGTTTTCTTAACTCAATTTTTATCGATTATTTATTGCGATATGGATATGAGTTTAGTTGTTCATTATGATTTAACTCAATTGTAATTATTACTGTTTATATATATATATATATATGTGTGTGTGTGTGTGTGTGTGTGTGTGTGGAATTAGATTGGAATTATTTCACTAATCATTCGATAGTTTTGGTTTTAGATTCGATAATTCCTTTGTTAGGGATAATTAGGAGTGCAAACGAGCCGAGCAGCTCGCGAGCTACTCGAGCTTGGCTCGGCAAAAAGCTCGAAACAAGCCGAGTTTGAGCCTAAAACAAAGCTCGTTCATTTATCAAGCTCGAGGATGGCATGTGAAGCTCGTTAAGCTCGTCGTGCCTTACCGAGCCTAGTGTAATATTAGTTTTTTAAATATTTAATAATATTTACCACTCATTTAAATTTGTTTAGTAAACGAGCCCCGAGCTCGAGCTCACGAGCCTAAACTAACTTTTATTTATATTATTTTTATTGAACATATTAACTAATAAATAATAAACGAGTCGAGCTCGAGCTGAGCTTGAACTTGAGAAATTACAAACGAGCCGAGCTCGAGCTTTGAAAAGGAAGCTCGAATCGAGCCGAGCTCGAGCTCACGAGCCTAAACTAACTTTTATTTATATTATTTTTATTGAGCATATTAACTAATAAATAATAAACGAGTCGAGCTCGAGCTGAGCTTGAACTTGAGAAATTACAAACGAGCCGAGCTCGAGCTTTGAAAAGGAAGCTCGAATCGAGCCGAGCTCGAGATCTTATAAGCTAATCGAGCTCGATTTCGAGCCTGATCAAGCTCAAGCTCGGGCTTGGCTCGGCTCGTTTGCACCCCATAATCTAGACTTACTATTAATAAGCACAGGTTTGTATATGATTAATGCATTTGTGCATCCAAGTTAACATAATTTCATCTTTTGTTCGATTGTTTACCGCTTACTTTACTTTGTACCGTAACATACTTCACCTTTGTATACCCTTCAATTCAACCATCTTAGATACAATGGCATGGAAATGTAAGTCTGTTAATGTTTTATGCACAATGGTAAACGGTTAAGTAAGTCGTATACAACAGAAAAACGAAAATATGAATGTATGATAAATTTGGGTGCAGTTAATTCTTTTCTATGACAAGATTGATATGGTTTGTAGACTCTAATTATTTGATGGAGGGAGAGTAGGTTAAGAGGGTGTTCGGGATTGCTTTTTGAAAACTGATTATGCGTTTTGCTGCAGTGGGGTGGAGCTGCTTTTAGATTATTGCGTTTTGGTAGCCTAAAAATCCATTTCAAAACTCAACCCAAAACACTAAAAACTGATTATTTGCGTTTTCAAAACGCAATAATCTAAAAATCCATTTCAAAACTCAACCCCAAACACCCTCTAAGTTAATCATTGACATTGGCCGCATTTGTAATCAACATTTGAATGTAGTTTCCTTTATCGTTCATTTAAAGGTTTGTTACTTTAGGGTGCTGATTCTTCTTACTTTAAACAGAGAAAGATCGAGAACTGAGTAGAATAATTTCGGTTTCTTGCAAGTTATATGTTTGCAGCCGTATCATGGCAACGCTTTCATCATCTTCTGCTTGTTTAACCTGTGGAACCATCAAAATCTCCAAATTAATTGTGGCTGATACTTGCAAATACAGTAGAACAGTAACGCAGAGTTTTGGAAGAACAGATTTTGGGCAGAACCTAGTTTTTGGAAAAACCGGAAAGAATATTATAAACGGTTTGTGCCACAATCGTAGGTCTGGAGTTTTGGCTGCCTCAACTCTTCCGGTTATTCAAACCGGCGAGAAATTATCCACTTATTTATTTAGGACGGAGAAGGGTGGAAATGTGAAGGTTATTATCACTAGGTTAAACGATGGAAAATATCGAGTAAATGTGGAAATATCCTCTTTGGAGCTTATTGGCAATGATGATGAATTAGTTATGAGTTGGGGTGTATACAGATCTGATTCGTCATCACTGATCCCTATACAATCAGGCGATTCTGGAATTTATGAAACGCCTTTTGCGATCGATTTTTTAAACAAGTTTTCAGTTGAATTGGAGTTTGATGAAAGTTTAGCTCCGTTCTACGTTTCATTTTTGCTAAAACGCCCTCTCAATGGCGAAAAGGTTGAAATTAAAAGCCATAGAAAGACAAATTTCTGTTTCCCGGTGGGTATAAAATCCGGGCATCCTGCTCCTCTTGGCGTTTCTTATTCAGCTGATGGATCGTTAAATTTTGCTCTTTTTTCAAGAACCGCCAAAAGTGTGATCTTGTGCTTATTTGATGACAGTTCTTGTGAAGAACCCGTTTTAGAGATTGATTTAGATCCTTACGTTAATCGATCAGGTGATATATGGCATGCTTCAATGGATAATGCTATGAACTTTGTGTCATACGGCTATCGGGTCAAAAATGATGGTCAAGAAAAGTCTTCCGTTGTACTAGATCCGTATTCTAAGGTCATAGGCGAGAATTCGCTTGGGAAAATTTGTAGAGAACCTAATTTTGATTGGAGTGATGATGTCAGCCTGAATTTACCAATGGAGAAACTGACGGTTTATCGGTTAAATGTGATGGATTTCACAACAGACGCGTCAAGTAACTTACCAGACGAAATCAGAGGGACGTTTTCTGGCGTTACAGAAAAGCTGCATCACTTGAAGGATTTGGGTGTTAATGCAGTCTTGTTAGAACCAATAGTTCCATATGATAAGCGAAAAGGACCATATTACCCTTCGCATTTCTTTTCGCCGCAAAACTCATATGGGCCTCTTGGCGACTCTACGTCAACCGTTAACTCTATGAAAGAAATGGTAAAGAGATTACACGCGAATGGGATTGAGGTTTTACTAGAAGTCGTTGTCACTCATACTTGTGATAGTTCATCACTGGCGAAAATAGATAAACCGTCTTATTACTCTTCCAATAATGCCCTCAATTGTGCCCATCCGGTTGTTCAACGATTGATCTTGGATAGTCTTAGGCAATGGGTGATCAACTACCATATCGACGGGTTTTGTTTCATCAATTCGTCTTCTATGATTAACGGGTTTCATGGCGAACATCTTTCTCGCCCACCTTTAATTGAAGCGATCGCGTTTGATCCTATACTCTCGAAAACCAAGATCATCGCTGATTCATTCGACCCGATTCTAAATTCCACAAAAGAAATCCAATTTCCTCATTGGAAGAAATGGGCTGAAATGAATGCTAAATTCTGCAATGATGTGAGAAATTATCTAAGAGGGGAGAGTCTCATTAGTAATCTTGCGACCCGCTTATGTGGCAGTGGCGATATCTTCTTAAACGGGCGTGGGCCCGCTTTTTCTTTCAATTTCGTGGCCCGGAACCACGGGCTTTCTCTTGTGGACTTGGTGAGCTTTAGTTGTGCCACAGAGTTCAGTTGGAATTGTGGCGAAGAAGGTCCTACAAAGGCGAAAACAGTGCTTGAAACTCGACTAAAACAAATCCGGAATTTTGTTTTTATTTTATATGTTTCTTTGGGTGTTCCTGTTCTTAATATGGGAGATGAATGTGGTCAATCAAAATATGGAAACATTTCTGTTAAAGATCGAAAGCCGATGAATTGGAAATCTTTAAAAACTGGGTTCGCAGTCCAAACGATTGAATTTATTTCGTTCTTGAGTTCGTTAAAGATCAAACGAAGCGATCTTCTTCAAAGGAGGGAGTTTCTAAAGGTTGAGAATATTGACTGGTATGGACAGGATTTATCTCCACCAAATTGGGAAGATCCTACCAGCAAATTCTTGGCCATGAGGTTAAAGTGTGATCAAAACGATGAAAACCCATTGACCGGTGACATGTTTGCCGCCTTTAATAGCGGAGATGGTCCGGTAACCGCCACTTTGCCGCTGCCTCCATTGGGTATGGGGTGGGTTCGGTTGGTGGATACGGGTCTTCCATATCCAGGCTTCTTCTCAACGACTGGTGAACCTGTCGTTGAGAAGATTCCGGGGTCACTTGATTATCAAATGGCACCTCATAGTTGTGTTTTGCTTGAAGCTAGGAACTTGGATAGTTAATGCTCATTTTATTGGTATATTAATGTGCTTTGCTTGTCATAAAGAATATAGTTTGTTATTTATGTTAATATCAAGTATTCCATTTTTGTAAGAGTGATGTAATCCAAATAATGATGTAATCATGAACCACAAGTATTCCATTGTTATTATCATTCATTACCTTCTCATCTAAAGATGCATGTTTTTGTTTTTTATTTAGATTGCTGAACATCTATGTATTAGGTTTCAATAAAACAAGTAACTTTTTTTTTTGAACGGCGAAATTTCTATGATATATAGAAAAGTGACAGGCCAGCGAAGGCTGTAAAACCCAAGACAAAGGAAAACAAAAACAGAAACAAAAACGACAATAAGCAAAACAACCTACACGACCCACAACTCAAGCGACGACGTCTCTTAAAAGAAAATCACACCATCTACTCCAATCTATAGTCTTGAACTTCGATCTACCTTTAAGCCAAAGATACGCGCTAGCCTTTATGTTGTCCACCATTCTGTCAACGGTTATGTTTGTACCGCAACTCACACATCACATGAGCGGAAGTCTCCTCCAGGGGCGAACGATGTTGAGGGCCGGGGATCCCCCCCCCCCCCCCCCCCCCCGCGGCCGCAGTGGTATAAATTTGTGATTTTCGTAGGTAAATCGAGTTCGGGTTGAGTCTGGCCCCGCCGATTTGCCACTAACGATCGAAAAAAATTAAATCCGGCCTCTCCCGATTCGAGGACCAAGCTTCGAAGCCCCTGCATAGCTCTATGTTAGGAGCTTACACGCGGCCTTCCCTTTCTCCTCCCGTCTCACATTCCTGCTCGTCCAGGCATATTCTTCCCCTTCTCTCGTCACCATGTCCTCCCCGTCTGTTTCTCTCTTAGCATTGAAGATGATCTAACAAAGACAGATGTGTTGAGTATTTTTTTATTTAAAAAAAAAAAAATACTCAAAAATGCTTAACATATGGATAGAAAAGATTTATATATACATGTCTTGACTAAAAATCAATGACATCTCCTTGAATGCTGGTAGTTATTAGTAGTAGAAAAAACAAAACAAAACTTGAAGCAATTTCCTTATTATATAAAACCAGGGGCGAAACTAGAAATGAATTTCAGCAGTAACGTTTTTTTATTTTTTTTCATTTTAGTAGCAACGTTTTTCAAATTTCGTAAAAAAAAAACAAATTTTCCACTACGCGCGCGAAGTTGAGCAGCAACGAACGCGGCACCTATTTATACACTAGAAAGATTTGTGAATTAAGGATAATATATGTCAAAATATTCAGTTATTCACTAATGTATGTATCTGACTTCATTATACCAAACCCGACCCGAAAAAAAAAATGTTAGCATATATTAACAATCAAGAAAATCTTCACACCAGTAACACAAGGGGTAAGTCTACCAAACCCGGCAAAAAAAAAAAAAAAAAAAAAAAGTGCTAGCATATATTAACAATCAAGAGAATCTTCGCTAGTAACACGAAAGGTCACAATCTCATGGTGGATTGCGTGGTCGAGAATCCAAACACCAGCACTGATAATTTGGTGTCGAAAGCTGAAAGAGTTCATCCGGGGACATGTTCTCAAGATCCTTAGATGTTCCCTTGTCAAAAATAAGGTTTTGTTTGGTGCATGATGTTGCACTTTTGTCATCTTGATGTTCTTGTGAACGCATACGCCTGTATAGTCTCATTACCGATACACAATCTTGAAAAGTGTCATGTGTCCCTAACCTGATATCGTACCTGGAAACATAAATTTGTTAAAAGGGTGCGGTGAGAGGTGGGTAACGGGTCATATTTTTTAATACTGGTTTGGTCGACATAGAACGCTTTTTGTCCTAGAAAATTAAGTTTTTCATAGATAATTAGTGTGGATAATAAATAAAATGATTTAACTTTAATGCTTCAAAAAAAAAAAAAAAATTATACCATTTGACCCGGTTTCTTTCCGGTCTTTTGACCCCTTATAGATCAAGATATCCTGATTTGACACAATTACAAGTAAATAGGTCTGACAGTGGCGGATCAAGACCAAGATTTCAGGGGTAACGTTACATAATTTTCACGGGTAACGTAATACAAAACACGTAAAAAAATTAAAAATACACTACGCCAAAAAAGTTGAGGGGTAACGGACGTTACCCCTGCTCCTTCTCTAGATCCGCCCCAGGGTCAAAATGACCACCTCTATGATTCCAAAGCTTCTAGAATCAGCAATGGGTTAAAGTTATTCAACATTTGACTATTTGAGTTATATTTTAACTGCAATGGGTCTCAAACTTATACCAACTTATTTAAATTCAAATGGGCCAAAACTCATCCAAATGTATTTAAATCCTTTCAAGTTACAACCTCCTAAATCGTATGTGATCCGTTTTTTTTTACAGTTGTTTCATTTTAAATATCTTTGGAGTCTACAACGCATGTGAACACAGGTAAATAGCTCGAATGAAAAGGCAAAAAAAAAGTACTAAAATAGCTCGAATCAAGCAACTTACCCTAGATATGTTTTAGTGAGGTACTTGAGAGAGTGGCTGACCAAATTAGTTTTCATTAGCGGACGATATGTTGCAGTATCCCTACACAGAGAAAAGCAGCTGTTAAAACTGAAATATGCAGAACAACAACCAGTATTTTAGAGATTTGAGTTCAAGCCATGTAGAGGTAGCTCGAGTTTCGCTCAGCTTGTTTACACCTCCTCGGACTATTGTGCGAGTGATATTTATGAATGTAAAAGTAGTTTAACTTTATATACATAAAAAAAAAATAAAAAAAAAATAAATAATAAATTGACCTTAATAATTTCTCAGGATAACTCATTAACAAGCAATCCAAATCATGCTCTAAATTATGACCCACAAGAAGTTTAGCTTTTCCACCATCCAACCTTGCTTTTCCAATTGATTCCCCATTATATAAAATTTGAGAAATCTTCTCGCGCACTTCATTGAGTGGCATAGCATCTATTAGATGTTCTTCTGTTAAGCCGGTCAGTTCATATCTGAAGTGAAAAAATTTCATGTGACATCAATGATATGTAACCCTGTTCAACGAGTCATCGACTACGATGGAGATGCCAAAACAGGTGTGCTGGGTAACGGGTCAAAAGGGGTAAAGTTTATGCATAAGTTGAACATCTGACCATTTTTAAGAACTTTCCTAAATTATTAAAGCATGTATCCAACCTTTTATTAAAAAAAAACTTGGAAGGTTGTAAGCACTTAAGCATACTTTATGCGACTGCTAAAACACTCAAACCTGTTTCGTTTTTAGCCAACATTTACAAGAAACATCACAAAAGTACCTATAATCAGTCACAGATATCTGAGGTTCCACATAAGTGTGAAATATTAGATTTTCTTCTTCATCAACAAGACAAACACGAGCTAATAGGTCAAGTGATCCATCACTACCACACCCAACCATTTGGCAATCGATGGCAACTGCTTTAAGATCTTTATCAATGTAGTTTTCGTCTTGTAAAGCTTCATAATCTATGTAGGGAATATTTATAGTTCCCTGAAACAAATTAACATAAATTTATGGGAATGTATCTTAATTGCTTAATACAAAATGGTCTAGAGATGGCAGAATCAGCGGATCAGACAGATTCATGACTTCATGTGAAGAACTAGGGAAAGCCCATCCCCCCCCCCCCCCCCCCCCCCCCCCCCCAACCCAACACACACACACCCCAATTATCCTTATAGAAAATTTTTATTTCATGAATAATCTGTTTTTCTAAAAACCAAAATTTAGAAGATTGTATGCAACTAGGTACTAATAATAAAACTTGGTCGAATATATACCTTTTAGCACGTTTGACCTGTTTACTTTTTAGCTTTTCTTTACATGTTTGGCCCGTTAGAATTGAAACATAACCTAATAGGCCCATATGACAAGCAAATGGGTTGAAATTAACACCTCTAGCAATTACTTATTATTAAATATTAAAGGCTACTCCATATAAGCTAACAACTTACAAGGTAAGCAGGGGCTGTTAGGAGACATTGATCTTTATGTTCACCAAGAGAAATAGGGCTCTCAAAAACTTTCATACAAAGTTGGCAACCATATTGAGAGAATATACTTGAACAATGAGCTTTAGCTAATGGACCTACATAATTCATACAATACATAAATAAAGAATCAATCAAACTTCTATTAATAAATACACACTGGAAAATGGGAGGGTTTGTCGAGAGGGTGGGCAAACGGTTAAAAAGGTAACTTTTTAGGGGGTCCTGAAGTTCATAAATAATTAATATTGAAACATTTTTTTAACAAAACAATTTTGAGGGTACTATGTGAGACTACCCATTCAATCAAAATTTTAAGGAATATGTTACAACTTACGTTGAGTGTAGGCGGAAAATAGCGGGGTTGGGTAAAGGATCAAAATGTAGCTATTTAGTGGGTCAGATCACATTGGCCTGTCAACAACTATGTCCTTTTCTCAAATTTCATGCTTAATTAATTACAAATTAAACATGTTACAAAAACTATTATCGCCATGACCCAGATGCTTAAAGAGTTAAAGTTTAAACAAAGCGTGTGCTATGTGCAAACTTTTAAACCATTGGATCAGTATGACCAAGTATACTTCCAGCAAAAGTTTCGATTTGACCTGTTAATATAGTAACATACGCCCAACATGACCCCTTTTCATATAAATGGGCAGGTTAAGTATGAAATGTTATCATACCCGATATATGTTCCCTTAACGATTCAAACGATTTGCAATGCTTTTGACAAACACCACATTTTGGCTGATGTACAGAGTGATGGGATTTCTTCATGTGTGCAACAAGGTGCTCTTTTTTCTTGAATTGCTGAAAACAAGCTGCACATTTGTGCCTGGTCACAACATATATTAAAATAGTCCATCATAAGAAACTCAAAAGACAAACAGATCATCAAGTGGAGCTCAAAAATCGCATTCGAATCCAAACAATATAGGAATGTGTTAATCGTAATTACATACAAAATATCATTACAAAAAGGGGGCATAGGAATAATAAGTATTGATATATCTAACCATAAATGCATTAAAACAGTCGGTAATTTCACTTTTGTCCACTTTTATTAACTTCTTATTGTGAATAATGAATGTGCTAATTATGATTGTAGAAACAATATAACTAAAAGCATAATCTAATATATGAATGAATGGTACAGGAGATTGCAAAGTTTAAAAGAACGGAAACGAGCCTCGAGGCGTTTTCCCTTCGCCTCAGGAGGCGTAAGCCTCGAGGCGAACCGAGGCGCAGTCAAAAAATAAATACAAAAATTATGTGGGATATAAAAAATAAAATACTTGACCTAGAAAAGTCTAAAACATCAAAAACACACATCAAAAATAAAATAATTGACCCAAAAAGTCTAAAACACTATAAAAGCACATAAAAAACACCATAAACCACCATAAAAAAGCACATAAAAAACCCAAACCAAATATTTGGATTGTAAAAAGGTCAGAATTATAACATCTAGTAAAAACTATCTATGACTAGCGAAAGAATGTACACAAGTCACCCATGAGATGATCAAGAAAGAAAATGTTAGTAAAAGTAATTCAGATGATGCAGTATGATAACATTTTTTTCATTTTTTATCTTTTGATTTAAAAAAAAAAAAGAGAATAGAATAGTTCCATCAAGCAGCTTAACAATAAGAAAATTAGCAGTCCTACATACATGACTACAAAGATCAACTAGTTTGTGTTTAGCAGGATAGGCTTTGCGATTCAAAAAGGGATAGCGGCGCAGCTTGTTGCCCGCTTACCCATCATCTAAATGTAACTTGTTTTGCTCATGGAATCAAAGTTTAAAAGAACGGAAACGAGCCTCGAGGCGAACCAAGGCGTAAGCTCGAGGCGTAGTCAAAAAATAAATATAAAAATTATGTGTCTATAAAAGAAAAAATACTTGACCTAGAAAAGTCTAAAACATAAAAAACACACATCAAAACTAAAATAATTGACCCAAAAAGTCTAAAACACCAAAAAAACACATAAAAAACACCCTAAACCACCTGAGGCGCACCTGAGGCACATATTTTCTTAGCGCCTCAGCCCTTAGGGGCGTATGTACAATCTGAACCCCATGAGGCGTGCCTCAACTCGTTTTCTTAGAGTTTCGCCTCAAGGCGCACCTCGAGGCGTACGCCTCACCCGTTTTTTTTAAACCATGCATGGAATAAACGCAAAAAAAAAAAAAAAAAAAAAAAAAAAAAAAAAACTAGTTTAGCTAGTAGGCAGTAGCTATTCCATTTATAAATGCCAAGTAGAGACCGCCAACACACACAAAACGCCACAGGTAACCATGGAAACCGAGCAAACCGCAGCAAGATGGCTGCTTCAACCAGTTTGAGATTAATACAGATTATTTCATGGTTCGGTTTTTGAGGATTGAAGATTTAACTGTTAGGCCAGAGCGGTTTGGAACTTGGAACCGGCCACTAAAACCTTTTATTTAATTATTATTTATTTTAATTTTTTGGAATATTCAGTAATGTATAGGATTATATTCATAAATCATTTGATGAATATTCATCAAAAGCTATACATTGTAATGTTATTAGGCACTACTTTTATAAGCCTTCTTCACTACTTTTAACCAACACAAGAACACATACACACACACACATTGATTAGGTGGCTTGTGGTTGGCTAATTATTATTATTATTATTATTATTATTATTATTATTATTATTATTATTATTATTATTATTATTATTATTATTATTATTATTATTAATTAATGATAAAAGAAAAAGAAAAAGGATGAAGGATTTAGGAAAAGAAAAGAAACCTTGTAGTAATGATGGTTAGGGTTGTTTGATCCAATTCCTCTTCCATTTGCATTACAGCGATAACAACACCACCACTGCTTATCGATGTGGAGTGAAAAACAGAACAGCAGCAGAGATAGTGTATGTGATTCAAACAGATTAAACCCGACCCGACCCGACTACGCCAAACTAAACGCGTATCAAACAATAAACGGGCTGGGAAATCCCTTGCCCACTAGTGTCACTTTTGGGATTATGGGAATATGGGCTATAGCAATAAAGTATTTGAGCTACACTTTGTGAGTTTGTTGGTTTGAATCTCGAGTTCACATGAGTTTTTGTCTCACCGTGTGTTAGAGGTGCACAAATCGGGTTTTTTTAATACTCGGTTCCGGGTACGATCAGGTATTGAAAGAACCAATTCCAGTTCTGATTTCGGTTCCTAGCATAAAAAACCATACCCGGTATACCGGTTCCGGTTTTTCAATACGCGGTTTCGGGTATATCGGGTATTGAAAAAAATCGGGTACACTAGGTATTTAAAAAACCCGGATATATCGGGTATTGAATTATTTTTCTACAATCACGTCGAAGGGTTGTGCGATTTAGATGATTATAACGCGGTTATAGATTTCTTTGAGTATACTTTTTGAGTATTCGGAAAACCCAGTTCCGCCTCAACATCAAAATGCCGAATAGTCCCATCGCTTGACACATACTTTTTGAGTATTCAAAAGGTTTCGGGTATTCGGAAAACCCGGTGCCGGGTATTCGAAAAACCCGGTTCCGGGTACAACCCGGTTCCGGGTCCGGTTTTTTACATAGAAATGTATACCTTATGCGCACCTGGCGGGTAGGGTCGGGTACGGTTCCGGGTATACCCGGTTCCGGTTTTTTTAATACCCGGTTTCGGTTCCAATTCCGGTTCCGGGTTTTTTGTGCACCTCTACCGTGTGTTACATAGCGGCAAAATGACTGTTAAGTAGCAGTCGGTGGTATGGTTTCCTAGGGGAAAGCCCAAGCCAAACTTTGAAGCTAGCGTGGACCCGACTAAGACTACATAGTTTGGCCAAAGTGGGGTAACGAGGTTCTCCAATTTGGGGAGTGCGGTGGCAAAACACAAAGAAAGTCGTCGTTCAAAAAAAACTAAACGGGCTGGGAATATGGGATGGATCGATTTTGACATTTTAACGGTTTATTTAAAAGTTGTTAGTTTTTGTTAAAAGTTTTTGAAGTTAAATTTTTATGCACATGTTTAGTTAAATTTATAAGAAAAAAAATAGCTTCGGCACTTATGAATTAATAACAATACCAGGAGCAGACCCAAGGTTATCTGTAATACCGATGAAAAAAAATGTTATGTATAATATATTGTACTGAAACTCGAACGACGCCCGAGGTTTATTTTCAAAGCGACACTCATGAAAACAAAAGAATTTATGTGTAAAGTAGCCAACCTTCGTTTCATTTAAGAAAGAGGCCTGAGTTTGAATATAGGCCATACTTTTTTTTGTGTGTTTAGTTAAAAATGCAATATAAACGTAGAACAAGAACTAGGTCATACATAACCCTCATTTCCCTAATTAATGTCCAATGTTTCAAAACAACATTAGCCATTCATATGGTTACTTGTTTTAGTAACTATAAACCTTCATATTTTTCTTTTATTAAATTAAAAAAATACAATACCTCAAGTTCTATGAAACCACATAAATTTCAAAATTATATACCTTTAATGTGTATATAATGGTCCATTTCTAGTAATCTTTAACCTTCTGTTCTCATTTTTTGACTCATGAATTCTGTCAACATTAGCCGTTAGGGCCGCAAAAGGGTCGACAAAGCTTGAGTTTGATGAGCCTTCATGCCGTAGGATGTTGTGCGCTTGGTTCGAAAAGGATTTAGGTTACCTTGAAAGGATTTAAAATAATAAAACCACCTTTTGCTGATTTTAATTTATTCATATTACTACTATATACACATACATTATTACAAAAAATCGACGAAAACTCAAAGCAGGCTAGCTCGTATGTTTCCAACTCGATTCTTATGTAAAAGCTTGCGCTCAAACTCTATAAAAGTTTGATCGACTCAAAACAAGTTCAGCCTAAGCTAAAGTTGTTCCATAAACTCGGCTCGTTTTTACTCCTGAGGGACATAAGTCTGATGTCTATCTAAAACACTCTTGCTAATTAATCATCTAAATAAGACCATGAACATCATATGAACTATGATAATCATCTTCAACTTGGGAGGTTTTTGTCCCAAACAAAAGCGAAACAACATCAAGCAGTTCTAGAATCTTCTAAATATGTTAGCATAAAAACTTACAAAGCTTAGACTAGCTCAAGCTCAGCTTGCAGCCCACCCACACATGCAAGATAGGAGTGGGGGTTTGGGGGGGGGGGGGGGTGGTAGGGAAGGGGGAAGAACCGAACAACGTAACAAGTTATACTCACGGCTTTGTTAAACAAATAATTCAAATATTCAAGCAACAAAGTTTAAAGTTGTCCACAGGGTATCTAGTTGAAACGCTAGTAAGATACATCGTAATTATGATTGGTAATTTCTAACCGCCTCGAGCTTCTCTTCTGGTTGCATCGTGGAGCAGGTCGATATCTACTCCGTCTGGTGGTAACTGCACATATCTCACTACCGATCCTCTGATGAAGCAGTTTCTCACTGACAGCTGGCATATCATTAAATTTAGTATATGGCAAAAAACTACAAAACACGAGCTAATGACGGACATAAATAGAGGTGGTGGTTCTGAACTGTTAACAATATGGGTCAAATTTATATATAACATTTAGGAGCTTTTACATTAAATACATCCCGTTCATTAGTAGATCTTTTAAGCGAAGTTGTGAACATACAACTCAGTATAATAAAGGCAATATGTTCTTAGATGACTGATTAAAAAGGGTCAAATGGGCCGTGGGCGAGACTCGAGAGTCAGCCCAAGTTTGCTTTGAATGCATACCCAATTTACTTAAAAAAGCGCAGCAACACATTGATTTTGTGAAAACTCCTCACGATTTTTTCTACTTTATTAATTAAAAACAAAGCAAGCAACCAAAGAATTACATAACCTAACACATGTACTTATACTAAACTAATTACTCGGAAACTAAGCTAATCCTAAACAAACGCCAACTCAAACTCAATTAAATAAAACTATTAATTCTGTAATTCATACTATCTCTACCCTATTGAATATTACTTGATGTCAGAGTCGGCCAACCAACCTCATCCACTTAAATCCTTAATTATTTTCACAAATCAAGATTAATCCTTCAACTTTGGTATCATATTTGACACATTAATTGTTTATACTTTATAATAAATACAAAATTTTTCAACATGTTTTAGCCATTTCGAGCTGTTAGCCAACTAGCCCGAAGACCGACGTGACGATACTCCAGACAAATTTATTACCACTATGTCTCAAAAGTAGAAACATAAACACGCACCTTATAAAACAGAAAAAAAAAAAAAAACCTCGGTGTTACCGTTTTATGACTTATTCAAAGAACCAAACTGATTCAATAAACTCCATTCAACAAAAAATCATGGTGATTAGTGGCCTACTACTGAATGCTTCGGTTCATAATAAAAAACACCAACACGTTCCCCATTTAAGTTCCTAAAGCCCTACACAAACTCAAATAGATCCTCAAAATTAACGTCCCTATAAATAATTATTTTAGGAAAACCGTAGTGAATTTGCCTATGCCATTTCCTATTGCCTTGTAAATGTATCTGCATGGCAACTGTGATTTTAAAAAGCGTGAGGTGAAGGCGCTAGCCTCATGTACATGAAGCGCCAAGCATTCATAGAAGCTCTCCCTCTCCTGCTCTTTTCTTACAGCTCCCAAATGAAAACATGAGAATCAAGGAGCACCACAGTAGAGACTATGGAAGTATTGACTTGTACAAAAAGCTTTCCCTCTCCCTACCCTACCCTATCCTATTTTCTTAACTTTTGAAAAACAACTGCCTGAGGCGAACTGTACACTTCAGGCAGCTGCAGAGAATCCCTACGCTTCAAGACCTCTAGACATTTTTGTCCGCCTCTCACACGCCTTTTCAAACCAAGATGGCAAGATAGAACAGAGTCATTGATTTCTTGTAACACCAAACCCTCAATATTCTGTCTTGCCCACAACTATTCACCTAGGTTAAAAAAAAGCGCAAGGCGCTCCAAGGCGTTTCGGTCAATCGGTCCCAAAATCCGAGGCTTGCGCATCAAGTATGTGTGGCTTGAGCCTATTTACAACCAGATAAGTTCTACTTACAACCAGAAACTGCATATCTCTCATCTTTTTTACATAAAAAACATATTCAGCAAGTAAACTTTTCATACCTTATGCATCCCGTAGAGTGTTTTTATCATATAAACCTCCTACCGACCCTACTTATAAACCACCTTCATTCCCCTTATGTATTTTCCTCAGTGTCTCACCCATTAGGCAGGCCTTTTTAAACCAGTTTGTTCACAACTTTGGTTTTTGTTACCCCAATAAAGGTCAGTAGGTCACCCATCCAAATATTTAAAACCACACATTCCTTATCACACAACATCTCTTCTGTCCACATTTTCGTTTAATAGGTGCGCCTGGGGCGCAGCGCACAAAGAAAAAACGTTTTTTTTGTTAAAAGGCGCTGGACTACATGAGGCGACGCTTCATTAGCGCCTCAGCCCAGAAATCACTTTTGGTCTGTTTTATATAGCCCAGCAGGTAGAGTTTGGGCTCGCTGACATTATTTCGGCTTTTAACAAAAAAAAAAAAGGTGTTTCCCAGCAAGTAGAGTTTGGGCTCGTTTTTATGTTTTGAATATGCTTTTTAAGTGCTTAAGGGTGTTTTATAATCACGTTTTTGTGTTTATGATTGATTACAGGTAGAATATGCCATATTGACATATATATAAATATTTTTTTTATATTTTTTTTAAATTCACGGCCTCGCATATGTAAAGCTCTCACCTCGCGCCTCGGATTTTGGACCCAAAACGCCTCAGACCGCCTCGCGCCTCTTTAAACCAAGGTCCACATACAATGTAAAATTTACCTAATGTATCACAACAAAGCTACAGTTTGGCCTTGTAAACTAAACTAAAACCCTAGTATTATTATCCTACTGCAAAATTCAACATGAAGATTGTAACAATTAATATAAAACCCTAAAAACAAAAGAATATATAAAAAACCATACCATGTGAGGGTACTTATCTTGCTCAACAACTCTGGTGTTCTCGAGTTTAATATTAAGGTACTGATCGACGGAATGAAGGGTTCCTCGAATCGCCAGATCGTTCTTCAGCTCAACCGTAACTTCTCTGCCCACTAAATCCTTGAAGTAGGAGAAGAACAACTGCAATAATAATAATAATTGAACAATAAGATTAGATTCATTATAAATATGCATACGAAAAGATGAAAGATTGTTGCAGATCTGTAGTCGTACCATTTTCTAGGGTTTCGTTTTCCCGCTTTTAAACACTGTTGATTTGTAAATCTGATAATATTATTATTATTATTATCCTCGTCATCATATAAATAGAGATGGATTCGAGTTTAGTTTAAAGGTTAATCGGGTCGTTCGGTTCGATTCGGTTTTGTTTGGTTTGGTTTGGTTTGGTTCGGATTCGGTTGGATTTTTATTTGGGTGCAACTGAAAACCGAACCGTTTGGAATTCAGTAACAAAACTGAATAATAATTTGGTTCGGTTTTAGGTTTTTAGTTGAATAAAACCACCAAAGAGGTAGTGTTTTAGCGGTTCTAAATTATTCTCTAAGGAAGATCGCTCGTTAGAGTCTCATTCGTGATAAAATGTCATATGTGAGTCAGAGATTTTACCACAGTAGGACTTCAGGTGGTGGGTTCTCCTTCGAATTGGTGACATGTTTGATCACCAGCGTTGTCTGCAATCGCTATCTGCAATCACGGATGTGAGTAGTCTTTTGCCGATAGGTATACTTGAATGGTTGGGCTTTGTTGGATGTACAAAAATATTTAGTAAAACCAGGAAAAAATTATTTTGTCCATAATTAAACGAATAAGACCAAATTTTTTAGCAAGGCTAATTTTAAAGGTTATTAACATTGTTTTTTTAGTTTCAACCATTAATACATTATACTTTAAATAATATACGTCTTTAACCAATTTAGTTTTCACTTAATTTGATTTTTCTCTAATACCTTACATTCATTAACTTAAATAAATAAATAAAACAGAAAACTAAATATGGAGGTGAGTTTAGTTTTTTTTTTTTCTCGACATCAAGATATAAATTTGTTGAAAACGAATATGTATTCAAAATGGCGTTTTTTTGTTATTGTAAGTTGTACCAAGCGCGGGTTCCATACAAATTTTAGAGGTAGCAAACCTTAAACGTTAAAATTAATTGATAACCAAAATTGACAAATGGTTATGGTTAAGGTTGTTTGATTAACCAATAAATTAGTTATGACTATGGTTAAAGGCGTCCCATAGTTAACCGAACCAAACTGAAAAAGAACAAAGACAGGATATGCCACCACTCAAAAAACTAATCATCTTTTTTTTGGAAGGCGAATTTTCTATGTTATGGCAGAGATCATCACAACCCCAAGAAGGGGAATCCCCTACCCACTCTACAATGGTCAGACTATGTTGTCTTAACCGGACCCACGCTGACACGAGAGTGGCCGACCCACAAGCGAGTCGAGGCTGCGCATAAGGGGCACTAAGGCATCCACCCGGAAAATTTCCCGCCACCTGCCACTTGACAGATGTTGCACCCTCCACAAGAGGCAAGCCTCTCTAGAGTAAATGCACGGTAGTAGAAAACCGGGGGGCTATCAGAATCGAAGCTGGAACCTGCAAGCAGGCTAGTTTCGACCATCACTTAGCAAATGTCCCCCATATGTTGCCTGTGGGGATCGAACCGTAGACATCCCAAATGAATCTTTGGGCGCCAACCACTAGACCACACATGAAAAAAAAAAAAAAAAAAAACTAATTATCTAATGTTTATAGCTTCAAACATCAAAAGCACAAACAAATCTTATTTATTACACCTAATCATTGGCACAGCTCTTAAGGGGCGGGGAGGGGCGGCCGGCCCCCGAATTTTCACTCAAAAGTTCCGATTATATAGTATTCGTATAGCAATTTTTTGGTATATACGGTTTCGACCCCCCGAAATTGGTTTTCGACCCCCCGAAACTAGTGATTTCCGACCCCCCGATGACTTCCGACCCCCCGAAGTTTCGGGTCAAGCTTCGCCACTGCACCTAATTATCTTGTTTTGATTATTCAAGATATCAGCCAGGCTCTTAATAGATGATACATTCTGACTTTGAATTCAAAACTTTGAGTTTTCAGCTTTGAACCATTTCTATCCATAGCTAGAACTATATTAATTTGTATTATATTCCACTTGTAAAATTGAGTGAACAATAAGATTGTAAAGGTATACATGCTTTAATAATAAAAGGAGTTTCTAATAAGCCTCCCACATCTACAACAAGTTCATTATACCTTTGCCTTATAAAAAGATTGCATAGTGATCAGACTCTTGTAAGTTTCAAATAGAACTTTTTTACATAACACAAGAGTTAAAGCTTTAAGCCCCGATTACGGTTGTGCACATATAATGTATATATGTGTGGCCCTCAGGGGGCAAAAGTAAAGTTGCACTAATTTTAACGTTATTTTACCAATTTCGTGAAAATAACGTTAAAAATGACGGACGGTTAATCATGCATCAGGTGGTGGCATTGATAGCCAAAAGACAAGGGGGTACATGCACCAATCGGGTTTGTCCCGGTTGCTAAGTGTTATGTGCCTTATGTCCAAGGCTTGATACAAAACCACTATCGAGCCGGGGGTCTCATTGGAAGCAGCCTCTCTATTCCCACGGGGTGGAGGTAAGGCTGTCTACATCTTACCCTCCTCAGACCCTACCTTAACTTTTGCTATTGGTGGGATTAACTGAGTATGATGATGATGATGATGATGATGAAGAGTTAAAGCTTTAAACCAAGTCATTTTTTAGCCCTAGTTAACTTCAGTTTTTAACGAAAACCGTTTTACCCAATCTTCATAACCGATTAATCAAAACTAAAAAAAAAATCTTAACCGATTGATCTAAAATATTTCATAACCCAAATTTTAGCTATGGTTAAGGTCCAAAACTAAAAAAGAACCGACCCATGCACACCCCTACGCATTCCAAGAGTTCCGTCATGACACGTTGAGTCGTTGACAGCTTTTCTTCAGATAACCAAATCCATCTGTCTGCATCACAGCTGTAGAACAAGCAACAAAATTTATTAAGATGACTTCATGGGTTAGATAACAGGCCACATGGTTAATGGGTCAATTTTCAGGATGAACCAGATTGAGTTGACTGCTAAACTATGTCTGTTTTTACTTTATAAAAAAAATATATTAAATTAATTATATAATTCTTTAAGGCTGATTTCTGTCACATAAGTATGGGCTGCAAAACTGGCAATTGGCTGACAATCTGATATCATGACCCGTATTACTATAAAAGCGGGCTGATCCGCTAACATTGTTAGTACGGGTTAGCTTATGCAAGTTGGCATACGAAGGGTCATGGTTTACTTGTTAGGACGGGTTGTGTTACGCTTGACCTGCTAACTATTATCTCTTTTTCCTTTATACTGTAAATAATAATACACTAAATATGATTATAAAAGCAGTTACCGTTATAAAAAATCCATTTTTAATAAACAATTTAGAGGGTGTTTGGGGTTGGGTTTTGAAATGGATTTTTAGATTACTGCGTTTTGAAAGCGCACCGCAAATAATCAGTTTTTAGTGTTTGGGGTTGAGTTTTGAAATAGATTTTTAGGCTACCAAAACGCAATAAGCTAAAAGCAGCTCCACCCCTACTTAGGGGTGTAAATGACACGTAGTGGCTTGGGATCGGCTCGGGATCGGCTCGGTAAAAAGCTCGAACGAGCCGAGCCTTAACGAGCCCGAGCCTGAAATATGGCTCGTTTAGTTATCGAGCCCGAGCTCGAGCCCTAGATACAAAGCTCGATTGGGCTCGCGAGCCTTAACGAGCTAGAGCCCGAACCCGAGCCCGAGCCTAAGTTACAGCCGAGCCTAAGTTATAGCCTTAACGATTGGGCTCGCGAGCCTAAGTTATAGCCGAGCTTTTGCGAGCTCGAGCCGAGCTTTTGAGCTCGTTTAAGATTCTCAAATCACCTCGAGCCGAGCCGAGCTCGAGCTTTGGATTTTACTAGCGAGCCGAGCTCGAGCTCAAGATTGTAGGCTCGAACCGAGCCGAGCTCGAGCTCGAGCTTCACAAAACCTTAACGAGCCCGAGCCGAGCCCAGTCAGGCTCGGGCTCGGCTCGTTTACACCCCTACCCCTACTGCAGCAAAACTCATAATCAGTTTTCAAAAAGCAATCCCAAACACCCTCTTAGAATATTATAAACACATGATTACCTCACGGGCCACTTCCAACTTTAAACCTGTTTGACCCGCTTCACAGAATAGGAACTTGCCTTTGAAATTTTCAGGCCAAGCAAAGAATTTGAGATGCTGTTTTCAACTGGAAACGATATGTGGTTGCAATTGTGTTTATCGCAACACTTTTGACAAAGATTAGTCTCACAGATCAGTTTTAGCCGATGTAAACCATACAGGTCAGCAGCTGCAAGCAGATGCTGAAACATCAATGTTGAACTGCATTTGGTGTCGAGTCCTGTTAGCTCTTCCATGTTAGGTAAACTATCCGAGTACATAAAATGAAGCAATGCCTGCAAACCACAAATACCGTAAGCAATATCATCTACTTCTGGATCAAAATTAGGCCATGTAGGAGGCTTATATGTAAAAAAACAACCAAATGAATGAAGAAACTGTCAAAGATTTACTTGATAAACGGTTAATATGTAAACAGATGAAAGAAACACAGCTTTTGGTTGTAAAAAGAACTTATTTGGATGTACGTTAGAGTAATGCCACATGCGCAATGTGCGTGCCTCGCGTTTCCCAAACTATGTAATGTCGAAAAATTGCTATAAAGAAAATTGGTTAAATGGTTTAGACAGGCGGCTATTAATATATATCTAAACGTTTACAAAAAGGTGTTGGCAAGTTAAACCAACCCAGCCCGATCAGTAAAGCGGTTCTGAACATGGGCGATTCTTTTAAGGGGCGGGGAGGGGCGGCCGAACCCCTCGAATTTTCGCTCAGAAGTTCCGATTATATAGTATTCATATAGAAATTTTTTGGTATATAAGGTTTCGACCCCCCGAAACTAGTGACTTCCGACCCCCCGAAGTTTCAGGTCAAGATTCGCCACTGGTTCTGAAAATTTACTAATTTTGTCCAGAACCCAGTGCTTTGCTTTATTTCTGACGGATAATACAGGTAAAACAAATTTAGCATAAAGGGAAGTGGGGAACATGTCAAACGGGTCGAATAGTTGAAATCGCCCCACGTGTATTTTAATGCATAAAACCTCTTAAACCATTATTTTTATTAATACAGTTTTTCAATAGAGTAGGTTTTGCAATCCAAAAAGGGGTAGCGGCGCAGCTTGTGGCCCGTTTACCTGCAGGTCACTTGTAATTGGATGTTTGATGATAATTAAATAGAGGATTGGTCTAACTAATAAACAATATTTCTTATCATATTTGACAAACTAATCAATTACTAAAAAAACAAACTTTTTGAAAGAAAATGCTTCAATATAACATTCCCAAGTTTGCCACCATTAGCCATTATGAATTGCATAATGCTAACTTATATAAAGATCAACCTTTTTACATACCTTAAATACAGAAGGCTCAATGTCTTGAATCTTAATACACCGGCTCTTTTCGTCTTTCATTGGACCAAAGAGTTGTGCTCTGAAAACCGATGAGCGGGCTGCAAGTACCAATCTATGAGCACGGAAAGTTTCGCCTTTTACTTCAAAAGAAACATCAGTTCCCATTCCACATTCAAGGAGTTGACCAAATTGTTGACCAATATCCGAAGGCGGCACATGAACAGAGTATTTCTTAGGGTGTTCCAAGCGCGTTCCAATGACACCAACACGACAATGAATATGAAGAGAATCGTCTTTCAAATAGCCTGATGACTCTAATGCAGATCTTCTGTAAAACCGTCTATAACCCCTGCAGCACGCAGCAATAAAAAAACATAATGATAAGAAAGAAAGCCTTTTGCATATAATCTTTTAGCATGGAAGAAAGAGGTGGCAAAACAGGCGGGTTGGATAACACATTCTTCTTATTTTACCCATTTGACCCGTTAAAGATAATACATGACCAAAACCGACATATCACATGTTCATAAGTATATGCAACATCTAGTGGAAAATGAATAGAGATGGATCTTATATTCTTATGCACAAAGCATTGCCCATCACAGGCTTTGAGGCGAAAAACGCAGCGTATCGCCACGCGCTTTTCAAAACCAGGATCCAAACACCATCCAATAGATATGTAAACGAACCGAACTAACACGAACAAGGACATGTTCGTGTTTGGTTACGCGTTCATTCATTTAACTTTAACCAAACACGAACAGGTCTTCTTGTTCATGTTTGTTAGTAAATAAAACGAACATGTTCATGCTCGTTTATGCTCGTTCATTAACATTCTAAACGAACAGTTCATGGACATAAACCAATACAAATGAACAAATATAATTTTTTTTAATAACTTAAATAAATTTATTTCCATTCCATGCAAGCGAAAATTACACCAAAATAGAAGGCAGACGGACAACAAGATGCGCCGCAACCCCTTTCTGTATAGCGAACCATATTCTACTGAAAACAAACCTATGTCCCCGGGGGTCGAAACATTGCTATGGATAACCCGTTAGACCCTGGTCAAAAAACTAATAGCTTCCGGTGCCAGAGACCCAAAGGTATCAAAGGCCAGGGGAATGAAGGTGTTTGAATTTGTACTATAAAAATATAAAACATAAACAAAAATATAAATGAACTTTTGTATTATATTTTATAATAATTGTGAATAATTTAGGGGTTGTTTGGTTGATTAAGTGCTGAATCATTAAGAGGTCTGTATGGTTAAGTGTTGAATCATTAAGTTGAACCTTTTAATGGTTAGTTTTCTTGTCCCACATTGGTATGAGAGTTTCATTAAGGTTCAGCCTAGTTCAGTGCTTAATGATTCAGTGCTTAATGGTTCAGCAACATCCCAAGTCTTAATGATTCAGCCTTAACCATTCCATTCAGAGGCTGAAACAAACGCGCTGAATGCTGAATCATTCAGCACTGAATGGTTAAGAGCCTCATTAAGAGGCTACCAAACAGCCCCTTAATGTGCTTGACTTAATTATTAGGCATAATTATCTTCTCCTAGTTAATTAGTTAGTTAGCAACCTAAACGCGTTAGGTTTGGATCTCTAAACTAAACAATCCTAATTATAGTTTAGATTAGGGGTGTAAACGAGCCGAGCCGAGCCCGAGCCTGACTGGGCTCGGCTCGGGCTCGTTAAGGTTTTGTGAAGCTCGAGCTCGAGCTCGGCTCGGTTCGAGCCTACAATCTTGAGCTCGAGCTCGGCTCGCTAGCAAAATCCAAAGCTCGAGCTCGGCTCGAGGTGATTTTGAGAATCTCAAACGAGCTCAAAAGCTCGGCTCGAGCTCGCAAAAGCTCGGCTATAACTTAGGCTCGCGAGCCCAATCGTTAAGGCTATAACTTAGGCTCGGCTGTAACTTAGGCTCGGGCTCGGGTTCGGGCTCTAGCTCGTTAAGGCTCGATAAGGCTCGCGAGCCCAATCGAGCTTTGTATCTAGGGCTCGAGCTCGGGCTCGATAACTAAACGAGCCATATTTCAGGCTCGGGCTCGGGCTCGTTAAGGCTTGGCTCGTTCGAGCTTTTTACCGAGCCGATCCCGAGCCGCTACGTGTCATTTACACCCCTAGTTTAGATTACAAATCAAGTTAAACGAAGATAAATAAACAAGAAACATAAATGAACAAACAAAACACGCGTTAATTGTTAATTAATATCCATTCATTTAATTAAACGAACAAAACAATACACTTACCACATGCTACCTTTATGCTTAAGACAATAGGGCCCTTTGTCAAGTCGTCTATGAAAATGAGTATGAACTTTATGCCTACGTCGACCAGTCTGATCGAAAAGAACGAGCTCGAAAAGAGCGCGAACGTCGAGTCCATCGCTAGCTAAGGCGATAAACAAAGAGACATAGGTTGCATTATCCTCAAGGTTCTTTCCATCAGGGTAGAAATAAACAGCCCATGCATGACCACCAACGTTAAACGTATCAGATGCTACATGGTTCCCTATACCGATCCCTTTCGATAGCGAGTAACCGGAGATTTTGAAGTCGTGTTCTCCGTTCACGGTGTCCGTGATCGACGTAGAAGATGTCATGGGAGTTGTTTCTTCATAACCTATTCTCATAATAATAATAATAATAGTAATAATAATAATAATAATAATAATGATGAGAAGGCTTAAGATGTGTGTGTGGGTGTATTTATAAGTTGAAAATGGTTAGTGGGCTTAGGGGCTGTTTGGTAGCCTCTTAATCAGGTCTGAATCATTCAGTATTCAGACTATTTGTTTCAGCATCTGAATAGAATGATTAAGTGCTGAACCATTAAGCTAATAAGAGATGCTGAAGGATTCAGCTCTTAACCATTCAGAACCTCTTAACCATTCAGACCATCTTAATGATTCAGCACTTAATCAACCAAATAGCCCCTTATTTAGTTAATTTTTTTTTAGTTAAAGATATTTAATGGGTAAGCGAGCAACAAGTTGTGCCGCTATCCCTTTTTGAATCGGAAAGCTTATTCTACTAAATACAAACCCTTGGTTACTCGGGCTTTGCGAGTCACTGTGGACCACCTTCTGCACCCGCTCCAAAAAGCGAAGTGCCTCAGGGGCTAAGGATCCAAAAGTATCGAAGGCAAACGGAATGAACACATGCTGATTCTCTAGATTGATTACGGGCGTCTCGTTCCCTGCTGGTTTTTTTTTTCACAGTAGTGTAAATTTATGTGTATTTCGTTCAAAAATTTTATACATATTGAGTCTGGTCTCCTTTGAATTGGGTCCTGTGACTTTCGGGGCCGTCTGTCTTTTTATTCAAGCTTCACCACCGCTAGATAAAAAAAAGATAAAAAAAATATGGGTTGAAACATTTTTTTTATAGTTATACAATGGTTAAGGGATAAGTTCAAGTTGTTTCAAAATTAATGTGTGATTTCAATTTTGGATTTTATTTTATGTTTTTGTTTCCATGATATATGTTCGTTGGATGATGCTACTTGCTAGGATTTAGTCATTTGTTTTGGTAATCTTTTGATGCACAATAAAATTGGTAAAATAATTATACATTCCGTTTGAAATGTTTACAATTCCATCACATATGGAAGGAAAGTAAATTCCATTGATTAAAAGAAAATTTTGACATTCCAATTTTATCCAACCATCAGCTTAACACAATTTTAGAAAGAATTAATTCTAATTCCATTGTTAATTCCTTAAAATTCCCACCAACCAAAAATATTCATTCACGGTTTTTTTTTCAGGTGTAGATCAGTAGAAACCCTTTAACTTAAAACCCCTTTCTTCCTAAGTTCGAATCCCTCCCCACACGCCGGTCCCTTTCAAACCTAAAGGGTATATTTTTTTCAATGGACGGCGGGACTCGAACCAGGTAGGTGGGGCAGACATAAATGATTTGAGTCATGATCAACCATGACTAGGACATGTGTCACGTTACAAGTTGTCCATGTCAAAGGCATGAATGAGCCTATTGGACTCACCAATCCATGTGTCTACTTATGGTTGGTTCCAAAAGTCAATAATCTAATTTATTATGGTCAATAATCTATTTTAGTACATTTTTTCATTTGACTTTTTCTTACTTGATTGACTTTCCATATATACATTGTGTACAAACTTTCTTGAGTTTTGAAGTCACATTTAAACTAAACAAAGCATTTCCCAACAATAAGTGCACAAAAAGGGTTATGGGATTCATATACCCCGTGACGTCACATTCTGAGGATGTGACATCACATTCTGAAGTATGTGGCAGCCTTCTATTGGTATGTGATGTAGGTCAGGGTGTATGAATCCTAAATAGGGGGTGTATGAATCCTAATTACCACACAAAAATTGATCTTGGATTTATATCACACAAATTTCAAACCACAACCAACTTATTTCAAATGGAACATAACATTAACAAGCAAGATTCAAAAACACAAGTAAAATTCACACCCAATAACGCGATAACACGTAGTCATATACATTTTCACTTCATAAAAAAAAACATACACACTTGCTCCTAAACCCAGACTACCTGTGGATCTATACTTCTATCATTTCATCTTTTCCCCATATAGAGTAGACATCCATAGCGCAAGTGGCCTCCTCTGGCGATGAGTTTCCAAAGACTACGCGTGTTTTGTTTGTTCACATAGCTATGGCCAAATAATGTGAGAGATGGATTTTTGAAGATGAAATGGAAGGCCCACGAACGTAGCCGTGGGTTTGGATGAAACACACCAATGTGGCGGATAGAGATGTCCGTAGGTTGCTGGGATCGCAGATGCTTTTAGGAGGTTAATTTTTTATTTTAGTTTTTTATGTTTGGGTGGTTGGGGTGAGGTGGGGGTGGGAGGGGTTGGAGTTCTGAAAATTACAGTCTCTGTTTTACCCGTCTACCATGAACATTAGCACCATCAGATATAACTTCACCGGCACGCTTACTTATGGTGGGACCATGCTCGCTGATCCTTGCTACACACTCCAAGAGTTCCGTCATGACACGTGGACAGCTTTCCTTCAGGTAGTCAAATCCATCGGTCTGCATCACAGCTGATAAACAAGCAACAAGATTTATTATGATAACTTCATGACCCATAAGAGTATAGATGCCAGATTTCATGGATTAGATAACAGGCCAACATGGTCAACTTTCAGGATGAACCAGATAACGGGTCAACTTTGTCTGTCTATTTTATAAAAATATTATATTAAAAAGGATACATAA
The DNA here is from genome assembly GCA_028751855.1 of Ambrosia trifida. NCBI lineage: Eukaryota > Viridiplantae > Streptophyta > Magnoliopsida > Asterales > Asteraceae > Ambrosia > Ambrosia trifida. The sequence goes on from CM054129.1 coordinate 133,173,941, forward strand.
TTCCTCGGGGCTTATTTCTGAAACATAACGCAACTGACAATAGGCCAGATGGGTTGACCCGTATGAGTAAATGTGGGTCGACCCACCAAACATTTTTAGAACAAGTAAGCTTAAATGTGGGTTGACCCACCTAACATTTTCAGAACAAGTAAGCTTACGCAATTTGGCATGACAGGTCACAGTTTTTATGTTAGGACAGGTTGTGTTGGGTTGACACTTGACCCACTACCAATTCTGTCTTTTTCCTTAATATATATGATTATAAAAGCAATTATCATAATAAGCAATCCATTATTTGACAGAAAACTTAAGAATGTTTGAGTAAACGTGTTGCACTTGCAATGCTTTGTATATAAAAGAATTTGAGATTTTACCTCTGAGATTTTCAGGCAAAGCAACGAATTTGAGACACACGGATTTCAACTGAAAACAATGGTGCTGTTCAGCTAACGCTAATGTGGTTGCAATCGTGTTTATAGCAACATTTTGACAAAGATTGGTCTCACAGATCAGTTTTAGACGATCTAAACCGTACAGGTCAGCAGCCGCAAGCAGATGCTGAAACATCAAGGTCGAAGCCCATTTGGTGTCGAGTCCGGTTAGCTCTTCCATGTTGGGTAAACTGTCCCAGTACATAAAATGAAGCAATGCCTGCAAACCACAAATTAGATTTAAAAGGAGTGCGAGACGAGCTACAAAATGCCCCAGGGGCTTGAGGCACTGCCTCATGTAGCCATCATGAATTGCATTTAGATGCTAACTAGAAAAAAGATAAAGCTTTCTACATACCTTAAAGACAGGGGGCTCGATGTCTTCAATCTTAATACACTTGCTATTTTGATCTCTCATTGGACCAAAGAGTTGGGCCCTGAAAACCGGTGAGCGGGCAGCAAGTACCAATTTATGAGCAAGAAAAGTTTCACCTTTTACTTCAAAAGAAACATCGGTTCCCTTTCCAGATTCAAGGAGTTGACCAAATTGTTGACCGATATCTGAAGGCGGCACATGGATAGAGTATGTCTTAGGGCCTTCCATTCGGGACCCAACAACGCCAACACAACAATGAATCTGAAGACAATCATCTTTCAAATAGTCTGATGTCTCTAGTGTAGATCTTTTGAAAAACCGTTTATAGCCCCTGTAGCACGCCACAGCAGAACACAATGATAAGAAAGTAAGCCTTTTGCATATAATCTTTAAGCACGGAAGAATGACGTGGAAAGCAGGTGGGCCAGATAACTGGTTAAATGGTAATTTTGGTATGGGCTGGAATCGGTTGACCCAAAACACTTTTTTTCAATTTTGTTAATTTGTTGGTAGTTATAAATAGATAATGTGACCAATATTGTTACAAAATGTATACAGTTTCAATAATAATATAACTTTTGAATAGATATATAGAATGTTTAGTGCACTGAGAATACCCTTTTGACAGCTTTGGCTCTTTGAAAGGTCTCAAGCCTTACAAAGACCCATTTGACATGTTTCCTTTGTAACTACTTTATTTAGCCAATTTGACTTGTAAGAGATAAAACATGACCGACATTGACACAATCATAAGCATACAAATGAAATTGCCGGCTCTAATAAATAGCACGCAGACAGCAAATCTGATTAAGTAATCATACAAGTCAAGTAAGTTGATACCGAAGTGTGTCTTGAAATATCTCAAACCAACTATGTTCTCTTGTTTGATTGACACTAGAGTTACCAATTTCATGCCACAGTTACGAACTTATATACAACAACAACAACAACAACCGTACCCAGGAAATCCCACTAATAGCAACGCTATTCGTAGGGTCTGGGGAGGGTAGGATGTAGGCAAACCTTACCCCTATCTTTAGAGATAGAGAGGCTGCTTCCAGAGAGACCCCCGGCTCGACAAAAACAAAATGCACACTGTATATTAATGAATAATTAGGCAATCACTAGACACTAAAAAAACAAAAATAAAATAAAATAGTGGATGTATAACATGATACAACTTACAGATATATTTATATATATATATATATATTTATACATGCATAGAGGCCAACCCTAAATCCTAAGTAGTCTTAAATCCTAAAAATCTTTAACTTTAATCCTACGTCTCCACGAATTCCTATCATACAAGTCAAGTAAGTTGATACCGAAGTGTGTCTTGAAATATCTCAAACCAACTATGTTCTCTTGTTTGATTGACACTAGAGTTACCAATTTCATGACACAGTTACGAACTTATATACACTTACATATTAAAGACTGTTAAAAGTTATAAGATTATTTCAGGTTGGAATCATCAGGTTCGGAAAATAGGTAATGCCGTAATGGCTTGACTCAAGAAACTGATCATTGAGACGAATTACAAATTTTAACCACACATAACTTTCACTCTAAAAACAAACTACCTCTTTTATAACCACACGGCACCAAGGAAAAAAGAAAATAATCAACACTTAGACCATCCACGATCGGAGGCTCCAAAGTCCAAAACCTCTCTCCTCCATTCCCTCACAAAACCCATTCTTAAGCATTTGTGCGCAAGAATGCCATATACTTATTTGTGAAAGAAATAAAACTCATGTGATTAAGGATTAAGGAATAATAAAACTGCATATATTATCAAATTCATATCATTAATTTGATACACAAAGTATCATAAATTGTGCAGAACAATACAATATGCTTCTAAGGTGACTTCCGAAACATGCTGCCAGGAAGCTAGAATAAGTGAACTAACAAATTAGCATGACAGAGAGAAGTCATAGAGTTTAACAAATATAAGAATCCCCACCATGCCCCCTCTTCTCAAAAACTCACAAAACCGACTATTGTAGACGCTCTTACCATTCACAGACACAAATGGACTTAACTAGTCAAGTAAATTCAACCAACTACTTTCAGGTTTATCAAACTTAAACTGTCTGCAACTGCGCAAAAAGAAAAAAAGACTTATAACTACATGTAGATGATTAGGGTTATCGACAGCGAGTAACCCGAAATACATGTATCAATCAGGTAGATGCAGATTACAGACAATCATAACAAACATTTCAACAAGATACGCATTATCAATCATGAAAACACAGCAGGAACAAAGCTTAGCTTACCACATACTACCCCTGTATTTCAACGTATACGGTCCACTCTCCAACGCTCGCCCAAAATGACTATGAACCTTATGCCTCTCTCGCCCACTCTGATCCAAGAGCGTCAACTCAAAAAGCGCCCTCACATCCGTCCCTTCGCTAGCTAACGCGATAAACAACGACACATACGTCGCATTATCCTCAGCACTCTTCCCATCAGGGTAAAAATAAATCGCCCACGAATACCCACCAACCGTAAACATTTCCGACGCCACATACTTCCCGATCCCAATCCCTTTCGACAGCGAGTAACCCGAAATCCTAAAATCATGTTCTCCGTTCACCGTCTCGGTCACCGACGTCGACGTCGTTGTCACCACCGCCTGCGGTGACGCCGACGACGAAGATGCCCCCACTCTTTGTATGCAAACTCTTCCCATCCCCAAATTTTATAAACCAAATTAAAATAAAACTAAAGATCTCCAAATTTCACAACTTTTCCAATCAAATCGTACAAATTTGACCTAATAAAAGCAAAATAGAAAACTCCAATCAGATTACTTAAAAAACCGATCAAATCGTACAAATCTTAGGGTTTAGAAACAAGATCGTCCAATCCCTAATAATACACCTAAATTAAGACAAAACAGCTCCAAATTTCACAACTTTTTCAACCAAATTCTCTGAAAATCAGTCGAATCGTACGAATTTGATCGATGAGGTTCAAAAAAGGTGAAATTGGGAGTCAGATTAAGATCTTATGGTTTAGCCCCAAAATAAAGACGAAAAAGATGCAAAAACTCCGATCAGATTATCTGAAAACCGGTCAAATTGTAGGAATTTGACCGGTGAGGAGCGATTAAAGTGGATCAGATAAAGATCTTGCAGATTATAAGAGGGTTTTGGGGATTGATTGGATGGATTGAGGGAATCTAGGGTTAGGGTTACGGACAAGTTTTGTACGTAATCAGAAAAAGGATAGAGAAGAATAAAGAAAAGTTATAATTGGGGATTTATAGAGAAAATAATATTAATTAATAATAAGGCGACGATGATTGGGTTCTGGATGGTTCGCATGGATTTAACGGGTGGATCTGAATGTAGTGCATGCTTGTTTTTCCCAAGGGTACTTTCGTCTTTTTACGCCAAATAGTTTTGGCGTTTTTTTGGAATCGTCTAAACTAATATAGTTTCTGTTTAATAGTTTATAATGATATATAGTTTAGCGTTTTGTTTTGTGAAATTTGTAGACAACTTGTGTTGTCTGGTTTGCACGAAAACAGGGGAAACTCTGCCAAATTTTTAAAAATATATTTGCTTTTGCAGTTATGATTGTTTTGACGAGGAGGAGCAGGAGGACCAGGAGGAGGAGCCCGTGGTCCTGGGGGGGCCCGACCCCATGGCAGAGGGACCTGGCGGACTGGGAGCATTGCAATTTTCAATGATTCGATTAAGCGAATCCAAGGTTTCGGAGGTTGAGGAAAAAGAAGATATCTAAGTCGCGGGGGATTTGTTGGGACTCGCTTCGAAACGCCAGGGGGTGCAGAGGAGATGGCACGGCAGTGGATCCCGTAGGGTAGCCCATGGGATAGGTTATTTGGCGACTGCAATGCGCCGTCCCATCGGTCGTTAGTGATAGAGTTCCTATCCACGTTTCGCCTTTAGCCACGAGTGGCCGGTGACGATCGTCCAAGGCCACCGCCGGAGGTCCAGTTTTCCATTCTCGGCGTTGAGTATGGTTACTCTCTGGATGAGTGGGCTACGCACACCCAGTGCTACACTGAGAAGGAGGTTAGAGAGGTATTATTATTATATATTATTCTTATTATTTTTGTTCTTACTCTTAATGTTAATGTTAATGTTCAGGATGTCTACACTACAGCTCTGACTACTATTGCTGATGATGTGTTGTATGCGTAGTGGCCCACCATCGGGGGTCCAGAGTTCAGGAACCCGCACCAGAAGTATTATTATTATTATTATTATTACTAGCTGATTACCCGGGAAGGTCCCGGGGTTGCAAAAATTAATATAATTTAATAATTATTATTATTGTTATCCATTGCAGGTGGTGCTGTTGAGGTTGGGTTGCGGTATGTTGCTGAGGGGGCGGGGGGCGCTGAGAGGGACGTCGACATGGTTGAGCCGCGGCCTGAGGAAGTGCAGGTTCCGCCGCGCGTTTATCACTCCCTCAGGTTGCCTCCTGATGTTAGAGAGGACATACATGCGGCTGCGGTAGAGGCTGCCAAGATGTGTCAGTGGCGTCAGCGGCAGGACACCGAGATGCGTCAGTGGCGTGAGCGGCAGGACGAGGCAATGCCCTAGTTGATTGCTGGCCAGCAGGATATCTATCGCCGCCTAGACATGCAGCCTCATGTCCTACCGATGATGGGGCCCAACATCCAGCACGCTTACACGTCCACGGATCAGGCCGGGACGTCCTCGCAGCAGGCCGTGACGTTCACGCAGCCATACGGACCGCCGCCTGATGATTCCCAGATGTAGTTTTATCTTTTTATCGAAGGGTCTGTAAACGTTTATGACAACTTATACTTTGTATTTACTTCTTTAAACTCCAATTATGTTAATTAGTGTTTATCTTTCTTTATCGAATGGCTTGTGTTGACGCTTACACGCTTATCAGGACGACATTAGTAAAAACAACACGTTTTCTAATTATTGTTACATAGTAAAAATCAATAAACTACTAAAATATGTTTTAAAAAAATAAAAAAAATAAAAAAAAGATTGTCTACGGGCCGTAGAGGGCCATACGACCCGTAGATGCCATCTAAGGTTTGTATGTGTTATGTTTATTTTTTCCAATATAGAAGTCAGCGAACTAGTAGCCCAGATGGTCCATATGATTGCAATAAGACTCTGATAGCGTGTGTGTGATATGATAGTCCCACGATCAAACCTCGTCCAAAACCGTTTTAATTGTTTTTTTCACATATGGCCATACGACCCGTAGGTAACACTTTACCATCCATCCCACCCAAATTGATCTTCAAATTAATTAGACGTTACCTATAGGCCGTAGAGGCCTTCTACGAGCCATAGAGAGGACCACAATCATTGGTAGTCAGAACTGAACCTCGTAACTCGTTTTCATGTTTGCCTACAGGCTGTAGAGGCTTCTACGGCCCGTAGATTGTTCAAAAGTTGATCCCTACGGGCCGTAGAGGCCTCTACGGCCCGTATAGGGTTGTGTAAATAAAATGCAACTTTGTGTGAATATCCGGAACTTTGATAATTTACTTTTTTTAAGAAACTAATAACTTGCGAAATAAGATTTGGGTTGGTGATTTAAATATTTAAATAACAGTAAAGGTTAAAGTCGGTTAGTTTCATCCATTAATCCACCTAGCAATGGCTGCTTTAGGAGGAGTTCTTTGTTGTTCGGCTGCCGCTGTTCTTTATCTAATTGGACAATCTAGCGAAGGGTAATATATATTTAATCCTTGTTATATTATTATTATTATTTTTAACGGCCAACGAATCAATTCCGAGCACTCTCGGGCACCCTTTTGGCGAATCAGGTACTCGAGAGTACCCGAGCCACCAATTGCCACCAATTCCCGGGAAAACCCGATCACTCACCCGCCCGAAGGCACGACGGTGAAATAGTCGGTAAAACTGGTCGGGATCAGGACTCGAACCCAAGCCAATGGCCGGATCATCCCTCATTTCCCATCCACCAATGTCCTCCAAATGTAGCTAGTGGGAATTGAACCCAAGTAGCCATCAACCAACTGGACTACAAGTGTTGGACATATTATTATTTTTTTGATTTGGTACTTAAATTATTTGCTCAATGTCTTTTTATTTCAGGGCTGTAGAGTATTACAAATCGGTAACTCCAGTTAATAAACTGAACGAGTTGGGTTAGTCATTTGAAACCATTAACTAACTAGTAACGTCTTGCATCCTATATATATCAAGTTATCAACTAGCTTGTTAGCTTAATGGAGAGTTCTCGTTTAATCTATAATCAATACTTCTAAAACGCGTTGATGACACTATCACTTCGTTGATGCAAAACACATTCATGTTATTTGAGGATGGACATTTAGGGCTACAAACGAACCAAACGTTCAGCGAATAGCCGAATAGTGCGCGAATTGTTCGGCGGGGAGTTTGTTTGTTTTAATAAATTAACGAACACAAACAAGAAATTTTATTCATTTAGTTGAACAAACGAACATAAACAGATGTTGCGTTTGTTCATTTATGTTCGTGAACGTTCGGTAACATGTTTTTATGTGTTCGATAGTTTATAAAGTTTTTAACTTTTTATTTTTAATTTAGGTGCTTCATGATTCCCAGTGATAGATTATTTAATAAAAATTGGTGCATTAGATATTCATATTAATTCACCTTTTTTGATTAACTATTATTTTGGGTGGATTAGATGAAGATTTTGAGTTTGTTTTGGGTGAAATAAATAAGGACTTCAAGTTTAATATGATAATTTTGTGTTTTCTGAGATATTTTTTTACGATAATTATTTAATGAAGATTATATCAATTATGTTTGGATAACTGGATTAATATATTTTAACGGATAATGTTTCTGATGAAAGATGGTGATTTTATTCAAAATTTAATATATGTTCGTTTCTGTTCATGAACGTTTATTTGTGTTCGTATACGTTCATTTGTGTTTTTTGCGTTCACTTTTGTACTGTACCTAAAATTAAAAAAACAAACGAACACGTTCATTTCCTTAACAAACGAACACGAAGAGAAAATCTTGTTTGGTAAGTGTTTATGAACAGTTTGCGAATACGTTATTTCCTGAACAAACGAACACGAACGATACCTTGTTCATGTTCGTTCAGTTTATTTGCAGCCTTGTGAGTTGTGGACATATGCTATCACTACATTGAACAAGTGATATGGTGCTTAAGGTGTCACAAACACCCTTGCAACTCATTGTGTATGATGAGGCGTGTCTCTAATACCAACCGTAACATCATGGTCCATTTTCCCCACTGGTAACTCACGTCAATGTTTTTTGGAATTCTCCTAGAGGTCATCCGATATCCATCATGTAATTTCCGCCACCCAAGCACACTTACTTTTTTTTTATTTTTTGATCGGCGAACAACTATGTAACAACCACCCTTACAGGGCGCGAAAACCCGAGCTCCACTCGCCCGAAGGCACGACAATGTCACACTTACTTGTGGAGTAATCCTCTCATCAACAACCAATGTGCACGAGACATGATGATATTTCAGACATGTCTTAACGTGTGTTTATACATCCCTCCTGTGAGATGTAAAATTTGCAACACGTGTCACATTAACATCACCAATATGGCTATATCTTACTAGTTTATTATTTTCTTAAATTCTTAATTTTTTTTTTTGACAAGCCAAACTAAACTTTTATTTATACCCAAACGACCAACAAGAAGCTGGCCAACAATATACAGACCACCACATTTCGCCCAACAGATCGTACCCAAACTCAAAAACCAAAACAACGACCCGCCTAACTACCCCAAAATAGAACAACAGATTTACACACCGAAACAACCCATGACCAACATATAAAGTTGACTTGACTTCCCAATTAAACCTTAATAACCAGACACAGTCGGACAGCAGGGAACCACCAAACAGAGCGCCATTTGTATCGATTTAAGTTTCATAATACCCAAAATTATAAATTGCTACAACAAACTTTTGTGCATAGTATCATACAATTTTGTTATAGAAGTAGATTTAATAAAAAAAAAAAAAAAACATTCCCTTTTGTAGGAAAACTGCTAAAAACTGCAAACAAAGCATTGGTCAAAATTTCTGGTAAAGTCAGTTCAGATACTCCAATTAATTGTAAGTTAAGTGGTTTACGAGGAGTGATCGTGGAGGAAACGGTATGTGTATTATTATTATTATTATTATTATTATTATTATTATTATTATTATTATTATTATTATTATTTTCATTATAATTTGATCTTATATTTTTTTAATGTTTTATAAGAAGTTGATGACATTTCAGGCATATCAAAACTTTTTGAAGCAAAATGATGAAGGTAAATGGATTCAGGATAGCACATTGATGCTATCAACTAATAAAAAGGTTCCTTGGTACTTGGTGAGCAATATTTGCCTCTTAACTGTTCCAATTTTCATTTTTCTTAACGCCCAATTTTGATGGCGTGATTCGAAGTTCATTATTGATTTATTTTTCACTTCACTGATTTACATTAATTCTGCACTGCCATATTACTTCACTGATTTACTTTACTGAAACAGTTTTTTTAAGGTAGCAATCCACTGGCTCTTTACCAAATAATTAATTATTTTCTCACTCCCTCTCTTTTTCTAGAACTCACCTACACCACTCATCCCACACTCTCTCCTCTAGAACTCACTTACAACACTCATTTTTTTTAAATAATACCTTTCCTACTCTCTCTCTCTCTCCTCTAGAACTAGTACGGTGATAAGAACCTGTATTTGGTTCACGGGACCTCTACCAGCACAACATTGATGATGGCGGTGTTACCGTGCTGGTAGTGGGGTACCCGTGACCTTTTTTGGTGGTGCCCCGTCTCCCCTTAGCTTGTTAATAATGTTCCAAGCTTGAGCTTAGCCCGTTGTCTTTTTTAGATATTATATTGTTTTTTTAGGTACATATATAATGATTTTTAATAACTTTGTAAATAACAATATAATTGTATATATAGCAAAACATATATTATGTAGTTATTTTTGTATAGTTTTATATATGTAATTTTACTTATTATGTAATTATCTATCAATTACAAAAGACTAAACTGTCATTTTCGTCTCTGAGGTTTAGCCATTTTTACGAGTTTCATCCAAAAGTTTATTTAAAGAATGATCAATTATATTTAGAAAAGCAAACTAGGAAGATGTAATCACTTGAGTACGCTTTCATTGGTTTTAAACTTTTAATACTGTTTGAATGATTTCCTTTTTAGTTTTAATCATTTGACCCGTTACGCTATTAGCAATGACGTATGACCCATATCAACCCATTTTTCACATGTGTCAATAGTCCCTAATTCTTGATTATTTTGTATTAGGATGATGGAAGTGCTCATGTGCATATTGTTGGAGTTGATCCTTCATCTCGCTTGTTAAAACTCTCAGGTGAAGCGTTTAAGGGCCCAGGCCAATCACTTGTTCATGGAACATGTGACTGTGTGCAAGGTCCCAAAGTATGAAGTTACTTGACATGTTATGTTTTATTTTCATTTTTTCAAGCTAATGAATTAGTGTTGTTACTTATGGCTTATGTGACAATGTCATTGTTTTGAAGATGCTTGGAGTCACAAGAACTGAATACGTTTTACCAACAGGCACTCATTTATCAGTTGTTGGTGAGGTACGGTCTTTTTATACTGTTGAGAAAGACCATTCTCTTTTGCTTTACTTTCACTATATTCTAGAGGTGGCAAAATGAACAGGTTGGGTAGGGAATTTGGTATGGGTCAAGTTGATCCAAAAGCCCTTTAGTCGTAATTTTTTTAATATTAATTTTTTTTATCAGCTACTAGCGTGCCTAATACAATTATTAAAGTATATTTTTCACTAATAATTGAACATTAGAAATAAAATGATTTAGAGGGTATTACTACTGCACATAGGGGGCTAGAGGTGGCAACTCCTAGCAAGACACAACAACACAACACTATTCATACACAAAATAAAAGGGTTGAGGGTTGGGTCTAAACGGTGCCTAGTCGTAAACGGGTCAGGTTAACATGAGCAACCGGTGTCCACCACCAACCCGTTTAGACCTAGTATTACAAAATTGTAAGTTCAACATACCAACCTATTTAGAACTCCTTTGTCTTGTTTAGATAATTGGGTTGCATAAGTCATGATCAAGCAACATAGGTTACACATGTTGGGCTTAGGGTCATTTTTGATATGGTTAAGTAATCAGGTCATGTTTGGCTGGGTTATATGGAGATTTAGAAAAGACCGAGCTATATCTCATTCATAAGAAAATGGGTCATTAGAGCATCTACAATACTTGGTCAAACAAACCACTCCAAATCATCACGTCACCATGCCACATAATTTCAAACCATTCTAAACCAAAACCCACTTTTTTCCTCCAACCCCAAACCATTCCAAACCTTCACCTCATCACCTACTTTTCCTTTTATTTAATTTATACCCCACACACAAAAAACCTTTTTTATTTAATATTAAAATACACCGATGGACCCCACCTCAAACCCCAATGGACTGGTCCGGTGTAGTGGACGGACCGGACCGATCTTGGTCCAACTCCTCCAATGCTACAAATCCACTTTATTGGTCTGTCCATTGTGTTGGACCGCCCGTTCTCCCATTGGAGGTGCTCTTATGGTTCTAAATATGTTCATTGATTCTTCGGCTTAATATTTTTTTTATGAGATTCATTTAATATACTTTGCTATGTTGCATTTCTAAAACTTCATTTTGAGTATAACCCTAAAATGCAGGCTATTTAAATATGACAATGGAACCTTTGCTATCCATCAACCCGGTTATGTCTCTTGGGGAAACAACAGTTTGGATCAATTCGTTGAATATTATCGAAACTGGGCCTGGTTAGTGTCCTTAATTTGTTTAATCATGCACATTAAGGGTGGTAAGGGGTAACCTTGACATAACATGAAAATAAACAGTATAGGGTTGGGTGTAAAGAGGGTCAAACGGTTAGGACTAATGTTCAAGCATGCGTATGGACTATGGAAGGCTAGTTGATCTTTCGTATTATGTCCTGGGAACGAATGGCGTCTATTTGTTCTTTATTCTTTTCATTAATTATAGTTTGTTAGGGTACCCTACTTTTTCCCAAAAAGAAAAGAGGAAACAAGCTAACATGTTTGACAAAGGGGTTGTGTTTGGTTCAGGTTGGGGATAAACGGGTCACCCAGTTTAAAGTTAGAATTAGTATATGACAAAAGGTAAAATATAAGGTCAACCCGTCAAACCATATTACAACTCAACAACCGATTAGATAAACGGGTTACAAGTGTTGTATCCGGGTTACATGGATCAAATAATGAAACGGGTCGTGTTTAGGTGATACCAATATGCTAACTTGACAAAACAAATTCTATATGGATTGCCACCTAATATTGCATGCATGTGCATACCGGTTATATATGTAGCATATTTGACCTAAACATATATGAATAGGTTGATTTGGGTTGCGTCTGATCATAAATGGATCTAATCAAATGATATAGCTAAAAAGAGAACGAGTCAAACATATCAAACCTCTTGAAAGTCTCTAGAATTCTATGCGGATTGTCACCTAATACTACATGCGTCAGCAACCCGACCTGACCAATACGTTTTTGTCTTTACTAAATACTTGTTTTTTTTTTCAGCTTCTTCAAGTATGCTTCTATTGGCCTTGCAGCAATTGGTGTATGTCTAATTGCTACACACGCTTTTCAATCTATATTGGATAAAACTCGTCACTGGCAATTCAAAAAAAGGTAGTTAATGTATGTACCGTGTTTGGTAGTGTAAGCATGCTATGCGCACAAATACGGATTTTAATAGGTTAATATTTGTTTTGATAACCATAAGCATCTGTCACCCCGAAAAAGTCATGGTGTATCTTTTATCCAATGGAATCAGGTAAAATGTGTGGCTTTGAAGAGGTAAAAGTCAGAAATCAGTAGAAGCCGGATTCGTACTTGACTCTGTTGCTAGAGGGAATCCGATGCTTACTATCTTATTTTTTTTTAACGACCAACCTATCAAACTCGAGGCCTTTCGGTGCACCCACCAGGCAACTCGAGTACTTGGAGAGGAACTCGAGTTGTCAAACACCAATTTTGGGAAAAAACCGGTAACCCATTCGCCCGTAGGCACGACGGTGAAAATACCAGTATAACACGTCTGGCTCAAGAATCGAACCCAAGATTCCCCGGGTCTCTTATCATTGTCCATCAATGCCTCTACCACTTCACTGCAATCTTAATCTTTTAACTTTATAATGCGGTATATTAGCCATAGTCCATGAATATGATGTGCTCCTAACCGTTAGCTACTGCCATTACGCTGTGACTACTCTTTAGCTCTCATTTAAACCCTTTTTGTGGAGGTTGCAATTTTGACTCGTATGGTCGTATGAGGTGGTGAATTTGAGCTATTTTATATCTGTAAAAGGTAGATGAGCCTAACACCCGCCCACCTTGACTATAGTGTGGGTACGTCATTGCTGGTGAAACTGGAACACTTTCGGTCTATATTGTTTTTTCGCTGGAAGTAACTAGTATGTTTATCACCATATGAAATGATTTTTTTTTGTACAAATATTATCATGCAGAGTTGGTGATGCTACAGCCAAAAGAAAAACTCCGGATAATGAAGGTCAGTAGCTCTAATTTTTTTTATATAATGCTTCTTTCGCCCAAACACACACACACAATTTAAGATATGCACAAATGCAAAACTACATTGCTATATCCTACAAACTATCTCTCACAGAAAATATAATAATAATAATAATAATATTTCAGGTTCAAATGGCACCCGAGAGGATGAACAAATGCCTGTTATATGTGTTATATGTCTCGGTCAGGAGTACAATTCTGTTTTTGTTCCGTAAGTTTTCTAACCGCATCTGTTCAATCTCCGTCGCGTTAAGTCCTCAAAAACTTTGGAGGCGTCAAACTGTTAAAAAAATTAAAAAGAAAAGAAAGTTAAAAGAAATTGAGTCAAACGGGTTGACCGGTTGAGAGTAGTTCAAGTTTCTACAACCTCCCAAATTTGCTTCACTAAAAAGAGAATTGCTAAACATAGCCCTTAGTATTATGTTTAATGACCATGTTTTTTTAATTATTTTATGTAACTACTATATGGTTGGTTTCTTAACTTTCAATAACCTACAATGAATAGTATGTCCTTGTATACCGTTTTTTTTTTCTTCATGCACTCGTTAACCTTTTCTTGTTTAAGATGTTTAAATATTAACATGAAATGAACAAAGCGACTACCATTTTCAGGTGTGGTCACATGTGTGTGACATGTTCTTCAAAGTTTACAAGTTGTCCACTATGTTGATTGTTGAAGTCCACATGGGCAGGTGGTGAAGAGCTTCAAACCTTGGGAAATTGTACGTTTTTAACTCTAAAGTCAAAATTCACACTTATGTAGTTGTGTTGACCATGAATAACTATATCTTAAAAAAATTCTTCCAATAGCATTTTTTTTTTATTTAATATCATTATTTAATAGGAGAGAGATGCAAGAAAACTAAAATTTAGATGGTCTAGAATCATATCATGTGTCCTGTATTTATTTTTAGTAATAGACATTCAGTAAGGGGTTGTTTGGTAGCCTTTTAATCAGCCTATTAACCATTCAGGTCTGAATCATTCAACATTCAGACTATTTGTTTCAGCATCTGAATGGAATGATTAAGGGGGTGTTTGGAATTGATTATTCAAAACAGATTATGCGTTTTGGAAAAGCAGGGGTGGAGCTGCTTATAGATTATTGCGTTTTGGTAGCCTAAAAAACTGATTATCTGCGTTTTCAAAACGCAATAATCTAATAATCAGATTCAAAACGCAATCCCAAACACCCTCTAAGTGCTGAACCATTAAGCTAATAAGGGATGCTGAATGATTCAACTCTTAACCATTCAGAGCCTCTTAACCATTCAGACCATCTTAATGATTCAGCACTTAATCAACCAAACAACCCCTAAGCTGTGATTTGCGGCATGATTGTTAAAATGTCTCAATTTAATGTCCAATACTAGTCTTTTAGATTGGTCTTTTATTTGGTTTGTTTTGTGCAGTTTGGAATACGTTGAGCTGGAATAGCAGGATTTAGATTTTTGAAGGACTGCTTGTTGGTTTTTAGATATATAGAGGACTGAATTTGATGTATTTGGAAAGTTGTTGAGGATTTCTTATTTGATCAACGACTAATATTAAAGTGATAATACGTGTGGCATCTTGAACTATTTGTGCGTTTCACATGAGAAAATCATTTTGTACACGAATAGAACTCTATATATTATTATTGGGATAAGTAGGAACAATATGTTAACATCATATGAAATTTGTTTAGGATATATGTCATGTTTGATTTGATCTTAAGTTGTAGCCTTGTAGGGTTTGAGTAAGTAAGGAGACCCGTACTTCATTTGGCTAGCCTTTCGATCCCCTCGTTCACAAAGGGGTGTGACTGGCCATAAACCTCAACGCTCTGTATATCGTACTTCGAGGTGATAGTTTCTACCATTTTATGTATGATTTTAAATGGGTCTTTGAGTTTTAAGTTAAAGCTAAACGATTTAATCGGCAACAAGTTAAAAGTCATCCTATGTATTAAGAAGCATTAAGCCTTTTAAATCCTTTTTGTTAAAGAGGATTAAAATGTGGTTATTGTTTTACAATTTTGTAATCGTATATAACTCTTCGCTATTATTATTAGACCTCATATTGCGGGCTAGTGCCCCTCAACACGTCGGAGGTTAAAGTTCTAATACACCGCCCCATGGGCGTTAAAAGGCAACCACAAAGTGAGGGTGCCACCTGGTCTATCTCCAATCAACTAATCACAATATTTTTTGTGGTCTTTTTCTCTTATTTAATTCTTCTTTAAGCTACAACGTGATAGTTAAATAGGTGAGTTAGTTAACATTTATTGCCTACGTGACGGTGATGCGAAAGGGCATCATGCACTTAATTTTTAACTAAACTACAACACATGGTCTAAATAAACATTAGACTTGGTGTAATGGGGTATGGCCCTATGATGTGGCAGATGAAGGGGCATGGAGATGGGTGTTATGAGACACTTCGTTAGCTGCATAACGAGCATGAGAAAGTATGGTTGGTGGGCCACAACATTTCCCTACCAATCAAAATTAATTTTTTTTTTTGCAAGTTTATTATATTTAGACATTATTTTAATGAGGTTTGTGAGTCGTTAAAACTTGTGAATCCATTACAAGGTGACAAAAAGTGAGTGAAAGCTCATGTTTACGTGGCATTAATATAACAGACACTTTATGGCGTGACAGTTTAAAAATGAGCCCATTACACATAGTCTTAGCAATGAGAGAGGTCATGCACCACTCTACGTCACCCGACGGAAGCACCAAAAACTACCACATTCTCTCACCAAAAATCATGTAAATGGCCAAGGACCAAGCCCTCATTATCTCTCTTCCACTTATAATCCAACATCACCCATCAAGGTCACCCATCAAGGAAGGTCTAATAACACAACTTTCCGATTTTTGAACTTAGATCTATAGATTATTAGATTCTCTAATTTTTTAAGTTCATTTCACACTTTTGGAATATGGGAAGGTGGCTTCCTAGGATCTGATTCTACATACTTGACAACCGACCTTCAAGGTTTCAACCAGTTGTAGCACCGTACATAGAAAAATATGGAATATGATCCCAATATAGATTTTTGCTTTAGTTATACCATATTTGTCCTTAATAACAAGAATCTTATATGGGACTTTTCATTTTCTTTTATCATTTTTCATGAGGCACAACTTAGACTTGCTACTATTAAGGTGGCAAGGCGCGTCATCATCTAGATCGAGTAATGGGATAAAATAAGTTAAAATAAACTATTATGAGATACTTAGGGTGGACGGGGCACTGACCAGATAGGGGTGGTCGGCTACCGCAGCCGAACAACTACACCTATAATAAACTAACAGCTTTCGCTAAATCTGAACTCGCATTAAATGAATTTGCAAAAGTAAATATTGTTCACACTACACAACTTAGAAAGAATATATACCCACAAATTGCTAGATTTCCTTAGACATGAATTTAAGACAAACCACGTGCTAAATACCTATCATTCAATTTATTCTTTGTGTTTGGAAAATGCCACTTTAATTCCCTATTTAATACCCACAAATTGCTACAGAATTCCCTCAAGTCACTACTTTCTTAACCTTATGGCAAAACATCATTCAAACAAAGGTTTTGCTAGGAGTTCATATGAGAAGATATCCAAACTCACTTTTGGTTTTTCACATAGACTTTCACACAAACCCGAAAACAACATTCCAAATCCTTCACTAGCAACCCCTAATCCAACCATCACTAAACCACTTGTCCCCCAAACACCATCTTCCACCCTAAACCGACCCATTTCAAGTGGTGAAACAATCCCAACTCCAAAATCCGAGTCCATTTCTACTGCTAAAGTCAAACCCCTCAAAAAATTTGTGCGCTTTTCGTCTAGTGTCATTAGGAAAAGTGAAGACAATGAGAGGAAGGAGTTGAATGAAAGTAGTAAGAGTTTTACTAAAGAGAAGTACCATAGCGATATTGATCACATGAAGATGAAAACGCACGTTGAAGTGGATGTTTCGGATGGAAGTGCCATTTCTAGGCAAGAAAGCTTCAACGACACGTTTTCAAGTTATATTAACCGAACAAGATTGAGGTTGAGAAGTTCTTCTAGTGTTGGTACCTCTGAATAAGCCTTAAACAACGCGTTTTCAAGTTATCTTTTCCTACTTTGTGTAGGCTTATTCAAAACTTAGGATGTGTAAGGTTTATGGCATGCATTCAAAATTTCATGTGTAATTTCTGTTAGTAGTTATATATTGTTGCTGTCTATTAATTATATGAAATGATATATAGAAGGTTTCATATAGGATGTGTAAGGTTTATGGCATGCATTCAAAATTTCATGTGTAATTTCGTATGCTTTTGAATACAAATTCAAACACCCCTTAGTTAAAATTTCTAGCTTACTCTATGGGAAAATTTTTCATTGATAAAGACAAGTTACATTGAGATAATGGGTAAGCGAGCAAGGAGTTGTCATGACTAAAAATATATGAAAAAAATGACCTTCGAACGAGGATAATTAGTTTGTATTAATTAAACCAAGAATGACATTGTGTCATAGTACAAGGTGGTAAAGTGTAATATTAACCCCATATATGGAGACCATTGTAGCCTTATTTCCTTATAACTTATTGACTTAATCAAAAAGTTAATAAAGAAAAAAATATTGTTTGGGTAATGGGTTGAAAAGGAGGTTTTTGTGGGTTGAAAAGGAGATAAGTTATAAGTTAGAATTTGTAACTTTTTGATTAAGTAGATAAGGAGGTAGAAGAAGGAGATAAGGAGAAGAAGAGCCAAACATGAATCACATCACTATCACAATCAATGCAAACAACTCATTATGTGGTTCATCTATATATTGGCTTTGGATATTGGCACACTCACTATATAACTGCACACTTATGTCTCATATACGTCATGTATAGGGGGTCTATGACCGGAAAGTTTAATCAGACTATACACCTTTGTAGGCCTATACGCCACGTATATACCTATACACGGCGTATAGATCTCTGACATGTCTCTGACTGATGGGCACTAAGGACGCGTGAAAGTTTGTGCAGCCACTACACGCGACGTATAGGGGTGTAGATATAATCACCCTTTTGAAGTGTGTAGATATAATCACCCTTTTGAAGTTGCATTGTTTTTAAAGAGTTATGCACTTATGGTACCACACTATCTAGGGTCTGTTAGTTATCATAGTAATTGCCAATGATTGCTCGGTCCCGTGGTTTAACAGGGAGATGAGAAGGTTTACCCACTTATGTGGAGAATCTGTTCGGGAGGTCCTCGGTTCAATCCTTGCACCATGCTAAATATACTGTAAGGCCTTAGGGTTAAGGATCAAAATGCCCGCAAGGTGCCCTGGGATTCGAATTACTTGGTGATCAGGTTTGTCTGTAAGGCCTTGAGGTATACTTTAACCCCCCTTAACTCCACCTAGATGACACATCACCCATTTTTCCCTATTTCACTCCACTTCAACCCAAGGAAATGGTTTAATCCCATTAACTTCACATAACCATATATTTTTAGTGATTTCTGGCTTAGAAAAGGAAAATAATTAATGCAGATTTTTAACATTCGGTTAACATGTTAACACGTAACTCCTTTAACGCCCCTTAACACAAGGAGAGAGTGATGGGAATGCAAGTTAACATGTCATGTCACTCTTAACTCCCTAGATGTTAGAGTACACCTAATGACCTAAGCATAAGGTGCTTACCAGGTTTTATCGAATCTGATTCTACTCATCTGTTGATTCATCATCTGGTTGTAGCACATACATGAAAGAATATGATCCCAATCCCCATAGGCTAATAAAGAAATATTAAATTTTATGTTTTAGTTTACATCATGTGGCCCTTAAAACATGAATCTATCTATTAAATAATGGTTTGAGCTTCAGTTCTTACTAGTAGATGGCTAAACGTGTCATGTGAGTTGGATAGCATTTCAAAATAAGTTGAGTTTAAAAAGAGTACGGGGCTGTTTGGTAGCCTCTTAATGACCATTCAGAGGCTACCTCTTAATGGTTCGTAACCTCTGAATTGTTAAGAGGTAACCTTGAGTCTGAATGGTTAAGAGGCAACCATTAAGATGTTACCTCATAACTATTCATACTTAAAGATTACATCTTAACTATTAATAGACTATGAATCATTCAGATGTAGCCTCTTAATGGTCATTCAGAGGCTACCAAACAGCCCCTACGTGTCACGTCAAGTTGTGTTGTGTTGTGTTGACCTTCAACGGTTTTTTTATTATTATTTTTATTTTTAATGACAAAAAAACGAGTTGAGTTGAACTTGTGCTTAGGCAAGTTAAGGCACAGCTCAACTCGTTTAAACCCAACTCAAAACCTACAAATGCAGCCAAGAATGAAATCACCAAAGTGGAAGTGCTTAAAGATTGAGTTTGGTTAAACCCGACAACTTAACAATGATATATCACATCCTTAGGTCAAAGGGTATGGTCACGTTCTTAGTCATCATCACTGCCCTCCACGTCATCGTCACATCACTACACCCTCCATCACTTCCCACTATGGTATGGTCACTACCCTCTTGAATTGAATAGGACAAAATAATTAAAACCAAACTCGGCCTCTGACCGTCGTGAGCTCCCTCTTGGTCATCACGCGTGAGGGAGCAGGGGCTGCATTCCCACACTAGCCCCGTACCCATTGGCCTTAAGACGTGAATCTAAGTTTACCACGTGCTTATTAATCATCTTTCAAAGGTTCGAACTTTGATTCCAAGTTATTCTTTATTTCTTTGGCAAATGCATCTTCCATTCCCTATATTAACTACCCACAAATTGTTACTAAACTAATTCAAATCACTAATATCTTGAACTTGATGGCCAAAGATCGTTCAAACAAAAGTTTTGCTAGGATTTCATACGAGAAGATAACGAAACGCGTATTTGGTTTTTGGCGTAGACGTTCACACAGTCGCGAAAACGACATTCCAAATCCGTCACTGTCAACATCCAACCCATCACCATCATTCACACTAAACCGACCCGTTTCTAGTGAAGTCATCCCAACTCCAAAAACCGAGTCCTTTTCTACTCCTAAAGTCAAACCATTCAAAAAATTTGTGCGTTTTTCGTCTAGCGTCATCAGGAGAAGTGGAGATGGTGATCGGAAGGAGTTGACTAAAAGCAAGACTTGTAGCGAAGAGAAGCACGAAAGATATGTTGATTTAGATTAAAGTGCGAGTTCCTTTGGATATTTGAGGCGTAAGTACCATTTCTAGGCGCTATAGCTTCAACGACATGTTTTCAAGTTATGTGTTAGCCGAACAAAATTGAGGTCTAGAACCTCATCTAGTGCCGATACCTCTAAATAAGGCCATAAATCAACGCGTCAGCACAGTGAAAATAAGAATAGGCTCTGTTACTAGTCTATATACTTGTCATAACAGGGGTGTTTTCATAGAAGAATATCATGTAACCAGTCGATGACCGATCATGTTCTTAGTCCATGGTGTGAGTAACGTCAGTTCTTAGTCTCAGACCCGAATTCATACACCATCATGTTCAACTGCTTTACATCCCTGTATATACTTTGGCGAAAAAGGGCGAATGCGTGTTTGGATCTCTTGTTTTTAACTTCTAACTGCTTGTTGCATTTTAATAAAAACAAACAAGCAGTATTTGGGATTGCTCATCGAAACGCTTATCTTATTATTTACAAGCAATATAAGCTGTTTGAAGTGTGCATATTAAACAGTTTAGAGGGTGTTTGGGGTTGAGTTTTGAAATGGATTTTTAGATTATTGCGTTTTGAAAACGCAAATAATCAGTTTTTAGTGTTTGGGGTTGAGTTTTGAAATGAATTTTTAGGCTACCAAAACGCAATAATCTAAAAGCAGCTCCACCCCTGTCGCAACAAAATGCATAACCAGTTTTCAAAAAGCAATCCCAAACACCTGCGATAATGTGCATTGATGGATTAAAACAAGTACATTGCATATATTAGTAAAAGCTGAATTACATTACATTGCATTGGTAGCTTTCACAGGCTCATCATCATCTTCTATATCCCAACTCAAATCCTCATCATCAGCAATATTTACGCGCTTAAGAAACTCCCTTCTCTTCGCGGTTTCATCTCGCACAACATGTTTCTCATCATCGTCCCCAATATCGCCTATTTCATCCCACTCCAGATCTTCGTCCGCCTGCACATCTTTACCACAATTTTCGCTATAATCAATTTTTTCATCAGTTTTTCCCACCGATTCAACTTTCTCATGATCAGAAACATTTTCATCGTTTTTTACCACCAAATCATCTTTCTGATTATCAGACGCGACTCCACCACTCAACTTCACATCAACGCAATCTTCGCCACCATTTTCATTGTACTCATGATTTTGATCAATTTTTAGCACATCCTTCGTTTTAACAACCGCATAATCACTGTCGTTGTTCATATGATCATTAGAATTCTGTTCCTTTTCGGTGTCTGGCAAACGCGTTTCTTCTTCATCATCATCATCATCATCATCATCATCATCATCATCATCATCAACATCCCAACTTAATTCCTCTTCATCATCAACATTCAGCGATCGCCTTACCAAATGAACTCGCGTCTCCTCCTGCTGTTTAAGCTTAAAAACCTTATAAAAAATACCTACACCAAAAACTCGCATCATCAACCGCATTCAAAACAGCTTTTTTATAAATTTCTTCAAAATATCCATTACCTCCAATCAGTTCCTCAATCTCATTTCCCCTATCAGTCAAAACAAAACCTAATTTCCAGTTATTATAATCATCTACATCATGAGGCTCCTCATAATAAGTTCTAACATCTATTTGCATTGCATTCAATTGAGAACTAAAACGGTTATATCTCTGTACGGATTCCTTATTATTAACAGATTCATCAATATTATTAGAAGGTTGTAGAACAACGTCTGGTGAGATTATCTCCACCGTCGATTTCAACATTCCGTCGATTGATGACGGTAGATCCTTCACTGCACGATTTTTAACAACCGCATAATCGTTAGAATTCTGTTCCTTTTCGGTGTCTAGCAAACGCGTTTCTTCATCATCATCATCATCAACATCCCAACTTAATTCCTCTTCATCATCAACATTCATCGATCGCCATACCAAATGAACTCGCGTATCGTCCTGCTGTTTAAGCTTAAAAACCTTATAAAAATACCTACACCAAAAACTCGCATCATCAACCGCATTCGGAACAACTTTTTTATAAATTTCTTCAACATATCCATTACTTCCAATCAGTTCCTCAATCTCACTTCCCCTATCAGTCAACACAAAACCTAATTTCCAGTTATTATAATCATCAACATCCTCAGGCTCCTCACAATAAGTTCTAGCATCTGTTTGCATTGCATTCAATTGAGAACTAAAACGGCTATAACTCTGTACGGATTCCTTATTAACAGATTCATCAATATTATTAGAAGGTTGTAGAACAACGTCCGGTGAAATGATCTCCACCGTCGATTTCAACAATCCGTCGATTGATGACGGTAGATCCTTCACTGCACGATTTTTAACAACCGCATAATCGTTAGAATTCTGTTCCTTTTCGGTGTCTAGCAAACGCGTTTCTTCATCATCATCATCAACATCCCAACTTAACTCCTCTTCATCATCAACATTCATCGATCGCCTTACCAAATGAACTCGCGTATCGTCCTGCTGTTTAAGCTTAAAAACCTTATAAAAATACATACACCAAAAACTCGCATCATCAACCGCATTCGGAACAACTTTTTTATAAATTTCTTCAACATATTCATTACCTTCAATCAGTTCCTCAATCTCATTTCCCCTATCAGTCAACACAAAACCTAATTTCCAGTTATTATAATCATCTACATCATCAGGTTCCTTACAATAAGTTCTAACATCTATTTGCATTGCATTCAATTGAGAACTAAAACGGTTATAACTCTGTACGGAATCCTTATTATTAACAGATTCATCAATATTATTACAAGGTTGTAGAACAACGTCTGGTGAAATGATCTCCACCGTCGATTTCAACACTCCGTCGATTGATGACGGTAGATCCTTCACTGCACGATTCGCGACGTCACGGAACAGATCGGATTCTTTCCTTAAACCGGATCCGAATTCGTGAAGATCTCGACGGTAGGTTTCGAGTACTGATTCTGATCTGGTGGTTATAGTCTTCACTAGGTCTCCGAAGCTCCATAAACCGCCGCCGATGCTGCCGGAAACCTCGCCGGAAGAAGCGGAAGACACATCTGTATGCTCTGATTCAGATTTTTCAGGTTGCTGATGATTTGGAAGACGATCGGCATAGGAATTACGGTTATATTATCCATGTTTTGTGGCTCAGGATCGTCTGATAATATAGATTTAAAGAAATTCATCTTCAAGTCAATCGATTGAATGACTTGTGATCTCTTCAATTGATCTTCTAGGGTTTGGAGAGAGTGTGTGTGGACTGTGGAGACAGTGACAAGATAACTACCGGTTGTTGAGACTAGAGTATTATCAGGTCAAATTGGGGTTAGTGACGAATCACTAGAGTATTATCGGGTCAAAAATACCGATCCCGTACCGAACCGATATCGAACTGAGGGTTTTCGGTATCGGTATCGGTACCTACATTTAAAGGTTTTCGGTTTCGGTATTATTGGTATCGGTACGAGATCGGTATGGTATCGGTATTTTAAGGTAAAATACCGATACCACACCGGTACCGTACCGATACCGAACCGATACCGATACCGTACCGGTATAATCGGTATCAGTATTGGTTTTTTGGACTTTTCGGTATAGGTATTGTCAGGATCGGTATCGGTTCGGTACCGATACCGTCCCGAGCTCATCCCTAGTAGAACCATCCGATCATATCCATCTTCATTAGGCAATAATGCATATAACCAATTCAGGAAGAAATCAATAAATCTGAGAAAAATCCCCTTATAAGAACCAAACTCATAACCAAATGGTTTCTAAACTTTATCAAACCTCTAAGATGCCACTAGGCGATAATGCCATAGGCGTTGGGCCTTTACTGATACTATTTGGTTAAAGAATAACCATCTTACGGCCCTTTGTAGGGTGCAAAGAGCCCATACTATTTACACTCGGGTCATAAAGCATGACGATGATTAAGATTTTGAAAACTAGATTGATAATTGAATCGGTAGTTTTGGTGGTTTACGAATATTGGTTGGTGGCATATCATGGTTTTTCTATAGGATTTACCTTTTTAGTTCGGTTCACTCGAACAATTCAAGGGCAAAACTTTCATATGGCTAGGACTACTCCCTCCCCCCCCCCCCCCCATGTTGTTTTTTTCTCAGTAGTGTGAATTTATGTGTTTTCGTCTGAAAATTTTTGTCTGCCACCCCTACTTTAAGGGTCCTATGACTTTCAGCCCCCTAGATATGTGTTTAAGCTCTACCACTGGACCAATTGTAGTTCAACCTTATTGGTAATGTATGAACTAGTAACAGTGAAGGTTTTTGTTTTAACAAAAGTCTAACCACTTGATCTGCTATAAAACAGTAAGAATCACATAATTGACACAAGAGTTAGAAAAAGGTATATTAATTCAATAATAGAGATACGAGTTACTCAATCTAAATTTAAAATGTTAAGAGCCACTAAAATTGTTTAAATTTAAAATGTTGAAAGTCACTAAAGTTGTTTAACATACATATGTGTGTAATCAACAATACACATCACTACATTCAGCAAGAGATAGGCAAATTGTTTTCTATTGAACCGAATGTTATGTAGTTTGTTTTGTTACCACTTTAAATACATAACAATCATACCATATAATATCATATATAATATGATAATTGATAAACTACCGTTTTCCATTTTTTACACACTTGGAAGGCTACAAACTCAATTTTTAACTAGTTGAAGGAAATAGCCGATGAAGCCTAGCTCAATTGGTGAAAATTGGGGAAGCTAGAGTGGAGGTCATGTGGAGGTTAAGGGTTCGATTATTGTCGGATTCATATTTACCACATGTGGGGGTTCCACCTGAGGAGATCCCCAATCCAGGTGAAATGGGTAATCAGTATAGGCTGGCCCAGGATGATAGCTGGAGCTCCACTTGTTACACCACTTGCCGTTCAAAAAAAAAGTTGATGGAAATAGACTATTTATAAAAAAAATATAAATAAGTTTATTTTAAATGCACATAGATTAAATGTATCATAATTTGGTGTCTGGATTTTATTTTTCGTGCAAAATGAGTAAGGAACATTAAATTTTTTTATGATATACTTCTTATAAGGCGTATTTAATACGGAACAAATTGTAAGTATAAAATTACAAGAAATTTTTAATGAAAAATAAATAATAAACCTTTTTTTATTTCTTTCGCTATCTATCCAAAAAGTCCATAAAAGTAAGAAAAAAGTAAATAACTATAGAAAAAGGCATAGTTGTCAAAAACGCGCCTAGGCTCGAGGCGCACCAAGTGCGCTGCGCCTTGTGAGGCACGCGCCTAGGCACTGAGGCACACTATCAGGGCTGATTTCCGGCCAAATTCAGGCTAAAAGTTGCATAAACCTCTAAAACATCCTAAATGAGTCATGAACAAGTTCTAAACAACCCTAAAACATCCTAAAGTAGCCCTAAACAAGCCTAAAACATCTCTAGAATCCCTAAAAAATGTATTTTATACTATGCGCTTAATTATAAAAAGCCGTCGTTTTTTATGCGCCTTGCGCCTAGGCTCCGGGCTCGGCCTATGCGCCTTGAGTACGCCTAGGCACTTTGACAACTATGGAAAAAGGTATTGTCAATAATTCAATAAGTTCTACCAATTTCAATTTTATTACTTGTGATGATATACAATGTATTTTATCATGTTGCATAAGCGTTTCTACATGATGTGGTCTCATGAAGCTGGACCGGTAGATATGAAGTCCAGGTTGCTGTTGCTGTGTTCCAGTCCAGTCAAATTTCGGTCCATTAAAGTGAAGGAAGCCCAGTTGTTATATTTGGCCCAACCCATCAAGTACTTTCTTAGGGTTACATTAAACCCTCATATCAGATCATATTTGGGTATGATTAATAATTATCTCTTTCAACATATTATTACTCTTCCACACATATAATAATACCAGGCGATTATGGATTCATGGAATAATAATATTCTGTCACAATAAGTAAAGAAGGCGATAAGGGCTCTCATTTGGATTCATCTCGTTTTATTATCACATTCTTACAGATTCTTACAAAACCTGGCCTAAACCTTGCTTTCAGGGTTTAGGGTTTAGGGTTTTGACGTCTTAGTTCTTCTTCACACAGGTTCAAACACAAACACTGACAAAGATGAGAGGCATGGAATTATCATTGAATCACACACAAAAGTTACGGCTACAAAGAGCACTTGAATCATTGGAATCTCTGTCTTCTAACGCCTCCGTCACCGTTGCAGACTCCATTCCCGTTAACCAAGAAGACGGCGTTTTAAAGTAATCCTAAACCCTAATTAATCGTCACTTTTTCTTATTTCTATGATTGTTTTGGCGTTAGAAGACGGAGTTTTAATTTTACTGTTTATATTGCTGGTATGAAACTGATAATATGAAGCTGCAGATCATATGAAACTGGTATCTTATTAGTTCTAAGTTAGGCTGAAATGAAACTGATAATATGAAGCTGTTGAACTTCTAATGTTACTGCTGTATCGTAAATAGTTTCTGCTGTATCATTTCTGATGTTTTAAGTCAGTAAGTAGCTGTTGCTGTAGTGTATTTAGTGTTTTTTTTTAAGTCAGAGAGTGGCAGTGGTTCTTTTTATGTTTGAGCTTGATTGATTAGAAACTTTGTGTGTTTTTATGTGTGTTTTGATGGTTTAGACTTTATGTTTAATGGTTTTGAGTTTTGACTTTCTATGCCTTTTCAATTTCAAATATTTTGTCCTTTATATGTTTTAGATAGTATATGACTTGAATCTAAAGATTAATATATATATATATATATATATATATATATATATATATATATATATATTTCATTCCGCATGAGGCTTACGCCTCGTTAGTCGGAGGGAAAACGCCTTGAGGCTTACGCCTCGTTAGGCGGAGGGAAAACGCCTCGAGGCTCGTTTCCTTACTTTTAAACCTTGATCCTGCAAAGCCCTTATTCTAGCTGCTTTTAAGTTTCTCTTTGCTGGTGTTAATATTATTGTGTTTTTTAGGGGTCACGGGACTACAGATCTTGATGGTGAGGTTGTGGCAACTGTATGTGGAGTAATTGAGCGTGTAAATAAATTGGTTTATGTTCGCACTTTGAGGGCCAGGTATTCAACAATCTATTTATCTGAAATTCTTAATTTATGCTTCAGTAATGCTAACTACTGGGTTTCAAATTGGTGTAGGTATAAGCCCGAGGTTGGCGATATCATAGTGGGTCGTGTTCTTGAGGTACACCACAACTGTTTTTTTTCGGTTGCTTGTTTTAATGATATATTTGTTCCAAAATATTGTATTCACTCATATATAGTTTAGGTTTATGATGGTCAAGAGTTCTTTTTTTATAATTGTGAAGGTGGCTCCAAAGCGGTGGAGGTTGGAGATAAATTTTAGCCAAGATGCAGTATTGATGCTTTCTTCAATGAATTTGCCAGACGGGATTCAGGTACCTTTCCCACTCAGTGTTGATGCTTTCTTCAATGAACTTCCAAAACCTTTTGGGATTGAGTATTGATTTGTATATTATGTGAATCAACTGTGTTTCTGTGTTATTTCTAAGATTGTTCAGAATTGCGCATTTTTGACATCTTATTTTATTACATCAATCGCTAGAGACGGCGAACCGCAGTTGATGAGCTCAATATGCGTAGCATTTTTGAAGAAAATGATGTCGTCTGTGTAAGTTGTTAATCCCGTTTTTTGAAACTAGGTCATTGTTCCTTGAGGTTTTGTTATGGGAAGTTTTGATAGGCAAAAGTTGAGAAATCAGATTCCATATTGGTTTTGACTTTTGATTTGTAAAAAGGACCTTAATTGATGATAGAATACTAGCATCTAGAACTACAGGGGCATTTTTTTTTATCCATTTACATTGAAAAGGGTTGATTATGTTATATTTTATCTCAAAACAGTTAATCAGAGTAACTTTAAAAGTTGGTTAAAACTGAAATGGGCTAAATAGGTTGTTGGGCCAATAGTGATCTGATATTAAAATGCTTATAACATCTTAATTCATTTGTTCTGTTTTATATGATCTCATTTAAGATGGGTTGATAGTGTTTAGAAGTTTATTTAAATGGTTGTAACGTCTTAAATCATTTGCTTTGTTTTATTTTTTTTAGGCTGAGGTCCGTGATTTCATGCGAGATGGCAGTCTACAACTGCAAGCAAGGAGCCAAAAATATGGAAAGGTCTGACATGCCTTACTTTAACTTATGTATTCAGATGCTTTCAATGTTCTAAAGTGATTTTTTTTTAAATAAGTTTATTTCAACAATAGGTTTTTACTAATATTCGCCTATTCGGTACATTAACCTCTTAAAAATTATATAAATTGGCCAAAAATTGTTGGTGTCACAATCTGACCCGTTTTGACTTTTGACCCACAAATAAAATTACCTTTTTCCGACACAACCCCGTTACCTGCCCCACCTATTTTGCCAACTCTAGTACTCAATATGTTTAGTGTCGTGATTGTTAATAACACTATAATATAAGATACTAATTTTCGGTTATATCACAGCTAGAAAAAGGTCAAATGCTCACAATATCTCCATATCTCGTAAAAAGGCGCAAACAACATTTCCATCACTTAGAACAATATGGAATCGACTTGATACTTGGATGTAACGGGTTCATATGGGTTGGTGAGCATGTTGAAATCAAAGATGACATGATTGAAGATGAACCCACACCCACTAAACCCGACGCAAAAAGCAACAAATCCCAAATCTCACAAAGCCTTGAAGAACAAGAACAAACCTACACTCCGTTAGAAACCCGAGAAAACATTTGCAGGATTGCAAATGCTATTAGGGTTTTGTCTACATTGGGATTTAGCATTACACTTGATGTGATTCTTGAAATCGTCGATTTGAGCACCAAAAAAGGTCTTGACATACATGAGATGCTTGGAGCTGAGTTTTGTGTTTTGGTTGCCGAGAATGAAGCCGAAAGAAGAAGCTCGTCAAACGGAAAGAAACGGTAAATTCGAGTTTTGATATTGCATGGTTATTGTTGATTGTAGTCTTTGATAGAAAGGAATATGGATTACATGTGATGGTTTTGTTAAATTATTACTAGCTTGGATTAGAACTGTTTTCATGCTTTGATTTAATGCTTTTGTTTGCCTCCAGTTCATTATTATTACAAGTTTACAACCATTAATTATTTATGTTTGACTAGGGAGTACAATAGTCTTGACACAATATTGGGAGAGTGATATTGATATCTGTATGTATATGTATGAAAACATTTTGAGTTCAATCCAAGAGTTTAACTTAAGGTGCACAGTTGGGTATTTTCCCAAAACGGTTTAGGTTCAAAGGAAATAATGGACTGAGTATGAACATAAATAATTCATGTGGTGGAAATTCAATATATAGCGGTAGATAAGGGGCTAAATTTATAAATTGGTAGTGCAATTATAAAGTGAAAATATACAATAATCAAGCAAAGAAAATCCATTAATAGCAAGGCTTTGATTGGGTCCGGAGAATATGAGATGTAGGTAAACCTTACCTCTATCTATGACTATGAGGATAAAGAGGTGGTTTTTGTATGAAGTAAAAGTATCATATATCTAAACACATTCTCAGTATCGCAAATCTAACCAGCAGCTTTGCCACCATGCCAATTTCATCATCTTGCTATCGTTTGGTTTTCGGTAACTAAACAGTTAGTGCTACGATTTGAATATATTGAAATCGACCGACCGAAACTTAAGTAATAAAAACCAACGCAAATGACCGGTTTGGACGGTACAAACAACTGTGTGAGGTACCAACTGAATACTATGTATTACAAGAGAACGTATTGGCAACCATATTTGAAACCGAATTTGAAATATTAAAAAATTTCTTCTACAATTTCTTATTCACACCCTAAAATTGTCAACTTGACAGCTGTATTTCCGATCAAATCGCAATGCATTCCAACCGATAACGAGAATGTGAAGTCTTGGTACGAGCAAGAATTTAAACAATTATTATCCGATTACATGATCCATCCGACTCTGCCCTAACTTTTTTTTTTTCACTCAAACATTTGTCTTCATATAACAAGAAAACTCTTACAATTTTATGAGGTACATATTTATCATATGTATGTGTTTTGAATCTACAAAGTGAAATATTTTAGGGCTTTTTATAAGTTTATAAAACAAGGGGAATGTGCTCTTTTGTTCAAAGGAGAAACATAAAAGGGCATTGTAGAAACTATCTTAATTCCTTAGATGGTTGGAAGCGAAATTTTCTTTTACATTCCAATCGAAATGTATTACGGAATTCCTTTAGATCCTCGGATTGACTAATGATGATGAAATACTCATATGAAAACAATGAACGGAAGAGAATACTCTGTATTACAAGAGCACGCATTAGCACTAGTTGGTAGGGGTGTTAAAAAAATCCGGAATCAAAACCAAACCCAAAATATCCAAAAACCGGATAATCCGAATTTTTTTTTAATTCGGATGTAGATTTCTAAATACTTCGGATAATCATATTATCCAATATTCGAAACCAAATAAACCACAAATTTGTTTTTTAGGTTTTTCTTTCGGTTATTCATGATAACGTTTTGACATTAGTGTTTGTCACGGTTTAGGCCTCCGTTGCAACACGGAAAATCTAATACTAGTACCTTAAGAAATGGAACTTCAGGAATCTCAAATTTTTATTAAATGATGCATTTTATTCATATGTGGTTAATAAATCATACTTTTTTTATTATGTCTAAAAAGACATAAAATACAATAATAATATAATTTATTTTCAAAAATAAAACTAAAATATTTGTTGGGATCCTATTAGAGATGCCAAATAAACCGGTTTAGAATCGAAACCATTATAGAATTTGGTTAGAATGAACACATTAGAAATCGACTAACCCACAAGCTTGTCAAATATGGCCTAAACTAGTCACAGTCCAATCCAATCCAGTTTGCTGGAACCTAGTTTTAGCTTAAGTTGAATTAACCCGACCTGGTTTGAGCCCATAACCAATTTACGCATCTCTAAAAAGCGACGAGTGAACGTGGATAAAAATAAAATAACAAATTTACAAGGTAGAAATGGAATAATATCAATATAAAAAGGGTCTAAATTAGTAAATTTGCAAATAAAGTTGCTCAATAATAATAATAATAAACTGGAAATATCCGTTCAGTGTCTCATATCCAACCACCGCCACCACCTCCGTTCACCGGCGGTTTCCGGTTATTCAACCGGTAACTCTTTCTATTCATTCCTCATATAATATTATTATTATTCAATGCTTACTTAATTCAAATTTCTAATTATTTGTCATTTATTATCCTTAGGGTTTTGTTTTTCTGTTTGTATTGAATATGTATGCCTAATATCTTATATCTCAACTAATTTGAAATTTAGTCATGACTATAGTGTAGTTACAGGTTGTATTATAATCGTTACTGTTAGTTTTGTAAGTGTTACATTTCGATGTTTCTGTAGACAATTGACCTCGAATTTATCTGTTTTTGGCTCTTACTTAGTTTCAATGCAGTGTAAACAATAATAGGTTTATGTATTTTGAGTGTCGTAGCGTCAGTGTTGTAAAAGGCGCTAGGCGCTAGGCAGGCGGTGAGGTCCAGCCTAGGGACTAGTCGGGACTAGGCGAAAATTAGGCGGAATTAGGCGTTTTGGTATTTTATACGTATTATATATATATATACACAAATTTAGGGGTTTTTTTAAAATATGTTAAGATATATACACATAATACTTAGATATATACACATAATACTAAGAAATACCTAGAAATACTTAGAAATTTAATAAAAAAAATAAAAAAAAATAAAAAATAGGACCGCCTAGGCTCCGACTAACTCCCAAAACGCCGAGGAATCCGCCTAGGGCAAAATTCCAAGTTTTTCATCAGCCTAGCGCCTAGGCGGCCGCCTAGGGCGCCTTTTACAACACTGCGTAGCGTGGTTTTAGGAGCTTAGACTTTTTCGTGCACCGGTAGGAGGTGTGTACGGGTGATTCGTCTTTGTGTAATTGTGTTTATATGGGTTATGTCATTTTTTGATGGCGTGTATGCGTTTATTTTACTACGTGACGCTTTCGTTGTTTCTCTAAATTCCCGTAGCTCTCTATTACTTTTTTAGTGTTGTTTGCTCGTCTATGGTGTTTTGTGGAGCCGAAGGTCTCTCAGGAAGCAACCTCTCTATCCACAAGGATAGGGGTAAGGTTTTACCTACATCTCACCCTCCCCAGACCCTACTCTTAGCTTTGCTATTCGTGGGATTTACTGGGTAAGGTTGTTGTTGTATTTTGAGTGTGTTAGGTCACCTACGTGTCATCTTTTTTTGTCAGTGAGTATCCTTAGGGTTTTATCTTTCTCTTTATCTGCCTAACATTACTGGTTTGGTGGCATAATGGTTCAGTATTGGTGGTTTGAACTGATTTTTTTATGTATTTTTTTTTTTGTTAAAATCATTAGTTTGTATTGAAGTTTCTAAAAAGATATATGATGGTTTACCTTATAAATGATAAATTTAAACAGCCTGTTCCAACTTCCAATCCAGGCTGAACTGTTTAACCGGAAAATCAGCAAATCCGAACCATGAATTGAGCCGTCTAGATCTCAAACTGACCAAACTGGCCAATTTACTTTGGTTTGGGCGGTTCGGTCCAGTCCATTTCAGTAGTTTATGAATATAATATCACATTCTATTCACAATTTGGTATAGAACAAAAAATATTTACAGGTCTGACACTTTGACCGTAACTGTTATTGCAACCGACAGTCCGACACATTTCCATGTTTCTAATAAGCAATGGACCTTGAATTAATCTGTATCGCGTTTACAGTTTGCTTCCAGTACACCTCTTGACAAGAGTACAAGACTTCTGAATCTTTGTAATATTATTTGTGTGTAGATTCTTTTGGATGTACAACAAGCATGAGGATCATAGGCTATAATTGCATTCCGAAATCAAGTATGTTAATTGTGCACCATGAGATATCTTCCCTTATGTTTTGCATGCCAAAATTATTGACTTCGAGTTATTACCACAAGAGAAATAGTTTTGTCACAAAACTGCAATGTTCTGTTGCTAGTAGACCGTATGCCTCCAGTTCAGACTCTGTTCGTTCGAATAAAAAACAAGGAAAATCATCATCGTCGTCATCGTTATATGGTCGTGCAAGCTTATTAGAAATGAAAAACGAAAGAATTGCCAACCGAGCCCGTGTTTATGAGTTTTTAAGAAGTATTGGTATTGAACCAGACGAGCTTGACGGTTTAGAGCTGCCTGTAACCGTTGATGTTATGAAGGAGCGTGTCGATTTTCTTCACACACTTGGGTTGACAATTGAAGATATAAACAACTATCCTCTTGTTCTTGGTTGTAGCGTCAAGAAAAACATGATCCCGGTTCTTGATTACTTGGGTAAATTAGGCGTTAAAAGATCAAATTTAACCGAGTTTTTAAGACGGTACCCTCAAGTTCTTCATGCCAGTGTTGTAGTAGACCTTGCACCAGTTGTTAAATATCTTGAGGGCATGGATATTAAACCTAACGACATTCCTCGGGTTCTTGAAAAGTATCCGGAAGTGTTAGGGTATAAACTCGAGGGTACAATGAGCACATCTGTGGCTTATCTAGTTGGAATTGGTGTTTCAAGACGAGAAATTGGCGGGATTCTAACGAGATATCCAGAAATTTTAGGAATGAGAGTCGGTAGAGTGATCAAACCGTTTGTTGAATATCTTGGAAGTTTGGGAATCCCAACGTTGGCTGTGGCTCGATTGATTGAAAACCGACCTCATATACTCGGGTTTGGGTTAGCAGATAAAATTAAACCAAATGTCAAGTTGTTAATCGAATTTGGTGTCCGGGAAGTATCCATTTCCTCTGTAATTGCGCAATATCCTGAAATGACAGGGCTTGATCTTGGCTTGAGGCTACCTAAACAGCTAAATTTCCTTACATCCCTTGTTGATTTGGGCCGTGAAGAATTCGGGAAATGTATAGAGAAAATGCCACAGATCGTAAGTTTGAGTAGCACGGCGGTTGTGAAACATGTCGATTTTTTGAAAAGTTGCGGTTTTGCTGAGATACAAGTGAAGAAGATGGTTGTCGCGTGTCCACAGTTGCTTGCTTTGAATATGGATATAATGAAACTAAATTTCGATTATTTTCAAGGTAAGATGGGACGTGAGTTGGACGAGTTGGTTGATTTCCCAGCTTTCTTTACTTACGGTTTGGAGTCGACTATAAGACCGAGGCATCAAATGGTTGCTAAAAAGGGACTTAAATGTTCTCTTGCTTGGCTTCTTAATTGTTCTGATGCTAAATTTGAGCAGAGGATGAGATACGACACGATAGATATTGATGAGATGGAAGACGAGTCGTCATTTGACATGAATACTTTGATGCAGCCTAGAAACAACGAATCAGATTCTGATTACGATGAAGATGAAGATAGCGATGAGGAGTATCTGTAGTGAATTTTAATTCAGTTGCCTCAACAGCGCGGTATGTAATATGTTTTACATTAAATATCTTAACTTATGTTTGTTTGTCATGAATTAATTTTTTCTTAATTAATCAGTGACAGTATGAGTGTATTTAGGAGTTGTTTAAGAATCAGAGGATGTTGCATGTAAGTATGCAACGACTAATTATGCAAACCTAGTCTAATTATGAAAACTAACACCGAACAGGTAGTGACCTGAGCCGAGCACAAACCCGGCTTTGAGAGAGCCAAAGCTCGTTCGAGCTCTATGTCTAAATCTCGAGCTCAGCTCTTGAGTAATTATTCAAATGTGACCCTGGCTTTGGCTCACCTCGTCTTATTTATTAATTATGTAATTAGTTTATTTGTATACATACATAGGGGGCGGTTATTGTGAAAAGTGACAAAAACGTGCGAAGTGTCACTTTGTACATGATAATTACGTAAAATGATAATTACGTAATGTTTTTGTATATTCATGAAAGCATTACGTAATTATCATTATGTAATTATCATGCACTTTGTACATGATAATTACTTAATGATAATTACGTAATTATCATGACGTAATTATCATGTACAAAGTAACACTTCACACGTTTTCATTACTTTGTATTTGAACCGTATATAATAATTTTTATTATGTAATTAATATTTTAATATATTAAATTAAACTATTATATTTACATTAATAATAGGCTTGTTTAAGTTCCAGAGCCTAGTCTAGCCTGCCTGATATGTGAAGCTCGAGCTCGAGTTCGTTTATTAAATGAGCTCCAGTATAGGCTCAAGCTCTTATAAGTTCGACTCTATTCTAATTTTGTCGATCTGATCTTGAGTAGGTGAAGAACAGTTCGGCTCGTTTACGTTTCTGGTCATGACGAGATGATGTTGGAAGTGACTTGATGAATTATTACGGCCATCTAGAGATACACAGTTAACTGAAAAGCCCAGAACCGTTCTAAGCAGCCGGATTCTACAAGTTCTAAAGCAGCCTGCAATTTGAATAGGAAGGACCGATAAAAACCCTGTTAAATTACAAAATGCTTTATTATGTGTTTTTAAGGAACGATGTTCTATACATTTTATTTGTTAGGTATGTAATTTTTATTAAGTTATATATAACAAGTATCATATTAAGACATCTTCAAACCAGAAGTTGCTTGAAATAGACTTAATACCAACGAGACTCCGTCCTGGTTGCCAGGGCAATGGTGTTTTAAAGCGCAAAAGTGCAACGATTTTCACGCGAGGCATGAAGTATGTATAACCTATTTTATATTTCATTGGTTTCTAGCGTCACCATACCCAAATATTAGATATAAATAAGGTTTATATATGGTTTAAAATAACCGTATGTAAACCTAAAATGCTTTTTGTATTACATCCTGGTAAACAAGCCTTTCCACATACTAGAGGCGTGCCTTACATGTGCCACCTTTTGTACACCTTGATCTAGGGGTGTAAACGAGCCGAGCCGAGCCCGGGCCTGACTGGGCTCGAGCTCGGCTCGTTATGGTTTTATGAAGCTCGAGTTCGGCTCGCTAGCAAAATCAAAAGCTCGAGCTCGGCTCAGCTCGAGATCGCAAAAGCTCGGCTTGCGAGTGTTATTAAATGGGCCTATGAAATAAGGACTTGGGCTTTGGAGATGTGGGCTATAAATTATAAGAGATATAAATAACTTATAATTATGTTTGGGCTCGTTTAGGCTCGCGAGCCCAATCGAGCTTTGTATCTAGGGCTCGAGCTCGTTAAGGCTCGGCTTGTTCGGGCTTTTTACCGAGCCGATCCCGGGTAGCTCTCGAGCCGCTACGTGTCATTTACACCCCTACCTTGATCTAACCCATTCAAAAGCAAACCACCTTTCGCATGAGTGCTCCCTACACCTAGGCGCTTCGTTAATCTGGTCCAGTCGGGCTTCTTAGGCCCGATCATTATTGTGGCCCCAAGGACTCGACCTTATTCAAACTGTTGATTTAAACATGTCTTAGCAACATCAGCAATGACACTTAGATTAAATGTTTGAGCCTTTTAATAGTAATTAATTTTCATTATGAATCATATAAAGTATACATCACATAGGCTATGGATATATCCATATACATTTTCCTATCCTACTGTAAACAAACCCTGTGCCCTTAAATAAACAATTAAGTTCCAAACACCATTTAGCAAAACTATTCCCTTTTCTGTGGCCACCCTAGCTGCAAAAATGAAAAAAAAAAAAAAAAACCCGTTAAACATAGGAAGTTAACGAAGAGACATAGAAAGCGCGTCACAAGATGGGTGGGAACTAGGGGTGTTCAGAAAAACCGCAAACCAAATAAAAACCGAAAACCGAAAACCGAACCGTAACCGAAAAAACCAATCCGAACAACGAATTTGGTGATTGGTTTGGTTTTAACCGAAACCGAATTGCTAATTCGGTGTTTGGTTTGGTTTTTGGTTCTACATTTTTTTTATTTGGTTTATTTGCATAACCGAATAAACCGGTAAAATAATTAATGATTAAATAAAAATAATAACATTTAATAACCCATATATAATATATAAGCCCACGTATATGTTTAGTATTAATATCTCTTTATTTTCGTATGTAGGTTCATTAGAGTTGGAGAAAGATTTAAGTTTGAAGTTTATTTATAATTTGTGGAATTTGAAAAGACTTATTTACTATTTCTAATTTCTATGATGTTTGTGTTTGCGTGGTTTGAGTTATATTAATTGCTATCTTTCTATTCGGATTTCGGAAAACAGAGGTAGATAAGTTAGAGAAAAAAACTTCGTTTCAATTTGGTTGAAATTGGTTTGTTTGGTTTTAAACCGAAACCAAACCGAATTCAATTTGGTTGAATTTGGTTTGGTTTGGTTTTTGGTTTGGGGTAAAAAATTTTGAAAACCGAATAAACCGAATCGAATAAACAAAATAAACCGTAAACCGAACCGATGAACACCCCTAGTGGGAACACTATTGGGTTGAAACAATTCATTTTTTAGTATGGTGTGGGTCGGGTTGAATCCCCTTCCATCATTTGAAAACCTATCAAATGAAGCGCCCCTAAATCTTTAAATGAAAACATTTAAAAGATTATTTGCATTGAAAATAGAGACTGAACAACTTTCAACCCAATCGACATGTTATATAGCTAAATTCCTGATTTAACCCGCTTAAGAGAAACCATAACCCAAGTCAACCCATTCAAAAGTAAACGGGCCAAAACTTGGGTCGATAAGCAGGGCCGGCTCAAGCCCAAGTGAAATGAGGCTAGCGCTTTGGGCCCCCAAATCTATAGGGCCACCATTTTTTATTTGAAACACTGAATTGGGCTGTGTAATTCCAGGAAGTAGAGGAACAGACCTTAAGAAAGTGACCATTACAAATACCCTCCATTGAATTATGATTTGATTTGGCTCGTTAGACACAACGTATCGCAACACGGACTATACAAGAACTAAAAAAAAAATTTTATGCTTTCTGAAAAAGGGCCCCAAATTGATAATTCGCTTTAGGCCCCCTAAAGAGTTGAGCCGGCCCTGTCGATAAGGTTAATAAGTAAAAATAAAAAATATTACCTTCCATGCATACATGGCAAAGAAAGCTACAGTGTCTGCGGACCAGACAACCGCAAAAGATTTCAAGAAAAAGGGGATTATAACATTCAGCAACGGGACAAGAAGAAACAGATAGTTGAGAGCTTCCTTTTCATTTTTCGAGCAGTCTCTTGCACGAAGGGAAGGGATAGCTGTAAAAAAAATTAACTTTTAATATCAAGATCCCATTAAACTGAGATATTATGGTTTAGAGGTGGTAAAATGAGCAGGCCGGGCAGGTTGGGTTAGAGGTGGCAAGACGGATGGGTTGGTAACTGGGTCAAATAAGTATGGGGGTTAAGACACATTTTTTAGGACACATCATGACCTGCACAAATAATAATAGATTTAAACAGAAAAGTATAGGATGCTGTATGATTGTATGAACTAAAAGTGGAACAACTTTTTGACCCATTTAACCGGTTCCCTCTTTAGTTATTTTCTTTTTTTACCTATTTGACCCGTTTCAGATAAAACGAAACCTAAATCGAGTAATCAATCGATTAGTATGTAAATGGATCACGTTTGCTACCTCTACGCTGGATATGAGGACCAAAACGCCCACAGATCAAGATGTATGGCTTTTAATACAAATTGAACCTGTTCTCTTTTTTGGTCACATAATCTAACACACACTCACGACTTGTTCAGCCTGTTTCTTTTTTAGCTACGTTACCGTGGGGGATAAAAGGACACGATATATGATGAAAGCAGAGCAGAGATTGACACTTACTAAACATCCAGATTGACCACATGCCCATCAGTCTCCAAATATCAGGTTCATTCGATGGGAATATAAGGTTATAAGACAAAGCTCCCCCCAACAACATTGAAGCATATGCTTGAACCTCAAAAACAGTGTATAATGTTGACCCAGGTACAGCTGGATTCTTTGAAGCTGTGGAAGCCCTGGGTGCAAATGTAGCAGCAGTTTTCTGCACCACCTGTTACATGACATAGAATACACGATTTGTTGACACACGTAACTTTATTGTGCAGTACGTAAAATTAAGGGCGACAAATAAACATCATAGACCGACTTGTCTAACCCGTTTAATAAACTTGTTGTGTTTTGATTGTATTAAAACTAAACTACACACATCTACACATCAATACGACCTCTTTATAACATTAGGTAAACATGTTACATGAGTCATGTTAAGATTACATGGTTTTAAGTGTACCTGTTAATGTTGATGTGTAAACATATATTTAATATTTCAATATTCACAAGTAGTGCATGTGTTGCGTTCAAATTCATCAATTTTTTACCCGTTATTAGGGCTGCAAACGAACCAAACGTTCGACGAACAGTTCGTGAATCATTCGGCGGGAAGTTCGTTTGCGTTCGTTTGTTTAATAAATGAACAAACACAAACAAGAAACTTTGTTCATTTAGCTAAACAAACAAACACGAACAGAGGCCGTATTCGTTCATTACGTTCGGGAACGTTTGGTAACGTGTTCGATATGTTTGATAGTTCATTGGGTACTTCAAAATTCCTAGTAATCTATTATTTAATGAATATTAGTCATCCATTACATATTAGTATTACTTCACTTTTTTTTGTGTGTTTATATCCATAAACGTTCATTTGTGTTTGCTACGCTCATTTTTGTCTGGTACCTAAAATTAACAAACACAAACGAACACGAACACGAACACATTCATTTCCTTAACAAACACAAACAGGATATCTTGTCTGGTAAGTGTTCATGAACAGTTCGTGAACACATTATTTTCTTAACAAACACGAACAAGGCCGTGTTCGTTCGGTTCGTTTGCAGGCCGTACTATTCTATTATGTATACATAGGGCTGCAAACGAACTGAACTTTCAGTGAACAGTTCATGAACCGTTCGGCGGGAAGTTCGTTCGTGTTCGTTCGTGTAATAAATGAACGAACACGAACAAAAAATTCCGTTCGTTTAGTTAAACGAACAAACATGAACAGAGGTCGCGTTCGTTCGTTTATGTTCGTGAACGTTCGGTAACGTGTTCGTTTATGTTTGTTTGTGTTCTATAGTTTAGTAAGGTTTTTAGTTTTTATACTTTTTTATATTCTTTTATTTTTATTTATCTTAACATATGTGTATTCGATGTTATTCAAAAGTTAATATATGTCCGTTTGTGTTTGGTTCTGTTCATGAACACTTCTTTGTGTTCATTAATGTCTGTTTATGTTCGTATGCGTTCATGAACAAAATTAACAAACGAACACAAACGAACACGAACAGAAAATCTCGTTCGGTAAGTGTTCATGATCTGTTCGTGAACACATTATTTTCTTAACAAACAAACACAAACAAGGCTTTGTTCGTGTTCGTTCGGTTCATTTGCAGGCCGTACTATTCTATTATGTATACATGTATTTAATATTTTATAATTTGCGAGCCTATTCAAACTAGATAAACTTCTTATAGTCAGTATAGAGTAACTCACAAGCCGCTAAGCTCGTGTTTACCTTTTTTAGGTCTTTCTCAATCGCTGCACCACTGGACAATGGACCTCCGATTGAGCTAGTGTTGGTCACATCAACTGATTCCTCTTTGCTGTCCTCTTCTTCAACCGTTTTTATATCTAATTCATTCGAAGATGCACGAACATCGAGCCTTTTAGTACGAATTCGAGGAGTTAATCTATGTATTGAAGGATTAATCGAGAAGAAATTTGTAATCGGAGGTTTGTAGACGGACGTTGGAAGTAAAGTGTTCATGTTATTCGATGGAAGGAGGAGAGGTTGTTGTAGTTTGGAAGGTTTATATAATAATAATAATAATCAAACGACGTCGCATTGGAGGTTGTAGGAGTGGTGTGACTGTAAATTGTTGAACGGAGAAGAAGGGAGGGAGGAGATAAGGAAGGGTTGGTTGGAGGAAGATTTTTTTATAATTTGAATGGTATGATGATAAAACGACGACGTATTGTTAATTTAAGGACGGGCCCTTGTGGTTTTGGATGGTTGATGAAAGTTGCCTCCTAAAAACAAACTAGTAAAGATATTACTGCTATTAGGGATGAGCTCGCCCGGTAGGGCTGGCAAATCGTGTCCCTAACAGGTTAACAAGTCTCTGACGTGCGCGAACAATCAAGTTCTAAACATGAACACGACTCGTTTAACTCATTTATATCTAGGGATGGCAATGGGTCGGGTTTGGAACGGGTTTAGGTAATCCCAACCCCATACCCGATTAGGTATGCTTGTCCCAAACCCGGCCCAAAACCCGTCGGGTTTGTGTCGGGTAATTACCCATCGGGTATCGGGTATACCCGTGGGTTTCGGGTAAACCCATTAATTTTTAAAACTTACATATTAAGTATATCCGACCAAAGACCCGACGAGTATCTATTATGTAACTATTAACCAATAACATTTACCATTATTAAATATATATGTAAATGATTACAATGTATAAATATAAAATACTTAAATCTTATAAAAACACTCAAAGACATAGATAACAAATATTATACATTAATTTTTTTGTAATTTTTAGCACAAGATGACAATCTAGATGGACAATTTGATATATTATGCATACATATTTAAAAACATATACTAGAAATTATATTGGGTATCTAATCGGGTAAACGGGTATACTTTATCGGGTAATCGGGTCGGGTAAACGGGTATATCATCAAATCCCAAACCCGTCCCAAACCCGCGAAAAAAATAAAAACTAATCCCATACCCGGACCCATACCCGATTACCCGACCCCAAACCCGTCCCAAATATATCGGGTTCGGGTTTGATTGCCATCCCTATTTATATCTCATGTTTATAACACAGTTTTATGTTTTATGTACCAAAAAAGGGAAATGAAAGTTTTTTGCCTCTTAATTCTAAGTATTAAAAAAAGTCAAAAAATCAAATAGTGTACTTTTCAGTCAAACAGGTCTTATCGTGTCTTAACAGGTTACCCATTGCCGCCCTACGGTATCGGTACCGAACCAATACCGATCCCGACAATACCGATACCGAAAAGCCTAAAAAACCAATACCGATACCGAACACATACCGTACGGTACGGTACCGGTATGGTATCGGTATTTTACCTTAAAATACCGATACCATACCGATCCCGTACCGATATCGATAATACCGAAACCGAAAATCCATAAATATGGGTACCGATACCGATCCCGAAACCCCTCGGTTCAGTACGGTATCGGGATCGAGACGGGACAGGATCGGTATTCGGCCTTGTATGCTCATCCCTAACTGCTATGGCGTGGGGTTTGAGTTGGTATCGGTTCGGGTTGACATAGTACGGGCACTTGGTATAGTGACTGAAATGAATATGTTAAAACAATATGTCACGTGTTTTACATCGATCAAAAACCGTATATATATTTACTTCGGACGGTATCATTGTGCGGTGTTGAACCGTAACAAATTAAGGTTTTCGAAACTATTTCCAACTTAGATTTAAATGAAAGAAAATAGGCAACTTCGGTTCTTATTTTGCCCCTTATCAATTCTAACGTTACTTAAATTTTACAATTCGTCACTATCACTTTTTTACGGTATAAATCAATGATCCAAGACCCTTTCTAAGTTTGTACACAAGAATCTGATTAATCCTTTTTTTTTTTGTATATATATAGGAGTTGGTGATATATATAGAAGAAATTTGTTAGTTGATCATAGGGCTTCAATACGCTCATGGCCTGCTTAAGGGGGAGTATTTTAAAGCTATCGCTTTAGGCCCCCAATCCAATAAGGCCTCAAATTTTAAAAGAGTTTTTTAAAATATATGGTATTTATTTGTAATCATGATGACAAACTTTAGCTCAATAGTCTACATGTCCTTTTTTATTGTATATAGCATGCAAATAGTTATTGCAATTATTCTTTATCTTCACGTTTATGATTCTTTTTTTGTAGTTTTATAAAAAAAGCCACCATTTTGGTATTTGCTTTACGCCTCCACAGAGATTGAGCCAGCCTGGCTCATATAGTTCGAAATGGACTAGGCTGTGAATGCATACATATTAACTTATACAAACAACCCAAAGGCTTGACAAATTCAAGTCGAGTTAAGAACTCAAACCGACTCTTTATGGGTTCCAAATTCATTCCTTTGTACTCAAAATCGACACATTTTGAGGCGATCTAACTTAATCATGAATTACTTGTTAACAACTTGACTTGTCTGTATCCCTATTAATCTTTGAGATTGCACACAATGATCAAAATGCTAGTTTACATACAATAAAGCATCACTCGTGCTTCATCATATCATCATAGCCCAAGTCATCTTTAGAGTTATAAGGGCGCCTTGTACCCGTTGAAATGCCAGTTCACTTTGTACGTTGGCGCTTCGGTCTCTCTCACCGTTTCCAAAGTTGCAAAAGCTATTAAAAGGGTAGATAAG
This sequence comes from Ambrosia trifida, assembly GCA_028751855.1. NCBI lineage: Eukaryota > Viridiplantae > Streptophyta > Magnoliopsida > Asterales > Asteraceae > Ambrosia > Ambrosia trifida. Next base: position 133,218,024 of record CM054129.1, read on the forward strand.
TCATTTCAAATAGAGAATAAGAATACAGAAAACGAACTAAATACTAGAGGTGTAATCATACTAAATATTATTATGTTAATAATTAGTGATAGAGTTAATTGCCAATTTAGTCCCTAAGGTTTGTAAAAAATTGTCACTTTCATCCAAATCTTTTTTTGTTAATTTAGTCCTTGTGGTTTCATTTTTTGTCATTATAGTCCCTGAGGTTTGTCAAAAATTGCCACTTTCATCCAAATCTTGTTAGTCCACACTCCACAGGGACTAAAATGACAAAAAAATGAAACCACAGGGACTAAATTGACAAAAAAAAGATTTGGATGAAAGTGACAATTTTTGACAAACCTTAGGGACTAAATTGACATTTAACTCTTAGTGATATGTATTATGTTATACACACACACGGATATATATATATATATATATATATATATATATATATATATATATATATATATATAACATAATAAACAAGCCGACTAGCCAAAGCTTGGGCTCGGCTTGGCTCTTTACACCTCTACCAAAAAAAAAAAGCTTGCCTTGTGATTTATTAGAAGGCTAGTCGGCGTTAGTGTACTCGAGCAGCATGTGTGGTGACCTGTATATTTTCACCAACGTCCAGTACAAAACCTCCTCGACTACCAGCTCCCCTTCGGCTCTAGCAGCATATATATCCTCACAAATGGCGATTAACCTATGCACAAAATACAAGTTTTAAGAACATATAGATACGGAAAAAAATATAAAATAGTTCACGTAGATACTGCTCATTCTTGCAACTTGCAATATCAATAATATTATAGATTTCCACGAATGTTTCAAATTGTTGTTAGAGCTTACTTTCATCCCATTTACCTAATAAACTGGTCGATTTCAACGTAGAAGTGGAAATTTTGACCCGTGATTGTATATATGGTTTGTTGTAGGTTGTGTTTATCTAAATCCAAGCAAACGGTACACAAGGATTCAGTGGCGAAGCTTTAAAAAATAGTGGTGGGGGCTGAAAATCACAAGACCCATTTTTTTTCTTATCGGTGGGGCCGGACTCAATTCATATAAAAATTACCTACAAAAATCGCAAACCACCACCACTGAGCCAAAAAACGGTTGGGGCCGGGGCACCCCTGGCCCCCATAATCCTTCGCCACTGCGAGGATTGAAAGTCATGTGAAGTATATATGTGATGCATACAACCTTGTGAATCATGTAACTATTAAATATAGATTATTATTGTAATAACATCATCTTCGTAATTGTAATAATGTAACTAATACATAGATTACTTAAAACAATTTGAACTAAATATGAAACTCGTCAAATGAGTCAAAAGTCACACAAAGTATAGTTTGTTGTAATCATATATAATACATTAATTATTATTTTTTAAACGGAGAAGAAACCGTTGACTAGTCAACCCGATTTGACCCATCCTATTTTGATCCATATTGAAAAACACTTGTTTTGACTTGTTATCCAACCTAATGACCCACAAATTTCCCACCTGTTTTATGACTACTATGAATGTGTTTATTACTAAACTGTACCTGTCACAAGCCGGAAGGTTTTCGTATGGAATTCTCATCCTCAAGTCAGAGCATTGAAGCCTTATGAACCGCCCGACTGCTAACACAAAGGTAATGTAGAGACCCCATATACTTGATTTGCTAAGCGTCTCACCAAGAAGGCCCTCTTATATTGGAAGAAATAAAACATAATCAATAACTGTTCTTTTATGGATTAATTCCATATATATCCTTCTAAAAGTTCAAAATTACATCCTTCTACATTTCATAGTATCATATTTGCGCTTTCAAAACGCTAAAAGTATCATATTTACCCACTCTTTAGAAAATAAAATAAAATCAATTACTTATAAGAGTGGTTTATTGAATAAACAAACAGGAAAATAAAATTGGCACCGTTAAATCACCTTATAGCTTATATCGCTCTCTTCATTTATTTAGTCTTTTTAAGAAGTAATATATTCAGTATAGAATGCGTAAATATGATATTTTCGCTATTTTAAAAAATGAATAACTGATCTTATACAGTTTAGAAGGATGTATATGAAATTTTGAGCTTCAATATACATACACACATATATAAAATTAGCCCTTGTTTTGTAGACTCATAAATGTTACTATGCATCCATTTCAAGTAAGACTTACGTGGCGTTTCCTCTGAAACAACGATGGCCCTAGGGCCCATCAAATCTCCACAAACTTTTGAATCCAACCAACTAATATCATAAAAGGACCACCATTCTGAATTATTCTCACGGTTAAGGAGAAGCTTTGCATCCACGCCAGCTTCCTGTAAAATAGTAACATTAGGCATTCACATTCTTGTCTCCACTGCTGATGTGTTTCTAACCTAACAATATAGAAGTGCTATAACAACACACAATTACATAAGACAAAATATTCTTCTTATGTATTTATGTACAGTTAGATGTGGGTCATTTCCATTCCAAGTATATGGCAATGTTAAAAAAAGTATAGGTGATTTTGATAACTAGGCGGGGAATTTTGACCCATTACTTATGAATAGGGCGATTCATGTGATGTTGAAACTAAATAAAAAATTTGGAAGGAAATAGGACAGATGAATCACACATATGGGAAATCGTCTAAAGTTATTTTTTATGCATAAAACCTCATAAATCATTTATTCAAAACATTAGTTCATAAACAAAATGATATCTTTTGCAACCATATTGACACATTAACTATTTATAACCCGTTTGAGCCAAACTTGTTTTTACACGTTACGCCACCCACAACCCATCTGATCCCTCCCATTTTGTTGTCTTAAGAGATAAACCTCAAATCATTTTACTCAAAAACAAAATAATTATTGAAATAATGCATTTTATAATCATATTTGACACATTGTTTATTTTATATAAAATAAAATTTGGAGAAAAAGCAGGTCTACCCAACCCGCCTCATTCAAATGATAATAAAATTACTGTCTTTGACCCAACCCTGTTATGACCCATTTTCCACCTTTACCGATCAAATATCGTACTCATATTGGCAAGACTAAAATGCTTTTGATGGAAATGCACCCATGATCCATCCAACAATGTATGTGAACGTGTGTGTATGTGTGTGTGTGAGAGAGAGAGAGAGTAGATACAGAAGAGGCAAATACCTTTTGGTCAAAGAGTCTGACATCCCCAGAACCAGTGACCCGAAAATACCTAGGGTAAGTGTTATTTATCCTAAAGCTATCACTGGAACCATTAAGAACCTTCTCAAGTTCAGATGGATCGGGAAGATCTGACCGTTGAACATTTTGTTCATATTTAACAACTTCTTTATTCTTAGGTCTGTCTCGTGTGAGTACCCAGGAAAATTTCATATCCATTTGCATATCATCGAGAGACCGAATAAATGTAGTTTGAATGGCATCAGGAACAACCCACCAACTAATAGCATCCGCGTGGCAGCATATCATTTGAATATCATCGACATTATAAGAATCAAGATAATTATTGGGATCAAGATTAGCATATGACTTCAACACATTCCATGGTGTAATTGCACAAAGTGTTGTCTCGTATAACATTAACCGTCCACCGTTTGTCTTTATGTGAAACTGAACACTGGCATCATTAATAGGGTTTGCTATATTAGTTGGGTTACCACTACTATACATCTGCAAGGGAAAAACCACAAGTTTACACCAATTAGAAAACCTGTCTTGAGCAAATCATAATGAAATTCTTCAAAGGCGAGTGGGTCAAAACAAACTTTCCCTTTTTTAATGAGTTAAACCAATTGACAGATTTTAAAAACCTAGAAGCCATCATATAGGCCTTGAAAGAATTCTTTTATAGCAATTTACTATTGTAATCATAATTTGGGGTGACTTTCAACTCATTAGTTACGTACTACTTTTAGCTAAATTTTAATTTGACTGAGATGAGACTCGATGGAGCAATAGAGAAATATCAAAATATCTTACAAGCATGGGGGCCCAAATGACGCAGATTAATACAAAGAATAAGCATATGCCATTGCAAAATTTGGTAACTTTCCTCTGCTTCTGTCCTTGTCTATGACCAGCCCTGTTTACGAGTGCATCAGATTTGACAAGGTACAAACTTGCATTTATGTCTTCCAACTATAAGCGCAAAGTTACAGATATCAGTTTCTGGACACAACACTCATCCATAAAAGCTGTACATTATAAGGATACACTTCCAATAAAGCATGCGACAGATGAAAACCATTCAAGATGTGATGACGAAAATGAGATCTTTTGAAATGGTTAAAGGTTCTTTAGATAACTACATTTCCATAAGTAAATGATTCGATATTGCCACCTCTATTTCTTAACCATCTTGCTATAAACCACTATGGGCAAAACATAAACCAATTTTGAGACCCCTTAGGCACAAAAGGGCCAATTCCTAAAATATGAAAAATAGACAACACAAAAGAAATCTACTAAACATGATTAAGTTTGTTTCTAAAAGGATAAATGTCATAATATAGCAATATCCTTTTAGTCGTCATCCGTTTTAGTATTTATAATTTGTTTGGGAATTACAATTTTTTCAGTAAGCCAGCACCGGTAAGTATAATGTAAAACATAATAACCATATATGGACATAAAAATACTTATATAATTGCCCACAGCTGGGGCAAAAAGGAATGTATATGTACAACAAGAACCCTTCAATTACCAAAGTTGGCCTACCAAAAAACTTGATTATCAAAACTACGACAAATAAAAAGTTATACAATGAACCACCATCATAAGTATATTACTATTTTATGACATTTACCCTTTCTAGATATATGGTAACGTGTAGATATGTGAGAATACTAACCTTTAGCCAGTCATACATCGTCAAAGATGTGGTGGTGCATGACCAATCAAGAACACATCTTAATTCATATAGAAACGGTAGTGCACGGTAGAGTCGGTAACCCAAATAATTTATTCTAGAAATACTGCTAGTCAGAAATTGCCTATACAGACTGCTTTTATGTGGGACCCCTGATTTTATTTGTATTGCTTGCAAGGCCAGAGATATTGCTTTAGTAACATATATAGCACGGAGTGCTAAACCTGCTGCATTGTGCTGTGAAGGGTCCAAACTCCAAGCATACTCGGTGACAAAATATGTGAAAATTACTAAATGAAAAATAAAAAAGATTACTTTCCCAGTGGCAAATGAACATAAGTATATAACACGATCAAGCACAATCAAGAAGAAGATAGCCTGCAAAAAGGTGATGCAACTTAAATGAGCTTTAGCTTCTACCTTGAAAAATATTATAGTTGGTAGAGGCCACGAAATTGGCAGGTGGAGGTGGTTGAGTAATGGTTCCAAACGGGTGTGACCAGCCACCAACACGCTTGTCTTTTTTAGAAGTTTGCAAATAACCAATGTATTAAATATGATTAGAAACTCGGTGTTATAAAAATTAGAGATTTCTGCCTAACATACCGATGTACTTTACATCTTTATCATGTTTTAGTCACTGTACTCGTTTGTACATTTGAATAACCAAAAGATGGATTTTTGTCCTGTTAGGGTCATTATGTGGAATTTTTGTACCATTTGGGTCTCTATGTGGACTTGGCCTAACATTTCGATCATCATTATTCATTAGATACCCTATAATGACCCAAAGGAGACAAAAACCATCTTTTTTACTCGAATATACAAAAAGATACAAGGCTATAATATGGAGAAAAGGTGGAAGTACATTGTTATTTTAAGTGGAAAATCATAAAAAAAATATAAATACTTTTAAATATATGATGACTTTTGACCCATTTTATGTAAAAAGGTTGAAAAAATGCCACCTCTGAAAGTTGGTAACGAAATATGAAATAAAACTTGCCATCAAGATGAACACAAACTCCTTTGGAAACTGATCTTCTAGCTGATAAACATCTAGAAAATCATTTTTATTCTTTATAACAGATTGATAGAAGATGGCGACCAAAAAGAAAACCGCCAAATCAGCACCAAATATGTACGCATATAAATCAATCTCTCTTTTCCCTCCCCCTATTACTGAGATAATAGAATAAGGAAAATTTATTTGATTTGAATAACCCAAGTCCTGGGCTTCTCTTATCTCTTTAGCCACATCAGCAGCAGGAGTCAAAGACTTGTACCTTTCTCCTAACATACATTCCTCCTTTAAGGATGCATATGTTACTTCAACAACAACTAATGCCACATTTGGACTATCTTTACTCTTTTCAATGCTACGAACTTGGACACTACTCGCACAAGGACATGTGGCAGGATCTGATTCGTTACATCTTGAATTATGAACAAATCTAAGCAGTTCGTTTATTCCAGATTCAATTCTTACTGGTTGAATCCCGCATTCTGGCCATGAATGAACATCTAATGATAACTGTATAAAATACGGGGGTGATTCTGCTGCTTGTGTTAGTGAATTCCAGTATCTAACACAGTTTCCAATGATCAGTTTAGTTATATTTTTTGCAAGGTAAAGAAATTTTTGTGTAGTTTCACTCCAACCTGAACTCATAAGATTCTCTGTAGTATTGACGACTTTGCCCCTGAGAGTGGGGAATTCAGTTGAGAAAATCCATTCGCTGTCTTTAGCGGTTATGGAGCTCTGAATGAGGGTAAATAGGTAAACTAGAAACAGTGGTAATAAACTAACTACGAACGGAGAGGTTATTCTTTGCGTAGGAAATCCCCATTCTGGAAGAGAAACCGATTCGATAGTGATGCCACAGTGTTGAATAATGATTTGATACACATACTGAATCAATATATAAAACTCTGTATAGATTAGCATCACAACCCAAAAGATATAGTTAGGCCCTGTGTTGACACAAAGAGCATATAAGAAGAGAGCTGCAAGATACACCATAGAAAGCAGGCTAAAGTTCCAAAGAAAGACGAGAATAAAACAAAAGTAGCAGACAACATCGTTGTTTGATTGCATCTGGTTCCATATATGTTGAAAGATTATCCCACAGCTTGCTGAATCAGAATTAGTTCTACTTCTTTCAGACTGCATGGAAGATGAACGGTACGAACCCATGTGAAATTGACTTGCGTTTTGGCTTAGTGTCTCACTATGTTTATCAGCTGCTGCAAATGATGTGGGTTCGTCTAAATCTGAATCCAAATCTAAATCTTGAGGGATATTTAAGTAACTTGCTATGTTGGAAACTGCCTGATTGCCGATTGATTGTACTTGAGAAACACCATCACCTATCAATTGTACAGCAGAAATCAAAGTACTTTCTTTCATATGCCTTTTTCCTTCAAATTCAGTTACTTCAAGAAGATTTGAGTTTTCTCGAGACTCAAACGCTTGTAAACTTTCAGCTCCATGAAACTCAAAAGGTAAAACCAAATCCATATTAATATCCGACTCTTGCTTCTGAAACACAACTTCTTTGTGAGTGACATAATCGGTATTTAGAGAGATAGCACGCCTTCTTTGTAAGCCTTCACCACTAGGTGAGACATCACAACCATGTGTGTGTGGTGCGTGTGGACATGTATGCACATGTGCATGATCAGGAGCAGAACATGTGTGAAGCTGAATTTGTAAATTAAGCATTTCAGACTTCATTTTCTCGACTTGCATATTACGTTGGCGTTTTTTCTCTTCATCTTCACGAATATGTTGTAATTGTTCGGTTTTCCATGCTGCTATTTTCTCTTGTTCACGAACAATAGCGCCGATTTGTTCAGCTTCAAGATATTGGAATACATAATTAAGCTCGGGGGAAGAAAACATGTATGACTGTAATGATACAAGAATAAAGATGATAATCTCAACCAAAGCAGACCTTGAGGTAATCCGAAATCCATAATCATACTTATAAAATCCAATAACCTTATAAACATAATCAATTGTTTCACATTTCCCATCATTAAAAGCACCCACAAACGGCGATTGATAGGCAAGAGAGAGAACAATAACCACAAAGTTGTAAATCCGTAACCACTTAAAGATTTTGTTCTTTTTCTTTAGTATTGTAAGTCTCAATCGGAAAAGACTTAGGGCAAACGCAAGATATCCAAGGTGTAAAATATCGTATTCGAGAGTTCCCGTGATTAAAATTAGAGCAAGCACAAGATCCAAGAGATGACAGTAACAATATAGTCTTAAGTAGTCAAGAATAGTCCAAATGGTTTTGGTTTCAAGAGAGAGATCTCGCCAAACGAAGGAGTTTTTGCGTCGAGATATCATTTGGCGGTATGTATATGATCCTGAGAAACTACAAAACCGATCGGCTCGAAACTTGAAACATGAACACATGAAGACTACAAAATAACTTATCAGAACTCTTGAATCATCAACAGTAAGTCCTACACAAAAGAGGTAAGTGAACAAATAAATAAAACAAGGTAATACTGTAAATTATCATTACCTTACACATTAAGGGATGGCAAAAAAGGAAACAATAAACATAAAGAAAAACGCCCTCTAACCATGGAATGAATGGCCCCTTCCATTCCGTCAAACAAAGCAATAAATTTTTTTGTTCACTCCATTCATTCAATGATCCCATCATGCCAAAAGCTACCTAAAGGTATCAAGAGGACAGTACCTAGCCAGCAGCTGCGGCAGTAGTTGAAATGTAATTCTGAAATGCGCCAGCAATCATGGCAATGTAAGGTAGGATCAGTTGGAGTAACTCCACTTAAATTCTCTTCAGTCTTCCAGATGGCAAAATATTCGATTAAAAGAATACTAGCAAACAATACAACAAATAAAGACCATGATCTTTTCACTAGCTTCCGGTTTAGAAGAACACAGACAGCAAGTGATGCAATATAAAGCAATGATATTGCATTGAGCAGAGCAAAGCTTGAAAGAAGCAATGCAATCATGTTAATCTCAAGACCAAAAAGTATGAACATATTCTCGATCCAAAACTTTAAATATATTTTCAAAGAAGTCTTTTGCATTTCAAATCTCTCTTTTCTTAATGATTGAACTTGCTTCTTCTTCCATTTATGATTCTCATTAACCTGTCCCCAGAAATATCCAAGCACGTCTCTTCTATTGCTAGTCTGAGCTACTTCCACTACAACACATATATGTAAAATCTCACGGTTAATGCGAACACATAAAAATAAGTAAAACCGTAAACTTGAGTAATTGTAATTGATTATGATAGATTAATGATAATTACAATGGGGCTCTTTATATAGAGCTGACAATTACAATAATAAACCCTCTAGAATAATACATGTAAAATATGAGTTCTTATACTGTCATAAATACATGAATCTGGGATGCCTATAAGTATGCAGAAAACTCCACACGCGTATGAATGAGTAAAGATAATAGCATAGAGCTTGGGGAAAAAAGTCACACGCAAAAGAGTAGATATTACACAAGCCAAATTGTCTAAACCTAGAAGTACAAACGCTTAGACTATTTGTCCACACACTTAAATTATAATTGGGAAAATGTCATAGATAGCTTAGACTAGTTTTCGCCTATTTAGTAACTATAAGGTATGGAATAGCATAATTTGGTAATTGAAGTTGTTCTGTCTCTATGGGGGGTTAGAATATACAGCTATTCTATGACCATTCCCCAGTATAATTCTACACATTAAAAATGTGTAGATTTGACTAATTTGTTTGAGTGTTCAATGTCATACCCCGTTGACCTTCCAACTCTTGGTTGTTATCTGGCCATGTGTTGCTGCTTCTTAATCCAAATTTCTTAACAGGTGAAAGAATATTATCTCCATTTGGAGTTACAACTGGTAACACGTCTTCTTGAGAGAAAAACAATGCGCAAGGTTCTTCCCAATGACCAACACCCGAAAGCCAACTAGGCATCTTTTCTAACCAATGAAAAACATTATATTGCAGGGTACATGCAGCAATCACTAGTAATTTAGCCCTTAATCCTGCTTCTAAACCCCAAGCCCCGGGTTCGTACACCTTTAAACCTAGAAAACTAGACAGTTTATAGTGTTTCTGTCCAGGAAACATCTCAAATTGTCTTCCGCATAACTGGAATAAATATTCTGATGTGGCGACAAATCCTGAGTAAGCCATAAATGATTTTGATGGGACCCGCGAAGCTTTAGGTAAAATCGAGCAGAAAACAGTACCCAGAAGATAAAGCAGACCGAAAAAACTTATTGGAGATATTGATGCATAAAACATAGCAAAAAACAAGATCTTTTGACTATGCCATATCAAAAGCCGTCTAATAAATCCGCTCACTCCAAATTGCATCCGATTTGTGTCTTCCAAATTAGGGTACCTGTTTTGCCTCCTTTCATAGCTGTAAAGTTGCATTGCAATTGTTATTGCTAAGGATTCTGAAACGTTTTGGAATACTGTTGCTTCTGGATTGTATCCTAAGTATGTATGAAGATCGAATTTTGTTGATATCCATCCCTCGAAACTTCGGAATATGCATAAAATGTAGATGAGAATGAACACCACGATTGAGTATGCTTTTAGTGGGAACCATAGACATTTTCTAGATTTTTCAATAAGCTGTCTACCTGTAATCCAGAAAAGAAGAAGAAAAAGGTACCCGAATGACATGTAATTTGGTCTTGTCATGTAGACCGTGATAAGTATTGTTATAAATGCGATGCAAGTGCCAGATGACCGGTACAGCGATAGAAATTTCTGCCCTATTGCACTGAGATATAATGCCACTTTTATCTCTGTAAAAAATGAAAAAGCAATTATGAAAAAAGTTGCATAATAGAAAATGAAATGTATTACTCTTTACTGATAAAAGCAACGTACAATTTCCTTAATAATTTAGGTGGCTTTTGGTTTGTTGTAAATAGGTGTGGAATTGGTTGAGCAGAGAGCTTGTACAATTGTTTTAAAAAAATGTTTCTCTCTATAAGATGGGATTGAATTGGAAGTAGAACTATTTTGTTTTAAATGCGTACCTTGGGAGGGATTATCATTGTTGGCTGTAGTGTTTTCACATGCATGAACAGATAATAAAACTGATTTGTTTAAACCAGCTTTCAAAATGCTAAATCCAACAGGTGGACAAGGTGTGTACTGCATAATTGCTGAGAAAGAAAACAGAAGTTTGTGACCATGTTTCTGAATTGCACAAAAACATGCAAGCAAAGCTATTTCCAAAAAATCCCAGGAGCTATCGCATTCAAGGAAACCTGCATAAATTTGGATATAGATCTTATTAGCATGATAAAATAAACCAAGGAAAAAGAGTGGCAAAATTCTTATGAATTAGTTTTTTTAATTGAAGTTTAAAAGTCAAGTGTCAGCCTCTCTCTCTCTAAGAATGGGGTGCTTACATGTTTGTTTCCAAATTGATTATTAATTAAACAGACTATTGGTTGATTAAAGTTACAGATAGTTAATTGTATATTTGTGCCATCAATCAGCTTTCTTATAGCTTCTCCTTGCCTGCTTCTCCAAATTTGATTATTCTAACACTAATTAGGTCAAAAAATATATACATAATGATTGTCTGAAGAACACTCAAAACTAATTCTTATGACTTGAAATCACTATCATTTTAAACTCAAATCCACACACCCATTAAGTCTATAGTTATGTGCTATTAATAACTTCCTTTGAAAATTAAGTTGTTTAAAAGTCTCTGGATAAGATATTTAACTAGAAATATTACTGAATTATTTCGTAGTGAACCAATTTGTATCAGATATATTTTTGTTGAATAGGGTTTAGAAGAGTCATATAGTCATATTTATAGGCTAGATAATACTTGGGTCCCCATTTACAGTTAGACATGGGCTCCAAGTCAACATAATCAAGGAGTCCTAGTATAATAGTAACCGTAAAATATTAGTCTAAATATTAGAAATAGACAATACCTAACTGAGATAAAATTTCCGAACTTATAGTCTCCCTTTTCTTCAAGGCTACAGAGACCATATCTATCTGAAGAATGTATAAGATTGCGAAATGAATCTCACACAGAAGAAGCAAGGCCCCTTTCACTCTCGTGTTGATGCGGTGGCTCAATAAATACAGAAAAAAGAATATCACTGAAGCACATATGAATATTAGCACCTATAAAGCTAGTTCCATAATTAGATTAAATATAAACTAAATGATATAATAAAAAAGAAACTTACTATATACAGCATGGATGAAACCAGGCTTCATCGCAATGAGAAATATTTGTACTAGCATTAGAGCTCGACTACATTTTTGCAGTATCCAAGCGATTGTGGCTACAATCAGCACTTTTGTTTCTTCATTAGCTGTAATTAAAAAGAAATAGTTAGACAAGTGTATGCTTAGAGTGAGAATACTATCTGATCAAGTGTAATTTTTCACATCCAGCAATAAATGAGAAATAACTGATGACAAATATAAGTATAAAAGAAAAGAGCAAAAGAAAACAAAATTTTGGCTCGCCTTATGAGTTGTGAGAATGGAAGGTGAAAATTTGGTGTAAACCATCTCCAACCAAGACGCCAACATAGTTTAGTTTTTGGGAGTAACACTGTTCATTACTCCACTCTACACCAAATTGGCAAATTTGATGTAATACTATTTATCACACTAGGGGGCTGTTTGGCAAGTGCTGAACCAGTAAGTGCTGAACCAGTAAGAGGTCTTAATGGGTAAGAGGCTCTGAACCAGTAAGTGCTGAACCAGTACTGGTTGTTTGGTTGTATGTCTGAATGAGTGTGCAAAATGACTATTTTGTCCCTATAACAATAATACTTCAATAGTTAAAAAAACTTCCCTAATCAATAAAAATCTACTAACATTTATTATTATTATTATTATTATTATTATTATTATTATTATTTTTATTATTATTAAACCCAAACCAACCAACCCTACCCTTTATTCAATCCAGACAAAACAACACACACAACTCTATGTGCTCTCTCCTTCTTCAATCAAACACACATACAACTTTCTTTCTCCTTCTTCAATCAAACACACACACACAAAGCTTTCTTTCTCTTTCTTAAATCAAACACACACACACAAACACAAGTCGGAGTCGGAGGAGAGCTGCGGCGGGTGGAGTCGGAGGAGGGGCGGCGGCGGTTGGAGTCGAAGAAGGAGCGACGGTGGCGGTGGGAACCATTGAGAGGAGAGGGCAGAGAAGTCATTTTTTTCATTCAGCATCATATAATCTTTGTTGAACCATTCAGTCTTGATGGTTCAGTTCAGAGGGCAAGATTTTTGCAACCAAACACCACCCACCTCTGAGCGATTCAGAGGTTACCTCTGAATGAGCCATTCAGAGGTAAACCAAACAGCCCCTAGATTTCCATAATCAACATATTTAACATAAAAAAAAAGTAAAGATTGACTTCAAAATATATATTGTTGAAACAATCTCACAAAGACCTTTAAGTGGGTACCATATGAATACAGATTTTATTTTATTTTTTATTAATTACTAAATACTACTAGTTATTTGAGAAAATAGGTGGGTTTTGAAATAAAATAATCCGATTGTAACATATTAGTATGTTAATCTAAATTATCTAGTGAAAATTGATGTAAATATATGGCGCATAACAGTACAAACAAATTGGTGTAAACATACTGCAATAATATGCTCATTTAGCACCAAAATGGTGTTAATGTTTGATGCATACATTATATGGGTAACAGCCACAGGACAATATAAATTCGGTAAATTCAACGTAGAAATATGGTTATTGGTAGAGTGGCAGGTCAGGCGGGATGAGTGACAGGTCAATATGGATTCCGGTTAATAAGTATTAATTTGCAAAGCAGTTGAGAAGGGACAGGACATTGACTTTTTTACCTATTTTGTAAAGTTTTGTATCAATAATTGATGTAGCAAGTATAACTAAAAACAATATGATTACAATAATTAATGAATAGCAAAATGTAAGTGTCTACTCACCTGTCAGAGTCGGGTCTCCATTGGATGTATGGTGGACCTCATCAGAGATGTAAAGGAAAACAGAGTTGTTCACAAGATTAACAAGGGCAACCAAAATTCCAAGGGAGAACTGAGCAAGGATAAAGATACCAGGAAAAGGATAATGCCACAACCCCACCATTTCCAAGACCTCTGTGTCCTGCTTATGCAATTCAGATAAAATAAAGTTTAAATTAATGGAATGAGTAAGATTTCTCAATAAAGTTCACAAAACAAGGGAGTGAAACAGAAAACCTTAGGTTGCAAAATGGGTGGGTCATGCAGGTTGGCTAATGGGTCAAAATGTGTGATTTTATGAGCGGGTCAAAATGGGTCAGCTTGGCTCGGTTTGTTGGCCATTTTTAAAAATATGTAAATAATCAATGTTTTAAATATGATTACAGCAATAATGTTGTTAAAATGATTTGAGTACCTTTAAACAAAACAATTTAGAGCATTCTCATCAGAGGCTTTTATCACCATCTATATAACTTAACAAAAAATAGTTAAACACCATTTTCTCTTAACTTTTTTTATTTTTTTTAAAAACATCTCACATCCAACTCTCTATCTCTATCTCACTGACAAACACTTATTTTATTGTTTTTTCTTGGTTTTATACACTCGCAAAATATATAGATTGATGAACAGTAAGCCTCTAAACATAGAGGGTCACTTTGGTTTTCTATAAAATTTTCTCTATTATAGAGGCTCCAATGCGGTGAGTTTTAGTTGTTTTCTCTATGTTTTCCTCTATATTTATATAGAAAGTAGTATTTAGAGGCTCCAATGGGAATGCTCTTAGGACACCGTAAGCAAATGAATAATTATAGTAGGTGACTTTTGGCACATTTAATCTGTTCAACCTATTTCACCTGTTTATTTTCTTACTCATTTTTAGAACCCACCCCTGCTGACCCATTATCAATAATATCCATCCCAGACTGACCCATTTAAATGTAAACACGTTGAATGAATTAAAATTACCTTTCCAAGTTTCCCGTTCAGGTATGAAAAAGCTATATTGAAAATATATGTACTGACAGCCCACAAGAGAATAAAGACAAGAAGCATCCCATTGAGCCGGTGCAAATGAAACAAAGATGGGAATGCAAATATAATGTAGCCAACATATCCAAGCAATCCAAACGCGCACACACTTGCAAAATAGAAGCTCCATAAAGAAAGAGCAAACAAGAACACCTGTGAATTTATCACTGAAAAGTTCAAAATAAATCAAAAGATAATTGGCATACTCAACTTAACCTGAAAATTAAAATATAGTAAGTAGCTCAAGGAGACAAGGAAGCAAAAAAATCGTGTGATATATCATATATGTTACAGTTACAATATACAAAAATTCATCACCAAAAAGAGCAAAACAATGACAGTTGTCAATTTCATCCCTTAAAAAAGTAATAAATAAATCAAAGATAATTGGCATGCTAAATCTGAAACTAAAATGTGCTATCTAGCTCAAGGACGCAACAATCATGCGACATATGTTACAATTAGAAATTTAGTATTAACACACCCATACCAACACACTCATCCTGCTGTAACTGTGAAAATTTTAGCACTTTGTTAAAACGGTCATGCCAAAAACTAGTGGCAACTGGCAACATATAGTCATATACTAGATACCTATTTTATTAATAAACGTATTTTAACACTTGTCTGTTATATACCTAAGGATAATGTGTATGCGTAGTTAAGGATATGTACCGGGGCACCATAGGTGAAGAAGTTGATGCTGAATGTTCGGAAAACTGCACCTCTTAACAAAAAGTCGGCGTGCCTTTCACCAGATCTACAAATAACCAAATATTTGTAAGCAGTTAAATTGCCATTAAATTTAACACCCCTAAGGCACTATTTTAGATTTTTTTAACTTGCTCCCTGAGTTGTATTGTTTACCAAATATATCCCTAATAAATAGCTATTAATTAAAAAAAAACCCTATCTAATTATTAAAATAATAAGCTCCATGATTAAAATATTTATTAACTTGAGGACCAGAGATTACGCTTAGTATAGCAATAAAATAGACGAATTTTGCAACACATTTCAAATCAATTACCTTGATTCACGAGTGATGAAAGAATTTGTTGATGGCAGAAGATGTTCAGTCAAGTTGCTTTCTCTCATGGACATTGTGAAATTCATTTCCTCCAAGTCAAGCTTGACAAAATATAACTGCATAAATGCTACACTAATAATTAACTGCAGCAAGGTTTATTACAACAAAGCATCATAACTTGTAGTCATTTACATGGGTGATTATGTAGAAATACACCATAAGATCAAGACTTGTGTGCTGGAAAACATTAGTGGAGGGGAATTTGAACCCATTTGCTAATTAATGGGTCCATTGGGGTATGTATGATCTCAAATGGGTGAAATTGGTCAAAATAAGAAATACCCTAAAAGACAACAGGTCAAACGGGTCGAAAATCAAAAGTTGCCTAAAGTGTATTGTTGAAATAATATAAGTTCTGTTGTCGTATTTGACACCATTACTGTAATACTGCTCATACCGTCTTGGGCAAAAAAGTGTTTCAGCTCAACCCGACCAATTTTGATCCATCTCGTAGATTTACCGTTTTGACCTGTTACCCAATCTTCCCAATTTACCACCTCTAGAATAAGGTGTACCCCAAAGTAAAATATTAAACGAGTTCTTAGAAAAAGGTGTACCCCAAAGAAAAATAAGATTAATGAAAAACCAGAACAAATTTGTGTCCAACCAGATGCTGGAGAAACTTTGTATAAGCCAATGAAATCACCAATTGCACTAAAGAACTTAGGTAATATTATGGGAAGCTGATAGACATAGAGAAAAAAGATATTGAAGCCCGCATACAGCCAAAGAGGTCTCCACCACCTTCACGAAAATGTAAACAAATGCAAGAAATATTCGTTAATGGATAATGATACTTTATGCAGCAAGTATCAAGATTAGACTAGGATAGATCTGTGGCATACAGTTACCTGAAAAGGCCATGGAAGTTGCTTGTTAATGACCAATCAACAAGACCCACACAGCTAGAAACAAAAAATGGTAAGGAAATCCAAGAAGTGTTGCTGATACCCACAACCAACTGAACAGCTGGCAACAGCAAGAACAAAACAATCTTCACATGTGAACCTTCCATAACCAGATCAAACAGAAAACTTTCAGTCATTAATGTAAATAAGGGGCCTTTTGGTTCACTTAATGTTTTTGGAAGGAATCTAAATATCTAATGCGTCAAAAGGAATTGGAAATTAAAGGAGTAGGAATCTGTGGCGTTTGGGCCAGGATATGGAATGGAATTCATACAGTAGTAATGAAAAATTATTATATAGTTATGAAGCTGTAATAGTAATATGGTATAACTTTAATACTAATAAAAAATTTGAAAATTACTACAATAATAAATAATAACAATTTAATAATAGAGGTTATCAAAGATGGGAAACTGTAAAGGATATGCTTAATGTCATACAATAATGCAATATGCACTCCAAGATTCAGTTCTTATGTGTCACACTTGAACTAGATAAAGGTGTTAACTAGACGCAAAGTTGAGGATTGGTATGTTGGAGAGAAATCATCAATCTGTACCAACCTATTTTCTTTATGGCTGCTGCAAGACTCCCCAAAAACGATTCTGCCCATGTAAACAGACCTAATCTGATCTCATGGAGTTCAGAAAAAGCAGTAAATGTCACTAATAGTTGCAAGATTATAACATATATTACTCTTGGTGATCTCCATGTTTGGACTCTACAAAAAGATAATTCATTAGCATGCAGAAGGCCATTAATTACAGCAGCAGTGGTTGCAGTGATAACATTATGAGATTGAGAATGAAAGTAAATCTTACATCATGAATCCTATTAACTTTGCACACAAAGGCTCTTCTAAACTGCATCTTCCGCACCAAATGACCCATGCAAATAGAAAAGTCACTTGCAAAAGGATAACAACAACTGAGAAAATAACAATAGACCATAGTAGCGTTCTCCCCCTTGAGTGACATTCTACAAGAACAAAATGATCTAAGTAAGCTTGATGTGGTATCTATTGCTAAACATACACAATATAAGAGAACGTTAAGTCAGACACGTGTATAAGATAATTAAATTGCTTGAATTAAATAGAGATAAGCTGGAACTCAACTTTATACAACTAAAATATTTTCTAAGCAGCCGCTGGGTAACTTATTATCCAAAAATAACATTCACGTGAATAAAACTTGAAACGGTTCATTGCAGGTGTGTAAGTGTTTCACCATAATCATGCGAAACATGAGCCATAAATAACTATTTTCTTACTTTTGCACATCAGCTATTATCTTCACATATTTCAGAATACTCCCTAATAGTTCAACTATTTCCCACTTTCCAAGAGTAAATTGAAGAATCTTTGGTCACAACATGTTATTAATTTGTCAACTAAGCTAAACTGGAATTCATATCTTATAACATCAATAAAATAACTTCAACATACTTGAGAATATATAAAACAAAGATAAACAAGCAAGATTCTCTTTACCTCTTTCCGGATAAACAAACACAACAAGTAGAGAAGCTACCAAGTTCCCAAGAGAGATCAGACTGCGATCCAGTACAGCAGCTACAAAAGACAAACAGTTAATGACATCATCAAATACATTTTCTAAAGATTCAACATTCACGCGGTTAAGATCAAACTCCTTCAACTTGAATCCCTGAGTTAACTCACATTCGTACTTAAGTCTCCAATAATTTCAATTGAGAGGACTCACCAAACATCAGTCATATGAATCAACATTAACTTCATTGTATTGTAACCGAATACCGAAAATTAATTGCTACTTTTTTAGGTCTCCTTGTTTTCACAGTAATCTCATAATCCAAGAGATTCATCAAATACATTTTCTTTGTAAATTCAACAATAACACGGTTACGAACTCCTTCAACTTGAATCACTGAGTTAACTCACTCTTATAACTTATTATACCTAAACTCGTCCAATAATCTTCAATTAAGACAACTCACTGAACATCAGCCATACGAATCAACAATAACTTTACACAATCACCAAAAACATATTGTACAGTAACCTAATTCTCAAAAATTGAACGCAAATTAGGTTTCGAGGCCTCCTTTTTTACAGTAATATCATAACCTAAGCTCATATACAGAAACAATAACCAGACAACCAGTATCTATGTTTTGACGATAAACATGATGCATCTACATTAAAACGCAACGAATACACAATACGCATGCATTTACGACCTAATTCATACAGATTATCTTCAAATAAAAGTTGCTTGACGATTAATATAAACGAAGAAACAAAACCGTCACCTGAAAATAGTAGCAATGACAACAGAAATCCACCGAATAAACCACGCATTATGCGTTTGTAAGGTCGAAATCAAATCGTTCATATCATCAGTTGATTGATTGATTAATTGATTGATTGTTTGTTTAATCAGTGGATTTCTTCTTCGTGAGCTGAAAATTGGAGAAAAAACTGAATCCAGAATAAGGAATTGTTGTTTGATTGATCTTCAACGGAAGATATATATACGTAAAAACAAACGTATTTACATCAAGATGGTTCAAATCAGAAGATTATTGTGTGTGATAATAATATGATTTGAAGTTGATAACTCATGTTACGTTGGAGCTTCAAAAGTATTTTTATGGGATATTATATTACTAGCTTATGCCTAGGAGCGTCCGGGTTGAAAAATCTAGGTAAAGTAAATAAAATGAGAAGTATCTAAACTATAAAAATGGCATTTATATAGCAATTATGTGACATCCGTCACCTCCATCTTTAATCTGATGTCAGTTTAGCCCTTCTTCTATTTGAAGCTTCACCTTTAGTCCTATCTATTATTATTTTATTTTAATTTAAGATTTTTTTAAGGGGTTTATGTATACGTTTTCTGTACATATGTGTTAACATATAAAACATGCCATAATTGTACGATTTTATAAAGGTTAAAATTTGATAAAAGTTTAAAGTTTAAAAACTTTGTTAAGTGGTTAAGTTTTTAAAAGGAAAACTTAACCTTCTAGCATCTTAACTAACTAAGTTAATAAGTGAAGGACCATTTATGTCATTTTTTTAAAGTTTAAAAAAAAAAAAAAACATTTTCCTTCCCACCTGCTCATCTGCGCGTGATACTGTGTCCGGTCGGAAATTCCGGTCACCGGAGTTAGCTCCGGCCAGGCATCAAAACCATATTAAATCGACTTTAAATCGTTTTTATTGCTGCAAAATCGTTCTCCATCATAGTTGAAACGGTTACAATGCTTAAAACGTGAAATTAATGAGTATAAATCGAGCTTTAATCGTGAGTCTTGTGTAACCGTCATTATAACCCGGTCCTTTTCAAAATCCCCATAAACATACAGATTTCTTTAAATTGGTCGAACCCACACCATGTGACCAGAGGTGCGACACTTAACCCTCTCTGATAACCATTCAAATCATGTTCAATAACCTGCAAATCGGTGCCTTCCTCCATTTCAGTCGATCTCTTATCTTGACCAAATCGAACCTGTAAGTCATTGTTTGGTTATGCCATTATGTTTGTCGATTCTTCCTGATCAAAAGCCCTCTATTCTTGACTGTTAATTCAGTCTTGATCGGCTTATTAGTTTTAGGGTGAGGGTTAGGGTTCTTAGGTAGATAGTTGGGGAAGAAGATGTTGTTGAACATATATGTTAAATATTTATTATTTTCAAGTTACTAACAAAACTACTTGGTGGAGTAGTGGTAAAGGTACTGATTTGGGTTGGAGAGACTCAGGATCGAGTCTTGTCTTCTCCACCCTTTTTGCTCATTTTTTTTATTTATAACTATTTTTATTCAATTTCCATTAAAGTTTAAATTATAAAAGTACTCAAAGCATGAAATATTCATAATAAATTCACTTTTGCTCCAAAAATTATAAAAATTTAGGAGTAGCATCTTGACACCTTAAAGATAATTACCACACTTTTATTTTTTTGGAAAATGTTTTATTTTTATATTTTTATTTAATTAATTTGTTTTAATCATATTTAATTCATAAAAAAATCATTTTTAATGATTTTAATCTCAAACTTTTTGGGTAATTATTTCTCATCATCATGAACTGATATAAAATTATTGGTTCAGAAAACATTTAATTTTATTGACTTTCCTATTTTTAATCATTTAAACATAATTTAATCTCGTTAAATCAAATTTAAATATAAATAAGATTATATAAATTATGAGAAAATTATTCTAATTTGTTTACATCAGAAATCATTCATTTTCTATAAAAATAGGATTTTTGGATCATGTATGATATTATTAGTCTTATTTACGTTTAGTTAGACATAATAAAACATTTAATTATTTATACAATTTAAACATCTATTTTATAAATATTTTTTCTTATAAAATAGAAATACTCATATGGTTCAATGTCTTTATTATCTTTTGTTGGATCATTGTGTAACTCAAAATTATTTATTTATATATTTATGATTATTGTATTATTTTAATTTAGTTAAAGTAACTAACTAAATTATTTTGTCTTAATTATTCAAACATATTTTTATCTGAATATTCAATAGGTAATAATTATATTATTTAAACCACATTTACAACCTTTCATATATTATTTGTGATATACAACTTTTACGTTAATGTAATTTATCATAAAACTCTAATTCCCCAAATCGACTTAGCGAACCCTAATGCCTTAGACCCTAGTTACCTTAGACTTTATAAACACTTCCTTATTAGCACTCTTATACATTATAGGTTGAATTCTTCGGAATTCCCATTACATAGCTCACAACCGCTTAAGTGGATTTGATCGCTTTCGCAAACTGTGAGTATATCTTTCCCCTTTTTACTGTTTTACTACTTTGGGGTGACTCATGTACTTATATATTAATCAAGTTTCAATTTCTTATACTCATTGCAATTCTCATGTGTGTTTGCTTTATGTTAATTGGTGTGTCTATGGCTTGTCAAAATCATTAACCGCTGGGCGGCCTAGCTTTTCAATGAATAGTACTATGGTATACCCCCTTGAGACTCTGTTGAGAGAATCTTGGTCATTGTCTTGTTAATTCATTATTCAGTTGGTTAGTCATGTGTTAGTCATTCTTCTCAGGTTTGGTTTTGAACGGATATTACTTATTACATAATTGCAAATGGTACCGCACATGAATTGCTAAACACTTTTCTACTATATTTATTTAAACAGGGTATGCTCACCAATACAATTTTTGTATTGACCAAATATTTTCGTACATGTTTCAGGTTATTTTGAGACGCTCCTTTTAAGCTTTCGGAATTATATTTAGATTTTGATTTATTGTAATTCAGATTAGTTAGCATTTAGAATCGTTGTATTTCATTTCATTGTAATAAATTATTTAATCAATGTATTCAAATTTACACTTTTAGTCCATGAGCTATTGAACAATCGTCACTACGTGACACCTCGATGTTTCCGCCACCGGTTGGGGTGTTACAGATTGGTATCAGAGCCATGGTTATAGGGAATTAGGTTATTAGAATGCCTTTTAGCCTAGTCTATAACTAAGCTTACTTTCACGAGTCCTCTCGTGTATATTTCTCTTATTCTTATATTTTTTTTCAAGATATTTTAGCTATGATTCTTTCTCGTTTTTCTTTTGGTATTTTGCTTGGATTAGAGGACACTCGTATTTCACAAACGAAACGATATCATCAAGTTAGGAGTGGTATCCATACCTTGGTGATTAGTTTCACTCCTCCATATGTTATTTATCTTAGAAATAAATCTTTGAGATAGGAGTGACATCCACACCTCAAAGAGTATTTCCTTCAAAAAGAAACTTAACCACTAAGCTGGGAGTGATATCCTTAACTTAGTGATTGGTTTCATTCCACAATCGTTTTCAATTTTGAAATACATCTTTGAGTTAGGAGTGAAATCCACATCTCAAGGATCTATTTCTACATCTCGTTGATTATGAAGTTTCTTAAATGTTGGTAATCTATTACATACTTTAATCTTATCATTCATGTCATTTTAAATCATGGTCTTTTAAAGCACATTAGAATTACACATAGTTCATGAAATGGTTTCATTTTGCATTTCACAAACTTGTACTGCATATTTTAAAGGACAAATGTAACCCTTTGTTTTCATATGACGTAACCAATATATATTTTCGAGAGAAATTTGCAACTAATAATAAGCCTTATAACATTTTTCAAACTCAACTTCTTGTAAACACATGAAAGTATGTACTTACGAAGTCTTTTCATGTGAAGCTGTTTTGAATCTAAAAAGTTATTCTCATATACTTTCAACTATATCACAAAGTTCGAGTAAAACTACATTTTGTTTTATAAACAATAATTTATCTTTTACACTTACACTCTTTCAGTCGCAAAAACTTTTGGTCTAATTATTGGACATATCTTTATCGAAATGTTGCTAAATGTCTTTTAACATATAGTGCATATATTTTAAACCCACATGCCAGTAGGCTATACACCCGTTCCGTGCACATTCATTTGCCGTAAATTTCATTATCTTATTCTTGCACCATTTTTATTCATAGTTATTTCTAACACGTTATTTGTGATTATTTTCACACTGCTTATTTGCAAGAGTTCAACTCGTTTACTTTCATTTTGTGCAATTGAGCGATTTACTCGATTTATATTATACTATTCTTTCAATCGAAATTTTATGTTATACTTATATATTTACATGAACACATATTTGGTATGCATATTTTCTTTCCTGTTTTGAGCAAAACCCTGTTATACTATGCATTATTTTGTTTTTCATCATAGCCAATAAACATACTAGTTGATAACTCGTATGAGATCTAAGCAAGTGCCCACGTACGACTCGGGTTAGAGTATTTCCTTAATCCGAGGGGAACGGTGTAAATCTCAGAGTCTATCAATATGAGTGTTTAAAGCCAACGATGTAAACAGAAACTACCGGTTAAGGGTGAACCCGAAAGGGAAGAACCTCCAACCATATCTTGATTGAACATCATTTCATTACAGTGGCTATTACATATTGGTTGCACGCAATTATTTCTTGTTAAGATTATGGAAAAGCATAACACCTTAGTGTAAGGTAAATCGGTGATTACGGTCCGGAACGCAATCATGGGTTTACAGGTACATGAGGGTGGCGTGTAATTCTATTTAGGTTTTTGGTAAATAATCAGTACGAGTCCAAAGTATCGGGAGTGTGGTGGGTCAGCTGCGGTACACCCTATATATAAACATAAACGATACTTCGGAAACGGACTAGGAGTTTAACAAGTACCTACCCATTACTACCTCTTCATTAGATCATTGACTAATAGCTAGCATTTTCGATAGGAACGTTCTTAAACGAGCTTTAATTCGTCTTCCTAGAGTCTTTCTTTTGACCACCTCTACAGAAAACCTTAAACCTTGTATACTCTCACACTCTCTATTATTCGAAATTCTGTTGCATGTCCTTAGTAAAGTTCGGTCAGGAATTTTTCTAAAGTAGGGGAGACTGCTTCATTAGTACCTCTGCCCCTCACCAGTTACATCTTTCCAAAACTTTTTATATTCGTAAACTCTCACTTTCTTAATCTCGGGTTAACTGTCAAAGATTTTTTTAAAACTTTTACTTTGGGTATTAGACAACTATTTTAAATTGTGACGAATCATAAAAGATTAAATTTTCTTTTAAAAAACATATTTGACTTTTACAACACCTTTTATTTCATAGTAACCTCCACTTAAAAGTAATTTCGAGACGAAATTTTCTAAAGTAGGGGAGACTGTGACATCCGTCACCTCCATCTTTAATCTGATGTCAGTTTAGCCCTTCTTCTATTTGAAGCTTCACCTTTAGTCCTATCTATTATTATTTTATTTTAATTTAAGATTTTTTTAAGGGGTTTATGTATACGTTTTCTGTACATATGTGTTAACATATAAAACATGCCATAATTGTACGATTTTATAAAGGTTAAAATTTGATAAAAGTTTAAAGTTTAAAAACTTTGTTAAGTGGTTAAGTTTTTAAAAGGAAAACTTAACCTTCTAGCATCTTAACTAACTAAGTTAATAAGTGAAGGACCATTTATGTCATTTTTTTAAAGTTTAAAAAAAAAAAAAAACATTTTCCTTCCCACCTGCTCATCTGCGCGTGATACTGTGTCCGGTCGGAAATTCCGGTCACCGGAGTTAGCTCCGGCCAGGCATCAAAACCATATTAAATCGACTTTAAATCGTTTTTATTGCTGCAAAATCGTTCTCCATCATAGTTGAAACGGTTACAATGCTTAAAACGTGAAATTAATGAGTATAAATCGAGCTTTAATCGTGAGTCTTGTGTAACCGTCATTATAACCCGGTCCTTTTCAAAATCCCCATAAACATACAGATTTCTTTAAATTGGTCGAACCCACACCATGTGACCAGAGGTGCGACACTTAACCCTCTCTGATAACCATTCAAATCATGTTCAATAACCTGCAAATCGGTGCCTTCCTCCATTTCAGTCGATCTCTTATCTTGACCAAATCGAACCTGTAAGTCATTGTTTGGTTATGCCATTATGTTTGTCGATTCTTCCTGATCAAAAGCCCTCTATTCTTGACTGTTAATTCAGTCTTGATCGGCTTATTAGTTTTAGGGTGAGGGTTAGGGTTCTTAGGTAGATAGTTGGGGAAGAAGATGTTGTTGAACATATATGTTAAATATTTATTATTTTCAAGTTACTAACAAAACTACTTGGTGGAGTAGTGGTAAAGGTACTGATTTGGGTTGGAGAGACTCAGGATCGAGTCTTGTCTTCTCCACCCTTTTTGCTCATTTTTTTTATTTATAACTATTTTTATTCAATTTCCATTAAAGTTTAAATTATAAAAGTACTCAAAGCATGAAATATTCATAATAAATTCACTTTTGCTCCAAAAATTATAAAAATTTAGGAGTAGCATCTTGACACCTTAAAGATAATTACCACACTTTTATTTTTTTGGAAAATGTTTTATTTTTATATTTTTATTTAATTAATTTGTTTTAATCATATTTAATTCATAAAAAAATCATTTTTAATGATTTTAATCTCAAACTTTTTGGGTAATTATTTCTCATCATCATGAACTGATATAAAATTATTGGTTCAGAAAACATTTAATTTTATTGACTTTCCTATTTTTAATCATTTAAACATAATTTAATCTCGTTAAATCAAATTTAAATATAAATAAGATTATATAAATTATGAGAAAATTATTCTAATTTGTTTACATCAGAAATCATTCATTTTCTATAAAAATAGGATTTTTGGATCATGTATGATATTATTAGTCTTATTTACGTTTAGTTAGACATAATAAAACATTTAATTATTTATACAATTTAAACATCTATTTTATAAATATTTTTTCTTATAAAATAGAAATACTCATATGGTTCAATGTCTTTATTATCTTTTGTTGGATCATTGTGTAACTCAAAATTATTTATTTATATATTTATGATTATTGTATTATTTTAATTTAGTTAAAGTAACTAACTAAATTATTTTGTCTTAATTATTCAAACATATTTTTATCTGAATATTCAATAGGTAATAATTATATTATTTAAACCACATTTACAACCTTTCATATATTATTTGTGATATACAACTTTTACGTTAATGTAATTTATCATAAAACTCTAATTCCCCAAATCGACTTAGCGAACCCTAATGCCTTAGACCCTAGTTACCTTAGACTTTATAAACACTTCCTTATTAGCACTCTTATACATTATAGGTTGAATTCTTCGGAATTCCCATTACATAGCTCACAACCGCTTAAGTGGATTTGATCGCTTTCGCAAACTGTGAGTATATCTTTCCCCTTTTTACTGTTTTACTACTTTGGGGTGACTCATGTACTTATATATTAATCAAGTTTCAATTTCTTATACTCATTGCAATTCTCATGTGTGTTTGCTTTATGTTAATTGGTGTGTCTATGGCTTGTCAAAATCATTAACCGCTGGGCGGCCTAGCTTTTCAATGAATAGTACTATGGTATACCCCCTTGAGACTCTGTTGAGAGAATCTTGGTCATTGTCTTGTTAATTCATTATTCAGTTGGTTAGTCATGTGTTAGTCATTCTTCTCAGGTTTGGTTTTGAACGGATATTACTTATTACATAATTGCAAATGGTACCGCACATGAATTGCTAAACACTTTTCTACTATATTTATTTAAACAGGGTATGCTCACCAATACAATTTTTGTATTGACCAAATATTTTCGTACATGTTTCAGGTTATTTTGAGACGCTCCTTTTAAGCTTTCGGAATTATATTTAGATTTTGATTTATTGTAATTCAGATTAGTTAGCATTTAGAATCGTTGTATTTCATTTCATTGTAATAAATTATTTAATCAATGTATTCAAATTTACACTTTTAGTCCATGAGCTATTGAACAATCGTCACTACGTGACACCTCGATGTTTCCGCCACCGGTTGGGGTGTTACAAATTACCTGTTGGAGAGCGTCCCGGGTTGAAATATCTAATATGACATAATAAAATATCTAATACATTAATGACTTGCCAATATATGATTAATGAATATTATTATTATTATTATTATTAAACAAATCTCTGCCATAAGTTATCATATTCTAATATAAAAAAGGGTAATTGGGTCGGGTATCACCTAATCCCAGGCCCGACCCAAACCCACAATTTTTTTTAAACTAATTCAAAACCTGACACAATACCTGTCGGGTTACAAAAAATAGTCATTTTTTTTCTCCGTTTTCTATATAGCACTATGGTACTCGTTGGAAAGATAATAAAACGCTCGTTAATTTGGTGTAATTTTTTTTAAAAAAATCTCGTATATAAAAGATATTAACGTTTCAAAGTTATGAGAGGAAACATGAGAGAGAAAATAATAAAGTTTTTATATTTACATTTAGTAGATTAGCTATTTAATAGATCATGTTAAATCATATTTAAACCATATTTATTCCTTTTTTTTAATTGGTTTAAAGTTGACACATCACATCCTATGTGGCATCTCTCAAAAGAGAGATTGCATAATATTATGACATGTCATAAAAAATGCTTTGGTTTATTATATGTATAGATATAGATAGATAAATAGATAGATAGATAGATAGATAGATAGATAGAAGATTATATTGACTATATAAAACATTTTCAAAAAAATAAAAAATTATGACACTTTAAAGATATTGTATTTTAGTTTAATTTTATTTATATCAGTTTCTAACATATTATCACACTTTATACAATGCAATTAAAAATCTTAAAAAGTAATAAATTAACAATAGTATCTCACTTTGTAAGTCAGTGTCAGTTATATGTTCAACAACACTCTAGAATTGATGTTTGCTACAGATCTTATTATGTTTGTATCTAATAACTTTTTCGTGTAGAAATTGTGATATGCGACAACGCGTGGGAACAAAAACTAGTTATTATAAAAGTATAAACCGAGTTTAGACACGGTTAAAACAGATAAGTTGAAACAAGTTATTTAATTGTGTGAAAAAAGGAATTTTTATAAATAAATTAAAGACTCATTTGGTTTTCCATTTCATCTTTAATAATTTGTACAATCAGAATCTTCATGATAATCATGATCATTTTTCTAGCAATTTTTAGTTAGGCCATATTTTAATATTTGGGGTGTTAACAGTGATATGATAAGTGACATGACATGTTAACCGATGTTATACACCACTGTCTCCTTCTTTTAACGGGAGTTAATGTGGTTATATGTTAACGGAATATTAAGAGATTTAGGGGCTGTTTGGTTGATTAAGTGGTGAATTATTAAGATAGTCTGAATGGTTAAGATGCTCTAAATGGTTAAGAGCTGCATCATTCAGCATCCCTTATTAGCTTAATGGTTTAGCACTTAATCATTCTATTCAGATGCTGAAACAAACAGTCTGAATGCTAAATGATTCAGACTTGAATGGTTAAGAGGCTGATTAAGAGGCTACCAAACAGCCCCTTAATTATTTTTGTTTCCTTTTTCTAAACCAAAAACCACTAAAAAAATGTGTTAGATGGAGTTAATAGAGTTAAACAATTTTCTTGAGGTGAGATAGGGTGAAATGAGGAAAAGTTAGTGATGTGGAACCTATGTCGAGTTAAAAAGGGTTAAAGTAAATTATACTTATTTAGTGTTTTGTTAACAAAATCACATATGACATTAAACTAACTTTTTGCCTATACCGAGAAGTTTTTAGTTTTCAACTGATAAGTTGTGCTATTGTTACATTTTATATGTAGTCATGATTTGGTTGGTTCGTATCTATATACAAGGTTATTTTCTACGTTTGGGTTCAGGGCCAGGACCATAGACCAAATGCTCGCGTCATGTAATTTGATGGAGGGTTTGATTTTCTTTCCTCTTCGATAGTTATGATAAACGAACTCAAACCCATAGGTAGATATGAAATAGGGATGAGCACATAGCGCTGAATACTGATCTCGTCCCGATCTCGATCCCGTACCGAACCGATACCGAACCGAGGGTGTTCGGTATCGGTACCCACATTTAGAGGTTTTCGGTTTCGGTTTCAGTATTGGGTTTTGGGAGTTTTTAGGATGGGAGTTTTTGGGATGAGTATTTTCAGGATCGGTATCGGTTGGTACCGATACTGTCCCGAGCACAAGGCATCCAGGAATCAGGATGACTATTCAAGAATGTTATTAATTCTAAAAAAATTTGTAGGTATGGAACAATTATGATATTAGGTGATACATGATCCAATTATCCCAAACATACATACTCGTTTACCTTAGTCATACCCGTAAACATTTTATTTGTATTTTCCTAGTCATTTTTGGGGTGTCAAGAAATACCCCTAATCCTAGCTGACTTGCTTATGCATAGAAAACAAGTTTTCTTGGCTACTATTCTAACTCTTCTACCCAAGAGCAAGAACCAAAAACAAAACAAAGCCAAAACATATTCATAGATTCATACCATATGCCCATCTATCTCATAACTCCTAACTTAGCTACACTTATATCATAGTTTCATACTTACATACCCTCTACACATCCATTGCAGTTCAACAATACACTAACATCAATTGTTCCTATTTATACTTCTGATATAGTCATGTCATCAAGATTAGGTCTAATATAGTAATATTACCAACCACATTCCCTCACACCCATACCCACCCTTTAACCAACCATACTCTCCACCTTTTTCTTCTTCTTGGTGCTACCAGCTGGATCAGACTGCGATCCAGTACAGCAGCTACAAAAGACAAACAGTTAATGACATCATCAAATACATTTTCTAAAGATTCAACATTCACGCGGTTAAGAACTCCTTCAACTTGAATCCCTGAGTTAACTCACATTCGTACTTAAAGTCTCCAATAATTTCAATTGAGAGGACTCACCGAACATCAGTCATATGAATCAACATTAACTTCATTGTATTGTAACCGAATACCGAAAATTAATTGCTACTTTTTTAGGTCTCCTTGTTTTCACAGTAATCTCATAATCCAAGAGATTCATCAAATACATTTTCTTTGTAAATTCAACAATAAAACGGTTACGAACTCCTTCAACTTGAATCACTGAGTTAACTCACTCTTATAACTTATTCATACCTAAACTCGTCCAATAATCTTCAATTAAGACAACTCACTGAACATCAGTCATACGAATCAACAATAACTTTACACAATCACCAAAAACATATTGTACTGTAACCTAATTCTCGAAAATTGATCGCAAATTAGGTCTCGAGGCCTCCTTTTTTACAGTAATATCATAACCTAAGCTCATATACAGAAACAATAACCAGTATCTATGTTTTGACAATAAACATAATTTACATAATGCATCTACATTAAAAAGCAACGAATACACAATATGCATGCATTTACGCCCTAATTCATACAGATTATCTTCAAATAAAAGTTGTTTGGTTTACATAAACGAAGAAACAAAACCGTCACCTGAAAATAGTAGCAATGACAACAGAAATCCACCGAATAAACCACGCATTATGCGTTTGTAAGGTCGAAATCAAATCGCTCATATCATCAGTCGATTGATTGATTAATTGATTGATTGTTTGTTTAATCAGTGGATTTCTTCTTCGTGAGCTGAAAATTGGAGAAAAAACTGAATCCAGAATAAGGTATTGTTGTTTGATTGATCTTCAACGGAAGATATATATACGTAAAAACAAACGTATTTACATCAAGATGGTTCAAATCAGAAGATTATTGTGTGTGTTATAATAATATGATTTGAAGTTGATAACTCATGTTACGTTGCAGCTTCAAAAGTATTTTTATGGGATATCTATTAATATATATAAAAGGTTGAGAAATCTAAATAAAGTGAATAAAATTAGAAGTATCTAAACTATAAAAATGGCATCTAGGTATCAACTTATATTAGATACTTTTAAAAAAAATATATACCAAAAGATCCATTTCACCTTACAACATCGATCAACACCTAAAACAGAATATTAAGATCCCAAGCACTTCAAGGGGACAAAGATTGTTTAGCACCAATACATTCAGTCAAAGGTCTTTAACTGCATACAATAAGATTTGAGCTATTTTAGAATATGTTAGAAAAAGAAAACATAGCAATTACCTGTTGGAGAGCGTCTCGGATTGAAATATCTAATATGACATAATAAAATATCTAATATGACAACATAATTAATGACTTGCCAATATATGATTAATGAATATTATTATTATTATTATTATTATTATTATTATTATTATTTTAAACAAACCTCTGCCATAAGTTATCATATTCTAATATAAAAAAAGGGTAATTGGGTCGGGTATCACCTAATCCCAGGCCCGACCCAAACCCACAATTTTTTTTTAAACTAATATAGCCCGAGAGCATCCCGGGTTGAGAAATCTAATTTGAAATATCAATTTTACACCTGAAATAGACTGATGCATTTTACAGTTACATGCAGGAAAGCTTCGGGTAGCACTTAACCTATAACAATTAACAATGTATCTTCAATGTTAGTGCATAACCTTAAACACTGTATAACTCTAATATTAAAACCTAACCTAAAACAATGTACAACTCCAATACTAACACATGTTGTAAATAAAAATCATATTTACTGGTTTGAACATAACTAATGACTTACCTATACATGATTAATGAATAACCTGAACACTTTGTGTTTTTTTCCTGTATGAACAAAACCACACAAAAAAATAGTCGTTTTTTTCTTCGTTTTTTATATAGCACTATGGTACCTGTTGGAAACATAATAAAACACTCGTTAATTTGTTGTAATTTTTTTCTTTAAAAAATCTCGTATATAAAAGATATTAACGTTTAAAAGTTATGGGAGAAAACATTAGAGATAAAAATCTAATTTTGTTTTTAAATTTTAAATTATTATTTTTCCTAAAATAAAGCCCTTGCCACATGGGATGACAAATGGCACACTCAATGAAGAGAATACCCTCTTTAAGTGTCATGTCATTAAAATGGCTTTGATTTATTATATGTATAGACTAGCTGATAACCCCGGGAGGGTCCCGGGGTTAAAAAATCTAATTTTACGTGATAACCTATTGCAAATGGCTCAAGTTAACTAACCACAAAATCTCTCAATCATTGCATGTTCATAGTATTCTAATCAGTAATAACTCATATTCCCTAATCTAAAACCTAATCAGTAATTATCTAAAGAATTACTTATGTAAGCTGCAACTATTCAAAAACTCATCGCATCTCTCGAATTTAAAAATAAATTTAAAATTTTCTCTCTCATATTTCCTCCCATAATTTTTAAACGTTTATATCTTTTATATACGAGATTTTTTAAAGAAAAAAATTACACTAAATTAACGAGCGTTTTATTATTTTTCCAACGAGTACCATAGTGCTATATAAAAAACGGAGAAAAAATCAACTATTTTTTGTAGGGTTTCGTTCGTACAGGAACAAAAACACACAAAGTGTTCATGTTATTCATTAATCATGTTTTTTCTTTTAAACCGCGTTCTTATCTACGATGTTGAAAATCAGCCCAATCACCATGTTATCATTGGAATTTTACTAGGTATACTTCATCAAGAGAAGCTAGGAGAAAGAATCGCGCAACACTGCAACACATGGTGTCAGCTTATAGCAAGATTATTTTTTTATTTATTTAATTACAAGAGTAATAATTATTACCATTAGTATTAGTATTATTAGAATGGTTATATTTTTCAATCCCGGGACACTCTCGGGAATATTGATAGTTGCTGACGTGGCGTTCAATGGTGGCCTCAACCATCTCTTAATTATGCCACGTGGCATAATGAGATGCAATGGTTACAACTTTCAACTTAAGTGTTTGTTTAGTTTATTAGGTTAGGAATTATAAGAGCCATTAGAATGTGAGAAATTAGAGAGATGTGATGAGTTTTTGAATAGTTGCAGCTTACATAAGTGATTCTTTAGATGATTACTGATTAGGTTTTAGATTAAGGAATATGAGTTATTACTGATTAGAATACTATGAACATACAATGATTGAGAGATTTTGTGGTTAGTTAACTTGAGCCATTTGCAATAGGTTATCACGTAAAATTAGATTTTTCAACCCCGGGACCCTCCCGGGGTAATCAGCTAGTTGACTATAAAAAAAAACATTTTCAAAAAAATAAAAACTTATGACACGTTAAAAAGATGTATTTTAGTTTAATTTTACTTATATCAGTTTCTAACGTATTATCACACTTTTCGTCAGTCATTTATTATGTTATGTCAAGAACACTCTAGAATTGATGTTTTATCTAAAATTTTGCCGTGTAGGAATCGTCATATGTGGTAACGTGCGGAACAAAAATAGTTATTATAAAAGTATAAACCGAATGTAGACATATTTGATTGTGTGAAAATATATTTTTATAAATAAATTAAAGACATATTTGATTTTCCATTTCATCTTTAATTTTTACAATCGGAACCTTCATGATAATCATGATCAATTTTCTAACACTTCATGTTACTTTAATATTTGGGGTGTTAACAGTGACATGACATATTAACCGACATTATACACTATGACATATTAACCGACATTATACACCACTTCCTCCTTGTGTTAAGGGGCGTTAAAGTGTTTATATGTTAACATATTAACGGAATGTTAACATGTTTAATTATTTTTGTTTTCTTTTCTAAACAAAAAACCACTAAAAATAGTGTAAGATGGAGTTAATAGAGTTAAAATCATTTTCTTAATGTGAGATGGAGTGAAGTGAGAAAAAGTTAGTGATGTTGAACCTATGTGGAGTTAAGAAGTGATTTATTTATAGGAAATCTAGACATATTTCTAACTTTTTGTCTATACCAAGAAGTTTTCAGTTTTCAACTGGTAAGTTGTGCTATTGTTCCATTTTATATGTAGTCATGATTTGGTTGGTTCATATAGATACAAGGTTGTTTTCTGTGTTTGGGTTCAGGGCCAGGACCAATTAACCAAATGCTCACGTCATGTAATTTGATGGAGGGTTCGGTTTTTTTTCCTCTTCGATAGTTATGATAAACGAACTCAAACCCATAGGTAGATATGAAATAGGGATAAGCACATAGCGCCGAATACTGATCTCGTCCCGATTCCGATCCTGTACCGAACCGAGGGTGTTCGGTATCGGTACCCACATTTAGAGGTTTTTGGTTTCGATTTCGGTATCAGTATTGGGTTTTGAGAGTTTTTCAGATCGGTATTTTCGGGATCAATATCGGTTGGTACCGATACCGTCCCGAGCTCATCCCTAATATGAAACACAAAGCATCCAGGAATCAGGATGACCATTCAAGAATGTTATTAATTCTAAAAAAATTATAGGTATGGAACAAGTATGATATTAGGTGATACATGATCTAATTACCCCAAACATACATACTCATTTACTTTAATCATACCCGTAAACATTTTATTTTAATTTTATTTGTATTTTTTCTTGTCATGGGGGTGTCAAGAAATACCCCCTAATCATGATAAGATTTCTTGGCTACTATTCTAACTCTTCTACCCAAGAGCAAAAAAACAAAAACAAAACAAAGCCAAAACATATTCATAGATTCATACCATATGCCCATCTCATAACTCCTAAGGTAGCTACACTTATATCATACTTTCATACCCTCTACACATCCATTTCAGTTCAACAATATACTAACATCAATTGTTCCTATTTATACTTTGGATATAGTCATGTCATCAAGATTAGGTCTAATATTACCTCCAAAAGGAAGGTTATTTTTCTTATGTGGGTATGAAGGATTCCATGTTATATGGAGATACCTCCCTTTAACCAACCATACTCTCCACCTTTTTCTTCTTCTTGGTGCTGCTAGCTGGATCTTTTACCACATGTTTAGGAACCGTCTCGCGCATTATTTTCGGGGCAGCGTAACAAAAATCGGATGGTGAAATGTGACTGCATTCCGGGTGGTTTTGAAGGTAATCCACTATTCCAGGGGTGGCCCGTATCTTGTTCCCTTGAGGTGTCACATACTGCACATCAACTTTAGAGTAATCACTTCTAAGAGTAGCAATTCTCTTGAACCCCTTTGGGGTTTTGGGGATGTCTGGTTTGTCTAGGACCCAAACTCGAGACGAGTCAACGTTGATGTCTGCAGGCTTTTCACATGTGGTCCCGGGGAGTTTGTTACAAACGAACGGGTTTTCGGTTAGGTTGCACCTGAACTCTTCAAAGTGTTCTTCGGATGCTAGTTTCCTCCATTTGTAACAGTTGTCACATTGCACTGCAAAGGCAACAATCACACTTGTTGATGATTCCTGCATGAACAATGGATCAGGTTTCATTAGGGTCAGAAGTGTAATCAGGGTCTAGAAAAAAAGCAAAAGGTGTGACAAAACTGGTGGCTGGTAATAGATAATTCATTCAAATGGGTCGCATTGTGTCACATTGGCCCAAACATATTATTATATATATTAAGTATCAACTGTCGGTAGAATAGTAATAAATATGCCTTCAGCCTTTTGCCACTCAACTTTCGTTATTCGCGCGGAGCGCGTGCCCTTGCTACCAGTGGCGGATCTAGAAATGAATTTCAGTAGTAACGTTTTTCATTTTAGTAGCGACATTTTCCAAATTTCGTTAAAAAAAAACAAGTTTTCCACTAATTTTCACTACGCGCGCGAAGTTGAGCAGCAACGGACGCAGCACCTAGCTCTATGCTAGGTCCGCCCCTGCTTGCTACTAGTTTTGTTTAAAACTTAATACATTTTAATATGGGTAATGTAGTAGGAAGCCATCCATGTATTCCTAACTGCTTTCATTAAGGACAACCATATATAAAAACTTCTTTAGATTTTAGCCCAAGAATGTATCTTGTTTCATTTATACCAATTTCAGACAAAAGCATGTTGAATTACAAAAATACCCTTCAATTTTTCAAAGCAACAAGAATGTTACCCCTAACATGTTTTTGGCCAGCACTGGCATATGCAACCAGATACATGTACTTGAGGGGCATGTAAAGTGTCTTTAATAAATCGATGGCATTTATGAACAAAGTTGAATACTTAAATGCCATAAATATAAACGATTTGTGCGTCAGATAAACATAATTTGGTTGATTTTGGGTAATTGACCCGCTTCCTTTTAAGCTAAATTTGTTGTATTTTACATTTTTACTCATTGGAGATTTAAAAAAAAAACATAGCCTGAATTAACCCTTTCATAACAAAAAGGATCAAAATTACCACATTTACATATTAGGGAACATAGGAAAGCAACTTATTTTTTGTGTGTGAAGAGAACGACACCCTACCAAATCTTTTTAATGAAAAGAATGAAAGAGAACAAAATAAACTTTGGGCTGTTGGGCCTCTCATCATATACACAAAGGAAAGAAAAAGCAAAAGCAAATAAAAAGAACTAACCAAGGCCTTACATATTATCTATCCAAACCAGGCCCAGGTCCAGACTATAGCCTATACTTAGCCCATACTAGAAGTCCAATTAAACTATTAAAGCTATATATGAGACAACATGATCCATTGAGTAATTAAGACAAACATGTGTGTGCCATGCTTATTTCCTATACTATCTATCCAAGCAGCACTCTAAGATGGTCACCAGCCATATGCAACAGCATCAGCAGCAATAGGAAATCAACTTAATATGCAAATAATGGAGAAAAACTTGCCTAAATGCAAGTAGCTAGTAGCTACCACCTCCTATGACTAACAGAAGGTACCCAAAGTTGCCTAACAATCACAGATGTAATAGTTAAACTTGATACTATGACCAAGTGGCCACTAAAAAGGAAATTAAAATATATTAGAACATTCAATTCTAACTTGTTACCTAAACAGACTAATCCACTCAAATCTTGACACCTCTAACAAAGAACTATAATCCAGAAACTCATGTTTGAACAATAAGATTCTAATATACTACCAAGAAGATTCAAGTATCCATTAGCACTACAAGAAGGTCACCAGCCATATGCAACAGCATTATCAGCTTGGCTTAAAAAAGTGTGCCTCGCACAAAAGCGACGAGGTCTAAGCGCATCGCGCAAAAGCGTGGGATTTTCGTACCCGAAGCGCACACTAATTATATAATTTTTTTATATATCCCATGAGTTTTTAGCTTCATTTACCCAAAATATAGCTATAAATAAGGTTTTTATGTGATTTTACTTATATGTACAAACCAAAAACACTAAGGTACAACATTTTTATGCATAAAAATACCCTGTGCACGTGAGGCGCGCGCCACAGGGTGAAAAGCGACTGAAATTTGACAAAAAAGTGCATGAGGCGTGCGCCTTTGGGAAATTGGGTAGGCGCAAAGCCCTGAGGCGCCCTAGGTTGCGCCTTGCGGCTTGCGCCTCAGGCACTTGAAGAAGGTCACGCCCACGGGTATACGCAACAACAGCAACAGAAAAGCAGAATTATGCAAATAATGGAGAGAACTTGACTAGAGGCAACTACCTGGTAACTACCATTCATCCAGGGTAATGAGATAGGTGTATTGGTATGTTACCAGGTATCAGATTAATTATAAAATGTTTCACGGCTACGAGATAGGCATGGTATATAGCTGCAATAGGAAAACAACATATAATGCAAATAATGCAGAAATTCAGATTCAAATAATTTTCCCCAAATCACTTGTTCAAACTACATTGTTTTTTATCCAGCAATCTAGGTTAGCTTTCAACCAAAAGGGCAAATATCACTAGCTGAAACAACAATCCACAGTTTCAAACGGAGCAAAGAGATTCTCGAACGCACAGGCATGTTCACATTATAAATTCAATGTGCATCAAAATTACTTCATTACCGAAAACTAGCAAAATATAATCATCTCAACGATCAACTACGCATTTCAAATCGTTTAAAGCCCTAATCACTTGCCCACCCTTGATTACAGTATTACAGTTTAAAATTTACAGAAAACTAGCAACATATCATTATCTGAACCATCAAACTACACCATTCAGCTCGTTTAACGCTCTAATCACTAGCACAACCTTGATTACAGTAGTATTACTTCAAATTTACGTAAACCTAACAATATATCATTATCTCAACGTTCAATTACACATTCAGCTCATTTAAAGCCCTAATCATTTGCAATACATCATTATCTCAACGATCAACAACAACATTCAACTATTTCAAAGCCCTAACAACTAGCACACCCTCGATTACAGTACTACTAGTTCAAATCTACGGAAAACTAACAATATATCATCATCTTAACGTTCAATTACACATTCAGCTCATTTAAAGCCCTAATCACTTGCAATATATCATTATCTCAACGATCAACTGCAACATTCAACTAGTTCAAAGCCCTAACAACTAGCACACCCTCGATTACAGTACTACTACTAGTTCAAATCTACGGAAAACTAACAATATATCATCATCTTAACGTTCAATTACACATTCAGCTCATTTAAAGCCCTAATCATTTGCAATATATCATTATCTCAACGATCAACTACACCATTCAACTATTTCAAAGCCCTAACAACTAGCACACCCTCGATTATAGTAATAATTGTTCAAATCAACGGAAAACTAACAATATATCATCATCTCAACGTTCAATTACACATTCAGCTCATTTAAAGCCCTAATCACTTGCAATATATCATTATCTCAACGATCAACTGCAACATTCAACTATTTCAAAGCCCTAACAACTAGCACACCCTCGATTAAAGTAATATTGGTTCAAATCAACGGAAAACTAACAATATATCATCATCTTAACGTTCATTTACACATTCAAATCGTTTAAAGCATAATATTAAGTTCAAATTTGTTGAATACTATTCAGCATGCTTTTCAGTCGTACTTTGTTACGTTTATATAGCAGATGAACAAAAATAGGATAATAGGAAGGAAGGAAGTGAAGTATGGAGGTTTAAGTTACCGTAGAAGAAGTTGCGTTCGGACTCTTCTTCGTCACCGGTGACTTGCTTGCAGATCCTTTCTCCATCGTCTCTGATTACACTCTCTTGCTCTAGCTGTACACGAGTAGGAGTCTTCTTCACGATATTTTTGTAGAATAATATCTTTTTAGCAGTAAATGTTGATTTTTTAACAAAATTGTGCTACACTTACCCAGAGTTTCATTAAAGGATGGAAAAGAAACGATCTCCCTCCTCTTCCTTTCTCTCCGGTTCCTTCCAAATTGAAAAGATTAAAAATCACTCTAAAAACCTCTTTATTATCCCTCTCAATCCCTCCCTTTCCCTCCTATAAAAAACTCTTGGAACACATTTTTTCCCTACTTCCTTCTCAATCATTTCTCTTCCATCCTTTAATGAAACTCTGGAACAGAGTGTTAGAATTTGTTTTGTGCACTTCTTGTGTGTCAGCGTGTTAGAGCAGGAATGAGCACATAGAGCCGAATACCGATACCGTTTCCTTCTGGTCCTGATCTCGTACCGTATCGAAACGATACTGAATCGAGGGTGTTCGGTATTGGTATCGGTACCCACAATTAGAGGTTTTCGGTTTCGATATTATCGATATCGGTGCGGGATCGGTATGATATCGATATTTTAAGGTAAAATACCGATACCATACCGGTATCGGTATTGGGTTTAGGTGTTTTCAGTATCGGTTTTTTCGGGATACCGATACCGTCCCTAGCTCATCCATAGTTAGGAGTGCATGTTGTCAAAGGGTGAGTCTGCAACTACAAGTTGCGGATTGTAGTACTGGTGATGTGGCCGATGAGTAGGAGAGAAGGAAGGAGGGAAGTGGATGACCCATAGATGAGTATGAGGGAAATGGATGACTAGGAGGGAGGTTGTCGACTTGGAAAGTAATCAGCAAGTTGAACTTGCGGGTTCTTTCTTGTCCACTGACACAATCCCAGGCTGCAGACTATTATGTTGGAAAGTTTGTGAAACAATTTTGTATCTCAACAATTTGTAAGGAATTGGAAATTTTGTTGGATAATAATTTTGTGGCAGGGGATTTCCCACTTGGCATAAACATGCAACATGAAGTTGCGGATTCTCCCTCGTCCCATTATTTTTCACTTGAGCAAACTACTGTGTTCCTTCAATACACTACAACATTCTCGTCCTCTTCTTTCAATTAAGTGCAGCATCGTCGTCCTGTGTGTCAGTGTAGATTGAAGGAATCTGCAAGTTCAACTTGCGGAATACCTTCAATCTCTAGTCATCGTTGTCCTTCATTCCTAATCATCAAAGATCCATCCTACTCATCAACGAGAACAAGGAGCAGTCATCCACATCACCACAATCCGCAACTTGAAGTTGCGGATTCACCCTTTGCCAAAATACACTCCTGACACACACCAAATGCATAAAAAGTTCTAACTGTAGCACCACTTTGTTAAAAAAAAATCAATAAATGTTCGGGTTAATTTTTTTTTTTTTTTTTTGAACGGCCAACAAACATTTTTGCCCGACTATCCAGGGGGAGTCCCCACACTATGGACAGACCCCCACGACCAACCCAATGGAGGGCCCATACGTACCTCAGGCGCCTGGCGTAGTCAGGCCCGCCCATGCAGTTCCCGAAACCAGGGAAAACCCAACCCCTCACCCGCCCGTAAGCACGACGGTGAAGGATTGGTAAAACCCGGGCGAGATCAGGACTCGAACTCTAACCATAGGCCAGGAGTCATCCATCATTTCTTATTATGTCCCTCGTAGGAATTGAACCCGAGACACCCAAAAGGAATTTCCGGTCCATTCACCAACTGAGAAAAGAAATGAAAAGGCTACATACTTCTTTTGTGTTCTTGAGTCATATAGAAATATAGGAAGGCATGGTAATAAAAGGATGACACTTAGGTTATAGCGGGTGGTAGAGAGGAAATCCTCTCTTTGGTAAGGTTGGGAGTTTAACTCCAAGGGTGTGCAAAAAATGTGTAAAAGGTGTAAAAAATGGGTGTAAGAAATTAGCCGTTCAAAAAAATGGGTAATGAAAGGAAAATAAATAGTTGAGTAAGTTATTATTTGCGTCCATGTGTTGAAGTGGTTTTAACTACTTGAATTCAAAGTTGAAAACTTTAACTACTTGGGTCCCTGAATAAAATTAACTAACATGTTGAGTTCAAATAACAAACATTGTCCACTGCTTCTGTTAAGTCACCCCACGTGCAAGTCACCCATGTGGGTTCTTTAACTTTAACCACTTTTGTTTATTTTTTTAGATTAGATATCCTAAAATTTGCTTAGGGTATTATAATATTTGCTCAGAGGTATTTTAGAAATAAAACGAAAAAAATAAAATAAAAAAGTTACACTTAGGAGACGAAGTTGAGGGGTAGCACAGGCACACCCTCAACCTAAGCTAAATCCGTCACTGGGCCCACCCAAACTCTACGTCACCTTCGGTTTATGCGGTATACACTTGCCACAACACACGGAGTGTCACTTGTTGATCTGCCGCTTATTGTCGCGCTTGGTCGACAGGGGACATCAGCCTAAGGATCTGAGCATTTGTGTAGATTGGTGGTAAGACAACAAGCCAACTTTGAAAGGTGTGGTGAAATCTGACAAGAGTTATAAAAACATACTCTATGAGTTGGGAAATTTGATGATTTTCATAATACATAGATAAATTGTGCCATCTTATTTAGTTATTTTACAAAATTTGCTGGCAAAGAATCTTAAATCATGTAGTATGAGATCGACTTGTGTACACCCCTTTGTAAAGAAACTTGGAATTATTAACTTAAAATATTGACACATTTGGAATACTAGCTTTATAATAATTTCAGACTCAAGACGAAAACAAGTTTGTTCTATGTTTTCCCAAAATGTTCCATAAAGTTTAATTAGTGTATACAGTGGCAAAGCTTGAAAAAAATAGTGGTGGGGTCAAAAATCACGAGACCCAAATTTTTTCCTATCGGTGAGAGCCGAAAGATCAAATACGTGGGAGCCGAACTCAATTCATGTAAAAATTACCTGCGAAAATCACAAACTTTAATCACTAAGCCAAAAAACAGAGGGTGGGGCACCCCTGGCCCCATTATCCCGCGCCATTACATTTTACATTTGTATCATATGAAAAAAAGACTTGTATTATTTCATTATTATAAATACAAATAAAGAATTAATTACAAGATTTTCTATACTAATAATGTACCAAACTAAAACCTTTCATACACTTAAGTTCTGCTAGACCAAAAACCATAAATATGATGGCTAATAACCAGTTCACTCTCTTCTAAATGGAAAAATTTACTGTAAGAGACCGAATACGAATGTAGACCGGACTCAAAATCCTAACTTATCCGAGTTAAGAACTCGAGCCGTGTCATGCTATCTTTCGTTTGAAAGAGTCTTTTCATCGTCGTCTTCTTCTTCATCCTCGACTGCCTCCTTCTTAGAAGGAGACCGCGCATCCATCTCAATTGTATACGCCTGATATCCTCTAGGAGTAGACAATTGACCCGACCCTGTACTACTAACGGATCTTTCGATATCCTCAATTCCGGCTATAAGCGGTATCGGCCTTTCGGGAATTGAAGGAACCGGTAAATCCGCATCCAACATTTTCAAAACTTGATCCATTGTAGGTCGAGCGTATAATTGCGGGTGAGAACATAGAACCGCGACCAATACATACTTCTCCATGACCTCGGGTGGACCACATTCCGCCATACCATTATCGATAACTTCTAGAGGTGTATCGTTTCTCACCATCGACCAAGCCCAATCGGCTAAAAGAACCGGTTGACCATCATCAACCGAAAAAAGAGCCTTTCTTCCACTTAAAAGCTCTAAAAGCACAACACCAAAACTATAAACATCACTCCTTTCTGTCAACTGACCGTATAACGCGTACTCTGGGGCAACATAACCCATTGTACCCGCCACCCGAGTGCTCACATGAGTCGCCCCCTCAGGTGCAAACTTAGCCAACCCAAAATCAGCCACTTTAGCCTCGAAATTTTCATCTAAAAGAATATTACTAGCTTTAATATCTCTATGAATAATCGTAGGCTGGGCACCATAGTGCAAATAAGCCAACCCACGAGCCATACCTAACGCAATCTTCCTACGCACGGGCCAACTCAAGTTGGCCCGTGCCACCTCATTCTCAAACAAATGGTCATGAAGACTCCCATTTTTAACCAAATCCGTCACAATAATCCTTTGGTAACCTTCATACTGCGTCGTGGCGGTACAATACCCTCGCAACGCCACCAAATTCACATGGCGAACACTCGCGATCACCTCAACCTCATGCGTAAAACTCGCGTCCCCAGCCGCAGAACAGTTTTTAAACCGCTTCAACGCCACATCAGATCCATCAGGCAACACTCCTTTATATACATTCCCATAACCTCCTCTCCCAATCATATTATCTCTCGAGAAGTTTCTAGTAGCTTCTTTCACATCATCAATGGTGTACCTGATCAACGACGTGCTTCCAGTCATCGAATCCAAAGCAGACACCGCATTCATCTCACGTTTTCCGGTACGTTTCCGATTCAATAATATTCGAACGTTTTGTACATTTCTTCTCCGATAACACCAAAATCCGATCACAGATGCAAATAAACCAATCGTAACAATAACCGTAACAATAACAATAATAATAATAATTACAGTTTTGTTTTTGTTTTTGTTTTTGCTCTTTGTTTTTGTGAAATCAATATCTAGAGAGAATAAACAAACCGCTGTATCTCTATCAGTAGGTCCAAACCGATTAATAAACGCAGCAGCGTAAATAAACGGATAATCACGGCAGTTAGTTAGGTTTCCGACGGATTCGCCGTTCAAATACGACGCCTGAAGATTAGAAAGCGCGACGGTG
Source organism: Ambrosia trifida (assembly GCA_028751855.1). Classification (NCBI taxonomy): domain Eukaryota; kingdom Viridiplantae; phylum Streptophyta; class Magnoliopsida; order Asterales; family Asteraceae; genus Ambrosia; species Ambrosia trifida. The sequence continues at coordinate 133,262,275 of CM054129.1, forward strand.
CACGCCGGACATGAAGAACCAGCGAGAGACTGATCACAAGCTGAAACGACGGCGTTTAACGACGAGTTCGATATTATTTTCTCGAATTGTTGACGGTTAGTGATGTTCATACATCCAGGAGAAACGATTAAGTTAGGATCGAAGCCGCAGTTTAGGCTTAGGTTGAAATTAGGGTGGAAATAGTTGGAGATGTTTTGGTATGACTGCCAGCACGAGACGGCGGTGTTGGACGGTGGTAGAAAGGAGGATGTACGACGGAGGTAATCGGCTGAGATTAAGTAGAGAGCTTGTTGAGCGTAGCGGCAGGCGGTGGTGTTGTCGATGGAGGGGCGGTGTGCTCCGACGAGCTGAGGGAGAAGGTTGAAGTTTAGAGGGCATGAAACGGTGGCGTTTTGGAGGAGGGAACGGTGGTGGTGGGTGGTGGAGAGAGAGAGTGTGAGGAGAGAGAGGATAAGGATAAGGGTAAGGTGGTGACGGTGGTGGTGGTGGAAGGTGGTCATTGGAGATGGAATGTACAAGTGGTGAAGCGGGGTGTACTAGTCGTGATGCATGGGTATCTGGAGTGGAGAGATTCTGTTTGACGAATGATGAGGGTGTTTTTGACTTTTTGTATGGACTAAAGAAGAAGAGTCTAAAGTTAAGTAAGTAGTCGTACAACGGTGGCTTAAATTGGTTGTGGGGTTGGAACTTGGAAGTAAAGATGAGCTCGGGACGGGATCGGTATCGAACTGATACCAATTCCGATAATACCAATACCGAAAAATCTAAAAACCCAATACCGATCTTGATACCGAACACATACGGTACGGTACGGTATCGGTATTTTGCCTTAAAATACCGATACCGTACCAATACCGTACCGATACCGATAATACCGAAACCGAAAATCCATAAATATGGATACCGATACCGATCCCGAAACCCCTTGGTTCGGTATCGGTTCGGTACGGAATCGGGACGGGACAGGATCGGTATTCGGGCTTGAATGCTATCCCTGCTTGGAAGACACATGGTCTTCTAGTTGAGGCCACGTCATGTGTGATTGCTAATTAGTAACTACCAACTACTTTTCTATGCTTTATTTTGCTATTTTAAAAAATATATATATTAATAATCAGACAATGTTATATTTTGAAGGTTGGTGTAACAATACGAGTAGAGGGACTTGTTAGTGATGAGTGGCTTAGATTCATGAGAACGCTTAGGGCTGTTTGGTTGATTAAGTACTGAATCATTAAGAGGTCTGAATGGTTAAGCGCTAAATCATTAAGTTGGATCTCTTAATGGTTAGTTTTCTTGTCCCACGTTGGTAGGGGAACTTCATTAAGGTTCAGTCTAGTTCAGTACTTAATAGGTCAGTGCTTAATGGTTCAGCAACATCCCAAATCTTAATGATTCAGACTTAACAATTCCATTCAGAAGCTGAAACAAACACGCTGAATGCTGAATCATTCAGCGCTGAATGGTTAAGAGCCTCATTAAGAGGCTACCAAACAGCCCCTAGTTTGTCTCAGTTGAGATTGAACAGCTCGGATCAGTTGCTAGTTGCTACTGATTATTACTATCAACAGCGCAGCCATAGGTTGTTGATGACGGGTAGCGGTATTAGTATGGAAGATGTTGCTTGGTTATTGTTTAACGGTTTTAACAAGTTTATGATTAGTCATTAGTCGGTTAAATTGTCATAAAAAAATGGTTAATACAATTTAAGTGTCTTGTTCGATTCAGATAAATGATTTGGTAGATTTAATTTTTGGTTTTAGTATAACGTCCACATAACAAGTAGCTTAATGGTTTGTGAGGGGAAAATAGAATGTTGCTTGAGGTAGTATCCTAGCTTTGAAAGGTGCGAATATCTATCATACCACCCCAAGATAGCTGCGCCATTGCTCTAATGTTCCTCGAGTAAACAAGTGATGGACCATGGCAAAAGTACATTTGGTAGTTTGGCCTAATTTTCCACGAATGCCCGCCCCTCAGATATTCCTAAAGAAACAAGAAGGTACACTAACGAGTAAAAATAAGAAATTTTGTGGAAAATGTATGAATTTAAAGTAAATAGTGATATGTGATAAGACCATTAGGTGTGGGGGCGGCATAGGGGCAACATCACGATGCCGGGCCTCGCTACACCGCCCCCTAGGGGCGGCATGGGCAAGAGAGGCATCACATTGCCGTTGATGCCGGGGCCAAATAATGTTTATTAATTGATTTTTTTATTATTTTTAATAATTCTGACTAATGAGGAGGCTCGTCATCATGGTGCACACCACCCCCTTGGAAGCCCATCATCAAGATGTCTCTTCTCCCACTCTTACGTGGCGGCCCATCATGAAAATGCCACCCCTCTCCACACCCAATGTTGTAAGTTTCGTAAAAAGTCTTGGTGGACCATGACAAAATTACATTTGGTAGTTTAGCTTAATTTTTCTACGAAAATTCTTCATGTGGGGAACCCAGTTTCACTTATCTATGTATTTATTTATTTGTTTTGCTTTTACCACACACTAGTATTTTTTTTTTCCGAGTAATGGTGTAGAAAGTAACTAAAAGAACAAAGTACTAATGAATATAAATTGGAAAGGTGAAAGTGATTTTACAAGAGCCTTTTAAAATAAATAAGTCTATGCTAGATATAATGTTAAATGAATACCAAATATGTGTGAATGAAGTGATCTTTGAGAAATTTATTATTAAAAAATAGAACTAAACATTTATGATGCTCGTTCTACTAGCCCTTGAAATATTAAATAATACAGTGAAAAGAAAGAAAACACAAAAAAAAAAGGTTAGTTGGAAAATATAAAAAGAGAAGAAAACAAGGTATGGATGGAAGTGGAACTAGGGAAAATGGAAAAACAAACACTACAACAGGAAATAGCTAGGATCGAACCTTGAACCTACAACTTTGGGATACAAACAAAGCGAACGATCCGCCAACAATTCATGATGCATTTGGTGAGCGTTTATTAAATTAAACGTACACGAACAAAAAATTATGTTCATACAGCTGAATAAACTGAAAGAAGGTGATTCAACTTGACAATTTCATTGACTAAGGAATCTTTAAATAGTACATATGATCTCCTATAATTATGGAGAGATAATTACATCATAATTACAAAAATCATTTACATATATAAACCTATATGTTATTATAAACGAACATAAACATGGGTCACGTTCGTTCATTTATATTCATGAACACTTGATTTTGTGTTTGTTTATGTTCATTTGTGTTCGTTTATATTCGTTTGTACTCAATAATTCAGTTGCATTTTGTCAAATGGTATAGAAATAGAGACTCAATAGATCAAAGAATATGAAAGAACAATAGTCTTGTAACCTAATCTATTACAGACTCAATAAACCAATCAATCAACACAAAAACTCTAAACAACTATGGAATACAAAAATGTAAACAAGAACTAGACAGGATCACAAAGATCAATGCACTGATTGAGATGAATCAGTGCTGGATACAAAACCCTAATCGTTCAACAACAGAGAGAGATGTGAGAGAATGACAAAAGTGTACGACTGGCAAAAACTAGGAAAGAGAAGAGGAACAACCTATATATAGCCATCATGTTGGTTAGGGAGAAAACACATCCGAACCAACCTCAACCGTTGATCACCTTGCAAGAAACACACCATTATAAGATCTGGACCACTCAAATAGGAATGGGGATTGGTAGCGTGGCAATCCACCCCTTCTAAATTCCAAAGCAGCAACTGGGCTGAGACCAAACGGGCTATCCTTGTGGGCCAATTCTCCAATTAACACACGCGGGCATCATCGCGTGTGCTCGCACCGGGGATCTTCCCGTGTGCTCGCTCGCACCAGGCCTCTTGTGGCTGGAGGTGAACACCGGACTAAAACCTTACTTGCCGAAATGGTCGCTCGCGTCTCATAACAAACAGCCTAATAATGATTACCGATAAGTATCTTCTAAATATATGTGTCTAATAATAAGTTGTTGAAAAAATTAATTTGATACATGCTCTAAGCAGTTAATATCACCGATATATCCGCTATATCGGTCCGATATATCGGTTATCGGTCCTCAACCGATAAATTGATACCGATATTTTGACCGATATTTTCTACCGATATTATCGGTGATATTGACCGATATTTGACCGATATTCCCGATATCGGTATCTTTCTTATTAGTTCTTCTATTTGTCTTGCTTCTTATTGATGCTGTTAGTGTTTTAAGTCTTAATTGTTAATTGTCAGTGTTAAATATTAGTGTTTAAAGTCTTAATAAGTTCCTACTTGCTACAATTGTTATTGTTTTGCATGTTGCAAGAGGTCAATTTGTTAATTGTAGGAGATTATATTTAATTGTTAGTGTTAAACCTCTCTATATATATATGGATTTTGCATGATATAAAATTACCGATATCCCACCAATATCTCACCGTGAAAACCGATATATCAAATATCGCTCCTCGACCGATAACCGATATTCTCCGACATTAACTGCTTAGTACATGCTTTTAAAGCCAACTTACATTTTATCGGTATTTTTTAATCAAACCAAAAAGTCGAGTAAACCATGTGTTAACTTATTACTAAAAAAGGTAAGACCAAAAGGCTTAATGTGTAACCAATATAACTACTACTTTTAAGATTCTCTTTAGTAAATGCATCTACCTATTCAAGAAATCTATTCTTTTATTTTCTTTAAAAGTTTCTTTTAACCATACGGTATTTTTACTTATTAGTATCTTAACTAGATTTTTTACCCGCCGCGCGTTGCGGCGGCGGGGAAAAGTATTCGTCAAGTTTGTTTAAATCGAACATAAATATTCATGACGATTTCACAAATTGGGTCAGAAAGCCGTCGGCATTGTATTACAAACTTTACAAACTGTAGTGTTTTTATGGAGCTAAGTACAATGACTCTGCATATAGACTATAACCTATGTGACACTTTAAAGCTACTAAGTACCAGATATTGATTAATTTCATGTATGTAAGTAGTTGTCAACCAGCTCCAACGACACCAGATTATAATGATGAAGTCCGCTTGAATTGAGGTACTGATACGTGGGGGAGTCTTGATACATACCAACTGAAAGAAGAAATTTAATGTTAATATTTGACGTTAGGATGATAATGATGGCATTATACAAAAAAATAGATACCAAGTGATGCGGCATATACCATGCAACTTACTAAGGCGAAAAGTAGTAAATGAAATCCACGTCAATGAGTTGTTCATAAACAAATAATACTAAAAGTTGGCTATTTCGCTTTGTTACAATAAGCTAGATACAACACAACATCCACGCTACTTTATTTCAATTACACATACACGTCATAGGTTTATACATACATACATACCTAATGAATGCAACCTGTGAGTCCTAACAGATACAACCTCTACAATATAACCGGCTAATGTAACTGTCAACTACTAACTTTCTTACCCATTAATTCTTAGATACTAATAAATGAGTCAACATTATATATAAACCAACAGCAATGATTTCTAGACAAAATTAACCTAGCGTATATAATAATACTTATAAATAAGTCTACATTAATTATATATAAGTACATGTTTTGGGTTCACAATAATCAATCACTCTGTGAGTTCTTATTTCTTTTTTCTTTCAATCACTATTGATGAACCTGATTTCAGGATTTCGAATACACATCACAACATTTTTCATTTCTAAGTTTCAATTCATATAGTTCGTAGGCCTATTTTACGATCTCGGTGAGTTCTTGTTCAAGCATTGTATGCGAGCTAGTATCCGCGTCAAAAGTTTATTCTATGATAATGGGTCAGGATGGGTTAAAAAAGGAAACTTTATCAAGGTTACAAATCACCAGGCTTAAAATCATATGTTAAAAAATCAAGATTGCATTCAAAATCTTAATGCTTAAAATCAATGAACATGACAACAAAAATAAGCAACGCTTTAATAAGATCATATATACTCTTTGTAATGTATCATTTGTTCTTGTCAACTTTCTACATCCGCGACACACTCATAACTAATTGTGCAGCATGTATTCAAGAATTTATAATCATTCAAAACCCTTCCTTGATCTTAAGTTCCAACATCATCTTAATTATTATCCACCCTCCATATATCCTTTCCCACCAAGCCTACTCTTTTTTGCAACACACCTGACCCCTCCTCATCTATCCTCTCTTATAATGCACCCTCATTCATTTTCCATCACTCAACTCTATGCTCCTATTTCTATTCCTATTCCCTGTTAACAGCAGCTTCAAGTATTCAACATTTTCACCTGATCATTTCTATTATGTCTATTATATTCCACATATATATACATGTGACCTTACTTATCATAATTAATGAAGCCAACAAACCTAAAATCCTCACAGACTACAACATCACAACTACTCTATAACAATAAACCAACTTTGCAAACCTGAAATCGACACATTAGAATTGCCAAATTCTCACTCCTTTTAATAACAATAATATAGTAATCTAACAGCAAACTTCAAGCATAAATAAAACGATATTTATTGACATTGATAATAATAAGATAAGCTTAAATCTAATCCACGACCGTCCTTACCAACATAAACAGTTTCATTTAGAGCTTCTACAACACCTTGTCCATTATCATAGAGCAATCTCCTACAAAAACATAAACAATTAATTGAGTCAAAAAACACAGCAACCTCTAAGGAAAACATAATGCCGGAAACCTTACCTGGAAAACAAAGTCGTTCCTATGATCGCCATGTTTCTGAAAACTATAGTGAATGGAGCTTTGCATTCGCCTTTAGGGTTACATACGTCGAATGCTTTGGTGAATAGAGATAGAGTTAGAGGTGAGACAATACAGCCAATCGCGGTCCCAATGGTTTGACTTAGAAGCATTGTTCTAGGTGAAGTTAGTGTGAGATGGCCCGTTTTCAAGTCGTGCATTAATGAGCTTGAAACATAAAGGACTGATTTTAGGACACCGCAGCGGACCAATCCTGCTACGACTCCTTGTTGTTTTCTAGTTGTTGCTGCCATTAATAAGAGCCCAATTTTGCTGTAGTTGTAGGCCATGTCCCAGTCGGTTAGCCCAGTTCCATAAGCGTTACATAAGGCTAATGATGGTGCGATGATATAGCCTGCTATAAGTGAGTACCATTTAACCTCAGGGAATATTAATGGTATGGTGAATGTGTTGAGGATGATGAATAGGGTGTATCCGATCACTGCGATACACATGGGTATGCGGTCTTTAATGAAAACTCCGTTTTGTATTCGTTCCTCTTCTGTAATTTCATTCTTGCAACTTACAGCTGCAGGAAGGCAATGATATTAAACATATAGGTAGTAGTTAAAACCATTTGATTGAACTATTGGAGGAAATATATCTCTGAATTACCTAAGTTAAGGTTTTCCCTTTTAAGTTTTCCGTAGATACTTGCGTACCCTTATGCTATCAAAGTACATGCAGAGTCCATCACCTAGCAGAAGAGCTATTGAAATAAAGACCTGTTGACCAAAACTCACCATCTGCCCTCCCTCATTCTTCTGGCTACCAACAGGTCCTTCATTAATTCCATGTGTTCCCGACTTCCCCTTCTCAACATCCACATCTTTTTCACTGCATTTAGAATAACCACCTACACTTTCCGCCAAACAAACCATTCAACATGATAATAAATTGACACAAAATTCTTATTAAAATCAAATTTCTGTAATCAACAATTTTCTTAATGATTGCAATTTCCCACCAATTAACACAGAATATATCATATTCAAAACATAATAGAAGTGATTTTACGAATGATCATACGAAATATATTTAATTAATAAACATGTGAGCATCAATTAGATAAGGAATTACAAAATGGTTGAGGGATTAACGCATACCAGAAAATAAGCAGAATCAAATGCAGAGGATTACGTTGCCCTTCATTTGAGACCTGACTTTCAAGGGCCACATAAACTGCCACTGAATTAGAAAGAGCTACAGGCAGTTCACATTGCGGAACAGTGTTGTCTTCATCGACCAAATCAACAGCACTAAAAGAATCACAACCCTGAAAAATTAAGTTTAACGTTAGTACTATTTAGCATATATCCACACCTAGATGTATTTAATATACAACTCTGCACCTATAAGGTAAATCCAAGTTAAAACAGGTATAACTTCGTAATTTCATCACTGCGCGCCGTCTTGGCTCCGTCGGAAGCCACCATCTGACTCTTCTTTCGCTCTCTATGTCTCTTTAAATCAGATATTGCTTATGTTCGGAGTTCCGGTAGATCTAGACGCGATTAGGTGTGGTGATGGCTCATGACAGCCGCGGCGACTGATGATGACACCGGAACCACCACCATCAACACCAAGGAAGCGGCTGGAGAAGCTGACGACAGGTGGTGAAAACGATGGTCTGAAACACACACACACACAGAGAGAGAGAGAGAGAGAGAGAGAGAGAGAGAGAGAGAGAGAGTGGGAAGAGAAGGGAGAGTGGAACCTCATGTTGCCTGATAAACAAAAAGATAAAAGAGAGAATGAATTGTGTTGAGAGAGGGGTATGAATGAGGATATGGATGAGAAGGAGAGGCACATGATGATGACAGTAGTTGTTGAGCTGTGGTCCATCAACAAAACACCATTAAAGCATGGAGTACAACTCAATGCACATAACACTCTTAAAGCCAACTTTACAACCCCACAATGCACAAACCTTTTGCTATTTAGAAGTATATAAATTTCTTTGAAAATTTTCTACATTATATCGAATAGTTTTACTATATAGCTATAAAATACGATAGATTCTTTCACCTATATGCTTTACGTTTACGAATCATAAAAAAAAAAATCCATAAACCTAATCCATTTACCTTTTTTCGTTACATGTGAATTTTGTTATCGAGTAAGTATTGTTTCATGCGCATACATTTCGTACTTTATGCGTATCTCATTAACTAATATCCACTTTCGCCTATCTAATTTACTTTTTACAAAACAGGTTATGCCGTCCAAAAAGGGGTGGCGGTGCAGCTTGTTGTCCGTCTGTCTGCTATCTTAATGTAATTTTTCGCGATTATGTTTTAATAAAAATCATATTTTAGTTAAAAAAAATAAAAAAAATTGTTAACTTGTTTTATAACTCTCTCTATGCACAAATATATAAAATCTTATTTAACAAGAATGTATCATATAAATATACCTACAAAATTATTACTCTCTTAATTTTCTATTTATAAACAAATGATTTTGGTGTATTCTAGTTCTAGTAAAAAGAGTACAAACATATACAACAATTAAATAAATACGGATGGTTGTTCAGAAGCATGTGTAGTCGCTTTATAGGCTCAAACCTTAACCAAAGTGACGTGGCATAAAAAACATCTGCTGAACATGACCTGACACCCGAACCTCCCACGTAGGCTCGGACAACCGTTGGTAATTTCCCGAACCTTACCTATCCAACAAAAAAATAACAATAAACATATAAATAAACAAATATTTTTCCATTATAGAATTGACAGTCAAAACCCACATATACATCACCAGCTTTCATTTACACACAACCTTACAATTCACAACTACCTTTCATCACCATCATCTTATTCTCATTCTCTCTCTATATTTTTTCATTAAAACCTTTTAGTTTTTCATTGTACATTCCTTTTTATCTCCCCCCTTTTGATTATTTTTAGTTTGTGTTATTATTATTATTATTATTATTATTATTATTATTATAGGTTTTATATACTTTGTAACAATAATGGGGAGGACAAACAAAAAGTTGACAATGCTAATGATAAATTTACTTATCATTATCATTATCCACTGGGTCCGATATTCATTTGCAATACTGGACCCAGTGGATTTTCTAGCATTACAATCTATTAGAAAATCCCTTGATGATATGCCTGGGTCCAACTTCATATCATCATGGGATTTCACATCCGACCCGTGCAACTTCGCCGGAGTTTTCTGCTCCGGCGAACGTGTTGTCACGTTAAACCTCGGAGATCCACGGGCAGGCATGCCCGGCCTCTCCGGGGTTTTAGACCCGGCCATTGGAAAGTTAACAAACTTAACCGAATTAACAATCGTTCCTGGCCGGGTCACCGGAACTATTCCGGTTACATTATCGGAGTTAAAAAATCTCCGGTTTTTCGCCGTTAGCCGGAATTTTATCTCCGGCGAGATTCCGGCGACGTTAGGGGAGCTTATTAAGCTCCGTACATTTGATCTTAGTTACAATCAACTTACCGGTGATATCCCGTGGTCTGTCGGAAGTTTACCGGCGTTGACTAACGTTGTTCTTTGTCATAACCGGTTGACCGGTTCGTTACCGGCTTTCGTTTCTCAAGCTCTAACTCGGCTAGATCTTAAACATAATAACTTATCCGGTTCAATACCACCCGGGTTTCTCCCGCCTTCGTTACAATATCTTTCGGTTTCAATGAACCGGTTAACCGGTTCAGTCGAGTACGTACTGCCTCAACTGAACCGGTTAACGTACTTAGATTTAAGTATGAACCGGTTCACCGGTCCAATCCCGAGTAGTGTGTTTAGTTTTCCAATAACTAATCTCCAGCTGAACCGGAACTTGTTTTCAGGACCGGTTCAACCGTTTAATGAAGTGGCAATCCAGACCGTTGATTTAAGTCATAATATGTTGTATGGAGAAGTGTCCCCATTGTTTTCTAATGTACAGAATCTTTACCTTAATAATAACCGGTTCACCGGTTCGGTTCCGAGTACGTTGGTGGACCGGTTGATGGCTGGGAATGTGCAGTTGTTGTATTTGCAGCATAATTTTTTGACAGGGGTTCCGATTAAACCGACCGAGGCGATTCCGGTTAGTAGTTCGTTGTGTTTACAGTATAATTGTATGGTGTTGCCGGTTCAGACGCCTTGCCCGGTTGAAGCCGGTTCGCAGAAGACCAGGCCTACAACACAGTGCGTACAATGGAGAGGGTAAATTGGGAAATTAGTCAGTATAGTTTTATTGTAATTTTGTATTATAAAAATGTTAAATTGTTTAATTATTTAATTTATTTTTTTTTTTATAACCAATTCAATTGATTCTTTAAAACATTTTTCATTCGTATGGATTTTGAAACTTGATGATATTTATGAGTTTGATTATGGGAAATGTTTGTAGTTGGTTTCATTTATTAGTTTTTATTAATTGTCTAGTTATTTGTTTATTTATTCTTTTTATTATTTAGATTTATTGTAAGAATGTATGATTATATTAAGGGATGTTTGGAATGTATTGTAATACAGCAATAAGTTAAGACCATCCGTTGTGGGAGGCGAGCGATCAGACGCGAGCAACCTCATTGCATGTGCTCACTTGATCCCGTTGTGGTTAGCGGTGAGAACCGGCGCGACCCGTGCTCAATCTCGCGCCAGGGCTATTGTGGCTAGAGGTGAGCACCGGACTGAAAACTTGCTCGCGCCGGTGGTCGCTCGCGGCTCACAACGGACAGCCTTATGTGAATAAAGTAAGTTGTTTCAAATATATTGTCAAATGTGTAAAATCAACAATAAATTCTTCTTGTATTATAAAATATTTAGTTAGATTTTCATATGTTATAACCAACTTAATTGATTTCAAATGCTTGTAGTTATTTGTTTATGGATAGTTTTTATTAACTTTAATAATATAAGGATTTTATTTATCGTATTATTGTATTACAACAATAAGTTGTTTATTCTTTTAATAAAGTTGTTTTCAATACGTTATTTCTTGTTACTTAAAAAAACGTTACAAAATGATAAATTTATCTGTGGAACATGTAAAACCAGCATTGTAATAGAGCAAGGTGAGTCTAGGCTCCCTAATGTGATCTCTTCATAGTGCAATACAAAAGATGTGACAGAAACACGAAAATGTTTATAACTTAAAGTTGTATAATTTAGAAGTATAAAATATTAATAATTCATAAGAAGATAAATTCATTAACGAAGGCGTATTATGATTCTAAGACTGTATATGTAAATCGTGTATGCTAAGATTTAGTGCATGGTGTCATGGGCTAATGAGCAGTTGGGCTCATGCTTGATGCTTCACGGCCTAATAGAGAAATATTGGGTTCCACAAACATGTTCATAGTTTAAAAAAGGGGTAACTTTGTAGAAATGTAATCAAGTTTGCTAACTGTTCCAACTAAGTCACTCAAACTTTTTTTGTCTCTCTAAAGTCACTCAAGTTTCATTTAGTGTTCCAATACTATGTAATTATCAGGTTTCCAGGTTAAAGTGATGATGTGTCAGGTTTTAGTACCTTTTTAATAAATTTTTTAAACATATAAAATTTAAAAAAAAATATATTTTTTAAATCTTCATTTTATAAAACTTACCTAATAAAAATAATATCCACATAAGCATTAAAATGAAAGAAAAAATAAAAATAAAAAAAGAAGGTGACTTGATGACATGGTAATTACATAGTATTAGAACAATAAATGAAACTTGAATGACTTTAGAGAGACAAAAAAAATTTGAGTGACTATTAGAACACCAAGCAAACTTGGTCAGGCGTTTCTCCTTTAAAAAATATATATCTTGAGGTTTAGAACATATTAAAAGCTAGTGGTTGCCGGTAATGGCGGCTTAATTGAGTATCGAAACCATAAAAAATAATACCGGAAAAAATTTAGTTTTGATATATCTAAAACGATATCAACCCGTGCTTCACGTTGATCAACAACTATAAAAACATATTGTCTCTTTCTGAAATGCGCACTCTCCCCCCTCTCTCCTAAAAGTTAGTGACACCAATGCCACAAACGGCAAAATGCTCTTATGACTTAAGGCAAAATAAGTTGTTAGAGGCAAATCGTACTGCAAGTCTCATAAAGATGAACAAAAATTTCAAATGCGGAAATTGCTTATCACTTGTACACTAAAAAACGATTCAAGGTGTGTAATTGGAAATTACAAATTCAGACAAATGGATTTGCGTGTAACAAGAAAATAAGAAGACATCTTATTACTATTTTTTAAACCACTTGAAAACAAATGTTTCGTACCTTCCAGCATGTGTGGCAATGTTTCATTGGTGGATAAAACATCTTTCAGAATAACTTGTTATCCGTTTAGAAGTTGATACATCAACATTGCCAAACACTAAAGTGACGCATACAATTTCTTTTTATGTATGCGTCACTTTAATGTTTGGTTGGGTTGAGAGAAGCAAATATGTACAAATTGGGTTAAGAGACTTTCAAAGAAAAAAAAAATACAGAATGCACGTTAGTTTTTTATTGTATTATCACAATACGTGTACCACTATAAGAGTTAGATGCTATTGTATGGAAATTTTGGTAGATTTTGGATCACTCTTGTATCAAATGGCGTTAATAAGGGATTCTATATATGTTGATTCATCATACACAATAAAACCATATGCACATCTAAGCAATCTACAAACAAAATTGCTTGAAGGACCTAAGACAAAATTGCTTGTTGCCCGCCTGCCCGCTATCTTGATGTAATTTTTCGCGATTGACATATGAATATGAATTTTCATGCTAAAAAAAAACTACTTAACTGGAACACACTTTACAATTACAAATTTCTAACCAGGATAACCCTATAAAAGGAGATCCACATTGATTTGTGTTTTCATGATACAAACAATGGACTTACATGACTCCGTGTCATCCGTGAAGCGGCCACAGATATCACACACGCCTTACTTGTATTTGCAATTGAATAAAATAGTTCATAACGATGAATACATGTATTCAAAATTGAAATAATTGGTCCTCAAATATTTAGTGAACCTCGATTGAACTCATCAATATATATACGAAGGTCATTTGAAACATAAAACCAATTTTAACTAGAGAACCGCATAATGCTCTTATAGATAAAGCTTAACATATACAGTTAAGAGTTAGAAGTAGTTAGGAGTAGGGGTGTTTATCGGTTCGGTTTACGGTTTATTTGGTTTATTCAATTCGGTTTTCAAAATTTTGTACCTCAAACCAAAAACCAAACCAAACCAAACCAAACCAAATTAGGAGTATGAAAACCAAACCAAATTCAACCAAATTGAATTCAGTTCGGTTTCGGTTTAAAACCAAACAAACCAAATTCAACCAAACAAAACAAACCAAATTGAAACGAATTTTTTTTCTCTAACTTATATATCTATATGTTCCAAAATCCGAAAAGAAAGTTTGCAATAAATATAAACCAAAAAAATCAAACCACGCAAACAGAAACATCATAAAAATTAGAAATAGTAAAATGAACACTAGTTTACTAGTTTATACTCAGATTATTACCTATATAAATTGGTGGGCTTTATTTATTTTGGGTTGGGTTTAATATTTTGGGCTTATATATTATATACGAGTTATTAAATATTATTATTTTTATTTAATAATTAATTATTTTACCGGTTTATTCGGTTATCCAAATAAACCAAATAAACAAAATAAAAAAAATGTAGAACAAAAAACCAAACCAAACACCAAATTCGTTGTTTGGATTGGTTTTTTCGGTTACGGTTACGGTTCGGTTTTCGGTTTTTATTTGGTTTGCGGTTTTTCTGAACACCCCTAGTTAGGAGAAGTCAAATAATTATACATATATCTATAAAAAATTTAATTATCCATATGAAAAAAGAACTTAATACTCTGTACAATCTTTTCTGTAGAAACAGAATGAGACAAATCACAAAAGATCAGTGGATCAGTGTATACTGCACAACAACAAAAGCCATTTTCTGTATTCAATTGTTCAATCTGTTACTTATTATTATTACTATTATTTTTTATTTTGGAGGAAAAAAACTTACAGGTTTTATTTTGTAGAATATTCAATCAAAATATTGTCTTCGAGGCATACTGTTACTCACGGGCGTCTGGATCTCTCCGCTACCAGGGAATTCCCACTTTGCGATATCTCCATCAAATGAAGAACTAACTAGCATCGGATAGTAAGGGTGCCAACTGCAGTCCCGTACGGTTGACTTATGGTACACAAGTCGTGCAACCCGGGCTCCAGTTACCTGATAATGATCAAGGGAAATGTGAAAAACTAGCTATAACAGAAATGCGTGAAGCCGGTTAATGGGTCAAAAGTAGCTTAGCTTACAATACTCCAAATTATTCTATGTAAAAGAAATTATCTTACTATTTTAACAACAAATATTTTTTAATCATAATTCATAAATTAACAATTCATAAAAAATATAAGGATAGAAAAATGTTGGTTGGCCAAACTGGCCCAACCGAACCCAATCCATTTGACCGAATCAAGCACACATATAAGGGTAGCAATTTAGATGGGATTAGGATTTACTTTATTAATAGGTGGATTTGAGCTGTGTTCTAACTCTAACGGGTCAAATGAGTAAAAATTAAAAAATAAAGATAAAAAGAGAACCTGTCGCAGGTCAAAGGTCATACGTAAGCGTATTTTTAATGTACAAAACCTCTTAAAGCAATTTATCAGAAAACCATTTATCAAAGTGTTGTATAAATTTTCTAATCATATTTGAGACATGAATAATTAAAAAAATGGATAGAAAACATACATGATTTTATACACCTTTAACTCTTTATGGTGATGCAAAAGTTATTTCAAGTGTGGATTAGGACAGCATAACAAAAATAAAATAAAATAAAATAAAATAAAATAAAATAAAATAAAATTCAAGTTTAAGGAGAATGATACTTACCAAATCATAAACATAAACACAAGAATCATGAGATCCGGTATAAATATACCTTTGGCCAGTGCTGCAACAACATAAAGAAATAATCAGTTTAGGTCCATTACCAAGGAAGGGTTGTGTTTCTTTACAGAGCCTATTTCGGAATATAGCCTTTAAAGATGATTTTAATAAAATTACATATGATAAAATACAAATGTTTGGCCAAAAGGCAAAAGAGTACATGTTGTGAGACCAATGAACAAGCTAACACCAGCTAGGACTTGGCTTGAAAATTTAAATGAGCCAAATTAGCTCAAGCTGAATTTAATCAAGGTTTTTTCAAGCTAATTTTGAGTGAGGGCCACATGGGAAAGCTTTGATATGAGTTAACCAGATAAGATGGAAATAAGTAAATGGGTCAAAATTGCCTCACAAAGTGCTAACACACACATGATGGCATGTTCATATTCGTAAAGTATAATTATAACTAGCATAACCATGCCGATCATAATTGTAGTAATTACCTATGTTCTGGTGAAAAATAGCAGCGTATGAGTGTACGCAATACTGAATGACCTTTATATGTGGCAACAGATTGGTCATATGGATGCTTCATATCTCGTGCCCTAAGTGGGTAGTCCATCCATCTATAGTCCCATTCATAGTTCCTGAATCCAGGAGCACTGAAGAAGAAAAGAATATCGTAAATGTAAGCGTTAAGAATGTGATTTATGTGAACATGAAGTTGACATTGAAATAACCTTGTTTGGCCTGTCAATTACCCTTGTTTGGACACATTGTCTTTCTATGCATTATCAAAGAGATAATGCATAACAATCATTTTTCAATTAAACTACTGCTTATATACATTTTTCTGGTTGCTTCTAAAGATATATAATTTATAACGACAATGTACCCAATTATAAATAAAATGATAATATCGTAGTAACATACCGAGGCGCATTAGAGGACATTTTTCTGATATCCCAAAGCTTAATAGTCTGATCTTTTCCATTTGAAATAAAATAACGGCCATCATTACGGCTATCAATAAATGTAATTCCTTCTAGATGCCCCGTGAGGATTCCAACTGGCTTTCCTTTTGATCTGACGCTACGTCTGTCCCAAACCTGAAAATTCCTTAATATTATCGCTTGGTAGGACAGAAAAGAAACTGAATGCACATGGTAATGGTAATGGTAATTGGAATGAGCAGGTAAGAGAATAGTTCCTCTTTTCCATCATCATGCTTGGTTGGCAAAGTAATGGAATGATCATTCAAATATTTTTTGGTATGTCTTAATATACATATAAATTTAGTTAAATGTATAGTCGGATATCAAACAAATGTTAATGCCAATAATTTTTAATCAGAAGAAATCGAATTTGTCGTGTTAATGATGGAATGAACGATTCCATTCCTCTTTTGATGGCTTTATCCCAAACACGGCCTAATATTTTCATCCAGTCAGAAAAGAAGTCGAGACAAAAAATTCCAAATGCAAGTTTTTTTCTGTTAATTAAATACAAAGATGGATAAAAACTTGTATAGATATACCTTACAAAGATTATCATCACTCCCAGAATATATTAGATTGCTGGCTTCATCAGCAAAGCACACACTGTTTACATCAGCCTGCATTAAGTAACAACATATTGGAATAAGTTAAACAACTGATTGCATATAGTCATGATAAGTAAGTAAACATTCATAAAAAGTTGTGAGTACACGTCGCAATTTTAACCAATTGACTTAGGAACGGTTGATTTGGTTTATGTTTAATCTCTAACGGATCTATGGTATGCTAAAAAGATAAGTAACGTATAAGGAGGCAACCCAACTATTCAACTTTTATTTTTTACATCAAGACCAACTCACTATTAAAACTATTTTATAGACCACCCAAGTATGTATCTAGTTTCACCGTGTACTAAATCTCACCAAAAACATGGTAAACGACGAAAAAATTCTTCAATTTCATGATTGTTCGATTACTTTTTAGTTTTTACTATACAAACGATAAAAGGTAATTAAGGGTGCTTTTGTTTCTTTCAAATATGTTCACGTTATACTCTTCATCCCGCCTATTCTTTGATATACTTGGTACATACAAAACCGCATACATATCCAGGACATGTATAAAGTAGTTTCACTTGGTTGGTAGTCTCCTTATACAATATCTCTAAAAAAAACTCCTAAAAACCTCCAATGCCATTTTACCAAAAAAAAAAAAAAAAAAAATAGATTGTTTCTGAAATAAAATAACTTTTCAGATCAGTTATGGTAAACTAATTGATTATTATAGATTTAAAAAAATTGGATAAATGTTTTGGATCAACCCGAACTATTCCAAAAAATTACCCATTTGGCTGGTTACCCAACGTACCCACATAACCAGTACCACATATAGTTCTGAGTAGGCAATTACCTAGGTTGATAATTTACTGCTTCAGTGCTTTTAAAGTTCATTCATGGTGAACGAAAATCATTAAATTAGCAAGCATATAACTTCAATTTGAAACATAAGTAGCAGATAACTAGGGTTGCCCATGCATCCAACAACAACCAATATAATCTCACCCATAGCCAAGCTATTTGTAGGGTATGGGGAGGTTGGGACGTAGGCAAGCGTTACCTTTATCCCAAGGGAAAAAAGGTTGCTTTTAGTGAGACCCTCGGTTCCAAGGTTGCCCATGCACCCATGATATAAAAAATTATGCATGTGTGCTTTGGCAAGTCACAAGGGTGGTTCGTAACTTTTTATTACCCGTAAAAACTCTTTTAGACTTCACAAGAAGTTGCAACTATTTTCATTTAATAATAATCCTGTTGTTTCATTTCATAGCCTCATCCTACAACTACTATCTCATCCAAGTTTTTAATATTCTAGGGCCAATGTTGAGATACACACATAGGTAATGAGTACCACATGCATCACATGTTTGTTTTTCTAACTTATATACATGTAATGTTTTCTAAAACAGTATATTCACATTAATCAACTTCAAGAACTACAAGCTTTCTAAATTAACAACCTAGATGTAGAGTTAAGACTATATGGATGGTAAGTGGCATTACCTTGTGCGCTTGAATTCGAAGAGAAAGTTTGTTTGCTTCAATATCATAAACATAAATCGAATCATCACTACTTCCAGCTACAAGTTCTCTACCATCATCAGAAAATTTTACAGAAAAAATTCCAAATGAATATCCTTCTTCATCATCAGCAGCAAACTCTAGCCCTTCGTGTACGTCCTGCGAATTTCCAAATCGCACTTATAAGCAAACACTGTCCACACTTAAAACTGAATCAATCCAGTAATAAAATTACAAAGTACAACATACTAACTAAACCAATTATACTTGATAGCATACTGAAGAGGAAAAAAAACTGAATGTGTACTCATTAGATAAACATTTATTTGTAAGTGTCAGGAAGACGCGGACAACAGTTGTATTATAATAAAACTGTATTTAACCCAGAATATAATTAACAAAAGATGTTTTTTTTTTTTTTTTTTGCAAAGTATAGCCTCATCCTGTCTTTATATATAATAAAGTGGAGTGATTACAGAAGTATGAAAATAATATTTTGAACATAAAATGGATTTGAGTCATACATTGGATATCTAAAACAACTCTATCCATTCTCTGTATATGTCACTATACAAAATTGCTTACTTTATGCTTATAACAAACAAAACTGCATAAAATAAATTTTATCTTCTTGTACTTGTATTTATATGATGGTAACACAAAGATAGAGATGAATAAATATGAACAATGAAAATGAAAAATTCAGATGTTTCTATCAGTTTATGTGTAGAGGAGACAATTTGGGATATGTTATACATCTAGAGGGTAAAATTTATAACTTTAAACAATTAGCTAAACTGAAAACAGACAAATGGTTCAAGAGTTACCTACGTGTATTCACAAAGCACTACATATTCTAAATTGTTGTGGTTAAGCTATACTGTTAAGAGAGTCCTAACAAAAAAATCTCAGGTTATAAAAATTTATTCATATTATTATTTGTTTCTAAAATAAAAAAAAAAAGGCCAACATAATTCGTGCTAAAATATTAGCCCTTTGGCCTGAACTGTTTTAATTTTTAGCCTATCATCCAACAAGCCAGACCCAATCATTTTACCACATCATAATCAATAATATCTCAGCATATATGCATTATTTTATCCTGGATAGATGATATACAACGTTTGTCAATTTAATTCTCACAGTTTTAGACAATTAAAGCAAACATATCATTGTTATTCTGTCGTTTTCTCAAACAAACACACACATAGCCGCATGAATCTTGTTATGGCAAATTAATGGCTAGATGCTTATTTTATTTCTTCATATGAACAAACATTTAATTAACCGTTCAGTCGCTAGACATGAGACATTGTTTCCCATCTTTAATTTCCCTTCAACTCTCCCAGTAAAACATCTGTGGATACCTTAATTTAATAAACAGAATGAAGAAGCTACTCAAAAGGGCATACCTTCAAAACACACATAGTACTGCTCACAAGATAAATGTAGTTCATTATTCATACCGTGACATTGGCATGAGACTCTGTTCCAGCAGATCCAATATTAACAATGTTGACTATAGGAGACATAGTTGCATAAATCTGCAAGTAGCAATATGATATGTAAATTTAAAGGATAATACTTAGTAAAATACTAACAGTCCCTGCACTGCTTGAAGTGGATGTGACTTACTTTCAGGAAAGAGAGGGTAAAAACTCACCAGGAAACGTTTATCTGGTGAAAGAGATGTATCAGTAACCGTCCATCTCAAGCTTTCAGCAACAATATTCTTGTGTAGTTTCCAACCCATTTCAGTATTATAAATTTTAATATGGCTTCCCTGTTTGAAAGTATATTTTATACCAGATTAGACCACATTGTAGCTCCTAACTGAGTAAACAATCTTAAACCCTTGAAACAGAATAATATTCTTGTTCTGGACAGGGTTAAAGACAGTAAACTTTAATGAGGCAATAGTTTGTAAGCAGAAGTCCCATTCAGTTTGTGTTTGGATTATCAAAACTCCAATAACAGGACAAAAAAGAACAAGAATACCTGAAATGCAGCAACAAAAAGAGAACCGTCTTTTGAAAATTGCGACACGTAAGCCCGGGTAGTCAATTGGTCAACAATAGAAGGACCTTTAACAGGTAAATATTTGTTTAGCATGTGATAGCGATCTGCTGAAGAAAACCTCCCTCGACCTGAATAATTCCCTTCTCGACCCGCTAACATCTTCACAGACGAAACATTTAATACCTCCCTTCGGGGAAGAACCCGTTTCAATCTATCATGGGGTGTTGACTTCAGCTTTGTTAAGTGAGCAACTTCAGGATCCACATCATTCTGTGATGAAGACTGGTGGCTGTCATTATCATCCCCAACAGTTGAAGATTCACTATCCGAGTAATCCGGGTCAATTTCCAGTCTACTTAGAGCATATCCCATGTCACCTATAAGTGTAGTCCAACCCCTAAAGTACATTATGACATAAACACTTTGTAAATTATATGACTCTTATAATAGCATAAAGCATTACGCTATGCTCCTTCAAATCATCCCCAATTTCCAGCTTGCAAACTCTGCACACAAATGGATTGATCATATGATCATTGACATATCATATCCATTTCTTAAAAATCTATTGTCCCCTCCCCAAGATATTCACTCCAGATTCGAAAATTATAAGGGTTTACTGCAAATTGGTTACAAACACCTGTATGTTTATTAATTTGTCATAAAATTCGATCCAGATATCAATTATCTTAAAATTCCAACGATGCATGACATAAGTCAGCTAGTCTTAACCATCATATTGTTCTAGATGAATTTGATAGACCTGAAGTTTTGTTCATCTAATTTACACATTACCTGATCCAATGATTAATTATGCCATAGAGAAGCTTATACAATATCATAATAGATGGCCATTTTGTGGCTTTTGATTAGTTTATCAAAACAAAAAAAACCTGTGGCTTCAAAATCAACCAATTTCAAGGATGCATAACCTAGAGTCAACTTAATCTTAAACATCAAAAGTCAAACTCTCTTTTTCTAGATGAATTCGATAGGCATGAAGTTTCGATCATCTATTCTACAAATAAGCCGAATCAACGATATCATAACAGATTAAAAAAAATAAAAACAAGCTCAGTAGTCACAGAATCAACGAATTCCAAACACAAAATGCATTTCAACTACATCAAACGATCAAATCAAAATAAACAGACAGATTCATCAATCGAAAACCCTAAGTTACAAGATAAACTTCCGCAACAAGTTACATAACCGTCAACAACTAAACAATATCATTACAGATTTAAAAAAAAAAATAGAAACAAGATCAGACTTCTCAGTAGTCACAGAATCAACGAATTCCAAACACTAAATATGTTCAACGGAAACAAATAATCAAATCAAAATCAACAGACCGATTCATCAATCGAAACTTTCGCAACAAGTTACGTTACTGTCAACAACTAAACAATATCATTACAGATTAAAAAAAAAAAAAAGACAAGCTCAGCAGTCACAGAATCAACGAATTCCAAACACTAAATGCATTTCAACTACATCAAATGATCAAATCAAAATCAACAGACAGATTCATCAATCGAAAACCCTAAGTTACGAGACAAACTTCCGCAGCAAGTTACATAACCGTCAACAACTAAACAACATCATTACAGATTAAAAAAAAAATAGAAACAAGCTCAGACTTCTCAGTAGTCACAGAATCAACGAATTCCAAACACTAAATATGTTCAACGCCAATAAATAATCAAATCAAAATCAACAGACCGATTCATCAATCAAATCTTCCGCAACAAGTTACCTAACCGTCAACAACTAAACAATATCATTACAGATTAAAAAAAAAAAAAGACAAGCTCAGCAGTAACAGAATCAACGAATTCCAAACACTAAATGCATTTCAACTGCAACAAACAATCAAATCAAATCAACAGACCGATTCATCAATGAAAACTTCCTCAACAAGTTACGTAACCGTCAACAACAATCAAAACACCGATCAAACAACTTTTAGCTTCAATCGTTGAATTAAGCATCGAGCATCGAAAACTGAGCCATTAAAGTTTCAATCATCTATTCCACACTTAAGCCGATTCAACGATTAATTATGCCAAACAGAAGCTTAAACGATATCATTACATAAAAAAAATAAAAAATAAAAAACACTCGGTAGTCACAGAATCAACGAAGTCGAAACACTAAATACATTTCAACTGCAACAAATGATCAAATTAAGATCAACAGACCGATTCATCAATGAAAACTTCCTCAACAAGTTACGTAACCGTCAACAACAATCAAAACACCGATCAAACATCTTCTAAAGCCTAATTAGTTGAATTAAGCATCGAACATCGAAAACAGAGCCGTTAAAGTTTCAATCATCTATTCCACACTTAAGCCGATTCAACGATTAGTTATGCCAAACAGAAGCTTAAACGATATCAATCATATCATTACATATAAAAAAATACAAGCTCAGTAGTCACAGAATCAACGAATTCGAAAACACTAAATACATTTCAACTGCAACAAATGATCAAATTAAAATCAACAGATCAATTCATCAATGAAAACTTCAGCAACAAGTTACGTAAGTTACGTAACCGTCAACAATCAACAACAATCTAAACTCGATTGAACAACTTTTGAAGCGTAATTAGTTGAATAACTTGAATTAGACATTGAAGATTGAGAGTTTACGTATTGAATTACCTGGTGAAATGGAGATGAAGATGAGTTGGTGTTGATTTGATTGAATTTTATAATCGTTGGACTTCGGTGGTAGTTGGAAAAATGCTTGCCATAATATGTTGAAGGTTATTTTGTATTCTAGTCTATAATATATCGTCATCCATTCTAGACATATATATTTTTATTTTATTGATAAACTAATATTGTGCAGGGTTTTCTTGATTCAAGCCATTTCAAGGTAATTAGGCCTACTGATTCAAGCCATTTCAAGGTAATTAGGCCTATGGGTGTGGAGGGTTAATGATGGGTCGCCACGTAGGATCTATGTAGATAAATGCGTTAGTGGGGGAGTGGCATCTTCATGACGATGGGCTAAGGGTGTGAAGGATGGACCGACATCTCCTTAAAAAAAAAAAAAAAGACAGAAAAACCAAAACACCAATCAAAAGGGACGGCAAGACAGGCAAGGAGATGCCGCTGATGCCGATGCCGCCCCTAGGGGGCGGTGTTGCCGCGCCTACCATGGCAATGTCGGTTCCACATCGGAGAGCCTATAAAAATCAACAAATGTAAAACCACGTGTCAGTTTATTATATTTTTAATTTGGTGTCTTAGAGGGAGGGGCGTTACCTGAATTATTTTTTAACTTCACTAATTTATACTAATTCTGCACTATCACATCATTTTACTTATTCACTTCACTGAAACGGTTTTTGGAGGCAACACTTCACTAAAATATTTATTTTTCATTTATATAAAAAAATATATTTTTCATTAATATATATCATTTGTAGTCACTTGTGTGATTTGTCATATCAATTTTAAATATTTTTTATTTATTCTTTTAAATTTTAAAAACAACCCAACAATGTCATTGTAAACGATACATGCATTTATTCTTTTTATAGTTTTATTTTTATTAAAATGTTACGGTTTCAACTTTTAACCATTTAAAATATAAGAATAAAAATCATACCTTTCTTCTTTGCTTGACTCGTATTTAGAGGAAAAGATAGTATGAACATTGAACAATAAGAAAGGGAAGCTAAAACTTTTAAAGTTTTCTATGTGCAAATCTATACATATAATAAACCAAAGCCATTTTAATGACATGGCACTTAAAGAGGCATTCTTTTCCTTGAGTGTGCCATGTGTCATCCCATGTGGCATTGAGATATTATAGGAAGAAAAGAATTTAAAAACAAAATTGAATTTTTCACCCTCATGTTTCGTCCCATAATTTTTAAACGTTAATATCTTTAATATACGAGATTTTTTAAAGAAAAAAATTACACCAAATTAACGAGCGTTTTATTATCTTTCCAACGAGTACCATAGTGCTATATAAAAAACGGAGAAATTTTTTTGTGAGGTTTTGTTCATACAGAAAAAAACATGAAGTGTAAATCAGTAAATATCCAACGAGTACCATAGTGCTATATAAAAAACGGAGAGCGTTTTATTATCTTTCCAA
The DNA here is from genome assembly GCA_028751855.1 of Ambrosia trifida. Lineage (NCBI taxonomy): Eukaryota > Viridiplantae > Streptophyta > Magnoliopsida > Asterales > Asteraceae > Ambrosia > Ambrosia trifida. The sequence goes on from CM054129.1 coordinate 133,287,170, forward strand.
CGAGTACCATAGTGCTATATAAAAAACGGAGAAATTTTTTTGTGGGGTTTTGTTCATACAGAAAAAAAACATGAAGTGTAAATCAGTAAATATCTAACGAGTACCATAGTGCTATATAAAAAACGGAGAAATTTTTTTGTGGGGTTTTTTTCATACAGGAAAAAAAAACACAAAGTGTAAATCAGTAAATATGAATTTTTTTTCAACCAGAGCCGAATAGGTTAACAGAGTTATACGTTGTTTTAAGTTAGGTATCAATATTAGTATGTTAGAGTTGTACATTTGTTTAGTCTTTAGGATAAGTGTTAATATTAGAGTTACATTAAAGTTCTACATTCTTTTAGGTTAGGTGTTAGCATTGGAGTTGTACATTGTTTTACGCTAGATATTAATATTAGAGTTATACATCAGTCTATTTCATATATAAAATTGATGTATCATATTAAATTTCTCAACCCGAGACGCTCTCGGGGTATAATCTAGTGTAAAAATATTTTAAAAGGGTAGATGTTGGTAGCTGTGTTAAAAGAACTTCTTATCAAGTTAGAATAACATATAGTAGATGACGTTAGTATATATGGTTTTCTTTCTACTAATAATGTAACAACTTTTGTATACTTTACCTAATTAATCATTTGTTAAAGCAAATAGTATATAAATCTTACAGATCGCAACGTAAAAGTTGGTTGAATTTGATATTTTCATATTTTAGAGATGTATAGTTAAATTTAACAAGTAGAATAATTGACTTACGCGTATCGATACGATGTTTACGAAACCCATTTGTTAGCATAAGGAATAGGGGTCTTCATTTTAAACAGTGATTAAAAAATATTTTTTATAATATATGTGTGTTGTATGTTTAATTTGGATTAAATGAAAATATTGGGAATAATATGGAGACAAAATGTATTAAAGATGAATGTTACCAACAAAGGCGCATCTAGTGTAGTGGTATCATAGTACCCTCCCACGGTACTGACCGGGGTTCGATTCCCCGGATGCGCATGTATGTTTTAATTTTTATTCAATAAACTTTAGTTGATAACGCTGATTCTGTCACCAATGATTTCATCCTTGTTGACTTAATTAAATATTTGGTCTTACAAGACGTGTAATTTTCTTTGTAAAAGATGTGCCAGCAATGATTTCATCCTTGTTTTTGTTTTGTATTTGGGCTTTGTAAGGTGGCCTAGGTAGTTGCCGGCTACTCATGACCTCTTGGTATAGTGGTATGATGTTCTTCCTTATAAATGTGAGGTTGTGGATTTAAATCCTTGCACTTGCAAGGTAAGGTAGAATAAGGGTGTTAAAATTTGCCGTTCAAAAAAAGGTAGCTGTGGGCTAAATGAGTCTGGGTGTATTTGTGGCGTTTGAGGTTGTTGATGAAATAAAATTACGTTTGATTGTTCAAAAAAAAAAAAAAAAAATCGTGCCAGTTTCATTGAACCCAGGAATCATTGGTTTCGAATACCTTTGAGTCTTTGGTTCCGAACCCTATTAGGTTCTTCGACAAAGTGCAACAAGTTGTTCACATTAGAGTTCATCGGGTTTGGTTTTCGGTTATTGGGCTTTTTGGGTAAGAATCTTCGAGTTTTTAGTTGTGAAAAATTTACCTAATAACCGACCCAATCTAGTTAAACGGTATGGGTTAATGGGTTCGTGTATATCGGTTGGGTTAAATATCAGTTAAACAACATACTAATTATATCATATTCAAGTTGTAACAACTTTTTTTTATCTTCTAGCAGCACAACTAAAGTTTATTCTTTCAACTTAAAAAAGTATGAATATAGGAAGTGTCGAATGGTAAGTTACAAAGTGTATAAACAGTAAACATGTGGATTGTGTACACAAAATTGAAGAATACAAGTATATCTTATCTGTTTGAACTTGTATTGAAACGAGGATTGAATAATACATGGTACATACTCTTGCAAATTCGTAAGGTTATACCATATGAAGTCTTGTTTTAAAAAAAAGTTGGAGGGGGGGGGGGGGGGGGGTAGAATGTGGAAACGAGGAGTGAGGAACAAGAAAAGTCTTTTTTGAAAAAAAAAAAACTCATATTTTTATATGTATGTCTCTTTGTTTTCTTTAGTATCAGAGTTCTTTACTTTCTTCGTATTGAACCTACGGTCTTTAGGTTGTAATGAATTCTTCTCTACCACCTTGAAAATCCCTAATTTGTAGACGAATATTTTGTGTTATTCGTTATCGTTTACTATTGGATTACCTTGCTCACAAATTCTAGATTATCGTGATTTAGTTCAAATCATTTAGTCTATTCACTTGTATAAATCTCAATCACATGATAAATCCGTACCAAAGTGAAATTTTTGTTTATTGAGCTATTCTTTATGTTATAGTCATTAATATTTCCTTGAGCATCCATTCTTATTGATGCAAGTCGACAATCTCATGTTAAGATACCCTGTGGAATTTTCAAGAATCTATTCTATTCTCTTCACTTTTGTAAAAAAAAAAAAAAAAAAAAAAAAAAAAACCATAACAAAATAATTAAAAAAGAAGTCTTACCTATGTATTAGCTTGACTCCATAAGGATTTAACCAAATCACTTGAATTTCTAATATGTATTAGCTTGACTCCATAAGGATCTAACTAAATCACTTGAATTTGTTTCACATCTTGAAATCATGATTTTTTTTTTAAAGAAAATCTTGTGTAAATTAGGTGTATGTGGGTGGACAATTACAAATTGGAATAGAAACATGGAGGGGAGCCGATCAAAAAAAAAAGAAAGGGGAAACACATGGAATTTGGGAAAAGAAATGATTGGGCAAATGAGGACAAGTCCAAAGCATGCATTTCTTTTTCTATCTTATTTGTTTTGATATTGTCCAAATTGGCTTTTTATATTCATGGGGTTTGTTTTGGAATTTTGGAATAAATGCAACTAACAATGGGAGCAGGATTGCTCTGTGTCAATTTCAATAGGTAATCAAAAAATTTTCCCACTTGTTATTGGGAGCTTTGGATGCAACTTAGGCTATGGGCCATTTTTTGGAAACCATACCCCCGTTTTTAAAGTGTATGTCATGAAAAAACTATTAGCTAATTTTTTTTTTTTTTAAGTATGACCGGTTTTGTAAGAAGGGAGTAGTAAACTAATTAGCTGTTAAAAAAAAACTATTGACTTGGTTCAAATGAATCGGATCAAAATACATTTATACTAAAGTGAGTTTGTCTTGAAAATAGCCGCGTTTAGAGCATTCACATTTGGTCCACCAAATATATGGGAGTGTGTTCCTCAAATTATATAGGGTGGATGTAAGTGGTTGTGAGTGGAGAAGAGAAAATATTTGGTGAAAGCACTTTTCACCCCTATAAATATTTTAATATTTTTGTAAGTGGTTGTGAGTGAGGAGAAATAAAATATAATAATAAAAGTATGAAAAAGTATTACTTGTTTAAGAAGGAAAGAGAAATTTTTGGGATGGAATGGTGATTTTTAGTGTAATTTCATGGAGTGAATTTGGTGGAGCTGATGAGAATTTACAAAGAAAAACTAAGCATCAAAATGGGTTCATCCTCTATATTTGTTTTTTTGACAGCTAATGCCGAGTGGTGACATACCGCAATACCGTCAGCAACACCAGTGGATGTGTTGCTAGTGGTAGTGGATACAAAAGTTGCGTTGGGCGATGAGACATAGGCGGTGGGGGTGGTGGCGATTGCGGGGAGGTTGTGATATATTAAAATACCTTGTCAAAACGATATAACTACATGAACTATACATGTATATGTAGATATATATATATATATATATATATATATATATATATATATATATATATATATATATATATAGGGAATGGATAGTTTGAGAACTCACTTGAGTTGTGAGAACCATAGGAACTCTTTTGGACCCTTGATCATAACCATCCAATGGATGAGATTTAATGTTGAGTTGTTTTTGTCTTTTTTGTATACATGTATCTTTTTTATTATCAATTTATAAAAATAACCCCTGAAAAGGGTATTATTGGAAAGAAAAAAGCATACCAAACTTTCCTCGGTTCCCTCCATCTGACAACTATCACTTCCTACTCTCTTTCCTACTCTCTCTCTCTCTCTAGTAAAATTCAAAAACCATCAGAAAACCGTTCCCAATTCCTCTCTGCTCCTGGTGTTTCATCCCTTCCCCCTCGCCTCTAATTCCTCTTCGACACCGGTGATCAATAATTAGGGCCGTTGTTTGTTATTGGTTCCGATCATCGTCGTGAATCATCGTCGTTTTACAGAGGTATTATGTTAGTTGTTTTAAAATTTTTAACTGTACATTGGGTTTTTTTTCTTTAGGACTGATAGGGATAAATGAAACCCTAGAATTTAGTTAAGACTTGTTTTTTTTAATATAGATTGAAAAGATTATTAAGTGTGTCCATTGTCTTGCCCCAAAAAAAAACCCTACTTATTGCAAACCACTTCGTCGGTGTAAAAAGAGTTCTGGTTATGTGTGAAGAATTTTATTAGGAGATAAAAAGTTTTGTTATGTGTTCAGATATTTTTGTTATGTGTATACGAATTTTATTAGGGGATAAATGGTTTTTATGGTTTGTCTGTGTGTGTTTTGATGTAAAGAATGCCTTTGTTAGGAGATAATCCTTATTGCTATGTGTGTGGAATTTTACGTTGGTGTAAAAAAACTGTACTAGGGTATAAACATTTTTTGGATTTTCAGGCTGTATTGCTTATTTTTGTGATACCAGTAAAGACAACAAAAACATGGTTGCTGGTACCAGGAGCTCTAAACGACCCCATGGTGACCTCTCAGCTAATGCAGAAGTTATTTGCCTAAATTCGGATAACAAAGGTAAAATAAAAAAAAAGGATCCTTCTGTTTTATTTGTATATTTGTTTACTCATTGTTTGGTTAATGGCGCCGCTTTTTGTCAAATGTGCAGCTGACGCAACCCCTGTTCAGACTCGTGGGCAACGAAGAAACATATTTTCTGTTAAGCCAATACATATAGGATCGTCTACAGGCGGGGACGCCAAGCCGTTATTAGTAGGGCTACGAAGCAGAAAGAAGCGATCAAGGATTGAGATAGACATTGAATCCGACGATGATTACGTGTCTGACACGCCACTGGAAAAGACAATTGCAACCTCTTCCCACCAACACACGTGGTGTAGCTTAAAATCGCGTTCGTCCCCACGTCAACTTTTCTTGGCGATTTCCAAACTTAGTGCTAGGCAGCGCGACGCTGTTCACCAGATGGGATTTGGGGCATTGTTGGGATTTGTGGTTGATGGGATCCCTGTTAAGCTAGCTCACTACGTAGTGGATGCCTTCCAACCGGATAAAATGCGCTTGAAATGTCGGCAACAGGAAGTGAATATTGACGCAACCGTTGTGCATAGGGTGTTTGGGATTCCATGTGGCGGGATCAACTTCTCAAGCTTAACAGAGCCGGACGAGTGGCATCCAAAGTTGTTGGTATGGCGCAGTCGTTATCCACCAGTAGTTTATGTTTCACCGTCGTCCATAACGGAGAAGATACTCGAAGACGATTATGATGACATGTTCATCTTCAAAGTCGACTTCATTATGCTATTTGTCACAACCATGATCAGTTGTCATGGGAATGGCCTTTGCAGAGAAGAGATCCCCAAGTGCTTTACGAGTGAGACAAAGTTTGACAGTATTGATTGGTGTGAATTCATAATAACTTCCCTGCGGGCATGTAAGCAAAAGTGGAGACGTAGTGATCCAGGATGTGCCTTTGCTGGACCATTGACCTTCCTGACTGTATACTTTTTCCCATTTTAACTTGGAAACTGCATTTTGTTTTTATTCTGTTTTATTCTTGCCATTGTTTGTTTTTTAATAAGTTGTTTCCCTTTTTATTTTATTTTTCAGCTGCTATATGTGGATAGTTTTGCCCTCCGTGATGGAATGAACACTCCAGCTGGGGTACGGGCAATGCATCACTGGACGCAGCAGTTGTTGACGAAGCGTCAAGATTATGAGATAAGCCACGGTGGTTTTGGTGCCGGTAGGTTAAAGGACATCAGTATTACTGCAAGTGAGGCTGAATGGCAAACGGATCTTAGGACAGATTCAGCTGGCAACGCTGGTGATAGGTTTGAGGTAAAACAGTTTTTTGTGTTATTCCTTCTTTTTTTGGTATTTTGATTTTAGGGAATATTATTTATTTATTATTTTCTTTGTTTGTTTTTTGGTGTGTACCTACGAGTACGATTTATACTTGATTTTTGCTGTGCACCAGCTTGAATTGCGCACGGCTCGTGATGCGGTAGCGGAGTTCAGAGTGTTGAAGTTGCGAGTAGATACAGTGTTGTCTTCCCTAACCTCGCGATACCCGAATAAGAACAGCGTTGTCAGTTTGAGGGCTGCCTATGAAAAGGAATTAGGAATTAACCAGGATCCGTCAAAGCATTTAGCTACACCATCAAAGGTGATAAACAAAGTTGTTAGAGAATTGTCTGACAAATACAAGAATCCAGTTCCAAGTGCTGACACCGCTAGTCTCGAAGGTTAAAAAAAAAAAAAAAAAACTAACACCTGCTGTTTTACTTTTTATTTTTTTATACTGGGGTACATGAAAGAAAAAAAAGAAAAAAATATATTTTTTTTACACTTGTGTACATGGCAGCCGATGATGCACCCGTTGATGCGCCTGGGCCATCTTCAGCCGCTGTTTGTAAGGGCATCGCAGTTGACACCGATGACTCATCTGATTCAACTGGTGATGGTCAATGGTTATTTACCGGCCATAACGCACAACCTGTTGCCGATGTTAAACCACCGGATAATAGGGTTGAGGAGCCGCCCCTTGCTGAGAGTGTCGGTGTGGCCAGTGGAAGCAAAGGTACCCCATCTTGACACTTGTCTTCCGGGTCCACCTATCTATATTTTATTATTATTTTTTTTTTATTATCATTGGTATTTACCTTTTTTTTTTTCCTTTCTTTGATCCTGTAGCGTCATTGGTTGTTGATGTTGGGAAGAGTGGAGGAGTGGCTAAATCATTGGCAAGTGAGCTTGATGCACACAGGAAAAAGTTCGGTCTTTCAACAATTTGGATAGGTTCAGATTGTAAGCCCACCGTTCTTTAGTAAAAATTACGCTCTTTTTCCAGTTATTTTGTTTGTGTGGTTGTACCCTAACCTGTGCTTTTGTTATGCATGGACATAACCCCCCAGTTCCAGGCACCTCGAGTAAGGTCCATTCAGTATTGAGTCAGCCAACGTTTAGCTTAGGGCTGACGCAAGACATCGCGCCCGCCGAGGGGCCAAAAGTGAGTGACCAACAGAAAACACCCCTGACTCAACCAGCTTTTGGACTTGGTCTCACACACGAGATGGCGACTGAATGTATTGTTGCGGATCGCATGGACATTCAAGGTTTTTGTGTCGACATTCTTTAATCCTTATACACTACTTTTATTACTTATTTTTTAGTTTAATTTGTCAATTATTCTTATTGTAGAGCCGGACAACTGCGCAGTTGTTTTTAGCCAGCCGTCTTTTAGCTTGGGCCTAACCCAAGAACCCGTAGATCTGACAAAGACAGGCGGGGACCGTGCATTTCAGGTTGCGCCGTTGAAGGATGCTGGTAAGGGGCTAGCTAGTACGCAAACGACCGCTGGCGAGACTAATGAGGGTAAGTGTTGGGCACTCCTTTTTTTTTTTTTTTTTTTTTTTTGGTGTTTTGTTTTGTTTTTTACACCATGGTACACACCTGGTTTAAATGTCTAGTTTTACATCATGGTAACAAAATGTGTTTACACCGGTGTAAAAAAATTGAAAACTAAAATTACTATCTACAAAACTAATTTTATTTGTTTGTTTACTTATTTATTTAATTTTTTTGCCCTGCTGTTTTTCAACCAGATTCCATGCGCATCACTGCGTTGAAACCCCATGTACCCCGGGGCGTGACTAAAGCTATGGTGGCTAGATTACCTGTTGTGCTGAATGATCGTGGTGAAATGGACACAAGGAATACAAGGACGGAGCTAATGGTGTGGGAGTTGTTGTTTAGGACTACCAAAAGGACAGAGCTGATGGAAAAGGCAATCCGTGAGGCTAAACAACAGTAAGATTCGAAAAAAAGGGCTATTTCTCTATTTTTTTTTATTTTTTTATTTTTACCTACCTTCCTGATAATTTTTATTTACATAAAACATACATTAAATTTTTTTTTTTTTCATGTTCATTGCTGTTTGTAGTGGCCATCTAGATGAGGCAAACATCGACCCCACCGAACATTACCCGTAAGTTTACACCAACTTAGAAAAAATGATCCCACACCACCCTCCAGCACATGTACTGACCCTGAATATTGCAGGTACGTGATGTACGAGGACCGCTATGGTGTACGATCTGGTGCCCCACTTCTGCAGTCTTTGGCGGTGGGGAAAAGGTTGTATGGTTCGGTGGTGGATGCTTGGGTTAATGTCCTTAACAACGACCCGCTGTACCGTGACGTTGGAGGGTTACGTCGCTTGTTCCTTGCAAGTACCACAATTGTGAGTACGCGTGCCGGCCAAGTTTTTGGTTGCGTGGAGTATTTATTTTTATTTTTTCCCCCCGGCTTAGGCTTTAACCGTGATAATTATTTATTTATTTATTTTTACCAGGTTGACTGGATGTTGAGATTGGTTGATGACCCGGAGGGGCTTCGTTTGGCAGCTTTCAAGAAGGGTGTATCTGGGGCGGTGAAGGGCAATCAGGACCAGCTGGGGTTTCAGTCATTCGACATGGTTTTTGTCCCGGTCCTGCAAAGTGAACACTTTTACGTTGTTGTGTTCGACTTCAAACATGAAGACATCTGCCTCCTAGATAACATTGCCCCAAAGAAGTCGCCCGTGATCCTGTCTGACAGCAACGTATATTACGCTAAAAGCACGCCGTATAAAGTGGTGAGAAAAATAACAAAAAAAATTAAAATTTCTTTTCTGCTTTGTTATTAATGTTTCAGTCCCGTAACTTATCTGACTAAAAAACCGCATTGCAGAAACATATCTTCGTTGAGTACCTGTTATTGGTCAATCACCCCAAGGCGGCTACGATGAGCGAGCGCGACATCAGGCCGGTAACTTTGCCGTGGAAAACATACAAGAACACAGTGGACTGTGGCGTCTTTGCGATGCGGCACATGGAGAACTACTGCGGGGTTTCAACACGTTTCAACTGTGGATTTAACCTGAACGGTAAAAGAAAGCAATCGCAGCTGGACACATTGCGGAGGAGGTACGCGGCGGCAATCCTGCTGTCGGGGACAAACATCCACAGAGACCGGGTTTGGCGAGACGCGGTTAGGAAGTGAGTGACATGTTTGTGTTGGTCTTCTATGGTGTTTTGCAAAAAAAAAAACTAAAACTAGATGTTTTTATAACTTTTATGTAACTAAAAAAAACTAGATGTTTTTTGTTGTGGGTTTGTTAGGTAGGTTAATCTACGTTAGGGAAAACGTATCTTTCAGTTTACCCCGGTGTATAAAAAAAGTAGTTGTTTTTTTTTTGTGGGTTTGTTTGGTTGTTTTTTATTTTTTGGTGTTGGTGGTGGTTAGCTGGGTACTCTAAGGTAGGAAAATAAAAACAGCGTGGCATTATCTAATTGTGTTTACATCGGTGTAAAAATGTAAAACGACTCTGTTACCATGCCCTGCCAAAAAAAAATATGAGTGACTAAAATAAGTAAAAACAGTACAAAGACTATACCCCCAATCAACATCCAAACAGACACTTGTCTTCCCCCCCCCCCCCCCCCCCCCCACCACAACCACCACATGGCAAGGACTTTTTTTTCAACTCATATAAATGATTACCACCACCACCCCTCTCTGTGATACATTGGCCCCACTTCCCCCTCTTTGATTTTTACACCATGGTAAAAACTTGGTTTTATTGTCTAGTTTGAGGCACTTGGTCAGGAAAAAAAAAGATTCCCGAGTGGGGAAAAGGTCCGGACCCACTTTATTCCTGTGATGTTTTTTGTACGGGATACAGATGCAAAATAAAAATTTTAAAACGTGCAAAAATTATCTAATTGTGTTTACACCGGTGTAAAAAAATGTAAAACTAATTTTATTATCTAGTAAACTTAGTTTTTGTTTTACTGTGAAAAAGTAAACTAATTTTATTATCTAATTTGCGACTCCATGTGCTTTAAACAACCTAAAGGTCTCACGTTATCACTTGATAATATATAAAACAAATATAAACAAAAAATATGTAAAAAAAAGGATCCCATTGCCCATGTTTAGCCATGTGTAAAAAAACCTTGTGTGAGAAAACAGTTTGTACAAAAAAAGCCATCACGTAAAAAAACGTACAAAAAATTGTCTAATTGTGTTTACACCGGTGTAAAAATCTAAAACTACTCTGTTACCATGCCCGCCAAAAAATATGAGTGAATAGAATAAGTAAAAACCGTACAAACACTATGCCCCCAAAATCAAATATCCAAAAAAGACACTTGCCTTCCCCCCCCCCCACATGGCAAAGCACTTTTTATTCAACTAATATAATGATTATTACCACCACCCCTCTCTGTGATACATTGGCCCCACTTCCTTTTTTCACTACTTATACCCCCTCTTTGAGGGTGCCAATGGGAAGGAAAGTCACTGGTAATTGCTAAAAGTAGAAACACACAAGGTAACACGCCCGCAAAAAAAAATTGCTTACAAAAAAAGTTATTTATTTATTTATTTACATGTTCCTTTTTTGTTTTTTATTTGTTTTTTTATTTATTATTATTATTATTATTATTATTATTATTATTATTATTTCTGCATTGTTTGCATGGCTAACAAAATTTGTTGCTTATTTTTTCTACCATGTTTTATGTCCACCTATAACAGACATGAGTGGCGGCGAAGAGAAACCTCCTAGGTTCCCACGTAATGAGAGGACGGGGAAACTAGTGCAAGTATGGCATCGTTCGCAAATGGGGATAACATCGGGCGCAACCACTCCTCCGCCCCGCCAGCCAGCGTTGCCTGTCCCTCAGTTCACGCAGCCACCAGCACATCAAGGTTTGGACAGGGGCAAGTCCATCGCACACGACGCGTACGGGACCAGACCTGGTTACGGTCCGCTGCCATTGTACTCCAGCCATGGAGTCGCAGGTTACGGAGGGTCTCAGCCCCATGCTCACTACACTAGCCCACCGTGGAGGGGCCATGGGACCGAACGCAGCAGGAAAGGGACTGAAGACAGGTTGCTCGATTTGGGGTACGGAACACCACTGGGTCCGGATATGCGTCCACGCGTGCCGGATACTAATCCTAACGTCGTGAACAGGTCGGCAAAAAGCAGCCCCGTCAAACCGACATACAACCCGACTTCAAATGCATCAAAGGCGCCCCTACCAGAGGAAGAGTACTGGGACCCAGACACCGCAAGTGACGACGACATTGTTGGTTTTGACTGGCCTTCTGAAGACGAGACTGACTGGGATGCAGTTATGTCGCCGAAAGGGCGTTATTAGAGAGGTATCTGGCCTGTAGGCTTTAATGTGGTCAATGTATCTAAAAAATAATGTAGGTGTGACCATGTGTGCTTGTTATGTGTACTGTTCTAGGTATTACCTGTTGCTTGGGTCTTTTACACTGGTGTAAAAAAGGTCCCACCAACCACCCCATTATGTTATGCTTATCTTAAATGCTTTTCCTAAAATCCAGGTTGTATGGTCTACAAAAAATAAAACACTGGGAAAAAAAAACCTACACAACAGTGACAACCCATGTAACAAAATAAAAAAGGATAGGCAAAAAAGGATTTAAACATAAAACCATACTTATAAACAGTAATAAACCACAAAAACATCCATCGTTCGACAAAAAAAACACCCAGGCCCGCCACCCCCGTAGTTTGAACCTTGGGTTTTTACACGCTAACCACATAAAAAAACAAAAGACACAGCCTGGGGTTACACATCGTGCGTGGCTTTGCAAAAAATGCACATTCGGCATGTACAGCTTAGGTACATGCTGAACAAACATTTTACACCGGCGCCAAAAAAACAAAAAAACCCACCAGCTTTCTAAAAAAGGTTCCATATTACTACTACAAGATAGACATTAATTACCACCAAAAAAAAGAGGGGATCACGAGCCTGGATCATAATCAGCGAAACAGCTACGTCCCTCCGTCTTTGTTCTTCAACGGGCAGTTCCTGGAGTCGTGGTCGGTGACAAATTCAAAGCATGTCTTGCACTGGCGCGGGTTCTTCTTCTTCTTGTTCACGGCCTTTTCACCAGGTCCCACCAGGCGGCGATTGGTACCACATCCCTTGTTCCTTATTCCCTGCGGGTTTGAACACGAAACTTCAACGTCGTCTTGTACCCCCAACAAATCGGCAATCACATTGACATTTTCGGGCTGCGGCTGCACTGGCTCGCTGGACTTCCTAAATACATCGTCCTTGATACCCCTGAGCTGCTCTGAAAACGTAGATAGACGATCAGGCGAAACACTTAAACGATCAACGCATTCATTAAACATGTCGAGCAGCGCATTTCGCATAACAGCCTGGTCGCTATTGTCAACCCCGTAACGCGCATCTACATAAAACACAGATTTGGGTAGCACGTCACGCCTCCACCTGTCCATGATATACTTTTCAGGGATTTCCTCTACTTTTGTGTATCTGAACACACAGAAAATGTGTCGGCACAAGTATCCAATGCGGGTCCAAGAGTTGCATGAGCATGTTACATCTCCATTGCTCGAGTCAACCGTGACCTGTTCAAAAAAAAATAAATAAATAAATAAACCATCGAAAAAAAACAAACAAAAATAATCATGGAAATTACAGTGTACCGTGTAGTCGTTAACCGGGTCTGTGCGCTTGTCAAGGTGTGTTACAGTGTACACCTTCGCCCCATCGACTTCAGCTTGGTTGGTGATGAAACACCACAACACAGACTTCTGAATTTCCTTTCGGACTTCATGGAATATTGTTTGAGAGTATATCATGGCACATTGCTTCTCGATCGCCATACCAGTCTTCATTTCAGGGAGACGCCACTCTGTTTGATGCTCCGCAACCCTTTGCCTATATCTCTGGGAGTCCATTGTTGTATCAAAACACAACAAAAACTGCACAAGTGTATTGGCCCAGCTAGAATTGACTTTGAATGACGCGTTCGAGCTTTCGCACCTGGAGGTGGTCTTCATGAGGCACGACATTGGGATTTCGCGAAAGTACGCAGGAACCCACATCTCCCTGATATTAAACATGTCCTGCAGCCACTCATTTTCTGCAAGCCCGTACTTGTCCAGCAATTTACCCCATCGGGTTTCAAAAGTCGACGGTTTTATGTAAACATTCCAGACCAGCTTATGGATAGCCGCCCGAACTTCTGCGTTGTCAGCGCCGCCTCCAACAACCTGTTCATCAACAAGTGCCACATACATAAGCGATGTTCATCAAAAGTCAACAGTTTTATGTAAAAGGTTTCTACCTTCGCCGGCAATTTCTTCATAATGTGCCACATACATAAGCGATGCCTTGCCTCATTAAAAATGGCCGCCACGGCTTGCTTCATTGCTGGGTCCTGATCCGTTAACACCAACTTAGGTTGTTTCCCATGCACTGCAAGGAACGTGCTGAGCAACCAGCAATAAGACTCGATCGTCTCACTGAACAGTAACCCGGCGCCAAAGGTAACGCAACGTTTGTTGTTGTCCACACCAGTGAAAGGCACGAATATGAGATTGTACCTACATAAGTGAAACAGGCAATGTAATAAAAAAAAATAGCAGAACAACAATTCTCAGCTGCATAAAACTAAAAAAACGAGATCACCAATACCACTTTACCTGTTTGTTTGGTATGTCGCATCGAATGCAAGCACATCGCCGAACGCTTGGTAATTTATCTTTGATATCTCGTCAGCCCAGAAAACATGTCTAAGCTCGCCATTGACAAGGCTATACTTAAAAGAAAAGTTTGGCAAATTCTTCACCCGGTCGTTCAGCTTGTCAACCATCATCTGGGAGTCCCTGTTACCAATGAACATGCGGATACTCCTGGCAAAGTTCTTGTAGTCAGCGGGAGTGCCCTTGACATTGTGATGTCCCCCTTTTAGGCTAACTTGCATCTTGTGAGCTACTGTGGGGCCAACTTTGTTGAGGCTTAGCCGGTGGATGAATTCTTTGGTAGAATAATCCAACTTCCTCCCTATTTTAGTTAAATCTCTGTTGTACGAAGGAACCAGCATGTGATTGTGACTCTCTTCGAAGTGATAAATCTCCCACATTGACGTAACATTGCATAACTTGGCTCTGACACTTGCTTTACAGTCGCACACCTGGAAAGTTGACTGCCTAATCTTCAAAGATGTTTCATCTAGGCAGTCGAATTTCCTTTTGGTTTGGGGTTTCCCTGACTTTGAGCACAGTATGTACCTATGGGTGATGATGCCTTTAACCCTTTTCACGGTTCCAATCCTAGTAGAAAAACCACATTTCTTAGCATACGTCTCATACATTTGAACCACGTCTTGCCACTCCCTATACTTAGCAGTCATGTTCGGTTTTAGCGACTCGTCTACTATTGGTTTCCAGTACCGAGTGCCATTGGGTGTGAACCAAAAAGCAGACCCAGATCCTACAAAAAAAAACCAAAAAACAAAACACAAAACCATTACAAAAATACAGGTCTACCCTTATCATTCCTATTATGAATTCTCATGCAAAAAGTAACATTGTCTAAAAAATACTATACTACTATAATTTAATGCCCAGCTTCTTGTGTAAGTTAAAACTCATATCGAGAAACAATCATCCTTTATCATTCCTATTCCCATTAAAATCCCTTAAATCCAAACCCACCCTAAAAACTTCTTGGCTGTTCTTGCATATCACTCAGTCACTAACACAAAACATATAGTGGTCCAGTGAAGTAATATAACTTACCAAGCCGTTTTTAGGGTGGAAAATACATGCCAACAATTACACATCTATACTTTACCTCGGTGTAAAAAGCAGCGAACTAAGCCCGTAGAAAAATTCACCTACAGAATTGTATTTTTAGGAACTTAAACACCGGTGTAAAACACGCGGCGATCAAAATACCACCGATCAAAAACCCAGAAAAAACATAACTATAACAACAAAAGAAGAAAGACACACCAAAAAAAAAGACACAAAAAAAATATAGAAAAGGGAAAACATTACCATCTTCCTTAATGTGAGCCGGTTGGATTATGGGGGATGCAATGATTTCTTCACCAGACGAACCACCTTCATCGACCGATAAAAACCCACCAATCGTTTCTTCTGACTCATCCACCACCCTTTTCCCCTTGTCAACTACCGATCGCAGACTACTTTCAACCGAACCATCCTCTGCTTCTGAACTACTTGCTGGAGGTGCTTCTGCCATAAATCTAGCAACGTCCTCTAGGTCTTGCTCAGTGAAAAATTCAATACCGTGTGCTTCGTCGTTTGGATCGTTCATGATCACGAGAACCAGTGTGCCTAGGGTTTTCCTTTTGTTGAAGATGGGAATTATTTGGGGTTGAAAGTGATCTGCATGTGATGGAGGGTTTTTTAGGTGAGTATATATGAGGGTATGGGGGGTATCAATTAATGGGCGGGAAAATATATCTAGGGATATTAACCACTGACAAGTGTGACAAGTGTGTAAGATACTCTCTCCATAAAAATTAATAAAAAACACTATGATAATTTCATTTGGGAAAGATAATAATAGGGGATTGACAATTATACCCATGAATATAATATACATAAGAAGCCTATGTGTCACTTTGTAATTGGCCAAATGGAGTTCTCAAGTTCTCGCAACTGGGATGAGTTCTCAAATGAACCCATTCCTATATATATATATATATTAAAAGTAATAATAGAGAAGTTTACAAAAATAATAAACATTTTAATAAAATAAAATGGGAACTAAAATAATGTATCTGTAAATATGTAATCAGTAAAGTTGGCTACTATTAAACATAATTAGATTAGAATTTATTATAAATTAAGAAATTTTACAATCAAAAGAGAAATATGTAATAGTTTGATAAGTTGTTTTGGCTATCCGGCGATTAAATGGTGAGATATTTAAAATAGTTAAAAATGTTAAAAAAAAAACCTATTTTTTTAGCAGAAAATATTGCATTGATCTACTCTACTATCACACAAATAATCTAAACACCTTTACCAATGTTTGAACCTTGGATACACCCCCTCTATAAAGCATATGTCTTTACCAAATGGTTTAACTCCACATTGGCTTTTGAAGTGTGCCTTAACAAATGGCCATACTAAATCATAATTACTTAGGTCATGAAGTTGGCCTCCATGATAGAGGTGCACAAATTAGATTAATACCCGGTTTCGAATATCGAACTTAGTTTGGATACGATCAGGTATAAATCGGATATTGAGAGAAACTAGATATGGTTCGGGTACGGTTATAAAGGAGAAAAACATACCCAATGTACCTGGGTAGGGTATGATTGGGTTCAGGTATAACAGAGTATGGGTCCATGTATTAATACATTGTTTTAAAAGCATTTTTTTAATTATATTACACAAAAATAATTTCGTTTAAAATTTTTATTTGGTTTGTAATTTGTAAAGTTAATTAAAACAAATCACAATAAAATTAATTCATTGAAGTACAAATGATTTGCCTTATAATACATATTAATTAAAAAAACTCAAATATAAAAGTTTTAAAGTAAACTTAAAAACGTACTTTCAAAATTCAGTATTTGACATAGTTGTCAAAGCGTCTAGGCGCACTTAAGGCGCACAGGCCGAGCCCGGAGCCTAGGCGCAAGGCGCATAAAAAACGAGGGTTTTTTATAATTAGGCGCATAGTATAAAATACATTTTTTAGGGATTTTAGAGATGTTTTAAGCTTGTTTAGGGCCACTTTAGGATGTTTTAGGGTTGTTTATGACTTGTTCATGACTCCTTTAGGATGTTTTAGAGGTTTATGCAACTTTTAGCCTGAATTTGGCCGAAAATCAGCCTGAAAACAGCCCTGATAGTGCGCCTCAGTGCCTAGGCGCACGCCTCACAGAGCGAAGCGCACTTGGTGTGCCTCAAGCCTAGGCGCGCCTAGGCGCACGCCTAGGCGCGCTTTTGACAACTATGGTATTTGACCAGGTATTAAAAAACCTGGTACCAGGTATAGGGTATATAACCGGTTTCGAGTACTTTTGGATATAGATCGGGTGCGGGTATTGAGCAAAAAATGTATACCCTATCCATACCCTACGGTATGGGTAGGGTCGGATTCGTTTGCGGATGTAAATACCAGGGTACAAGAATAACAAGTTCTGAGTTTTTTTCTTGGATCCAACCCCCTTTTTTTGTGCACCTCTAGCCGTTGCATGAAAAGAAAAACAAACAAACCATGATATGGGTAATAAAATGTTTATCACAAAAAAGGCAAAGAAGAGACTCAAACACAAGACCTCTAAAACCAAACAACGTGATCTTTACAACCAAATGCTTGACCACTAGAACAATTCCATGATTTATGATACGGTTCCCATCAAATTTATTTATAGGTTCACTCACAATTTTTATATATATGGTCTATTGAAAAATTCGAAACTTAGGGAGTTTAGTAAACCCGTACGCCACTATATAGCTCCGCCCCTGGATGTGCTTGTTATGTACATAGAAGTCGCATGAATGTCAAACGAGTCAAGGAAATAGTAAGTAATCTTCTATACTTGATAAACGAATACAATTTTTTCATATGCAAAAATAAAAAATCAAAGTATCCCTAATTTTAGCAAGAAGATATCAAAGAATATTTACTTTATAATTTGTAACTCGTTCAATAAACAACTCACAAAAAGTTCAATCAAATTTGAGCTAGTTGGCTCTTATAATCCTCAAGCCAAGTATGACTTGCCTAAATAGTCCAATAAATGACAATTGTCACCTTTTTTTTTTTGAACGGACAATACTGTCAGTAAGAGCCAATTAGGTGACAATTGCCAATAAATGACAATTGTCACCTATTTGGCTCTTATTGACAGTATGTCAGTATATTACCTAGAAAAAAAAACGTAAAAAAAATACCCATCAGTCGTCACTTCTCTAACAAACTCGAGTTGAATGCAAACCGAACACTTAAGATTAGTTCGTTTCTACTATTATTTACTCGAACTCGAGTTTGAGTTTAAATTCGAGTTCGAGTCAACTTTAACTCAGGTCTAAACAGGTGGACTTATACATATCCTAGTTTGACAAACAACAATGACAGATGTATGTAACTAGTTCAAATATATATAAATATCGTCACATCAATTCTCTTCATTTGTTTTGTTTCACTTTTTTTTTTCTAGTCCGATCACTTTACAGATCGTTACATCGTGGATCAACTCAACAGATTCACACTCCAATCACATCGATAGATTCAATCATCTCGTGATTATCACACTCAGCACAAATTTCAACGATTTATATCAAATTTGCAGTGAGTACTGATTTACATCAACAATTTGAAGTGATTAATATTAATTCAGATTCATTTTTGATTTATGTTCAGTTTGTTAGTGGTTATTGTAAGTTAGAGAGGTGATATTGTTATTATTATTATTATTATTATTATTATTATTATTATTATTGTTAGAGATCGATAAGAATTAGGGGTTAGGGTTAGGGTTTGATGGGTTCAAAGCCTTGGCTACAGCCTGCTCCTAGTTATCAACCGTTAGAGACGTATTGGGACAGTGAAGAGGATGCTCCTGGTCCTAGGTGTGCGCACACGCTCACCGCCATAGCTCCGACCAAGTCTCATGGTCCCAGGCTTATTTTGTTCGGTGGCGCTACTGCTATCGAAGGTGGCGCGTCGTCCCCGATCCCTGGCATCAGTAATGTTATCAACTTGACTTGGTTTTTTTATGTTTTTGTTTGATTGTTATTGGTTTTAAGCTGTTAGTTAATTGGTGTTTGTTGATGTTGTTGTTGTTGTTATAGGGTTAGCTGGTGTGACAAACTCTGTTCATTCGTATGATGTTCTGACCAGGAAATGGACAAGGTGGTTTTAAGTTTTAACTTGTTAATTTGTTATTGTGTTAAACTTATTTAATTTGCTTTTTTTTTTTACGAGAGATTCGGATTTTTAAGAGCTCAGATTCAGCTTGTTAAGATAAATGAGCTGAGCTGAAGCTGATTTGGCTTGGGCTTGACTTGTGATAGACCCTGTAGAAATCAAATGCTAATTGTGAAGGATTTTATAGGATTCGGCCAGCTGGAGAACCGCCTTCACCGAGAGCTGCTCATGCAGCTGCTGTTGTTGGAACCATGGTTGTATTTCAGGTAAGTTTAGACTATATTTTTTTGCTAAAGTAAAAAAAAAACATGGGTTTAGTTTTCATCGGGGAAATGTTCGTCTACTGGTGACTAAGTTTTCTAAGCGTTCCACTCAAGTTTTAACTTTCGGTATGTGTTTCAATGTTGTGAAACCTTTTTATAAATTGAGTTTTTCAAATTAAGTGACCTAAATGGAATAAATATGAATCTTGGTTACTATTTAGTGATTATATTTTTCAAATTTTACTTGAAGTAGGAGGTAGTAGTTGAAGAAACAAATTCACTAAATAATAACCAAATTTCATAATTGTTCAATTTAAGTCAAATTTGAAAAAATAATCATTGAATGGTACCCAAGATTCACATATGCTTCTTTTGGGTCACTTAAGCATTTATACAACATTTCATTACAATGGAACACATGCAAAAAAAAATTTGGGTGACCTTAGTGGAACACTTTGGAAACTTGGTTATTATTGAGTGAATTTGTCTCATTTTTTTTGTTTAGTTTTAGGTTTGAAATTTTGATAAATTAATGCTACATTACTAGGGCGGAATAGGTCCTGCCGGGCATTCGACGGATGATCTTTACGTTCTTGACATGAGTAATGACAAATATAAATGGCACCGGTAAGTTTATGTTGAAGTTTCACTTTTGCACTTACCCTTTTGATGATAATTACCTTTTGCTTAAAGTGCTGACTTTGACTTCTTGTTTCTGGAATGCAGACTTGTTGTTCAGGGGGATGGGCCTGGCCCACGATATGGGCATGTCATGGACTTGGTTGCCCAACGCTACCTTGTTACTGTTAGTGGCAATGACGGTGAGTATGTTTATAATATAATTCAGCATTTTAATTTAAGCAAAGATGAGTAAATTGCAAGAAGAACTTTAGTAAATACTACTTTGGATGCCTTTTTCTATCCAACTTGAATGACGGTTATATGTTGGGGTCATGTTATTTTCGAATAGGAAGGTTGAATGTTTGGTATGATGGTATATCTGTTATAACTAAAAATTGGGAATCCTCCCATGACCAAAATAGGTACCGTTATTATTTCCGTATTGAAAGTTTATACAACTATGCACATAAGGATTAGATCATGCTTGATTTGATTATTGATCTAGCCATTTAGCGTTAAGTTAGGTTGATAGAACCTAGCTTCTCGTGTCTTGAGAGCTGGCAGATTCTGTGCTACATTTGTAATTTATTTATCATCAATAAAATATCATCCGGATCCTATATATGAAATCCATCAAGTTTTAAGTTCCTGAATCAATGCCGACATGCCGTATATTGGAGTGTCAAACCGATTGCCTTTTGATGATCAACAATGCCGAGAATTATTTCTGCTGTGGTTTTGAAAGTTGATTTAATGTATTAGAAAATAAACCCATTCCTGAAATGTGATTTTTTTTTAAATTTGAATCCAAACTTGAATCATTGATATCAAAAGTTGACTTGGGGGCAAATTGGTTATATTAGACTATTTTCCTGCTTCTATCACTATTAATAGCATCATTTTTTTCTGTAGGAAAGAAAGTACTGTCAGATGCTTGGGCTTTGGATACTGCTCAAAAACCATATGCATGGCAGAGGTTAAATCCAGATGGCGACAAGCCTTCTGCTAGAATGTAAGCGAAACTTCAAATTTCAAGTACATATTATGTAGTTATATAGACTGTACAATTTTTTATACCTTGGTTCCTTTTATTGAATTGGTAATAAATTTGTAACTTTAGTTGCATAAATTTGGTTTTTGGGTTACTGATACCCGACCAAATCGTACTGAATATTTGTATATGTACATATGTATGTATATAAATTTGGATTGTTAGGCAAATTTTGTTTTTCGCAGGTATGCAACAGCTAGTGCACGCTCGGATGGTATGTTTTTACTTTGTGGTGGAAGAGACACTTCTGGCACGGTATGAGCTATCATTAAAATATACGCTTAGCATAATAATATTATTAATTACTTTTGGATATTCTAGTTTTAGTTTCAACTTCTAAGAGATCAACTACTTGCTCTAAACTAGGGCCCATGTGATAATTACTACCATGCCACTGTTGCAAATTTACTCTGCGTTATCTTAGTTGTTGATAAAAATACACGATTTCCAATTTTAATGCATTCCAAGTAATGTCTAATGATTTACATGGTGCATTTTATTCTTTTGTAATGATATACACACGTTACATTTGGTATCATATACATATGTGCTTATATTTGGACATCTCTGAAAGGATCACGTATAACACTTATAAAGTCAAATATCCAATTACAACAAAATATTATTTCCGAGCAGCCAAGCTTATCCCAATAAAACCTTCCAAAATATTAAAATCCGCCAAAATTCAATATTTCATAAGTCAACATAAATAACCCATTGAAGTCTTTATAAAAGTATTTTTCTTCTGAGCTTTAGTCTCAATATTCTTGATAACACAACGAATAACAAGGGATGTAATACATATAAATGAAATATATTGTAGTTAACAAGTATGTCTCCGTAATACAGGATATATAAAAAATACAAAGAACGATACAACTAAATAAATGAACAACCGAAATCACAATTGTGCTCAAACAAACAAGCTTACATATCATAAATGTACATAAAGTTGTAGAACCAAATGTACAACATAATGGGTGATGGGTGTTGCACCACACAACCATCCACTAAATATGCAAGCCCAAAACAGTCGACGCATATGCCTTCTATCAAAATCACATATTGTAATGGCTAAATGCTCTCGGAGCGCACCAACAAAGGGAGATGCAGATTGATCACTGCCAAGAATTCTCACGCCATTAGTGTCGCAATGACGTATCGATTTGGCAGGGTAACGAATTGAAACGTATATTAAGTGAAGTCAAATAATCATTATCATATTCAAATAATTTCACAACGTTGTCTCCGATAAGCGATTAACAAAGCTACCCCAATAATTTTCTTTAAACAAATTTACACATGTATTCAAACTATCAAAATAACATGCAAAAATGTAATGAGGACACAACATACAATCAAACTAATGCAAATAAGAATCCACACATAAAAAGGATAGATATTTGTACCTCAAGCAATTGGCTAAAAGTTTCCTGACGTCGAAAAATTTATCCCCAGTGTTCAACACTTCAACAATGTTTACATCGGACAATGTTATTCCTAAGTTAGAATTATGATATGATCTGAAGTCTTGTTCTTCTTGAGTGTCCTGGTTGTTTGGTTGAGTTCCCATGCGTATCATCTCATTTTTAACTTTTATGGTTCATGTCATAATTATTTACCGAAATTAGTTTATCATTATAAAGTGTTCCCAAAAAGAGGTTTTTAGGGAAATGTTAGGAGTGGCTAGTATAATATTTTTCATAAATTAATTTTTATCATCATTATTTATTTGGGATGTTTGGGCATGTAAAGTTGAGATGGTTTGGGCATGTAAAGAGGAGGCAGACAACAACGCCAATTAGCGCAACGTAAACCCTCGTTGTGGAGGGGAGGAGTAGAGGCGTACCCAAATTGACTTGGGATGAGCGGATTAGACATGATTTACTAGAGTTGCACCTCTATGAGGACATGATCCAGGGTAGGGACTCGTGGAGACGCAAGATTAAGGTTAAGGACTTTTAGGGGAGGGTACAACAATGTCTTAGCTAGGGCTCAGGAGCTTGGATTTTCCTACACTTTAGGTGGACTTTGCATGTGATTGTCTCCATGTATCTTTGTGTTTATATGTGGTTGTCATGTTGGTATATGGTTTTTATTGTGTTACTCTCCGACCACTCCTTTTTATTTGATAGATTTCTAATCCCCCCCCCCCCCCCCCTAGTTATGTTTGTTTGTCGTTTTTTTTTTTTGGAGTTGGGGGTCTCTCAGAAAGCAGCCTCTCTATCCTCAAGGGTAGAGGTAATGCTTGCCTACATCTCTCCCTCCCTAGACCCTACCAATAGCTTTGCTATTTGTTGGATTTACTGGCTATGTTTGATGTTGTTGTTTTATAAAGTTTTTGGTAAGGAAAATTATAATATTTTTCATAAATTAATTTTTATCATCATTATTTATTTGTTACTTCTACTAATAGCATTTTTATTATTAATTTGTGGGCATTTCAATATATTTCAACTCACATGGAAATAAAACATTTGGGTAGTTTAAGTGGCTGAACTAAAGATTATGAAAACTTGTAACTAATGGTTAATTATGGTGCATGGTATATCTGCTTTATATGTGCATTGCAGCCATTAGCAGATGCTTATGGATTGCTCATGCATAGGAATGGCCAATGGGAATGGACTCTTGCACCTGGAGTTGCCCCTTCATCAAGGTACCAACATGCCTCGGTAAGTAATTGGATTTATATTATTATTGTAATAGTTATAGTATTGTTTTTGACCTCTCACTAATCATAATAAAACATTAACTATCTTTAGTTTGCATCCATTGACACGTCTTCCTCTCACGTTCTTTTTTACTCGGTCTGAAAATTATTTGTCGAGTTTGTCTCGAAATAAGTGTTCACTTCTAAAGTTAGATGGTTATTATATACTAGTATATTATCATTATACTCAGTTATGTTTATCACATATATTGCAAGTTAATGGCAAGTGTAAATTGTAAAATTAACATTCTGCTAAGTAAACTTACATGAATTGAATTGTTTTTTTGTTTGTGTACAATAAATTGGGAACGGGTGAGGGGGTATCATAGATGGAGGTTGCAGTTTCGACCCATTTACTTCTAACTGGATTGACTTGAGTTGTGTTTTTTCTCAAACGGGTGGAACAACTTAAATTTTCCCAAGTCTGTTCTTATGCATACAAGATCTTAAATGATTATATCCAAGGGTTGTTATTATTTTGTAATATTGTTTCTTAATTATAACAATGGTTAATACTTAATATGTAAGTTCCTAACTTCCTACTTACAAGTTCAATTCCGGTCAAATCAGGTCTTTGTTGGGGCTCGATTGCACGTTACAGGAGGTGTTGTGAGGGGAGGTCGGGCAGTAGATGGTGAAGCTGCTGTTGCAGGTTAATTTTAGTTCTGTTTTTAACTTTTTACTATTAGTCATATTTAACAGATGATTAATTACAATCTCTACAATATGAATTTACAGTTTTAGACACTGCTGCTGGTGTTTGGTTAGACAGACATGGGTTAGTGACTGCACCACGTGCTAGCAAAGGGCAAGCAGAAGAACCTTCGTTAGAGCTTATGCGTCGCTGTCGGCATGCTGCTGCATCTGTTGGTGTTCGGTTATATGTCTATGGCGGTCTTAGGGGCGGTGAGGGCCTTTTTTCTAAATGACGGTTTCTCAGTCCAAAAATAACTGTCCGTAAAAAAAAACACATCATAAAAAATATGCACTTTTAGTACAGTTTTTAATTAGCAAAATGGCAATCTTAACCTTAATGGATCAAAAATACCATTTGACATGTACGGCTTGCAAGAATTAACAATAAGGGTAACATGTGAAAATTAGTGAGTGATAACTATAACTAGCCATTTTTTCAAGTGACAATTATTTTGAGAGTTTAAAGTGCTCGTAATTTGTTATCCTAAGCATGATTGGGGAAAAAAGAGTGTCTCTGAGGTTGTAGCAATTAGTTTTTACTTTCTATATCAACAATTTTTGTTTCAAACTTTTTAGTGGACAGATAATAATCAGTTGTGACGATGAGTTTCATACCCACTTTTACTCCTATTTCATGAACGTATCTCCTTGACAAAAAAAATATCATTTTTGGTCATTTTATCTGTTAATTCTTTAAATAATTTGAAATTGCCACACACTGACATTTTATTATTACAACTTCAAATAGCAGATGCACATTCACATACTGTAACACATTCTGTTACATAAATCAATTTCAAAAAGAACATCCAATCGCTACCTATATAAGCGCCACAGAAGTTATTGTCATACCTTGAGATAGCAGAGGGAATGTTTTTATTAGATTACGTTCTTTACTCATAGGTAATTTGAAAGAATAACATTTTGTTTATATTATGTGCTGCAGAGGTATTGTTAGGTGATTTCCTTATTGCAGAGAATTCACCTTTTCAATCTGATGTCAATACTCCCACACTAACAACGGAGAGAGGATCCAATGTGAGCAGTCCCAGAACAAATAACTTGGACGCATTTGATCCCTTATCTTCAAATGACGGGCCTCAGAGTCTGTCATCTACGGGCTTAAGGTTATCCTGTTTCTCCTTTTGGTCTTACTAATTCAGTAATTAGATTTAAAAGCTAGGTGGCATTGTGGCAATCTCAACCCATTTAAGTGGACGAAAAATGCTTGCGAGTCAACCGAACCGGTCCGACTAGTTTCATATTGAAGTATTCTACTAAAAGTTAGGGGTGACACTTCATGTCAGGTTCGGGTTGGCTGGTTTATGGTTCCGTATAAGTGTGTAACCCCAACCGAAACACAAACAGAATGACTAATCCTGATATTGGAACCTAATGTGAACACAACACTATCTAAAACCTTAAATGGGTTGGGTGGTGAAGCTGTTTTATTAGAAAGAAAAGTTAAACATAAAGGGGGATTTCTGGCTGAAATTGGGCTGGTCAGGTCAACCGAACCTGACACATAACTAAATGATGACCCCGCTTATGACCTGAACCATTTTATTTTGTTTCTGGCTCACGTCATGTCAGGAATTGCCTCCCATACTAGACTTGACCTGTTTCAATCCAAACCTGTTTTGACCAGTTCCGTCCATCTTGCCACCTCCATCTGGAGCTATCACATTCACATCTGTTTTTTTCTTTTCTCAACTTCGGAAACTCAATTTTTAAATATTTGCCGGCAGCATGGACAAAGAATCAATGGACAGGCTGGTTGAAGCTTCTGCTGCTGAAGCCGAGGCGGCAAATGCTGTCTGGCAAGCTGCGCAGGCACATGCTGCTAATGCTGAGCCGTCTGTTGAAGATGATGACTCAAAACCTGCAGATAGCAATTCAGAAGGTAGTGATGAAGAGGGAGATGTTCGACTTCATCCAAGAGCTGTATGTCTTTTCTTATTTAACTTTGTTTATCTTATTCCTATTTAATTTCCTATATAGACCAACAAACATGTTTAGATGTGGTAAACGGGGTGGGTTGGGTAACACGTCAAAACGTGGTGTTTTGGGTTGACCCGCTACCATTCCTAGACCATTTTAAAAAAGTATTAACGTGTTAAGATTGAAATCAACAAAAACTACATTATTACTGTCTCCCATAAAAATCTGTCCATCTTGCTATTTTTGTTCGTCTCAAAAGTGAATGTCCACTTCCAGGATAATTTGTCATGTTTCTGTTTCTACCCAACAAAACTGTGTTAGTTGTACATTTGTAGAACTATATGCATTTTGAAAAGGCAAAATTGGCATTTAGCTATTATATAATGCTTCAATTGTATATTCCTAAAACTGTGTTTTTTTTCTTGTGGGAACTTATTTTTGGGACGGAAGGAATACTATTTGTATATAAACCAATTGAGGAGGTTGTACACCTTAATAACAAACTTTTGGTGAATTCCACAATTCTGCCCGTTTGATACATTCATTCGTAGCTAGTTTCTAATTTGGGCAATTTGAGACGTGATACAACCTAAATCAATGCATTTGTAAGTAAATGGGTGGGTAATAGGTGGAAACGAGCGGGGTGGGGTTGGCCTACAAACACTTATTTTTCAATAAGAATTAATTAATGTCTTAAATGTGATTTTTACCAAAAACCTCATTATCGTACAATGAAAATCTTAATTTGTGAACGAGGTTTAAGAGGTTATATGTATACTAGAATGTTGGGGGCAGATTTCCACCCTTTTTGCCCATTTAATTCTTGGTTGGAGTTCTTTGTTTGACTAATTTGAGATAAGACAAACCGTATCCATTTCAGTCATAAGTGGGCCAAAATGTCCTTTTTAAATATATGTTGATATAATGCAGGTTGTGGTTGCTAAAGAAGCTGTAGGTAACCTTGGTGGATTGGTAAGACAGCTGTCCTTGGATCAATTTGAAAATGAGAGTAGACGAATGATTCCTTTGCAAAATGACATGTCATATTCTGCTAAAAAGTTCACAAGGCAAAAGTCACCGGAAGGCTTGCATAAGAAGGTAAGATTTGTAAAAATCATTAAAAGGGTGTTTGGATTTGCATTTTGGAACTGATGTCTGATCCTCAGTTTTTAATATTTGGATAGCAGATTCTGCTTCTAATTATTTGTTATTTAGGGGGGGGGGGGGGGGGGGGGGGGGGGGGGCAAAATAAACCGTTTTGCAACAAAATTTATTATTATAGTAATATAACGTTACTTACCCGTTTATTCAACTAAACATTTTGTTGTTTCCATTTCACAGATCGTCTCGTCTTTTTATAAATAAAGTGTCTTATGTCTGATCTTTTAGGAGCTTTGGCTTTTGTTCTGAAATTATACGCTTCCATTAACAAACGGAATTGTTTGGATGACAAAAGATCTAGCTTTATTTTCTGAGAAGCAAGGTCAAGCAAGCTACCAAATGCGGTTTTAAAAAATAATCTGGGAGTGTTTGACATAAAATGATCTGAATTTCCTTTCACAATAATCAAGTACCTGAGAAATATTAATGTGTGTCATTTAATGTCATTTTACAGTTCAGTTACAGCTACAACTACTTTACCAAACCCTTCCATACCAGATTACGAGCTACAGCTCACTCCCCCAACTAATTGTTCTTAAGTTCGTAAATAATAAGAATTTGCCAAACACGCAAGCATCTGTTTTTTCAATCCCGCATAATAAACTTCAAAACACACATCCAAACACCCTCTTATTATAATCATCTTTTTCCTCATCTTTTTTTAATAGTGGAATGCGTGGTGAAAATACCAGAAGGATCAAATTTATGTGATGGGAAATAATAATATTTGGTTTATTTTCAGGTCATATCTACTTTACTTAGGCCTCGAAACTGGAAACCTCCTGCTAATAGGAAGTTTTTCCTTGATTCTTATGAGGTTGGAGAGCTTTGCTATGCTGCCGAACAGATATTTTTGCATGAGCCTACAGTACTTCAGCTAAAAGCTCCCATTAAAGTGTTTGGTGATCTACATGGTCAATTTGGTGATTTGATGAGGTTGTTTGATGAATATGGATATCCTTCCACTGCTGGAGACATAACGTATGTCTAAACACTAAATCACAAGTTATAATATATTTTTAATTGTCTTTTTCTTCATGTGCCTTGGTGGTGTTTGATTTGTGTGGGTTTGATACCCATGAAATTGGGTATCTATATACCCACCTAAAAGGTTGCGTATAGAAGTCCATTCACATTTCCATTCTCATTCCTGTTCCATCTAGTTACCAACCGCATACCCATAATGATTTCTAAGTGCAAACTAAACTCCACCCTGATGGTTGGGTATATAGAAGTCCATTCCCGTTTCCATTCTCATTCCCATTCCGTCCTGTTATCAAACCTATACCCACAATGATTTCTAAGTGCAAACCAGACCCCACCTTATTTGGATTCTTTTTAGTGTTGGTCATGTAATCAAATATTCAGCTTTGTGGGCTGAGGTAGCACTCGATCTGGAATTTACAAATTTAGCATACACCTCTTTCATTTTATGTAATTGGCATAATGTGTTAGCCAACCATTTATAATCTTATATAGGTATATTGACTATTTATTTCTTGGAGATTATGTGGACCGAGGGCAACATAGTTTGGAGACCATCACTCTGCTCCTTGCTCTAAAGGTGACAATTTTCTTTTTAATTTTTTTTATTCAAAGTCTGACTTGCTGATATAATGTAAATTGAAGCTTCACTCTTTTCTTCTATTGCTTTTCAGATTCAGTATCCCGAGAGTATCCATTTGATACGTGGAAATCATGAGGCTGCTGATATAAACGCGCTGTTTGGTTTTCGTCTTGAATGCATTGAAAGAATGGTATTGGTCAACACTTCCACTTCTTTTTCCTTCTCTTTTTGTTGTGAATGTTTTGTAGAGTTGGCAGTTTTGACCCATCTACTTATCAGTACTCAGTAGTTTGATTGGGGTTATATATGTTTATTTTGTATAACTGGTTAACCAGGTTTAATTTAAAAGCTGGGTTAAAAGGAAATATTGAATTATTATATTCAAAAACCTCGTATTTTATTTTATTTGAAAAATTAAATTATTACTGCAATAATATAACTGTTTATAATCATTTTTGAATAACTGGTAGATTTCAAAATTTAGCTTAAAAGGGAGTCAAATGGGCTGAAAAGTCGTTATATCCAAAGTTTAAATTATTATTGTGATACTATAATTTTTTATAAACATATATGACACATATTGTTTCTGGAAGGAGAAAAGAGTGTTTCAGGTCAACCTGATCCTTATTCCTTACCAATAGCTACCTGTTTTGGCTTGTTACGTGACCCACCCAATGTATAATGTACAGGGAGAGAATGATGGTATCTGGGCATGGACTCGATTCAACCAACTGTTTAATCATCTTCCACTTGCAGCACTTATTGAAAAAAAAATTATATGTATGCATGGTGGCATAGGGAGATCAATACATTTAGTTGAACAAATAGAGAAAATAGAAAGACCCATAACCATGGATGCTGGATCCCTCGTGTTAATGGATTTGTTATGGTAAGTTCTTTTTTCACCGATGAGGTAAAACATTCGTGTTTTGCATTTCTTTTAAAGGATTTTGTTTGAATTTATTTATTTGTTTTGCAGGTCTGATCCGACAGAAAATGACAGCGTTGAAGGTTTGAGACCAAATGCTAGGGGACCTGGTCTTGTTACTTTTGGGGTACGCATGCAGTTTTTATATACTCACCCCACAAAACTATTTTCCACAAAACTAGTGCACATTTAAGATATGCATGCTTAATGGATTCTTCAATTTGTAGAATGTTAGTTTTACTATGACTACATTTATTAAAAACAGTTTTACTCTTGGTTGAATGCGAATATGCCTTTTGACTTGGAAATTTTGCAAAACTTACGGATTACGGAGTAATCAAGGATAAAGCAGGAAACATTCTAACTTATAAATATCCATTTTTAAGAGCAACAACTCATCATCATCATCATCATCATCATACTCAGTTAATCCCACCTATAGCAAAGCTAAGGTAGGGTCTGAGGAGGGTAAGATGTAGACAGCCTTACCTCTACCCCTAAGAATAGAAAGGGTTCTTCCAGTGAGACCCCCGGCTCGATGTGGTTTGGTATCAAGCCTTGGACATAAGGCACAAAACACTTAGCAATCGGGACAAACCCGATCAGTGCATGTACCCCTTTGTCTTTTGGCTATCAACGTCACCACATGATGCATGATTAACCGTCCATCATTTTTAACGTTATTTTCACGAAATTAGTAAAATAACGTTAAAACTAGTGCAACTTTACTTTTGCCCCCCGAGGGCCACACATATATACATTATAACGTTAAAACTAGTGCAACTTTACTTTTGCCCCCCGAGGGCAACAACTATTTGGGACAATTTAATATAAAAATGTGGACAATGATTTTGGGACAGAGGGGATAGTCAATAGTGAAGTGATTGTCCACTTTTGACATTGGAATGCAAAACTCACTCCTAAATATTAATTTTTACCCGTTTAAAATGCAACATAAACCAAATTGATCCATTTTGTATTTAAACATGTAATCTTATCATCTATAGATTTTACATCTCTTACTCATGACTAAGTTATACTGCTTGCAGCCTGACAGGGTTTCAGATTTTTGTAAAAGGAATAAGCTTCAGCTTATCATAAGAGCACATGAATGTGTAATGGATGGATTTGAAAGATTTGCTCAGGGACAATTAATTACCCTTTTTTCGGCAACCAACTATTGTGGTAAGTTTGTTTTTGCCTTGCAATTTTTTTTTTTTTTTTTTTTTGATGAATTCACAATAAGTCCCCGGACTCTATTTTCACATGGTTAAACTTAACGGAGAAGTCTTCTTTTTTTTTTTTTCCCAACAGTCAACACTTATTATGGTGATAAATCTTGATCTAAGTGTGGTAAAAAACTTTATTCAGGGACCGCCAACAATGCTGGTGCTATATTAGTGATTGGTCGAGGATTAATGATCGTTCCAAAACTAATTCATCCATTGCCGCCACCACTTCAATCACCAGAAATGTCTCCGGAACGTCTACAAGATGACACCTGGATGCAGGTATGAAACCTATTTCTTTGAATCATAAATGTTTTAAAAGTACAATTGAAAGGTGTAAAATGACAAAGGACACAAATATCACATTTATAATAATTTTATATAGACAGGGAACCACCTTTTAGGCCCAGTGGGCTGCATGATGGGCTTAAACATAAACAAGTGACAACCTGACAATGTTCATGCATAGTTGTTAAAGGCGCAAGGCGCACTTAAGGCGCCAAGGGTGAGCCTTGGGCCTTAGTGCAAGGCGCTTAAAAAGCAAGAGCTTTTTTAAGTGAGACAACGGTATAAAAATACACTTTTAGGAGTTTTAAAAATATTTTAGGATTAGTTTAGGTTGATTATAGACTCGTTTAGGGCTGGTATAATTGTTTTAGATCTGTTAAGACAATTGTTGGTCGTAATTCCGTTGGAACTTGGCTGAAAAATGCGTCTGAGGGCTTGAAAGTGGGGCTTTTGAAGCGAAGCGAGAAGACTGCGCTGAGCCTGAAAAGTGGGCTAGGCGCGCGCCTGAGTGGGCGTTGACAACAGAGTGTTCATGTAGTTATAAACCTAAACAAAACCTGAACATACCTGCAACAGTGTAGGAAATCGGTCAGTAGAGGCATGATGTATGAAGTAGCCGTTCGACATAGAGGAACAACTAATGAAGATTGTACCCAACTGTCTGTGACCTTAATCATTTATCTTTCTTTTTTACAGGAACTGAATACTCAACGACCACCGACTCCAACAAGGGGCCGTCCACAAGATCACGATAGGAATTCGCTTGCATATATATGATTACGCGACCAACCTGCCCTCAGCATTTTTGCAGTAGTTTGTATGCTGGAAATCTACAAATGGATTACATATTGTTTTGTACCTCTATAGATAATGATAATAATAAAATAATAACTATAATTGAGTGTTTGTAGCTTTGTTTACAAGGGGGTTTGTTATTTGATTTATTACCATGTATTTGTTTATATATGTATCTGTACATTTGGGCCACACCTCTGATGGTGTAACAATAGTGAGTGAGTGTAGTTTTTGAATTATTACAATTTTTTTAGGTGAATTGTTTTTCTCTTCGTTTTTTTACCTTTCACAGTGCGGTAACTTTTAGCCCGACCATGTTACCTTAACGAAAAGTCAGCGGCAGGCTGATATCCAAATACGGGTCGCATTCACGTGGGTCACAACGGTCGAATGGAGCCCCGTGTTGGTCACGTCTATCACAACTACTATTACTTTATTTGCATTTTTACATGTTCCTTTTGCAGTTACCATGATATGCTTTATTAAGTACTCCAATTTACATTATCCTAAAAATTAGGACATGAGTAGAGTAGGTTTCCTTTATGTATTGAACCTTGTTTGCTAATGGCCCCACCATTTAAAACCCACAAATCATCATTACCGTTTTCAATGTCCACATTTAGACGCCTTGGACGCGAATGAGACGGCGGGAGCAGTGTAGGCCAACTTTGGACGGGCCGAAGCCGCCCCCCACACCTAATAGTCTAATCAAAACAGCGTGTGTGTTTTATGAATGAGAGCTCTCTTTTGTTAAATTTTTCTCAATGTATTTTTGAGTTAAATTGATTGTGTCTATGCTAGCTCAATGGTGACATATTGAGTGGTGTTTTTGGACCTGAATTCATAACCTGAGTGGTGATTTCTTTATCTTCGGGTGTGGTTCACAGCCCTATCATTGGTTTTGGTGGTGAATTTGTATTCAAAATAGACTGTAGATCTATCCTTTATTTTACTGTTTGATTTCAACCGATGTTTCGTGGTTCTGCTCCTATCAAAGACACTTGGGAGGATTTAATAATATTTTAATAAAAAGTGCGGAAGCCAGTGGCGCAGCTTAGTTGTGGCGGGGAGGGGCGGCCGCCCCCCCTGAATTTTCGCGCAGAAATTCTGATTATATAGTATTCGTATAGAAAATTTTGGAAATACAAGGTTTCGACTCCCGAAATTAGTGACTTCCGACCCCCAAACCTTCGAGTCAAGCTTCGTCATTGCAGAAGCACATTAACACTAACGATATAAGCACCTAAAGGAATGGTATGAATGCCATTTTTGACCAAATACTATATTAAAAAGAGCAAGTTAAAATGGGGTTGACCTAAAGATTTAGAACCTACAAAACTAACCATGTACCATCAACAAAAGCTGCAACACTACACATGTGTGTAAAGAGAACTGATGTTTAAACCAGTTTTATAACTTGGATTGTGATCGGATAACATTAATCTGTCATTCACTTCAATTTTTAGGTCCATTTTTTAGATGAGATTATGGTAACTGCTTTTATTACCATTGAATGATGGAATGAAAGGAGGGAACAATTGAAAAATGAAAACAAAAGTCATCATCATCGTTAAATAAAAGAAAAGTAGGCCAATATGAGAACGAGACCCACCTTAATTGGAAGAAAAAAAAATCAGGTCACTTAGACCAAACGGTGTGGATACGAGGAAAAGCAATCGGGGGCTGAGTTGGCATTTTGCCCGAAGGGGAACACCGCCCCCCGATGGGGAATCGATACGGGGAAAAGCAATCGGGGGCTGAGTTGGCATTTTGCCCGAAGGGGAACACCGCCCCCCGATGGGGAATCGGTGAGTTGGGGGAGATATCACCGTTTCCACCGAGCATCCTCATTGGCTTAAATTTTTTATTTTATTTTTAAATCAAACTTTTAATAATAAAAAAAGGAGGAAGAAGGGGAACACCATTTCCTTAGTTTGGGGGAGGAGAAGGGGAAAATGACGTGACGCTGATGTGGCATTTGGCGGAGTTGCTCTCCACACCATATAGTCTTAGAAGAATAATTTGAAATTAGATTAAAAATATTGGGCTTACACATATACTACTAGAACTATATATAAATAATAAATCTATACGTATGCATGTGTAAGAAATATAATAATAAACACGCGACCAATTTTTTTCTGCACCTTTCACCATTAGATTTGACTTCTGTGTATAAAATATATGCTTCTAGCAATAATGCAACATATAGGTTACGTGTTTTGATAATGACAACTTTCATAATCAACTTCTTGCAATTTAATCTTTAGTTGAAGATGTTATAATTATCTATTCAAATTATTCTTCAAGCATTTTGCTTCTAACAATAATGCAACATAGCGATCCCGCCTTTTACATTATGCTCTCAATGCACCCCCGTTAACTCATACTAACGCCGTTAGCTGAAACTCATAATTCTAGGCGATTATTCACCGGATTTGAAAGAAGGAATCAAAACGAAGATATTGGTATGTTCAATTGCAGAAATAAGCATGGTTCGATGATTTAAACGTCGGTTTCGATCATCCCATCCGAGGAGAACATCAACCTACAACCGACGAAACATGCTTATTTTTGTAATTGAACGTACCAATATCTTCCTCTCGATTCCCTCTTTCAAATACGATGAATAATCGCCTAGAATCATGATTTTCAGCTAACAACGTTAGTGTGAGTTAACAGAGGTGCATTGAGAGCAAAAATGTATGAAATGTGAGACTGGTGAGAAGAATACACTTAGGTGAAATTATTATTAGCCAACTGCAATGTGTGATTAATAAATTCCATTTTACTAATAAAATATTATTATTTTAAGAGTTAATACACGGATGGTTCATACGTTTTAGCTATATTACACCTTAATCCTACATCTTTAAAAATAAATATACTAATAGTCCTACTGTTCACACAAATATAACACAAATGTCCTTCACTCCTTAGTAATTGACGTTAAAATTTTCGTTAAATTCATGTAAAATTTAGACTTAATCATATACTCCTATACAACACCAACAACAATGTGAATACTCCAATTACTCACACAAAAAAGGCCATTAATCTAACCATACACCATCTATCAATTTTCATTCCACTACACACACTATATCACGTAGTTGAAGCTATTGCAAGTCATTCTTTAATCTAACAAGTGTTGGTCTAGGAAGAAATCATATATGTGGTCCAATCAGCACAAAACAGGTTATACGTAACGGATTTTGAACATTCCGTCTAATATAACGGAATATAAATGACGTCGCTAAAATACTATTCAACTTCAAGAACCATTAATGTATTGAACCTTCCGGATTATAAATTACATCGTTAAAACACTATTCAACTTCAAGAACTATTAATGTATTTGAATGATAACAACTTAACATTCAATTTACAAACAATAACTGACTTGATCATGTACAACATTGTGATCACATTTTAACCTTTCATTTTTTTTGGAAGGTGTGTTTCAATGGAAAATCCAAACGACGCACAACCCCTCAACCCCAGTTCGAATCCAGGCCAAACGCGGGTGTTGAATTTCTCACCCCTTAGTGCGAGTGGGGGGACTCGAACCTGAGACCAAGCCCGGGCGGGAACCTTCCTAAGGAGTAAACCCTCCCACCTCCGACCAGCTGGGCTGGACATCATTGGCACATTTTAACCTTTCATAACATAAAACTTGTGATTCAACAATATTTCACTTGATACCTAAAACAATATATCCAACTTTTTTTTTTTTTTTATGTGGAGAATTAAATTTACTCCTTATTTGGAAAAGACCATCAATGCGTTATATTTCCACTTACAATTTAACCGTTCATCTTTTATGTTAACATTAAACTTTTGATGATATCGACCAGTCTTAGAGTGTGCACGTCATTAGTTAAATACTTCGGATAATATATGCCAAATAATATAACATAATGCGAGGAAAAAAGACACAATGTATCGAAAATTAGACGCAATGACGGAAAAAAAGACACAACGTCAAATAAAAAACACAATGATCTAACAAAAGTTTTAAATCTACAAGCTAAAGTTCCAAAGGCAAAAACCTAAAATCCAATACCGCAGAGTTCAATGAGACGGTTCCAATGCCGCAAGAATGAGTTCAATTGGAGTCCGTTTGATATCCTTTCTACGACTTTCTATTTTTAAGAGACTATGTATTTATCCTAACTATTATAATCCTCGCACCTACCCTTAGTTCCCAATATTTAATTTGTGTGTCCTACATCTCTCAAATGTTTGAAGTTCATCAGGTAAATTTTTTTAACGTCGAACATAGTCTGATTATCTAGGTACGTCCATAAACAAAAGGTCACCCATGTGACCATAGACGACGTTGGTGATCCAACCCCGTTACCAATTCAAGGGAAACCCATTGCCCGAAGCCCAACTATAGTAAAATCTCTGGCTCGCATCGATACTCCAACTAACAAAGTCCCCTAAAGAAAGTCATCCAAATAGCAGTGCCACTTTAGTACTCAACAGCCAATTCTAAAGTTCACCGATTCATCCATTCAAACAGGTCTCAAAAAATTGGGCGGCCAACAAAAAGAAAATTTGTCCCAAATAATATATACAAGATTCTATTAATGATGTTATAACTACTTTAATGTAGTAAGTCAACCAAATTTCAATAGTTTTATGTGCGTGTTTTACTGAATATTCCAAAACACATTTATAAAAATAAAATAATGGGTATGAAATATATTTTTCAGGAAAGTGCAAATTCGCCTAAAATGAACTAATTATTATTTTATTTATTTTTTAATGACTGATTGCAAGGATACCGCTGATAATAAAACAAATACAATGCAAAAAAACTAATTAAAACAAAGTACAACAACCATAACCAACAACAACTAATTAAAACAAAGTAGTTTATTTAAATGCATATCACAAAAGAAATACAAAAAAGAACAAAGAGGGTGCTTGGTTGTTTATTTATTTAATTCCTAAGAGTGCATTTTGCCAAAAATTTTATTTACTTATTACTTTTCTAAAATAAGTTTAAAAAAAGGTGTTTGGATTAATTTTTGTGGTAAAGAAACACCAATAAACCAATAAGTTGTTTTATAAGACTGCCCGGAGTGGGGCGGGAATGGGGGCGGGAAGGGGGGGGGGGGGGGGGGTAACACCGCCGCCAAGGCTGGCGTGGAAGAGGCAGGAAGGAGAGGGCGGGGGCAGCTTCACTGGCGTGGGGCATTTTGGTGGGTGAGGTGGCACCATTTGATTGGCCAGCTTTTATTTATTTTTTTATTATTTTTTTTTAACTTTAAGACAATATAATATTATTTCATTCCCTCCTTCTTCCCCCCTTCCACTCCCCACAATTTCTCCCCCCCCCCCCACATGGGTCCCACAAGTGACACATGACGCTTCATCCCCCTCCCACTCCGAATAGTCTAAAAAGTGTTTGGCTTATATTCATGTAAATGACCAAAATGACATTCTTATATATTGGAAACCATATACTACTTTTACATATAAAATTATATATTTAACAATTTTTTAATACAAAAATATAATTTAAAAAATTACAAAATATATAATATAAATTTTGTTTTACAAATTTTATATAACAATTTTTTGGTTTATTGTTTTCATTTATTATTTCACAATCAACAACATCAATGTGGTTTTCATCCATAATTTGACAGGCAGAAAAGATGAATGAATAAAATCGGTGGTGACGGCATTGGTGCAGGTAGTGGGGATTAATTGTAGGGTAAATGGTGAAGGTATATTAGTAATTTTATGTTCAAAAAGCAATTTTTTTATACTGTATTCGTGACTTTTGAAAAACAACTTTTACCTCTTTTTAAAAAAGACAATGTAAAAAACGCTTTTTCAAAAAGACAATAAGTCATTTCCAAACTCAACTCCAAACACCCCTAAAGAATGAGGAGTGTAACACGAGTACCTTAATTTTTTTTCTCCTTTAAAAAGTTTTAGCGGTTTTTTAAATTTTTCGCAATTTCTAATTTTAGGCTATTTTTTAAGCTTTTTTGCAATTTTTAATCCATGTTGGTATCTGAATCCATGTCATCATATAATTAATAAAAATAATTAATAAAAGAAAAGCCATGTAGGATTAGTTAAATGTTATTTAGGCAAATCATATAAAATTAATCTAAGTAAAATTAAATGACCTGATTAGAACACTTTTTTTATAAGTGAGCTAATTAGAATAATTGTAAAAATTTGTTACTAGTTTTTAAACTTATTCCTTATTTAATTTGATATACTAAGGCGATTATTCTCTTCTAACTCTTGTTGTTGCATAATTTCTAAAGAGAAATTTAGTATAATACAACTTTTTCCGCAAATATATGCCTTTAGTTTTTCATATCGCTTAAATTTCTTAACTAGTTGCAGATTGCATAAAAAAGTCATTAACTTCTATAAATTTGTTTTTTTTTGTTTGCATATTTTATATTTAATACAATATATTTTAACTGTCTATTAAATTTATAATTCTTATATAGGATTAATGAAAAGAATTAACTCATGATCAAGTTTTCCATTAACTTTATGTTTTGAACTGAATCGTTTGAGATATATAACATTAGAGGTAAATCAAGTTTATAAATAACTCACTTATATAATGGTTTAACCATACTAATCAAACACAACATATTACATCTTTATGATAAATCATATTCCACCTTAAGAGTACTATGGATTGAATTTGGGTGGCATCTCAAGATCCTCTATTAAAGTATGGTGCTAAACACGCTAAGGTTTAAGGTTGCTAATATAACAATGATCTATCAACAACAAAAAAAAAGTAACCACTAGAAACTTGTAAGGTCGGTAGAAACTTATTTGTCAATGAAAACTAACAATAGTACGTATTCATCGTCAGCTATAAAGTTGTTATTGATGAAATTTTAGTTATGTTGAAAGTATAACAACCATGTAAACTAAAGTTAGTAAGTTACTATTAACGAAGTTTGTACAACATACACTATATATCGTTTCGAGACTTCAAGTCCTCAAAATGTTAAGAGTAAACCTCTATTTAAGTAATATCAGGTGCAATGACATGACAGACACCTAATATTCCTCTAGCATATATTCTATTTTCGAACATTGCTTACATAAATATCCTACCATAACCTATTGTAGCCAAACTCTCAAACACAAGTTGTGATTTACCTGATCTCGTTGGTTAGCAAGGTAAACTCGTCAAAACTAAACATCTTAAACAATATAATTATAATATTTTTTTAATTAAAAAACATGACAAAAAAAAAAAAGTAGACAACCTTGTCTTTTATAACTTTATTACTTGACCAACTTTATAACCAACATATTATAAAAATAAAAAGATTCCAAAGCCATGAAAAAAATAGTCAAATAGAGGATGAATTAACAAAAGGGAAAATGGCCAAAATAGCCCGTTGACCGGGCGTTTTGCACAAATAGCCCTCTCCACCCTCTTTGGAGAGAGGGGTCACGGTTCTCAACATGCCTGAACCGTCTCCCGAGAGGCTTCCCATTTCAGCCAACAGAGGACCGCCACGTGTCGTTGTTGATCCCGAGACAGACCTGAGACGTGAGACAGACCTGAGACGTCTCCGGTGACGTCTCAGAGACGCCTCCGGTGACGTCTCAGAGACGCTTCCGGTGACGTCTCAGAGACGCTTCCGGTGACGTCTCGGAAGACGTCTCCGGTGAAGACGAATCAGTTTCTTAGCAACCGATTTCGTCTTCTTCAAATTCTGACTCATTTTCTTTGAAAAGTTACTGCCGTGTTTCTTCGACGGTTTGCCCCATGGATTAACGTCTCCGGTGGAGGCTTGTTTGACTGTTTCGGATGATCCGGTTAGCATTTGGACTACTTTTTTGAAGGAGGTGGTGTCTGCTTGAACGAAGGTTGTTGGGTATGGGTTGTTTGGATCGGTGATGGTGACGGGAGTTGGTGGTGGCGATGGATGGTGGTTTGTGGTTGTGTTGGTCGCCGGAGAATTCTCCATTTTTTGAGAGAGAAAATATCTAGAGAGAGAGAGAGAGAGAGACGGGGGGCTGACTGAAATGTAAAGAAGATGAAAGAGAAAGAGGGTTCAGGAGGGTTCAGGAGAGAGAAAGAGGGTTCAGGAGAGGGAAAGGTCTGTCTCGGGATCAACAACGACACGTGGCGGTCCTCTGTTGGCTGAAATGGGAAGCCTCTCGGGAGACGGTTCAGGCATGTTGGGAACCGTGACCCCTCTCTCCAAAGAGGGTGGAGAGGGCTATTTGTGCAAAACGCCCGGTCAACAGGCTATTTTGGTCATTTTCCCTTAACAAAAACCCAAAAACATTTCAAACCAAAATAAATAAATAAAAAAATTGGCCGGCAATTCGAAGATATTAGAAAGCAACGCAAACCAAAGAACAGTTAGAAATTCAAACCAACCTCATTTCTTCCTCGATTATTATTATTATTATTAACCCAAACCCTAACCCTCGTTTTCACAATAATCTCAAATTCACCTCAATCAATGCACATTTACTCACAAACTTGAAACAATATCCGTAGATAAAATGACCCAAATGGTGGCCGTAGCAAGAGGAGCCGGTTGCGGCGGCTGTGGCGGCGGCGGAGAAGCAAAGGAGAGTCAGGTGTCGTTGGTGGAGTTAATATTAGCTGTGTTTAAGAAATCAATGGCGGCATGTGTTGATGATGGAGTTAATGAGTCCAAAGTGAAGGATAAGTTTAATAATAATAATAATAATAATAATAATAATAATATGGAAATTGGTTGGCCGACTGATGTAAAG
Organism: Ambrosia trifida; assembly: GCA_028751855.1. Lineage (NCBI taxonomy): Eukaryota > Viridiplantae > Streptophyta > Magnoliopsida > Asterales > Asteraceae > Ambrosia > Ambrosia trifida. Next base: position 133,328,239 of record CM054129.1, read on the forward strand.
CATTTGACTCATGTTACGTTTGATCGGTTTCATGGGTTTTTAGGGCTTCCTGTTGAGTTTGAAGTTGATGTTCCGTCTCGTGTCCCTAGTGCCAGGTAATTTGAAGATTGTTGATTGATTATGGGCGTATTCGGGTGACCGGGCTTTGTTGGTTTTTTTTTAATAAGTAATTATTATGTTGTTTTTTTTTTTTTTTTTTTTTTTTTTTTTTTTTTTTTTTTTTTTTTGAAAATGTTATAAAAAGACGTTTAATTTGGGGCAGAGCCGTCCTCGAGAATCCTAAAAAATAATTGGGCCTTGAGCGAATAATGAAAATCGGGCCCTGAAATATACATATTTAAAAAATTTCTTTTATAAAAATGCTTAAAATGCATTAAAAAGCTTAAAATGTTTATGAAAAATGGAAAAATATATAAAAAAAATCACTTTTTTGAAAAAAAAAAAATGGCCACTTTGAGATTTGGGCCTCGGGCCGTCGCCCGACCCGCCCTACCCAAGAGATGGCCCTGATTTGGGGATTCTCTGTGTCGGGCATTGTTAGCGATCGCGGGTGTGGGTGGCGTTTTGCCTGTCTTAGGGTGTACCCGGTGACGGGGCTTGTTTTATCATAAAAAAAAAGTTATGTTTTTTTTTTTCTTTTTTAAAATCGGTTGACGGTTAATCATGCATCATGTGATGACGTTGATAGCCAAAAGACAATTGTACATGTACCAATCAACCTTAGTCCGAGTGTTAAGCGTTATGTGCCTTATATCCAAGGTTTGATGCAAAACTACCGGGTAATAGAGGTAATGCTTTCTACGTCCTTGTAACATCCGGCCCCTCTCACCACCAATATTGTCTGCTTTGCCCCGATGGGTTGCCCATTCAGAGCTCACGGATTTGTTTTTGGGTGCCCCGATGGAAACTTTCCAGGATGTCACCCATCCTGATACTGCTCCCACCTGAGCACGCTAAACTCAGGAGTTCTCCTCTCATCCACTAACATTAAGCCCCAAAACGCGTTGGTGATTTAAGAGGCAGAATATTACTTATGAACCAAGGATCTCTCCTGGCCACGGCCGATGTGGGATTTTCCTGGGCTGTCACAGTCCTACCCTCATCAGGCCCTACCTTAGCTTTTGTTGGGATTTACCGAGTACCGAGTATGACGATGATGATTTATAGATTAAAAGAAATGATGATTAATTTTGGAAACAGATTGGTAATGATTTGGGTGTGGTTGGTGGAATAATAATGATTTATGGATTGTACTGTGGGATCCACTTTATTTTGGTGTTAAATGACAGTAAATGGTTTGGAATTATAGGGTTTATGACAGCAGGAAAGGGTGTAAATTGGTCAATGGAGATTGTAGTAGGTTAAGAAATTGGGTCCCTCATATTCATATGTTTGATCTGGAGTTAAATAGTCAAAACTGGAATCCAAAGTTTAATAATTTGGACCTTTGGGGCCTACTTCTAGATTGGTAAAAGTTTGAGTAAAGGAGTGTTTGGATATGGTTTATGGAAGTGATTATTTAGTTTGTAGATTATGGTTGTAGATATGGCATATATTACTTTTTTAGTGTTGTTTGCTTGTCGATTGTGTGTTGTGGAGCCGGGGGTCTCTCTGATAGCAGCCTCTATATCCGCAAGGATAGGGGTAGGGTTTGCCTACATCTCACCCTCCCTAGTCCCTACGCCGCCATAAAAAAAACAACATTTTCAATGTTTCTCTAAATTCAGTAGCCCTTTATTACTGTTTAAGGTGAAATTATTAGTTTCATAGTTTCATATCATTGGCAACAAAATCAGCTGCTAAATTTCTTTCGGTTAACTAGGATATGTATCGATGAAAGTGATTACTGTAACTTCACATGGCAGAAAATCACTCATCAAGTCATCATCATCATCATCATACTCAGTTAATCCCGCCTATAGCAAAGCTAAGGTAGGGTCTGAGAAGGGTAAAATGTGGACAGCCTTACCTCTACCCCTAAGAATAGAGAGGCTGCTTCCAGTGATGGCAGACAATCACCCCAAACACCATATTATCTACAAATTTTGGTATAATCACTTCTGAAAACGCACATCCAAACACCCTGTAGATGGTGATATCCCCGTCTTGGTTGGTTTTTAAACGAATTAGACTTGTGTGATATTATCATATTGTCAGCTAGTTATTTTTGAACTTTAAATTTAATAATGGACTTAGAACATGTTATATATGTATGGTGCTTTGTGTTTCATTTCAAATATGGTTGTGTTGTTGACATATGTTTTCTTGTTGTGCAGCGCTAGTGTCTTTGGCGTATCTGCAGAATCCATGCAGTGTTCTTATGATTCAAGAGGAAATAGTGTCCCGACAATTCTCTTGCTCATGCAGAAGCGGTTATACGCTCAAGAAGGTCTAAAGGTATGCTGTTGCATCTTTAGAATCTCATAAAACGAATAATGCTTGCGAACGTCTTATCCTGGTACACAAAGGATCTTTAGGTGCACCTGTTGAGAATTGCGGTCGCCTTTGTTTTCGCTATGTGATTGTTTGTTAAATTGGAAAATTTTACTTCTTTTACATATTTAATCAAATCTACAATCAATTATCCATCTATTTTGAAATCTCACACAATGAATGTGGAATCTTTATGGACTATGATCTATGTTTTAAAAAGCGCGCTTGAGGCGCGCTTAAGCGCAAAGCGCACCTAGGCGCAAATCCATGCGCCTTATGTAACCCTAGGCGAGCAGTGTACGAAAAGCGCAAGAAAAGCGCAAAAAGCGCACGAAAAGCGCACAAAGCGCAAGAAAAAAAAGCGAGAAAAGCGCGCTTTTTGTACACATGCTGTTTTTGTGCTTAAAAGTGTTATACATGTACCTAAAAAGGTTGTACATTTTAGTTAAATCATATATATACCTTATTTGCATCTATATTTTGAGTAAATAATACTAAAAACCTATAGCATATATAAAAAAAATTTATATAATTGTCTTGCGCTTCGCGTACGAAAAGCCCACCGCTTTTGCGATTTGCGCTTTGCGCCTCGGTTTTAGACCTCGTCGCTTTTGTGCGCTTCGCGCTTTTTAAAACCAAGACTATGATCTATCCTATCATAAAAACATGAGTGGGTCGGGTTGGGTTGGGTTGGGTCAAGCAAGGTTGATCACTAAGATTCTTTGTTTCTTATTTGAAATTTTTAATTAAATAATTAGTGCCCCCACGGCCGAATACGGGTGGCGCCGGTTCGACTCGGGTGGGAGGCTAGGTTTTACCGATTATTCCACTGTCGTGCCTTCGGGCGGGTGGAGGTCGGGTTCCGTGCACCTGGGAGAGCCAAGGGGTTGGCGGCGGTCGAGTATTTGACCTTGGTCACAGCGCCCGGTGTCACGGTGGTTTGCACGTCGTTCCTTGCCGTTAAAAAAATAATAATAATTAGTGCATTAAATATGATAACAAAAACCATGTTATCAAATAATAATTAAACCTTCCCTTTCAATAAAACTGTAAAATTAGGTGATTTCTACTCACCTGACAGGCTGACAGTTTATAGTTATTTTCTTAATTTGACCCATTATCAAATAAATACCCGTGTTCATCGCCCCGAGCTTGACTAGCTCACCTCACAAGCCTAGTCAAGCTCTTAGCAGGCCGATCTCAAGTAGCTCTCGAGTCACTAGCGACTCAACTTATTTACTCCCCTAGCTGATATTGCTTCCTCTAACATCAATTAATTTTTTTTCCCTGTTATGTTAGTGCATAATCTGTATCCACCGCTGTGTCACAAGTTCCCTAAGGTCCACCCAGTAGGCTCTATACGTGTGAGCCCATATGTTTAACTTCATATATTCCCTGCAATGCAACTTTATGCAATTTTTATTGTGACATGTTCCATGAAAACTGTAATGTTCCTTTCTTTTTACATCTTTTCACAAAAACTTTCAGCTGAAGTTACCTATCAGTCTATTGTTGTAAATTATGTTTCCTTCTTTAATCTGGGTCCCAAGATGTCTTTACTTGTTGCTATTGAAACATATTTTGGACATTTAACTAATAATCTTCACTAGGGCCAGACCGGGCATCGGCCCACTCAGTTTTTTTTGTTTCGTAGTGTAAATTTTACTGAAAATTTCCAAAAAAATTTATATGTATTGGGTTGGGCCCTTCCAGATTGAGCCCAGCTCTACCAGGTTTTTCGTTCAAGATCCGCCACTGGTTAGGGGTGAAAATTCCCGACACAATACAGAACACGTTCTGTAATAAACAGGTTGAGTTGGGTAACGGGTTGACTTGAGTTAACAATTTAATAAATGTACATCTTCATGTTGGGTTGTGGTCCTTGTGGATAAATGGGTCAACCACCCAATTACCTGACCAAACGGTTTACAATGGTTTAGGCGAACGGTTATGTGGGTCGTATATGGGTCACATTGGTTACATGTGTTTGGGTTCGTGTTCAGGTTGGAGATACCAACCCCCAAACTGATTCCGAATCAGATTATTACCCCTCTGAACTAATAGTAAAGTAAAACCATGCGTTGTCGGCCGCGAGTAGGCGCGAGCTACAAACTTCACTCTCAAATAACCCGGTCACTTGACCCCATTGTTTGGCTGGGGGTGAGCACCATTGCGACCAAATCACCTCTCTCTCCCGTTAACGCACGCGACCACCGTCGCCTGTGCTCGCGCCGCGGCTGTTTGCGTGGGGCTGTTGTGGCTGGGGGTGAGCACCGGGATGAAAACTCCCTCGCGGCTCGCGCTGGAGCTCGCTCGCGGCCCACAACAGACAGTCTAAAGCATATATAATTTCAATGCAAGAATTCCCTTTTGTTTCTTTTCTGCCATTATCTAGACTTGCATAATCAAAATCGATTTTTCCATTATAGGCAGAAGGGATATTCCGTATAAACCCCGAAAACAGTCATGAGGAGCATGTGCGGGCCCAGTTAAACAAAGGCATGGTTCCTGAAGACATAGAAGTTCATTGTCTTGCGGGCTTAATTAAAGCTTGGTTCAGGGAGCTGCCATGTGGCGTGCTTGACGGGCTTTCGCCTGATGAGGTTTTACAGTGTAACACAGAAGAGGAACGGGTTGAGCTCGTGAGAAAGCTAAGACCCACTGAGACAGCATTGCTGAATTGGGCTATTGATCTCATGTCTGATGTGGCCGAACACGAAGAATTGAATAAAATGAATGCCAGAAATATCGCCATGGTTTTTGCCCCGAATATGACTCAGGTAAATTCTTTTGATGTTCATCTTTAGGTTTCTGAGTTATTGATCCTTAATAGAGGTCGGAATTGTTATTGTTAGTTTTATAAATGATTAAACCGTTTATTAAATGAATTACAAATTAGAGCTGGACTCAGGCTTGTTTAAGCTCGATTTTTTTACTTTTAAGTAGGCCTGGCAATTCTTGACCTGTTTATGATACGATTAAACTTGTTTAGTGATGGGTTTTAAAAAGCGCGCTTGAGGAGCGAGGCGCAGCCTAGGGCGCCTCAGGGATCTGCACCTACCCTTTTCCCGAAAGCGCAAGAAAAGCGCATATTTTGACTTTTTTTGGCCCCGAGGCGCGCGCCTCTAGTACACCATGTATTTTTATGCATAAAAATGTTGTACCTTGGTGTTTTTGGCTTGTGCATATAGGTAAAATCATATAAAAACCTTATTTATAGCTATATTTTGGGTAAATGAAGCTAAAAACCTATGGGATATATATGAGATATATAAAAAAATTTATATAATTAGTGCGCACTTTGGTACGAAAAGCCCACCGCTTTTGCGCTTTGCGCGATGCGCTTAGACCTCGTCGCTTTTGTGCACCTATTGCTTTTTAAAACCAAGGTTTAGTGTTTAATAAGTTACACACTATTTTTTGTAAAAATCGTTGAAATTATGAGGCTAGGCTCCCTCATTTCTCCTTCTTGGTACATAAAACATATAGAAAAGTTATAGGCATGATATATAAAGTAGTTAAACGAGTTGTTTTCACGTTTGTACCTGTGTTAATGTGTCGTCTTTGACCTTTTTAACACGATTAGACCTATTTTGCCAGCCCTACTTTTGAGGTATAAAATACTATTACTTAGCATCAAATACTATTACCTTTTCAGATGTCGGACCCATTGACAGCGCTAATGCATGCGGTACAAGTCATGAACTTACTCAAGAGCTTAATCACAAAAACACTTAGAGAGCGTGAAGAGATTACCGCCAGATGGGGTCCCCAAACCGACAATGAGCTCACCAATTGCGAGGAGATGCAAACTAGTAGTGAACTCAGAAGACCCGTATCAGAAGATGAAGACAGGTATGTTGAGGCTGACAATAGCGATAATGAAGTTAAATCGCTAAGCGAGATAGAAGAAAGTTTCTTGAAACAGATAAAAAAGAACAAAAACGCCAAAAATCGTTTCAAGAAAGAACTCAACGATTTGGTAATGCAACATTCCAGCCCTACTAACGGTATCGACTCTAAAGAGGGATCTTGATTGTTGTATGTGTAGTAACTGTTTATTATCTTTTATTTAACTGTTGTAACCCATGTATACCATGAAAATGTTTTCAGTGAAGTCTTATGTTCATGTTCTTGATGATGATGAACATCTTCAATGACAGTGGCGAAGCTTGACCCGAAGGTTTGGGGGTGGAAGACATCGGGGGGTCGAAAACCAGTTTCGGGGGGTTGAAACCCTATATTTCCAAAATTTTCTATACGAATACTATATAATTGGAACTTCTGCGTGAAAATTCGAGGGGGGGGGGGGGGGTCGGCCGCTCCCTCCCGCCCCTACAATGCTACGCCCCAGTTCAATGATATCATAGGAATCGGCATATGACTCAAAACAGTAGGAATGGAGTCACATCAGTCATCCCATTCTTCATCTTTCAATTCCATTCCATATCTACAAAGGAAAGTGAGTAAGAAGAAATAGTGAAGATGAATAAAGAAATACATTAATCATTTGGATTCTTAAATGAAGCATGTAAGAACTTTAGGAAGTTAAAGCTATCACCTTTAATGAGCATATATAGATATAGAATGATTATGCACTAGTGATCACTCTAGTTATTAAGACTCAATTATCAAATATTAATTAATATCAAGTTAAATTAGTCTGAGAGTGAAAATGAGAAAATCTGGTTATTCTGTTATTATTTAAATTTACTTATATCATTCTATAACTACGAGTAACTTTTACTTGGTTCCTTAATTTTTTTACTGTAAAAGCGATAGTTCTTTATCTTCAATTTAAGTATAAATTGATATATTAAAAAAATGATTCACAACCAATTACAATTGTGCATCTAAACTTGTTACAACGTTGTCTATACTTGTTATGGAAGCCAAGACAAGATCTTCATTCACGTATAACGTATGCACAACGTTTTGGTTTTAACATTGACATGTATACCATAGATATGGCTCTAAATCTACTTCAATCCTATAGTAAGCTTTAAATTCAAATGTAATTCCCCAATCTTGGCCTTAAATATTGTTGAATGTTAATACCTCTTATTTGAGAAAATTGAAATAAATATATGACAAAAAAGGGGCATTCCGAGAATCGAACTCGGGACCTCTCGCACCCAAAGCGAGAATCATACCACTAGACCAAATGCCCAATTACTTTATTATTTCCACATGAAATCTATATAACAATTGTTTTATAAGTGGTTATACAGTTGATAATATGTTATTTATTATTTATTACTAGATCAAACATATTATTGATAACACGTTATTTAATATTATTTACTAGATCAAACATATTATTGATAACACGTTATTTAATATTATTTACTATATTAAACATATTATTGATAACACGTTAGTTATCACTTTAAATTGTATACATGACAACATATTTTTTTAACAATTACTTTGCAATTAAGTTGAAAATGTCATCAACTGTCTTTTGGGCATCAATGGTAGCTCCAAGCAGGGCTTGTTTTCCAAGCCCAACAAAATAAATCCCACTTTGACCTTTCCAATGATTTGGACGCATTTGCTTTGGAAACCCATTGTTGTTCAGAAGACTCTCAACACCCTGCGAATTTAAACATAAATACATATTATCAATCTAATTATATCATTGTTGATAACGTCTTGGTAACTTGGTTTAGAGACACCAGATGTTTATCCGCACCAAAATGATGTGGGTTCTAGAGGCATTAAGTGAATTTTAGGTGTAGATTTTAGGATGGTATGCACCACCCTAACTAAAATTTATTTCCGTTATCATAAATAAATCGACAACATCATGTTTAATAAAAAAGTTTCATACATATTATGTTAGGGAAAATATCATAAAAACACGGAACTTTCTGTTTTTTTTCACAAAAATCACTCAATAATTTTTGGCACGTAGAAAACATTACACTTTTTGTTATCATTACACTTTATGTTCAAAAAAATTGTTGAGTGACTTTTATGAGTAAAAAAAAATATAGTGTTTTTTATGATATTTCCCCATTATGTTAATCCAACTTTAACCAGTTTATTAAATAAAAACCGTTGCTAATAGTGAGATTAACTAATACCTGAAGCCATAAACGAGTTAGTCTTTTAAACCCAGTAGCAAAGACAATTGAATCAAACTGATGACATTTTCCATCCTCAAATACAACTTCATTTCCTCCATGTTTGATGCCTTTTAATGCTGGTAAAACCTGTTTATGTCTTAGAAAGATCAACTTCATGTTTTTAACACAAAACGATCGATGTAGCAAACATACATAACAAGCTATGACTATCAAAATTTTAACCTGTATTTCACCGGACTTGATCTTTTTCACTGTGCAAAGGTCGAGAATCGGGTACTTGCAATCGCTTACTTTGAGAAAAATTGGGCCTTCTTTAGGCCTTTGGATCCCATATTTGGTTAGATCTCCGTATGTTAACTTGCTAAGCAAGGGCGCAGCTCTTAAGGTGCGGAGCCCCCCCCCCCCCCCCACAATTTCGCTCATAAGTTCCGATTATATAGTATTCATATAAAACCTTTTGGTATATACGGTTTCGACCCCCCGAAGTTTCGGGTCAAGCTTTGCCATTGTTGCTAAGTAGCACTAGCAATGAGTCCACTAAATGCAATGGTATAAGCCTCAATAGCACAAATACATAATTCATAGACCACCTTGATATTATATGCATCTGCATATAATATAGTATCACATAACATTTATACTATAAGCATAAACTGCAAGTTAATTGTTAAATCTACGTTGGCCTAGACAATTAGATCAAAAGCAAACTCGAGATATTTAGGGGGACAAACCCGCGACTCTTTTTATTCAACCAAACAAACTTACAGTGAAAAGGGGCAAATAAAACAATAACCTAGACCCTTATTTATTTATACTAAAATAACCACACTAATCATACTCAAATACTTCAATCAATTATAATCTAATACTAACTCACATCATTATCTCTACTAATTATATCAAACTAGATAATTTTAAACAATCAAACTAATAATTAAATTCTAGTAAAATAAAACTTTCACTTTCGTTCTTCAAATTCCAACTCGTACGAGTTTCTAATATTAACTTCCAACAATCTAGAGGGCAAGAAAGATATCAAAGCATATACACATAAATGTATAATGATTCATATGGATGGTAACTAATACACTTTACATTTGGTATTCAACCAACAATTGTTACCATTTCTTGTTTCTAAATAGGTATAGATCTTGTCGGTGGTGTTTAACCCTCTGCAGATCTTAGAAGATCTTAGAAGTGACTGAACCCGAACCCAAAACCCCAGCACTCGGCATCTGCTAAGACCATGTTTCAACTCAAAACTGTTTAACCCGAAATCCACCGCCAAGGGAAGTTGGCACCCGATTGCCATAACCTTGACCGCCACCAGCTGCCGAAGGCACAGTTCATCTGTAATTTCTTAATCATAGAGCTCAAATACTGCGTGTAGCAAGCGAACATGCTAAACCATCATCGGTCCCAATCCAACTTGAACCAGTTTCTTTCGATACGTATCTTGTTTTCATAAGTTCCCTTATATCAACAACGCGGTCCCATCTCCCCGCATCTGCTAAAGTATTCGATAATAGGGCTGTACACGAGCCGAGTCGAGCCGAGCCAGGCCCAGCTCGAGCTCGAGCTCGAGCTCGAACCTAAACTGAGCCAGCTCGGCTCGGCTCGTTTTTCTGATCGAGCTGAAAAGTCGAGCTCGAGCTCGGCTCGTAAATGTTCGAGCCGAGCACGAGCTGGCTCGAGCCAGCTCGATATATATATTTTTTTTATTTTTTTATTTTTTTACAAATATGTATTAAATAAAAAACAATAAAATTACACATAATCATGTATATTTTTTTTATTTTTCTAAATTACACAAGCCTAAGTCGAGCCATATGTCGAGCCATCGAGCTGAGCCACGAGTCGAGCAATCGAGCCGAGCCACAAGCCGAGCCACGAGCTGAACACCCCTGTTGGTAATATGAACCGAAATTACACAGTGAATCAAAAGAAATAACTTGGATTAAATTGAGAGTCGTTTGGAAACTATCAGAACGAACTATTTGATCGGTATTATCAAACGTTCGAACGGATTAAACTCAATTCTTAACAAGAACAAGATTGTGATTTTGATATATTGAAAACTACCGTAAGAAAATTATTATGGAATAGGCTTTTCTGTGTGTATAACTGTTCTCGAAAATCTTGTTCTTATCCCCAAATTTTGGAACGGTTATATCCCACTTTAATTTAGTAACCGACTTAAAGTTTTTAACAAGATTTTTGAGATATATTATTTGATTAAAATTGGGACTTCATTTGAAATTAATTGTCAGGTCCATTTAGACAATATCATCGGCCCATTTAAATCAAATACTACTAATTAGATTAAGGGTCCAAATAAAATAACTTTAGTTGGTCCAAATCTAATAACACACACAACTCGTTACAACAATCAAGTCCGCCATTCCTGCATCACCTAACTTGATTAATTAATAGCGAGAATGCCTATTCGACAAGTTAATCCAACATCACTATGAATGTCGATAATCACTAAAATTACCAACAACCCCTGGCTCGAGTTCGGCTCGATTACAAAACGAGCCAGCTCGGCTCGGCTCGAAAACAAAACGAGCCTCTTCGAGCCGAGCTTTTTTCGAGCTTTTTTCGAGCGAGTTTCGAGCGAGCCTCGAGTCGCGAGCTTTTTGTACACCCCTATTCGATAACGCAACATACGCGCCGGGTCTACTATCACTACTCAACTTGAACAGCTCATTGGCTGCAGCACTCGCCATCTCGACATCACCATGTAGCCTACATGAACTGAGCAGTGCTGCCCAAACATCAGAATTTGGCGTTTCAGGCATTGACATTACAAACTGCAATGCTTGATTGAGCCGTCCTGCTCGACCCAGCAGATCAACCATACAAGCATAGTGTTCCATGCGCGGTTTCACTGAGTAATCTTTCTCCATGGTGTTAAATATTTCTAGCCCTTTAGCTACCATCCCGGCGTGCCCACAAGCCGAAAGGGCGCCAAGAAAAGTGACATGATTCGGTCTGATACGATGAACAATTTGCATTTGACTAAACAGATTGAGCGCTTCACTCGGATCACCATTCTTTCCATACCCATCAATCATCGACGTCCAAGAAAACACGTTCTTCACAGGCATTTCATCAAAAACCTTCCGCGCATCTTCATTCCTCCCACATTTCGAATACATGTCGATAAGCGCACTTCCCATTTTGACATCGGTTGCAAAATCCGTCTTCATGAGTTGACCTTGCACCTGTTGACCAACTTCAAACGCTGCTAAAACCGAGCAAGCTCCAATGATACTCGCAAATGTAGACATGTTAGGCTTAAAATCCAATCTTTGCATACTTATGTATACCCCAATAGCCTTCTTAACCGTCTCAACCGATTTACTATACCCTTCAATCATCGCGTTAAACACCACCACATCTTTCACACCCGTCTTCGCGAATATCTCCTCAGCATCTTCAACCAAACCCCCTCTCATGTATCCGGATATCATCGACGTCGAACAAACCACATCCTTTTCCATCATGAAATCAAACACACTCCTAGCATAATCAACCCTCCCACATTTCACATAACAATCCACTAAACCAGTGGAAAGCACATCATCCACCACAACATAAGACTTCACAATCTGGGCATGAACCTCCTTCCCAATTCGACATCCAATCGGCATTACACCATCGCCACAAGACGCCTTCAAGATCATTGAAAACGTATACCCGTCCGGCCTCTCATTACACAAAACAAGCCTCCTAACCATACTTAAAGACTCACCCACTTCATTATGTTTTAAATACCCTGCGATCATGTAGTTATACGCGGTCAGAGTTCGTTGAGGCATTTCATCAAACACTTGGCGTGCGTACACCAAACAAGAGGATTTCAAATGTAGGATCAAAAGTTTTATAAATATGTTTGTGTTGGGTTTGAACCCGGTTTTGATGATGTGGGTATGGATCTTTTGGCCGTGATAAGGGGTGTCTGAGTTCATATAACTCTGTAGGGCTAGTGAGAGGGAAGTGGCGGTCAACGGGTAGGGTTGACCATGGGTAAAACTTTCAGTTGAAATTAATGAGGTTCTTGAAGAGAAGAGTGATGGTTTGGGTATAAAGAGTATGCCCATTTGCACAATCTTCATTGTACCATTAACATATTGAACAGGATTTCAAATACCGCATTGGTCAAGGACGAATCAAGGGGATGAATCGATGAAAGCCAAAAGTCAAAAGTCAAACCTGTTGCAGTTTGTAATAACCTTTTTTACGGCGAAAATTTCTATGATACATAGAAAGAAACGGGCCAGGAAATGAAAAGTAAAACTAAAGGAAAAAAGCTTATTGGATGTTAGACTAAGCTTCTTTCAAGCCGGAGGAAGCAGCTATGCAGCCCCTTCAGCTACACTAATTTTGTGTTTCTGAGTTTACCAACGGAAATAAAAGAGAAAATAAATTTATGAGAGAAAAGGGAGGGAGGGAAAGGGAAAGGGAAAGATACAACTTCATTTCGTGTCATCGAGTTCGAATGAAAGAAAAAGTAATTAGAAATTTATATGTTCCGAAGTTGAAAAGAAGATAAAAGAAAAGCTTAATTTTACAATTATAACTTTTTGGGCATTATGTTAGATTAGGAGCGTAAGATAGTATATGATAAAACCTTTTATTTGTTTTCTTTCCATTCGAGCATTCCCTCCACATCCATCTATTTTTGAAGAAAAGTTTTGAGGAATAATTTTTCTTACACTTCATTCCTTTAATAAAACTGTGAAACACACTTATTTTTCATTTTCCTTTCATTTCATTCTTTTAATGAAACTCGGAAACATAAGTAAGGCGTTTCTAACGGGTCTGAAAAGCCGCTTCAGACTTTCAGATGTATTTGCTACCTAGGCGCTTCAACAAAATAAAACTCCGGTTTTGTGTGAGGTGTCTCATTTTTATTGGTTTACATAATTGTTTGTTGTTTTCAACGTGTTGCGAGATAGACGTCTTTCACATGTGAATTCTCTCTCCTTGGGTTTATTAACTTTTTTAGTCAGGTAGACTCTCTCTTCTATCAGACTAGTCTTTTGGGATAAGTTCGGGTTCTAAAAAGTCCACTCATACGAAAGGATGACTTTAGTCGAAATTAAACTAACCACCATGAACATCATGTTTATGTATCTTGTACATTAGAGCTTGGCTTGCCAAGTGCACTTAATTTTGTGTTCACCCATTGGAATTGCAATACAAAAACTTGAGAGAATTGGATTTGCAAGAATGTGAAGTTATACATTCAAGTGGCCATTCAGGTCTACATACTGTTGTCTTGGGCTGCCAAGGGACAATCAGCGTTTTAGGATGTGGATCCCAACCTTTACTCAATTTGTTTTAGAAGCTTCGATTTCACTAAGGTTATTGGTCGATGTCCTAATCTGAACCATATGTGGGTAGTTTTATTCTCATACTAGTGATCGATAAATTTGCTTGGGCCCTTAATATGGTTGGGCCGACTCTGAGTTCATATGTTTTTTTATCAAGAAAATGAATTAGTAAAAAACTCATATGTATATATATAAAAAAAAAAAAAAAGTCTTTGTTCCTTCTAAAATTCTTTCTAGCTTCTTTCTATTTTGCATTTGCCAATCGAACCACAACGTTATACTGTTGCTAGTAGGATTCTTAAGCTTTTATGTTGTTGGTATTCGATACTCTTTTAAGTACTTACCTTATCACCCGTTAGTGTCACCATAAATTTATAATTAATTAAATCTATGATCATAAATACATTTACATGGTTTTTTTTTTTTTTTTTTTTTTGACCCATTTGTTGCAAAAAAAATGTCATCTTCAAATAATAAGGCCTTGTTTCAAACTCAAAAGGTGGCCCAAAACTCCAATTTGCATATTTTTGGTCCATTTGGCTTGTCTCCGGTTTGGATTCCTTCTGTGCCACCACGGTCCCAATCTTCACCACATAAGACTTGCTAGCAAACTTATCATTGAAAAAAAAATACATGTGGTGTTTGCCGATTTTATTGCTCATCGGTTCTTGCCTAAGCACGTTTTGCCCTTCAACACACGCTAACAAGTGCAAACATGCTTTCAGATCCAAACTCGGTATGATAGTAGCCTGCTTGATTTTTCTATAACTCAAGTTGTATGCATTATTGAACATCGTAAGAAGTAAAAACACACATTTTTTGTGAGTATTAGATACTATTACATATTAGGGTTTGTTAGTATAAGCCCATGGGCCTAGTTAGGTTTATATGGTTCCTTGTGAGCTCTATATATTGTAACCTAACTATTCAATCATCAATTCAGTAATCTATAATCTTACATGGTATCAGAGCCATCCTAGGCTCTATACCGTTTCTAATGCACCGCCAGAAAATACAAACCCTAGCCGTCACCGCCTTAGAAAAACCCTAGATAGGGCGGCGAGCCGCCACTGTCGCCGCCGCCCTATCTAACCGTTTTTTCCTTTTTTCGTTTTCTAGTTTCACTTTTCCGTTCCGTTCTATATAAGTCCTAGTTTTCGGTTCTATGTTCTTGCCATTATCACCAAATCTATTTTCGAAACACCATGGCATCCCAACGTTGCCGCCACAGTGATCGCCTACATCCCATCTTATTGATTCCGGTTCTCCATCAAGCTGCTCCTTGCCGCCTCGCCACCACTACTTATTGGACTACGGTCCCCCTGCCGCGCCACCTGCAAGACTACGATCCGTCGCCGCCTTGCCGCATTGGATGCCTCATATCGGATTACGGGACTATTAAAGTCGTGGATTTTCATTGAAGATTACGGATTGCAAGATTATGAGATTATGGCAGAAGTTTTGACCAACATTGAAGACCAATAAACCATTTATTATTATTATTATTATTATTGTTTTTTTTTTATTTTTGTTTTCTCTGTATGAGCTTTTTGTTTCCTTCCCCTCTGACTGCGAGGGAGTATTAGATAGTGTTAAAGATTAGGGTTTGTTAGTATAAGCCCACCTGCCTAGTTGGGTTTATAAGGTTCCTTATGAGCTCGAGTCGAAACATTAGGCTCATGTTCTTGGCCTTCAGATAATGTTGCTTTAATATGGGCAAACCCCATGATTGTTTTCCATGTCAGCACGCGACTAGTGTATGTCACAAGGTAATACTTCTTAAACTCATCACACACGGTGAGGATTTTGAGTGGTCGGTTGGATCAGCCATAGCCCAGTTCTGAGTACATGGTCTGCAATTGTGGGCCAACCACTTAGCTTGTTTCCTATTGTTGTATAAAACACTTGCATTGTGTCGGTTTTCAAATTTGTAAGGATACGTTCCAGTTGTGATGTAAAAGGATTTCCGAATTCGGTTTTCAGCTTTATAATTAAACTCCTCTCTGCATCTTCCAAAACACTCATTCTAAAACGAAGCTATTTCGCAAAGTGTTGTATATAATACCTTTCTTGGCAATAAAATGATTTGGGACCTTTTATCGTGATGCATCTAATCTATTTTTTTTAACATGTTAAGAACAAAATATAACCCAATTTCAGCCATTTATCTATAATGCTTCAAAATTGCAAAAATGTGAAGGTCGAAAATTGGCGGGTTAGGTGACGGGTCAAAACACATTCTTACTAAGGGAGGAAGGGGCACAAGCCCATGTAGCCCCTCTTTAACCAATCACACAATGTCACGTTATTTTTACCCTCAACTAGCCTAAACTAGCCCCAACACTGGAAATGCTCTAGCCTAAAGTAGCCTAAAACTTTTTCCTTTTTTAATATTAATTAATTAAAACAAAATAAAACCAAACAAGCATTACTTTAATAAAATCAACTAAACGTTAATACAATAAAAATAAAATACGAAACATGCATAAATATAAAACTAATCCTCATCTGAATCGAGTCCATTTATTCGCCAATTATATGCTAACGCAATTTCCCGTTTACGTGCAATGGCTACTTTCTTCATCGGGCGGCTAAGATTGTCATGCGGTTTGTTAAAGAACTCAAAGTTAGTGTTAAAAACTATTTTCTTGATACTCGCCATTTGTGCTGCGAGTAACGACATATACTCGTCCGCGACTTTCTTTTTTGTTTCCGCCATCTCCTTAAGTGCCGCTTCTTTATTCTTGGCGTACTCCGAGACTGTTTCGCCCAATCCACTTTTGCTAGACGACCCGACTTGTTTCTTTTCTCGTCTCCTTGGCTGTGTCGGGTGAGTCTCTTCATTTAAGTCTAGCACCGGCACACCGGGTGGCGCCCCCATCTCCGCGTTTCCTGCAGAAAAGTGAGATCCAGATTTCGAAAACCTTCTTCGCTTATCCGAACTACTTCCCGACTCCTTGTTCATCAACAGGATTTCCGACCACTTCTCACTTTCTTTAGCAATCTTCCACGCCGCTAAATGTTTGAAAGGCTTATTTGCTTTTTCTTGATAATCATCTAGCGCCCTTGTAATGACATCTACCATTATGCAACCGTTTTTCCGGATCCGCTCTTATAAAAATAAAAAATACAAATATATTTAAAAGTCGAATAATGGTTTTATAAAAATATTCAAAATAATATAAGGAAAAAAATTAGTACCACTTGAATGTAAAAACCGTTGAACGCATTCAATTGCGTCAACATTTTACCCCATAAACTACCACTACTTTGTTCGTTTCCTTTCACCCGATCGACCGAAACATGTACGAATGCTTTCTCCAAAGCAACTTCTTCATCCTGACCCCCAATCGGTTCGGTCTGTGCGACCACTAAATTTCCCTTTTTTCTTTCCCTTTGAGTCTTCTCAAACCTCAACATCTTCTCCAATCTGCACTTCTTCATCATCTTCAAATTTGATTTCAGGAACGGGATCATCATCTTCTTCTTCTTCTTCTTCAAACACCTCGAAAGAATCCATAGCCTATCCTGAAAAGTCGTAAGTGGGTAGGGGTTGTGTAAAATATCCTTGTTGGTTGGGTTGGGGTAGTGTAGGTCGATATAGATCACCTTGAAATTCCGGATGTAACGAACCACTAGCATGTCGGTTCGCACCTCGTGAGCTTGCACCGCCACCCTGAGGTTTGGCGGTTTTCTTGCTTGAACCAACAACTTTTTTTTGCTTATCCATAGTGAAATAGTTTGGATGTGAAAGATTGAATGGTGAAATGATTTGGATGAAATGGTTATAAAGGTTTAAAATATTTTTTTTTTTAAAGCCAACGGTCACCAAATGGATTTATTTGAATTTTTTTTAATAATATAACGGTCATATGACCGTTCCTCACGTCCAAACCAAGCGGCTTCACCAAGTCGATTTTTAAAGCTGAAAATCGAAGCCCAGGGGGGCGGAACCATGTAGCCCCTCGGCTTGTGAAGCCCAAACCCACTAGCCTCTTGTGCCTCGTCCCACCTAAACAACTACTTCTATTATGTGTTAAATAGGTTAGGTTGATTAACAAACACTTGTTTTTTCTTTCCTTGAGTTTTGTAAATAAGCAAATCTCTAAACATGATTAAAAAAACAGTATTATTACAATGAGAATCTAATTTTTTTTTTTAAATGATACAAGAGGTTTTATGTGCTTTTGACCAACTTGAGTGGCTAAACCTGTGTTCGTTTTAACTTCACCTTCTATAAATGATTTAGGTATAGTTTTTACTAAGTGATAATACTAGTTGTGCATTAAAAACGAGTTCGATAGGAAAGATTCAATTAACTACCGTGTTCCCGAGTTTGAAAGAAATGAAAAGAAAAGTAAACAAGGCGCTAAGAAAATGTGCGCCTCGGGTGGTTTAGGGTGTTTTTGATGTGTTTTTTCTTTTTTTTTTTTGTTTTGGTGTTTTAGACTTTTTGGATCAATTATTTTATTTTTGATGTGTGTTTTTGATGTTTCAGACTTTTCTAGGTCAAGTATTTTTTTATAGACACGTAATTTTTATATTTATTTTTGACTGCGCCTCGAGCTTACGCCTCGGTTCGCCTCATGAGGCGAAGGGAAAACGCCTCGAGGCTCGTTTCCGTTCTTTTAAACTTTGGTGCTAGGCTTTATTTGGATCAAGATCCTGACAATAGAATTTGAGGTACCCACTCATACATTGTCTTAATTTTTTTTTTTTTTTATTAAAATGTTATGTGTTGCAGAATTGATAAAACTTGAATGAGGATAAAATGTTGATTTTAAAGCTTAAGGTAAGTAATGATACAGTTATTAAATAGCTATCAAGGTTTATGTGCTTTTGATCCATTCGACTCGCTAAACTTGTTTTCATTTTATAGCTTCAGCTTCACCTTCACCTTCTATGAACACATTGCATAATCTTTCAAACTTGTCTGATTGTATCTGAAACAATCTTCTGTCTCCTTGATTGCAGTGATGATGACTATCTGTCAAGCAGTCTATACAACAAAAAGGCGCATGTCCCGAGCTGTCTGTGGGACAATTGGGATAGTCAGTCACACTTACATTGTACTTTTTTATATTCCTTCTCTAAGTGGATCACATGTTTGTAGTTTGTGATCAATAATTAATCCTTGTTTTCAGCTGTTAAGGCGTTAGATGCTTGCGTTTCATGCGTAGATGCTTTTGTGTGCATGTTCTGTCTTGTCTTCAGTGTTATCATTTTGGTATGAGTTTGGCTGACATCATTGAGTTTGGAAACCTGAATAGACTACCGGTCGTTGAGCTTAATTAGCACACTGAGAGATGGCTTGGCCATATGAGGATATGTAGGATCTGTTGGGATCGTTAATCGCTATGGGTATGAGTTCAGTTTTGTTAAAAAATGTCCCTCTATCTTATAACATCATAATTCCACTCTTTTTTATGAGAAATTCTTCCTACCCGACGTTGTCAAATTTGGGATCTTCGGTTACCTTTCTTGGCAATAAAATGATTTAGGAACTTTTATCGTAATGCATCTTTTTTTTTTTTTTTTTTTTTTTTTTTTTTTTTTTTTTTACCTTTTTGACATGTTAAGAACAAAATATAACCCAATTTCAACTATTTTCTATAACGCGTCTAAATTTCCAAATGTGGAGGTCGCAAAATGAGTGGGTTAGGTAACGGGTCAAAACACGTTCTTACCAAACAACTACTTTTATTATGTGTTAAACACGTTGGGTTGACTAACAAACACTTGTCTTTTCTTTTCTTGAGTTTTGTAAATGATTAATCTCTAAACATGATTAATAAAAACTATATTATTACGGCGAGAATCTGATTCTTGAAAAAAAAATGATACTGCGCTTTTGACCCACTTGACTGGCTAAACCTGTGTTCATTTTAACTTCACCTTCTATGAACACATTGCATAATCTCTTGAAGTTGTCTGCTTGTATCTGAGATTATCTTTTGTCTTCTAGATTGCAGTGATATTGAAGATCATTTGTGGTGCAGTCTACAGAACAAAAAAGGCGCATGTCCCGAGTTGTCTGAGGTACACATAATTGATCTTCAAACTCCCATATATTGATTCTCTCCATAACAAAATCCTTGCTTTTGTATGCATATTCTGCATTCATTATTATCATTTAGGTAGCGTTTTGTTTGTAGTCGGGCGTATGCATTAGATAGATAGGCTATAAGTTGCGCTGTCAACTAGCCGAGCCAAGCTAAAACTTGCCTAAGCGCGAGCTTTTTATGTTCTTATTGTATTTTGAACATGTTATGAACTTGAAATTGTTATAGACAGAAATATGTAGTGTTCTTATTGATTTTATGTATTAAGTAGGTTTTGTGACGGGTTTCAGATCAGTTTTAACCGCTTAAGATCATAAACGATGATTGTAGCCTGTGATAAATGCAAAAAAAAAACAAAAAAAACAAAAAAAAAAAACCCACAACGATTAACGTTATTTTACTAATTTCGTGAAAATAACGTTAAAAACGACGGACGGTTAATCATGCATCATGTGGTGGCGTGGATAGCCAAAAGACAAAGGGGTACATGCACCGATCGGGTTTGTCCCGATTGCTAAGTGTTATGTGCCTTATGTCTAAGGTTTGATACCAAACCACATCGAGCCGGGGGTCTCACTGGAAGCAGCCTCTCTATTCTTAGGGGTAGAGGTAAGGCTGTCTACATCTTACCCTCCCCAGACCCTACCTCAGCTTTGCTATAGGTGGGATTAACTGAGTATGATGATGATGATGATGATTAACAATGACGACTCAAAACCGATCTCCACTTAAGTCCAGGCGCGTTTCGCTCGAGTCCATATGTACAACTAAATGATTTGACAAGTGCTACATATGTCCTTGATATGGTTGATAATAATATGTTTTGAGTAAAAAGCTCACTTCCTAAATGTGGGAATCTCCTTTGAGACAAATACTGTAAAACTCTGTGTGTGTGGCCAGTAGTAGTAGTACCATCAAATTAATCTTAAGTACAAGTATTTGATGCATGTTCATCTCATGTACAACCAAACAATGCTACACCATATATGTCATGTATAGAAACTATTTCACTTTTTTAGAAAATAAAGTGATGCGTGAAAATAAAGTAAATAGTTAGAAAGTGGATACATTATACATAAAAGTTGGTATGTGAAAATGAATGAACAAAACGTGGACCAATGTAAAGAGACCGAACAAAACACGAATGGGAGATTGTTGTTCGTGTTTGTTCGTTTAAGTTTAAGCGATTAAAGTGAACACAAACACTAAATGAAGAAACAAGTATCTCAGGGTATGGTCTTCTGGGTAGAATAGAGAGATCTTGACCTGAACAACTCTGAACGGGTTGAACCTTAACAACTGCAAAACAGAACACCGTTAGGACTTAGGACTCGCCACAGGAATAGGGGTATCCCTGTGACCACCCTCCGACGTAAGAATAAGTATTTGTGACGGTGAAGGTAAATGTGAGAGTATTGTGAGTTTGAATGAATCTTACGGTTTACCTTAGGCCTCTTTTTATAGCTGTTCTCGTCCCTTGCCGATAACTATCAAGAGTTGTATTCGAAATACAATACTCTTCAGAGATGGTGGAGATAAACCTTATCTTCTACGTTTGTTTTCGTAAACGACACAACAAGTTGTTGTGATAAGAAGATTGACTTATCAATAAGCCTATATCTCTATCGTTTATCATTTGAATTAGGTGGACCGGGTTATTTGTGTTTTATGGTGTGGGCCGGTCTAGTTAGGCCGGGCTGCACCACGTCACTAAACAAACAATTTTTTTATTTGTTTGTTCGATAACGAAATAATCATATCATGTTCGTTTATTATATCTTAACATAGTTTAATATAAAGGGACACAAGCAGACTATAATCAAAAGTAAACAACAATATCCAAATTACAGTCTAAATAATATCAGATTATTAGTCATCCTTTCATGGTTAAAGAGTATCCAACATTTTAAAGGTAAACATCATTATGAGTTGAATTGTACGATGATCTAAAAGAGTTGGAGCTACTTAGGTTATAGTCTAGTGGTAGAGAAGAAATCTTTTTTTGGGTGAGGTTTGGAGTTCAACTCCAAGGATGTACAAAAAAGGTGTAAAATGATATAAAAGAAATGGATGTAAGAAATTAGCGGTTCCAAAAAAAAAAAAACTATTGATAAGTCAATCTCCTTATCACAACAACTTGTTGGAACAAACCGTAAATGAACATGTAAACAAACGGACATAGACAAACCTTAAATGGAACAAAAACCATTCTATTAATGTTTGTTCGTTTATTAAATAGAGAACTCCCACTATACTATTCCTAAAATATTACTCAACGTTCGATTAGTTTAGATGCATAAGACTATATGGTGTGGGGGCGTGATAGGGGTAGGGGTGGGGGGGGGGGGGGGTTGAAGCCCCTCCACGACACCAACACCACCACGATTGTGAGCGTGGAATCGGCGCGGGGCATGGGTTGGGACTTTCTACCAGCATGAGGGCATGGGAGGGTGATGATGTGGCAACAATTGGTTGTTTGAAGAAAAATAGCCAAGTTTAAGGTTTTTGGTGGGTCTTGTCAGGCTACAGCTATGATGGCGACAATGACGATGGAGGATGGTGGTGACGGTTTTGTGTTCGAGGGTGATGGAGGGGATGGTGGTTGTTGTAGGGTTTCGATGATGGAGGAGCAGGGTTTCGATGGTGATGGAGGAGGTTGGTGGTGATGGGGTCAGTAGTGGCATTTGGAATCATTTACATAAGTAGTAGACTTATTTTTTTAGAAATTACTTTTGGGGGGTATTGGGGGAAAAAACTGATTTTGGTGATGTATGGAACTTGTTTGGCGGCATCTAAGAAATCCAACATTGATGCCGCCAAATGGTAAGTTAACATTGAAGCCGCCAATTGAGATGGCCATATTGATGCCGCCAACCAAGATGTCCACATTGATGCCGCCAATTCATTTCTCACTTTCATTTCTTATATAAACCGAGCCTCTGCCCATTCTCTCCATCACATTCCACACCTAAACAAATACATTATAACCACAATAAAACCCCCATTTACAACACACTGTTTTCTGCGGGGATAAGCCATGCTGTGGCGTCCCTCTTTCTGGGGTCCAAGAAAGCGCGGTCTTTGGATCGGTGTTACATCCACATGAAACTACTTGGATCGATGTTACATCCACACGTGGTATAACACGTGTTGAATGCAACGTTGTCTTTGTAGTTTATAATATTTTGCCGTTGGTTGTCGGTGGTGCTCTCAATCTCCAGTCTACCAAACCCGGACATTCCAACGGCATAATTAGGGGAGTCAACTTTCCAGACAAAGGCTGTAGGGCAAGGCCATCCGGTGTTGAAGAATCACATCATGTGATTAGCGACGTCGAAGACATCGGATGATGCGGTTCTTCACCGTGCTACTCTTGTATGGCAGCCTGGGTTGACCATTGGGTACCTGTAGATTTCGTACACATGTTCAACAGATCGATTGATGTTCCCCTGTTTGATTCAGATGGGATCGATCCTGGAATGTGAGAAACGGAAACCATTGGGTACCTGTAGATTTCGTACACATGTTCAACTGATTGATTTATGTTCCCCTGTTTGATTCAGATGGGTTCCCCTGGAATGTGAGAAACGGAAACTTAATGAACTCGGTAGATTGTATAGTTTGATTGAGTAGTTTGGAATTGGTGATCTCGGAAATAAACTGTCTTGTAACTCGGTAGGCTGTATAGTTTGATTGAGTAGTTTGGAAAAATAGTTGTTAAGTAAATTTGTAATATTTGTTTTAAATAAAGCTATCATTATTAACTTGCCCGTTTTCAATCGTTGGGTGGTGGTCCTTGATTCCCGTACCCATCATTATGCTGGGGATGGAAATGTAAATCACTAACATCGTTAAACATTAATAGGAGAAACAACAATACATAATCAAGTTACATGACGAGAAGTTGCTTCACAACGGCATTTGTATAGCTCATCTGCCATGTGTCGTCGATAATTCACACAAGCATCTTCGACGTCGATTTCTAGCGACAACGACTTTTTTCTCACAAGCCTATCCATCATCATACAAACCAAGACACCAGCATTATCAACCTTTCCCTTGTCTTGGGGCACATCTAATTCAACTAAACCAACAGAAATTGGTGTTTTGTCCACGCGATTAGACTTCAGCCAGTAACGAATACGTTTTAGAAACCATTCGAAAAAAAGCCTAATCATCTCCATATAGTGAGAAACTTCGCGTCGCCTTTCGTTTCTCCATCTCTTATCAGTCCAATATTGGGTAATTACCATGTTTCTTAGATCAATTAGGATAAGCAGCCAGTCTCCCACCCCCATCGATAAAGGAAGGTAAATGCGGTCAACTTCCCAGAATGGCGGGTAGGGTTCCATTCTTCCAGCCATGTCGAGGGCAACTGAAGAATTCGAGTCCTTCATTTCATCATAGAAGGCAGGGGGTAAAACTGTCCAACGTAGCTGTGAAGCAGGATCTCTTAAAAGCTTTGCTTGTCTAAGTCGCATCAGTCTTACCGTCCACGCCTCAACGTGCTGAAATCATAATAATGCATAAGGTTCGTTATTAAGTTAAGCAAAGCAAATCAATTTACTTTCAAGTTAAATTAACGTGAAAATTACCGTTGCGGATAGCGCCCTGTTGGGTTGGCACCCTAGAAGTGTACCCCAAAAATTTCTGTCTAGTTTGGCGGAAATGAAGCGAGTGTAGCAAAATGGGGCATCCCCGTTTGTATAAAAGTCGACAACATCAGCAGACCAGTTGGTTCTGCACTGTTGGTTTTCTTGCGGGTTTTCTTTGGGCTTGTCTTGGTCGTTTTCGGCTGCTTTCACTTGTGGGTTACTTGAAGTCGAACCAGCCGTGAATGTTGTTGATGGCTTGCGTAAACGCCTCCAAATGTGCTCGGTCGATTTTACCGTTTTAGGAGCTGATTGTGAACAGTAAAAGCCGTCTCCATTGTTTTCCATTGTTATATATTTCAAATATGAGTGGGTAAGAGAGAAAGAAGTTGAGTGAGTGTTGTTTGTGAATCAGCTACCTGCTTGCTTTTAAAGAGGTGAACCCTTGTAATGGTTTGGCGGCATCTACATGAAGCCTCGTAATGGTTTAGCGGCTTCTATACCTCGTAATGGTTTGGCGGCATCATAAAAAGTTGAAGCCGCTAAATGGTTAAGCGGCTTCTACATGAAGTGGAAAATGGCCCGGGCTGACGTGTTTGGCTGTCTATACAGTCTGGCAGGGCCTGGCAGTCAGGTAACCGGACCTTCGGACGAGTTGTCCTTGGCTAGTACACGGGTGTCGCACCATGTCCGGGCCGTTTTCGGGTCTCCGGGGCCTGATCCAGGCGGCCCGAAAACGGCCAGGAGGTCATTTTTCAAAAAACGCACATTTCATAAATCCACAATACATAAACACATAATACATAAACACATAATACATACGTCCTAATCCCAAAGAACTTATTTAAAGCTTACATAAACACATACTAAAATCCTAAATTACTTGGGAGTAGCCAGTGGTGATGGTGGTGATGGCCTGCTGGTGTAGCCTGCTGGTGGGGGGGTGGTTGTACCTTGGTTTTGGGGGATCTGTGTACTCTCTTGCATCCGGGGGGTGGGTGCTGACAACCTTAAACGGTCCAAATCCCGTAGAGCCGTGGCATAATCCACAACCCAGACCAACTCCTCTTCCGTTAACTCATCATCTGCTGGGGGAGTAGGATGACTTGTTTGAGTAGGAGCAGGAGGAGGAGTTATTTGAGTAAGAGCAGGAGGAGTTATTTGTGCAGTAGGAGGATTATAGAACGAAGGTTGTGCAGGAGTTGGAGGAGATGAAAAGGATACTCTCCGTCCCCGGCGAGAGTATCGCCGGACATTTGAAGATCCGTCACATTCGTGATAACCGCCACCCATAGTTTTTAAACCCGATGAATAGAGGAAATTGTGACTTAGATTGAGACTTGATATGGTATTTATACTGGTTTGGCGGCATCATCAAAAGTTGATGCCTCAGAATGGTTTGGCGGCATCATGAAAAGTTGATGCCTCAGAATGGTTTGGCGGCATCATGAAAAGTTGATGCCTCAGAATGGTTTGGCGGCATCATGATGCCTCAGAATGGTTTGGCGGCATCATGATGCCTTAGAATGGTTTGGCGGCATCATACAAACCTGATTCCTATTTAAGGGATACTCATCCCAATCCATCAACACACCAAAATTTCTTCTTAAACTATCTCTATATCTCTATATCTAACAAACCCAATCCATCAAATGGCTACTTTCGTTCCATACCTGGTTAGATTATACTGGGGTGGTAAGTTTTCATACGTAAACGGGGTTGTTCAAGATGATAACTCGTTGGAATCATCGAGCTTTATTATGCGACAGAAGATGTCTTTTGAACAACTGGTTGAATGTGTATGTGCTCATGTTAATATCAACAAGGAAGCTGTTACTGTCAAACTCCTGCTCGGATACACTTATGCTGGGTACTCTCAAACCAGCCAAATTTTCAACAACGACGGGGTTGATATGATGGATTATTTAGCCGCTGAGAGACGTGGCGACTTTGTTGCGGAGATCTATGTTGAATGGCAACAAGACCCTCCGTTACAACAGCTTACTTTTACTAACCTGCTACGTGACGTGTCGAACGTAAATGTACCACCCTTTGGGTCTCAGCATGATTTCCCCCCAATGGAACATGATGCCGATAACGAAGTCAATGACGAGGCAGGATCCCCTATGACGGACGAAGAATGTGATGACGAACCTCAATATGTTGCCGGTAATGACAAGAATGACGGGTTTGATGAATCCGGAAGCGGAGACTCTAAAGACACGGAAGATAGTGATGACGAACAACCGGCATCAGAAGACTCTGAAGACTCCGCAAACGAGGCCGATCCTACTCAGGCGACGACCCAACAGACACCACCAAATGACAACCTGGCTCTCCAGTTAGGTCCACGTCAACACTACGATCCTCAAGATGATGTGGAGCTAACAGATTACATGGTTCAAGAATACGAAGAGGATGAGTTCGTGTTATGGAACCCAAAAGCAGGGGACAATATCCGGCTTGGTATGTATTTCAAATCAAAAGAAGAGGTAGACCGTGCGGTTAGACAGTGGAACATCCGTCGTGGACGGGAGATGTATGTCAAGTCAAGCAAACCGAAGGTATACACGGTCGTATGTTACACCAGACACCCAAAGTTTGTAAATCCTTTCTCTAGTGGCCGCAACTGTGAGTGGCGTTGCACGGCATCGATTCGGTCTGACTCACATTACTGGCGAATTACTGTATGGGCTACAAAACACAGCTGTTATTCTTCGGCCGTACGTAATAGCAACAGAAGTTTAAAGGCAAAGGATATTGCAAGACACATCTTACCGCAGATACGTACGGACATAAAGATTAAGGTAAAACATATCCAAACCCATGTCAAGCAGGCCCTGAATGTTGATGTTTCGTATTCCAAGGCGTGGCGAGCAAGAAGAAAGGCCATAGAAACTATCTATGGTGACTGGGACAGCAATTTCAAGGAGTTACCCACATACCTTATGCGGCTGCAGTCGAGGAACCCAGGTACCATTGTTTCGTTCTTTAATCATCCGAACGGGGATCCGAATTACCCCACGTTTAAATATATTTTTTGGGCGTTCGCTCCTTGTATCCGTGCATTCCATCGATGCATGCCTGTCATATCGGTGGACGCGACTCATCTGAAAGGACCCTACCGGGGTAAGCTGATCCTTGCGGTAACAAAGAATGCAAACAACTACATCCTGCCTGTGGCGTATGCTGTCGTTGACGAAGAGACTGTACACAGCTGGTGTTGGTTTTTCCAAAACCTTTCTGAGTACGTTACCCTTGATAGCATGGGGCCTTTGTGTGTGATATCAGACAGACACAACGGCATAATTAATGCTATGGAAAACCTTCCACAGTGGAAGGAACCCAACGCCTACCATCGTTACTGTCTTCGTCACATCAGAAGCAATTTCAGCGGGAGGTTCCGAAACAAAACCCTACGGAAACTGTGTTGGTCAATTGGTAGCACATCTCAGAACCTAAAGTATCGCTGGGCTGTTAGCGAAATGAGGCTGAAAAATCAAGAGGCATGGGACTACCTTAACAACATTGATAAGACTAAGTGGACGGTTAGGTATGATAAAGAGCGTCGTCGGTGGGGTAACCTAACGACGAACATCTCGGAGTCCATGAACAACGTCTTGCGTGAAGCGCGACTACTGCCTATCACAGCTCTCATTGACTACACCTTTCGCAGAGACGTCGAACAATATGTTAAGCACACTCAAATTTCGAGCGTTTGCAACACACCTCTACCCCCTCGCATATGGAGCAGGTATGAGAGCCTTTTGGGAGTTGCTATGCAGCATGAAGTGACGATGTACGATGCGAATGCGTTAAGGTGCAATGTTCTTTCAAGGGTTGAGACAAATGACAGGGGCGGAAATGACTACACCGTTGAGTACAAAAAAAGGGTATGCTCGTGTGGAAAATGGCAAATGCAAAGATTTCCATGTTCACATGCAATTGCTGTTTGCAATTGGTTGGGTAAAAGCCCTCACAGTATTACTAGTTGGAAATTCCACACAGACACGTACATTCAACAGTACAACAGTCATTTTTACACCTTGGGGCATAAGTCTGAATGGCCGGCGGCAGAGTGGAGAATTCAAGGGGACCCGTCGATGATTACTACACACCGAGGCAGAGTACGTCAGAGAAGAATGCAAAATGAGATGGATGTGAATTATGACGATCGCCCGAGGCGTCATGCATGCACTCGATGTGGAGAAACAGGCCATAACAGGAAGAGTTGTGGAAATGCAAGGCGTCAACGAAATCAGTGAATGACCCTACAGGGTTGTGTCAGTCCTATCATCACGGTCATCTTTTTTATGTTGTTTACTTTTTTATTATCTGTATCGTCAATCACCTTTTGCTTTCATGGATGAGTTGGGTGACTCATCTCATCATGTTCTGTACTAGCTTTATTTAATAATGGCAGAATTATTATGGTACTGTTAATTTTAATACCACTACTATTATTATCAGAACTTTTCTAAAATAAAAGTAAATAAATACATGTAGTAATGATAGATTTATTTAAAACACATAATACAAATTTATTTAACAACTATTTTTCCAAACTAGTCAACCGAACAAACTATACAATCTACCGAGTTACAAGACAATCTATTTCCGAGATCACCAATTCCAATAGCTTGTGTGTAAGTTTTATTAGCTTAAATATCTCTGATCCATGATATGAGAGGAATAATCCATCGAGAACTTGAGAAACAGAGAATAAGAGAAGAGATAATAACATATGAGCTACAATGACGTCGTGTTTTGGAAGCTACGTAAAGACATCATTGTACATATACCTCCTTATCTAAAAGAAACCAAGCCCGTAGTGTTTGAAGCCTAGTTCTTTTGGACACAGGTACAGTGAGATTGATAACTTCTCTATGGAAGTTGCTAGAATAGTTAAACAAAAGCTGAAATTGAACAGTTATTTGGAATGTTTCTGATCATTTCAGTTATGCCATCACTATTCCAGTCTCCCGAGATCACCAATCCCAATATTCTACCGCTGCTTCATTGAGTTTCTATTTTGCGCCTTCCATCTCCATTGCTTCAGTGACATCAATAATTGCTTTATTGAAGGCAAACCTGTAGCTGTGGGCACAGAAAGGCGTTCTTCCAGTCAGCGGTAAATAAGGACCGCATTCAGATTCAAACCCATCTGAATGCGGCAGGGGAAGCATATCAATATGTTGAACATTGGTACCAGATCTACAGGTACTTAATGATCAACCCAGGCTGCCACACCGAAGTAGCACGATGAAGAATCGCATCATCCGTTGTCGCCAACGTCGCTAATGACTGACCGTGATTCTTCAACATAGGATGGTCTTGTGCTACAGGCTTTGCCTGGAAGGTTGTCCCCCCTAAAGAGTCTGTTGCCATTAATAGAGGTGGTACACTGGAGATTGAGAGCACCACCGACAACCGACTTTATAATATTATAAACTACAAAGACAACGTTGCATTCAACACGTGTTATACCACGTGTGGATGTAACATCGATCCAAGTAGTTTCATGTGGATGTAACACCGATCCAAAGACCGAGCTTTCTTGGACCCCAGAAAGAGGGAAGCCACAGTATGGCTTATCCCCGCAGAAAACAGTGTAAACTCCATGTGAATGTAACATCGACCTAATATCAATAAAAAATCGTTCCCTCCAGAACAATTGGTATTTTCTTTGGTTTTCTACGATAGGTGGCATTTAAGTATGTGTGGTTTGAGTGTGGGGTTTGGATGTGGATGGAGAATGGTAATCTGGTGGGATTATATTTATATGAGGGATGCCTCATTATCATTTGGCGGCATCAAAGGGATGCCTCACACTTGGTTGGCGGCATCATATTTCAATTGGCGGCATCACCATTGATGCCTCAAACTTGGTTGGCGGCATCAAGAGGGTTAATTTTGGCGGCTTCAATGTTAACTTACCATTTGGCGGCATCAATGTTGGATTTCTTAGATGCCGCCAAACAAGTTCCATACATCACCAAAATCAGTTTTTTCCCCCAATACCCCCCAAAAGTAATTTCTAAAAAAATAAGTCAACTACTTATGTAAATGATTCTGGCATTTGAGTGTTGGTGATGGGACTGTGGTGGCATTTGAGTATTGGTGGGCTGGTGGCAGGAGAATGGTGTTTGACGGAGCAGGGATTCGATGGTTCAGCCACCTTCACTTTGAACACCAGGTCATGAATGGCGTTGGTAAAGTTTGGTTTTAAAAGAAAAATTAAAATAAAAAATACTAAAAAATGCCCCATCCACCACGCCCCACCAGCCATGACACCGTGGTTTTTTAGGCTTGGACGGGAAAACCCCTTCTGCTGACGTGGTTGTCACGTGTCGCTCCACGCCCCGTCACCTCTCCTAACACGCCTTATAGCCTGTGTACTTTATTACTTTAAGACGAAGCATGAATTTTATTCACTTATATTGCATGAAGTATATATATCACGAGCATAAATATTAAAAAAAAATGGTTAAAAATTCTGTTAGTTTTATGAATTTATACATCTTGGATTGATTTGAAGGTGGTTTCAGGAATGGTTACTTTAAACAGAGACAAGCCACAGTGTGTCTCAGAGAAAATATCAGAAAAAGGAGGGACCATAAATTAATACCATAGATTCCAAGGTATTCCACCATGTCCACAAGTTTGTTTTTGCTCATCACACCTTATGATCTAGCTTGCCTTTGGAAAGCATATAACCGGTCTAGATTGTATCTTTTTTTCTTCTTTCATGGGACCACTCTCATTAACTTCACATCTTTTTTTTTTTTTTTTTTTTTTTTTTTAATTCTTGAGGAGTTTTTTACCATCAGGGTAAAAAGGTATTACTATACCACCCTTGATCAAGGTATTACACGTTTGAAATAGTTCGGATTGGAGTGTGGTCCTTAACGCGTGTGTTTGAATGCACTGTTTTAACGTCGTTCAATAAAAGTCGACCCAAGTAGCAGTGGCGGATCTAGGCCACAAAATCAGTAGTAACGTTTTTTCATTTTTTTCATTTTAGTAGCAACGTTTTCCAAATTTCGTAAAAAAAAAACAAATTTTCCACTACGCGCGCGAAGTTGAGCCGCAACGTCCGAGACCCCTGCTAAAGCTCTATGTCCGCCCCTGCCGAGTAGATAGGACTATTTCAAGTGTAGTGAAATTGTTAATGTGTGAGTAGATAGGACAATCTTGAGTGTTGTATGATTCTTAATAACAAAACAATAAAATTTACTGATTTGGATTTAGTAAGATAATAAATTTATAATACATACACTTTTGTAATATACATTAATCTTGTGGGAATTAACCGATTATAACGATAGATCTAAACATCCTATTAGTAACTCCTTGTTTTGGTTTGGACAGTATAAAGCCGTCCCTACTTTCCTGACCCAACATTCCTATAATCATAACAATGTACAACCTTAGCTGTACAATGTACAAGTCTCTGTAGCAGAAAAGACACACCAAGAATTTAATCTCAAGTAAATTTAAAGCTATTATTGTTGGTTGATGATATATGTACTTTAGAAATTTATCATCATCATCATTATTCATATTCCCTTTGATACCTCTTTTTTTTTTTTAACGGCAAACGAAATGTTTCTGTCCGACTACCCATGGGACCCGTAAACTGACGAACCCAAGAACCCCCAGGACTATGCAAGGGGCTGGCTAGGGTAGCCAGGCTTGCCCACGAGGTTTCCGAACCGGGGAAAACCCGATCCCCCACCTGTCCGAAGACCCGCTGTGGAGAACCGGTAAAACCCGGGCGAGATCAGGACTCGAACTCCTGACCATAGGTAAGGAGTCATCCCTCATTTCTCATTAATGTCCTCCAAATGTAGCTAGTGGGAATTGAACCCAAGCCTCCCATAGGAAACTTAGGCCCTCAACCAACTGGGCTACAATTGATACCTCAACCATCTCAACCCCCCCCCCCCCCCTCCCCCTTCTCCCCAATTAATCATTTCCTCAACCATCTCAAACCCCCCTCCCTCCCCCCCCCCCCCCCCCCTGACCATAGGTAAGGAGTCATCCCTCATTTCTTATTAATGTCCTCTAAATGTAGCTAGTGGGAATTGAACCTAAAACCTCCCATAGAAAACTTAGGCCCTCAACCAACTGGGCTACAATTGATACCTCAACCATCTCAACCCCCCCCCCCCCCCCCCCCTCCCTGAGTTCCCTCCCCAATTAATCATTTCTATCTTACTTGAATTAACACACCACCAATAATTATTATGATTTCCAACAGGCATAACATAAACATATACACATATACGTAGTATGTATATAATATCCTGACTACACTGCCACTAATGTTAATAGTCTTAATGGTCTTGTTGCTGGTCCATACTTATGCATCGATTCTTACATGCCAGTGTGTCTTAAATCTATATATTGATGATTATAACAATTTGTTGTTTCAGGTTCTTGATTTCGGGCCAAGTTGTTTGAATCATTAAATCATCTATGTACGGTATTTGCTAAAAAAATCAAAAGTTGCTTTGGTACTAAAAATCACTTATGTATTATTTTTAATGGTACAAATGGGTTTTCATATAATAATGATAAACCCAAAATTTAGACGTGTTAATTTGGATAAGTCCCACAAACTAGTGAATGACTACACATAGGAGTACAAATGTACAAATGTACAATTGTACAAATGTTTTTTTTTTTTTTTACCCCGGTTGAGGTGATATTATATGCATGTGTAATCACTCTACCTAACATTTATATAACCACATGTTGTTGATAATCTAAATTCTAAACCAAATCAATGTGTCGTTCAAGCATGGCTGCAGAACTCGCTATGCGCTACCAACTCGATCGACTGAGGAGTTGCGAGTACTCGGCCTAGTCGGGCGAGTGCTCGGGGGTCGAATCGGCCTATGCGGGGAGTACTCGGAATATTCGTCCAACTTGGCTATACTCGATGACCCACCCTGTAGCGAGTACTCGACGAGTAATCGGTCAACTCGGATGACTTTTGCAACCATGCTTTCAAGGATGATAATTGTCATCCATCAAACCTTTGCACACCTCCAACATATTCACCGAGATCATTAGACCCTTCTTAATATTAAAATATCGTACACTAGGTTATCTCTTGTGAATTTCGCGGGATAAAAAATATAAATTACATCAAGAATAAACTATGGTTGAATGTCTCAATTCTATTTTAGTAACTTATAATTCTAGAGGCGACTGTCCAGTATACATGTTGCTATTTTTACATTAACATAAACATTGTAAATCTCGAATATACCACAAGTATCAAATAATTCTAAACGCGATGCGGTTAGAGTTAGAATTGCAATTATCATACATGGTTCACTATAATGATTGTGTTTTAGATATTTTATATAAAAAGGTATTTAAAAGAGTTAATATGGATGTCTAGTTACAAAATTTTGGTCCATCATATACTCAACAATAAAATAAGTACAATAACATGTTTTTTTTTCTATGTATTTAATTAGTATAAGTTTACCAAAATATGAATGCAACACTTACATGATGTATTCTTGTATTCTTCTATATGTGTTGATGTTTCAAAAAAAAAAAAAAAAAAATGTTGTACATAAAATTTAGAGTTTAGGGGTCATTTTGAAATTAACATAAAGTCTATGTTTAGAACCGTATGTATCTCAAAGCCAAGGTGACCCTTCATCATAGTGAAACATCGTACATATGCCACAAGTACTAAAAACACACTTAATACGACGATGAAATAATGAGACCTCTTGTCCTCTTCTAACGGAACTTCGTTCTTTATCATACATACAAGATATAAAAATAAATATTTAAAAATGTCACTATATGTGTTTAGTTGCAAAATTTTGTTCCATCATCAATTATAAAGCTATGGGGTGTAGAGACATGAAAAAGTTTATGTCTCTATGCCACCTAGGATGCCACCTCACCATTTTGGTGTCTCAAGCATTTTATTGGAGACACAAACATTCATTTAAAAAAAAAGAAAAAATCTCATTGGAGCGTCCATTTTGTCCCGGTGAAGACGGAGGGGGCGGTGTATGCGAAGGGGACTGGGCAAAAAGGTTGGGACGGGGGGTTGGGGGCGTATGCACACCCATCAGTCTAATCAACACAAATATGTACTCACTCCGTCCCAATTTAGATGTTTTAAGCCCACAAACACACATTTTAAGAAATATTTTGTTTGTATGTAGTAAAATGACAATAATATCTTTAAATCTTTGATTATGTTTTGTCTTTTATAGGCAAAACTAGAAATTGCATTTCTATTTTTAGAAATGAACATTTAATTTGGGACAACAAAAAATGGAAAGATGAACATTTAAATTGAGATGGAGGGAGTACAATTTTTTTGGGCACTTGAACTATGAATTTACAAAAATATCAATTCAACGTTATGCAAATTATGATGGTGGCGAGCTTGGAGCTTGAGGACTCAATAGGTATAATTTTTTTCGAACGAAAATGTGTAAAGTTATATAAATAGTAAAGTTATATGTTTGAATAATTACTTATAAAACTCCAATTTTTGAGTATTTAAAAATTAAAACAAGTAATAATAAAATAAGTGATTGCGAATAAGATAGAAACGAAAAACAAAAACCAGTAGGTTGTTCAAAAGCATGGCGAAAAAAAAAAAACATTTAGTTAGACCTAGGGATGAGTATACACCACCGAATACCGACACCGTATCAATCCCGTATCAAACCAAGGGTGTTCGGTATCGGTATCAGTACTCACATTTATAGGTTTTCGGTTTTGGTATTTTTGGTATCGGTATGGTATCGGTATTTTAAGGTAAAATACCGATACCATACCGGTACCGTACCGTACCGTATGTATTTGGTATCGGTATTGAGTTTTGAGAGTTTTTAGGATCAGTATTTTCGAAATCGGTATCGATACCAATCGGTTGATACTGATACTGTCCCGAGCTCATCCCTAGTTAGATCAGAGACACGAAATTGAAGAAGACTCTACCATAAACAAACTACAAGGGTCATTTTCAAAACAAACATAAAAGTCTAAGGTCAGAAACGAAAACACCTAAAACAACTAAAAAATTATTATAAAATAAAAATTTCACCCTATCATATCATATCATATCATCACTTTATCTTCTCTCTCATCACCACTCTACTTTCTCTCTCATCACCACCATAACCAACCACTACCTCAAAACCATCATTTCCTCTCCAGATCTAAACCAACCACCACCCATTGACCACCGTTGACCACCATGTTTCCAGAAGAAGTCCTAGAACACGTCTTCTCCTTCCTAACCTCACACACAGACCGTAACAGCGTCTCTTTAGTATGCAAAACATGGTACGACATGGAACGCTGGTGCAGAAAGAGAGTCTTTATCGGCAACTGTTATGCAGTCAGTCCTAAGGCTATTATTAAGCGGTTTCCTGAAGTGAAGGCTCTGGAGTTGAAAGGGAAGCCACATTTTGCTGACTTTAATCTTGTGCCTGAAGGGTGGGGAGGGTTTGTTTGGCCTTGGGTTGTTGAGCTTGGTAAAGGGTATCCATGGCTTGAAGAGATTAGGTTGAAAAGAATGGTGGTTAGTGATGAGTGTTTGGAGATTGTTGCTAAGAGTTTTAGGAAGTTTAGGGTTTTGGTTTTGGAGTCTTGTGATGGGTTTAGTACTGATGGTCTTGCTTCCATTGCTGCTCATTGCAGGTGGTTTTTTTTTTTTTTTTTTTTTTTTTTTTTTTTTTTTTTTTTTTTTTTTTTAAGATTAATGATATATGTGGTTGGTTAAAGTGTTTAGTTGTGTGCATATGCATTTTTTTTTTTAAAAAGATTTGATTTTTATGACATGGGGTTCAAGATAGTGTGTGGTTTTTGGGTATGAGTGTATGATTGGAACTTTATGTTGTGATTTTTGGTAGAAAGATGTGATTTTTAGGATTTGTTTGTGGTGTGAGTTTAATTGGTGCTTTTGTTATGTATGTGTGTGGTTTAGGTTGCTAATAATGATGGATTTATTTGTTGTTAATGGTAGAAAAATGTGATTTTTAGGATTTATTTGTTGATAATGCTAATAATGGTGGTTAGTGATGAGTGTTTGGAGATTGTTGCTAAGAGTTTTAGGAAGTTTAGGGTTTTGGTTTTGGAGTCTTGTGATGGGTTTAGTACTGATGGTCTTGCTTCCATTGCTGCTCATTGCAGGTTAAAAGATGCATTTTTTTTTTTTAAAAAAAAGATTTGATTTTTATGACATGGGGTTTAAGATAGTGTATGATTGGAACTTTTTGTTGTGATTTTTGGTAGAAAGATGTGATTTTTAGGATTTGTTTGTGGTGTGGGTTTAATTGGTGCTTATGTTATGTATGTGTGTGGTCTAGGTTGCTAATAATGGTGGATTTATTTGTTGATAATGGTAGAAAAATGTGATTTTTAGGATTTATTTGTTGATAATGCTAATAATGGTGGTTAGTGATGAGTGTTTTTTTTTTTTTTTTTTTTTTTTTTTTTTAAGATTAATGATATATGTGGTTGGTTTAAGTGGTTAGTTGTGTGCATATGCATTTTTCTTGAAAAAGATTTGATTTTTATGACATGGGGTTCAAGATAGTGTGTGGTTTTTGGGTATGAGTGTATGATTGGAACTTTATGTTGTGATTTT
The DNA here is from genome assembly GCA_028751855.1 of Ambrosia trifida. Lineage (NCBI taxonomy): Eukaryota > Viridiplantae > Streptophyta > Magnoliopsida > Asterales > Asteraceae > Ambrosia > Ambrosia trifida. Next base: position 133,365,406 of record CM054129.1, read on the forward strand.
TGGTAGAAAGATGTGATTTTTAGGATTTGTTTGTGGTGTGAGTTTAATTGGTGCTTATGTTCTGTATGTGTGGTTTTAGTTGCTAATAATGATGGATTTATTTGTTGTTAATGGTAGAAAAATGTGATTTTTAGGATTTATTTGTTGTTAATGGTAGAAAAATGTGATTTTTAGGATTTATTTGTTGATAATGCTAATAATGGTGGTTAGTGATGAGTGTTTGGAGATTGTTGCTAAGAGTTTTAGGAAGTTTAGGGTTTTGGTTTTGGAGTCTTGTGATGGGTTTAGTACTGATGGTCTTGCTTCCATTGCTGCTCATTGCAGGTTAAAAGATGCATTTTTTTTTTAAAAAAGATTTGATTTTTATAACATGGGGTTTAAGATAGTGTGTGATTGGAACTTTTTGTTGGGATTTTTGGTAGAAAGATGTGATTTTTTAGGATTTGTTTGTGGTATGAGTTTAATTGGTGCTTATGTTATGTATGTGTGTGGTTTAAGTTGCTAATAATGGTGGATTTATTTGTTGATAATGGTAGAAAAATGTGATTTTTAGGATTTATTTGTTGATAATGCTAATAATGGTGGTTAGTGATGAGTGTTTGGAGATTGTTGCTAAGAGTTTTAGGAAGTTTAGGGTTTTGGTTTTGGAGTCTTGTGATGGGTTTAGTACTGATGGTCTTGCTTCCATTGCTGCTCATTGCAGGTTAAAAGATGCATTTTTTTTTTAAAAAAAGATTTGATTTTTATAACATGGGGTTCAAGATAGTGTGTGATTTGAACTTTTTGTTGTGATTTTTGGTAGAAAGATGTGATTTTTAGGATTTATTTGTGGTGTGAGTTTAATTGGTGCTTATGTTATGTATGTGTGTGGTTTAAGTTGCTAATAATGGTGGATTTATTTGTTGTTAATGGTAGAAAAATGTGATTTTTAGGATTTTTTTGTTGATAATGCTAGTAATGGATTGAAAAGAGGGGGGGGGGGGGGGGGGGGGGGTAATGTGTTAGGTGTTGAGGAAAATGAATTAGGGGAATGGATGTGAGACTCGTGTAGTTCTGCGTAAAGAATTGGTTGAAGTTGGGGTTTTTAGGAGGTTTATATGTAAAATAACGTAAGGGATGTTGAGGTTTTGGAAGGTTTAGTTGATAAATAGCTTTGTATGTGTAACATAGTTGTTAAAAGCCATCGCCTCTTGCGTCTAAGCCCATTTTTAGGCGAGGCGATGCATTTGCGCTTTGAGTCGAGGGAATTGTGCTTTAATTCTCCAGGTGATGGTTTAGGCGCAGATTTTAGCTAGATTCCCAAATTCCGAAGAGTTTCCAGCCAAATTCGTTAAATTGTGGATTTATGGCTAGATTTCAGCCAGATTTCTACTTTTATCTAAGGAACACTATTTCTATACAATATTTCAAAACTTTTTGATGCTAACCAGATGAAGAATAGTATTATTTTAATATATTTTTACTTTATTTTTTTTGTTCGCTTTTTTTATCTCAAGCCCTCGCTTTTTTTGCGCCTAGCGCCTTTGATAACTATGATGTGTAATAGATGGGAGATATGTAGTTTTTGGTTGTACATAGAGGCGCGTCTCATGTTTTTTTAAACCAAGGTGAACATATAGGAATATGCAAGCTGTTATGTTATATGTTTTTTTTTACTTTCTTCAAGTGTTCATATTAGGCATACTGGATTTTGTTGAACAGGGTATGACCGGTGTTTTTTCTTGTGTTATTTGTATATCTGTGTATGCTCTTGAATTTATATGCCTTCTTTAGCAATATGAATATAGTTTCAATCTGTTTATATACTTTCTTTAGCAACTCTGTCTTTATTAATGTTTTTTGTCCACCTCATTTTCATTACAGAAATTTGAGAGTACTGGATTTACGGGAGTGCGAAGTCGAAGAACTAAGCGGACATTGGCTGAGTCACTTCCCTGATTCATATACATCACTGGAAGTTCTTAACATGGCTTGTTTGGTTTCTGAAGTTAGCTTCTCAGCGCTCGAACGGTTGGTTGCCAGGTCACCCAATTTGAAAACCCTTCGACTAAACCGCACCGTACCCCTCGAGAAGCTATCCACACTCTTACAACGCGCCCCACAGCTCGTTGATTTTGGAACAGGTTCATACTCAGCTGAAATACGGTCAGATGTTTATTCAAGTTTAAAAGATGCGTTTTCCACCTGCAAGAATCTGAAAAGCTTATCGGGGTTTTGGGACGTGACTCCGGCTTATCTTCCAGTTGTACACTCTGTGTGTTCTCAACTTACTTCTTTAAATTTGAGCTATGCAACTACACAAAGTCCTGAGCTTACCAAGATTGTTAGTCAATGTCATAATTTGCAGCGTCTAGTGGTAAGCGTTTATGCACATCCTGTTATATCTATGGTTCTATGTGATAAATGCGCAAAATAACACACTTTCGCGCCTTTACCAGTAATAGCATTTCGTTTTGAAAAATGATTAGAAATATCAACATACCTTTAGCTTCTTTTTACCAGTTATAGCAACCATTAGTATATGGCGAGTCTATTATTGGTAAATGATTCTTTGCCTCTTTGGTACGTGTTGAGCTTGGTTGACCCGAAATGTATTTTTGCTCCGAAGTTTTTTGCATTTTGTATACTTGGTTTTAAAAAGCGCGAAGCGCATCTAGGCGCCAATCTGTGCGCCTTATGTAACACTAGGCGAGCATCGTACGAAAAGCACATGAAAAGCGCGCTTTTTTGGCCAAAAAAGCGCAGTAAAAGCGCGCTTTTCATACACGGGGTGTTTTTGTGCTTAAAATTGTTATACATGTAGCTGAAAATGTTGTACATTTAAATTAAATCATATATGAACCTTATTTGTATCTATATTTTGGGTAAATTATGCTAAAAACCTATAACATATATAAATATATATATATTCGTCTTGCGCCTCGCATACAAAAAGCCCACCGCTTTTGCGCTTTGCGCCTCGGTTTTAGACCTCGTCGCTTTTGTGCGCTTCGCGCTTTTTAAAACCAAGTTTATATAGAAAATTTTAGAAGTGTTTCTGCTTTAAATATTCACTTTGACGACTTTCCACTCGTTTTTTTTTTCAAGATAAACATTTTTTTCTTTCTTTCTATTTACATGTTGGAAATAAAACATAGCCCGAAGCAACCCATTCATGAGTAAACCGGTTAGATTTGTTATTTTTCTCGTTGAAGGATTTCAAGTTTATAACTTTACCATGATACAATTTTCTGTATTTTGGTAACTGCATTGACGCTCAATGTTCATATACTTATATATCAAATTTCATCGTATTTTATTTCTCTCGAGCTAACAAAAAATGCATTTACAGGTGCTAGATTGCATAGAGGACGCGGGCCTAAACACTGTTTCCATGACATGTAAAGATCTAAGAGAACTGGTGGTTTTCCCATCTGAGCCATTTGTAGGCGATGCAGATGTACCTTTAACCGAACAAGGTCTTGTTTCGGTTTCGCAAGGTTGCTCCAAACTCCAATCGGTTCTATATTTCTGTCGCCAAATGTCAAATTCAGCGTTAATTTCAATTTCCAAAAACCGCCCTAACCTAACATGCTTCCGTTTATGCATTATCGAACCCCGTGTCCCTGATTACCTAACGCTTGAACCCCTAGATGTCGGCTTCGGTTCCATAGTTGAAAACTGCAAACAACTTACGCGCCTTTCAATGTCAGGCCTTCTCACCGACCGAGTATTTGAATACATCGGGACCCACGCTAAAAACCTAGATATGCTTTCAATAGCTTTTGCAGGGGACAGTGATTTAGGGCTACATCATGTTTTATCTGGGTGCGATAGTTTAAGGAAGCTGGAGATTCGAGACTGTCCGTTTGGTGATAAAGCTTTGCTCGCTAATGCTTCAAAGTTGGAGAAAATGCGATCCCTTTGGATGTCTTCGTGCTCAGTTAGTTTTGGAGCGTGTAAATTACTCGGTCAGAAAATGCCTGGTCTAAACGTTGAAGTTATCGATGAACGGGAAAACTTAAACTCATTACCTGAATACACACCCGTTGAGAAGGTCTATATTTACAGAACGGTTTCTGGTCAAAGGTTTGACATGCCGGATTTCGTACGTATAATGGGTAAAGATAAAGATGATTTGTACAATCTTTCTTGAGGTACGTTCGCATACTTTAGCTTACATTCTTTGTTATAAAAACGGCTTTTTGTATGCAATAACAAGTTACTTTGCACCGTCGGTTGCTAGAACTAGGAACTGATGCGTAGCATATTGCTATTTTTAACGATATTTGACGCTTGAATCGACTTATTGGTATTTAGGTTCTCAGATAAATGGTTGAAGCTGTTGGCTTGTTCCGATTTTGGTACATTTAGATCCTGCTGCTGCATTTGGACTAGGAGTTTGTAGAATGTATTTGTAGTATTGTTAGTTTATTTTTAATAAAGATTGTTGTAACAACATAATGTTTGTGATCAAAATTATCTTATTTGCCCTAATAACTATGACATTGATATTCCTCTTGCGCGCAAAATCATTTATCGTTGACGTGAACATGCATAAATGGTGGTGTGCTTAATTGAAGTATTGGTTTTAGAAAGCTTGAAGCGTATAGGTCAGAAAGATGAGGCGCGAGAAATGAGCTTTACGTATGCGAGGCGCTGCTGTATGTGTAACCAAATATGGTGGTGTGCTCGATTGAAGTATTGGTTTTAGAAAGCTTGAGGCTTATAGGTCAGAAAGATGAGGCGCGAGAAATGAGCTTTACGTATGCGAGGCGCTGCTGTATGTGTAACCAAATAAATGTTAGCAATGGTCCTAATTTTGATCAACATGTGCATAGGCACTTTGGTTTCCCTCTCGGACGCTTTACATAGAGCGTTGCCTCAAGACACTTTGGTTGTCGCGGACGCTTGTATGTAGAGTTATTCTAGTTATCAACTCGCGTATCATTAGATATGACGCATGTCATTTTTTTTTTGAAAGGTTGTATTTCAGCAGGAAACCATTGACTAGAAATCCACCTTTCCTCAGGATGGAATCCTTTCCCACACGGGTTTCTCCTTTCAAACCCAATGGTTATTTTTTCGGCGGAAGACGGAATCGAACCTGAGACCTCGGGCAGGAACCCCACAAATGTGGGTAAACCTTCCGACCTCATTGGCGCATGTCATGGTTTATTAGTTTTAAGACATTTATTCTCATTCTTGGTTAATTTTTCTATGTATAATCCAAAGAAAAGGGTTGAATGGGTAAAAAATAAAAATGTAAAGATGTATATACAAGTAGATAAAGGTAAACACTAAAACACTAGAAATCACTAGCTTTATTATATATGTATTGGATGATGATATCCACTCCTTTATGCATCCATCATCATCATCATTTTATCTCATGATGCACATGGTTTTCATTCTTCATCATTTCCTTCTCTTATAGTTTTAATTATGATTTCCACAAGCCATTCTTCAATTCTCTGGTTCAGATTTTACCATCAAGTAGATGCTCATTAGAGTCAAATCTTTGAATGACTAGCTTCTTTTTATAAAAATTATTATGTTTTCCTTTTAATCATATTAACTGATTTTATTGCATATTGTTTAATAATATTTTTTTTTTTTTTTCAAACTTAACTTATAATTTCATTTCAACAAAAAGGGGCAAATTACATAAGAATAGCAGGTAGGCGGGCAACAAGCTGCGCCGCCACCCCCTTCTGGATAGAGAACCCTAATCTAGAGAAAACAAATCCTCGTCCCTGGGGAGTCGAGAAGTTGCTGTGGACCACCCGCTGGACTCTCGTCAGAAACATTAAAAAAAATATATAAATAAATATGCAAGGTTCAATAATAAAAAATAATTATGATCAAAGTTCAAGATATATTTGGGTGAACCAATAATTGAAATAAACTGAACTTGATTTGATAGTTTGATGACTCATCTTGAATTGTATTCAAAAGTTTTAAATGAAAACGATTTGATGATGATTTAAAATTGAACAATGAATGAGGAAAAAAGATATAATTAATTAAGCTAAACAAGCTAGGTATGTTAATTCAGATATATGATGGAGAGTAATAGTGATTTATGGGGATTGGTAAAGATTCAAATGGGTTCATTGGGTTCCTTTAAAATGCAACATTTTCGCATGGAGGTTCAAGATGGATCGTATTTCGACAGCTCTTGCTCTGGCTAGAAGAAAAGTTTATGTCGTAGATCAGGTGTGTGCTCTTTGCAATTATGATTTAGAGTCCACGCTGCACTTGTTTTCGGGTTGTGGGTTCTCGTTTGGTGTTTAAAACGCGATTGGGAGATGGGATATGTTACACTGTAAATGATAACTTGACCCGGTAGTATTGGGATATGTTGATATAGACACATGACTGAGAATAATAGTTATTGTACCTAAGCATTAGCTTTAGATATATAGGATTGTTACTTGATCAGTTGATTGGTTACGAAACATATCAGTATCTATAATTATTATTTGTCACATTTTTAACTTTTCAAAAATGATACACTTTAAAAGTGTAAGGTAAGTGAATATCAACAGAATTCAGATCGATACCATGTGGAAAATATTAATACGTTACAGATATGGGTATTGTATCAAAAAATATTAATACGGTACAAATACGAGTATTGTATCGGTAATTTGGTTTAGTACCCACGTTGGTACCAACTTTTTTTTTTTTTTTTTTTTTTTTTTTTTTTTTTTTTTTTTGTAATATTCATTGATCATGGTGTTGGTACCATTATGGATACCCAATAGGCTATATCGGTACGGTACCAAATAGGTTAAATGGTACATGTAACAGTATTCAAAAAACCATAATACAAAACAAAACAAAACATAATATCAATATCATTTGTAATCCACAAGCAATAATACAAAACATTCCAAATGTCCCAAATACCGTATCAAGATGATTAAAAAAAATAAACAAACAAACCAAAGGAAGTTAATCTTTGTTTAATCATCGCTAATCGCTTTGCATCTTCCCTTTGCTTCTTTTGTTTTGTATCTTTATCGCATCCTCAATTTCTGTCGAAAAATAAGAAAGATAGTTAATTCATGTTATTTAACAACCAATGAAATTAAAAAAAAAAAAAGAACTAATTACCTATGGCAATGTCATCATATTTTAAAATATCATCTATATTATCCGGAACTAGTTTTCTCGATTTTCTCACCCAATCTTGGGTGCAAACCAACGCTTCGATAATATTAGTTGATAACCCTGCTCTATACATGTCTAGTACACGACCACCTGTGCTAAATGCCGACTCCGTTGTGGTTGTAGAAATTTGAATTGCCAATATATCTAAAAAAATATATAAAGTTAACAACATAAATAATATTACAAAAAATGCAAAAACAAAAGGTTTGAAAATAGTTAAAACATTTTACCTCTAGCCATGCGAGATACAATTGGGAATCTAATAGCATTTTGTTTCCACCACGTAAGTATGTCAAACCGATTAGTAAAATCAACCCTCGGCAGTTGTAGGTACCTCTTCAACTCAGATTCTATTACAACCGAGTTACTTTCCTTCACATTTAAAAACTCCGCAAAAAAATTGTTCCCACCATTACATTCCACATCTTTCTTACGCGCTTCTTGAGATGTCGAGTTATTAACAGCCTTAGCAAACCAATCTTTGTATGTTTTAAACAAGCCATGTAACCTATTCTCAATCTTTAACACCATACCCGACACCTTCTTTGCAATGGCTTCTTTAGACATAGGATTTTCTTTTGGTATGTTATACATAATCAACTTTGTAAAACAATGTTCAATGAAATGTAATTTCATGGTAGGATCCAAAATAATAGCAAAATACATATAATCATTAAGCTTATCATACTTCCCCCAATACTTATCATATTTCTCACGCATTGCACCCACCATTGCACAAAAATCTAATTGAACCTCCCATTCACGTAAATGTTTGTCTAAATCTAGGATCTCTCTTAAGAAAAGGTGAACTAAGGGCTCTGAAGATGCCGATACAATTTCGGTTTTGATCTTAATTTTTTCTAGAAATTCAACCAATACTTTGCACACACCAAAGTCTATATGTTTGGGAATTCTTTCTAAATCATGATGATAGTTATTGTCTTCAATTTCATAAGCAAAAAATACTTCCTTAAGATCTACTACAATTTTCAACATCTCATATGTTGAATTCCACTTAGTAGACATATCTCCACATAAAAACTTGTTTTGGTCAACATTCAAATCTTTCATGCACTTTTTGAACTTTTTTATTCTTTTTGTTGAATTTCTAATATACGTCATCGCCTTTCGCAAACAATCAACATGAGAATTATTTTCCAATAATCCATCTTTCACAATTAGGTTTAAAATATGCGTCATGCACCTTACATGAAAATGTTTCCCACCATCATATAAATTCGGCAATTTTTTCACCAAAATATCAATCGCCTCATCATTACTAGACGTATTATCAAGGGTCATGGTCATTACATTCTTTATCCCCCAACCATGAATACAATCTAACAATTCACGAGCTATATCGTCCCCTTTATGACTATCAATGGGCCTAAAGTTAATGATGTGTTTATGCATTACCCAATCATCATCTATAAAATGACTTGTTACAACCATAAAGTTGACCCTTTGACACGACGATCTCCAAGTATCGATACTCAAATGAATGGTGTTGGTTGGTTTACTTAAATAACACATCAATTTATTTCTTTCCTCTATGTAATATTTTGCAATATCCCTAGACACCTTATATCGAGAGGGCAAACTATAATTTCCATTTAACGACCTGGTATACTCAACAAAAGCTGGATGTTCTACAAGTCTAAAAGGAAGTTCGCCAACAATAAACAATTCTAGCAAAGATTTATTGATTCTAGCCTCATCATGTTTCCAAACACTAGTACTACCTTCCCTATCAACTTCGTTTTTAAACACTAAACTACTTCGTTTTCTCTTAGCATCATTTTCAGGAATAAAAGCACAAGAAGATGAGTGTTTTCTAAGACCGGCCGTACCATTTCTATTAGGATCGGCTTTAATTTTGGACTTACAAGACTTGCACCTTCCATACTTCCTTATAACTCCATCTTCTTCTTCTAAGTAAATCACATCAAAGTAACTCCAACACTTTGCCCTCTCTCTAACAACTTTTTGAGCTTTCCTTTCAGTTTCTTCCTCATTTATTGCTTGTTTTCTCTTTAAACTTGGTTCCTCATCAGTATATGTATCGTCCTCCTACACGCAAAAAAAAAAAAAAAAAAAAAAAAAAAAAAAAAAAAAAACTTAAAAAAAATACATAAACCGAAAACTTATAATCAAACCATTAGAAAAACTTACTTGAACTGACTCCTGGTTTCTTAATGATGTAGAGATGGAAGTCATTTTGCAATACTTACTGCATTCACAAATCACATACACACACTTACATTATATTGCACAAAAGAAAGCTATTCAACAAATTATTTGTCTACAGGTTTCAACATCTTGTACACTATTTTTTTTTAAATAGTTCTGGTAAAAATCAATAATTAAAATCGTGTTTTACTACCCAAAAAAAAAAAAAAAAAAACACGCACCTTACCAATAGGATTGTCGAGCTTTCGATATTTGGGATCGATTGGAAGATAGCGATTAGGGATTTAGAGTTAGCAAAATTAGCATCATATTTGAAGTGATCAAAGAGTCTAAGAGATGTCCAATATAAATAGAAAAGATGCAGATTTACTTAGGTTAAAAAAAAAAAAAAAAACCCTCAGTGAAACTTTGGTACTAATACCACCTTCTACCAGAAAAAGTACTAGTACCGTATACGCAAAATCGGTACGCTACCGAGTAGTCAAAATCAGTACGGACACTGGTACATGTACAGTTTGGTACTGTCCTGATAGTTGGGGAAAAAAAAAAAACTCATCCCTAGTGTAACTGTGTAAGGCGTATTTATGCATGCGCCAACAGCATTCAACGTTTATAAGTTTTCAACCAGATAAAAGAAATAAAATGCAGAAACCGACAGATCTTATCAAACGTCTATTAATTGATGATGATGATGTAAACAAGTGAGAGTTAATACACATTAACGGGTCAAAGTAGGTTCGGGTCAAAATTGCTAGGCGATCAAAACAGTTGAGTTCGGTCCTTGAATACAATAATCAAAAACGTTGTTTAATATACAAGCATTTCAAACGTCTGCAATGATAAACTACTGTGAACTTTTTGAACCTTCAATTGTCTGCAACAGGTGTTCAATCCTGTACTTCATAACGGGCTGACCTGATCCCGTTCTTTTAAGCATATTTTTCTTCTGAGCTTTACGGCGAGCTTCGCCCTTTTCTTTTTCTTCCTTTTTCACTCTAATTATTGCCTCTTTCTCCCTTCTCGCCTTTTCTTCTTCCTCCCGCTTCTGTTTGTAGATCTCTTCTAGACGGTATGCTTTTTTCGGTTTTCTTGAGTGCTTCTCACCGACTTCTCTGGTTTCACTTGTACCCTATAATGTACAATCATCGTAGAAACTAAGTTAATAAAGAAGCAAGTTCATTGACGCCTGTGATCGTGACGGGTCAAAACAAGTAATTTTGGGGTTGTCAACAATTTTTGTTCACAATACATAAAATATATCATTTTTAAATAATATCTGGGCCCTCCGCGGGTGGGGGGGGGGGGGGGGGTAAAATTGCACTAAATTTAACGTTATTTTACTAATTTCGTGAAAATAACGTTAAAAACGCCGGACAGTTAATGATGCATCATGTGGTGGCGTTGATAGCCAAAAGACAAGGGGGTACATGCACCAATCGTGCTTGTCCCGATTGCTAAGTGTTATGTGCCTCATGTCTAAGGCTTGGTTCAAAACTACTATCGAGCAGGGGGTCTCACCGAAAGCAGTCTCTCTATTCCCACGGGGTAGAGGTAAGGTTGTCTACATCTTACCCTCCTCAGACCCTACCTTAGCTTTGCTATTGGTGGGATGAACGGAGTATGATGATTTCTAAATAATATCTAATTTTGAATTAGAAAGAATGTATACATAGGCCACCAAGTATACATAGTCAACTTAGTGTGGTCTACGACGATTCCAGCAAAAATAAATAAATAAACTTGCCAGGAAATTGTAAAATCTAACAAAAATCGCTATGAAAAGTTTTTGTCACATCCAGATGAATTGTCAAAACATATTTTTTTGCACATAAAGGACATATATACGTCATTTTATAACTCTAAAAGTGACAAAAGCTTCAAGTTTAGTTGCATTTTGTTATTTTTTTTTATGGCAGAATCGCTGTAAATGAAACCAGTTTGATAAATGGTTGGCCTGTAAAGTAGTTTTGATATATTGCCAATTTGCCATAGCGGTGACCTTTGTCATTGGTGAAATTGCCACGTGTAAGATTAGTAGAATATAAAGCGAATGCGAACAGCTCAAGTTACAAGATTAAGAACAACCTCTATGAGTTTTGTAGCTTGAGAAGACTCCTGCCCTTGGTTCGGTTGCTTTTGTGACTTCTTGTACTTGTTAACGTATTTTGCGTTCTTGTAAAACTCCCTTTGCTTCTCTGTGCAGAATTGAATTTGTAAAAAAATGTGTGAAAAAAAGAGAGAATTATAAAAGCAAAACATCTAACTGCTAGTGTAGCACTAGTTTAAAAAATTAAAACTCTAAAAAAACTATACAACATCATTTAGTATCAGTGGCGAAGCTTGAAGATCGAATCGGCGGCGGCCGAACTTAATTTTTTCGTATTGGTAGGGGCCGGAAGATGAAATCGGTGGGGGCTGGACTCAAATCCATATAAAATTACCTACGAAAATATCAAACTTCCACCACTGAACCAAAAAACACTGGGGCCCGGGCACCCCCTGGCCCTCACTAACATTCGCCAATGTAGTATGCCGTGTGGCATATACATATAGACTAAAAGTTAAAAAGACAAATAAAATACATATCAGCAAATTTTGTAAAAAACAACAGAAAGAAAAGCAACCTGCAATCAGTTGAATGGATCATTTACTATATTAATATTCAACTCTCTACGCTTCACATGGAACTACTATTCATACTAGTTTACCGACGAACGGTATTTCATATAAAAAAAATACAATATGCAGACATGCAGTTATGGTTCTGAAATCCTGCAATTGGTAGGACAGAACAGAACAGAACAATGCTCTACTGAAGTGAAAAATGAACTTTTATGGGTGTGAACTAGCCCAGTTGTTCGTAAGCTACTCGAGACAAATTGTATAAAAGATGAAACCGAGCCAACTCAAGACTAAATTGAAGCTTATTCAACAAACAAGCTTGAGCCCCAGCTTCACCAACAAGCTTGATTAGGCTGACAAACCTAAATGTGTCTATTATTTATATAAAAACTCTAATATATAATTGCATAAGAATTAAGAAATATAGTTATATATAAATATAACAGAAAGAAACTAAATAATACATAGCATGAAATATATATAAATAAAAAACAAATCAAGCCCAAGCTTGTAAAATTACTATCATGACAAGAAAGAGCTTAGACACAGGACTACAATTGAACTCTCTTAATTTAAACGAACTGAGCCAAGCTCTCTTAGTTTAAACCAACGGAGCTCGAGCTCTTCCTAATGCTCTCCTAATCTGAACAAGCAGAGATGAAGCTCTTTTAATTTACACAAGGTTGTAGAAGGCGCTAGGTGCTAGGCGCTAGGCAGGCGGTGAGGTCTAGCCTAGGGACTAGTCGGAATTAGGCGTTTTGGTATTTTTTTTATACGTATTTTATATATATGTACACAAATTTAGGTGTTTTTTGTAAATATGTTAAGATATATACACATAATACTTAGATATATACACATAATACTAAGAAATACTTAGAAATTTAAAAAAATAAAAAAATAAAAAAATAAAAAAACCACCGCCTAGGACCCGCCTAATGCCCAAAACACCTAGATCTCCCGACTAGGGGCTTATTCCTATATTGTTGGCCGACTAGCGACTAGGCGGCGCCTAGGCAACCGCCTAGCCCGCCTTTTACAACACTGAATTTACAGGAGCAGAACTCAAATCGTTTACACCCTAGATATCCTAACCCTAATGCCAAATTGCCAACATAAATAGATCACACCTAAGCAGGCCATTCTCATGAGGTCTCAAGTGATTAAAACAGTTTCGACAAATTATAAATCTTGCTCTAGTTTATTCCTTATGCAACAACAAGCTATATGGTTCAAAAAGAGGTGACGATTTCCTACACGACCCGAAAAGAATCAAGTTTTGGGTTGCATATTTAACCCGTTTAGAAAACAAGCCGTGTTTGAGTCAACCCACTTAACCCATTTAGTTAAACACGTTGACCCGCCAACCCACTTAACCTCTTACGACCCGTTTAACCCTTTTATTTTACAACCAACCCACTCGATTAACAAGTTTACAACTTGATTATCACCCGCCAACCGGTTTGACACGTTTAAACAAACGGGTTAACCGATCATGAGCTAATCTCAATTCTTAACCTTAATTACAACCTAAAAACCTAATCTTTAATCTATTCATCATATTATCAAACTACCCAACATAAAATTCAATTAAAAATCACAACTTTAAAACACAAAACATACAATCAAATATTATGTATCAAATATTAAAAAAAACGTACTGATTAAAGCAGGATTGTATCCATCGTTCTTTGATTTAGCATTAGCAAAAGCTTGAAGCGATAACCCTCCGCCTCCTAATCGTGCCCTGTTCTTCTTATTAATAATCTTGCTGTTATTATTGGCTGATAACCCATTATTTTTCTGATTGTTTGCTCCATTGTTACGATCTTTCATCTTTGTAACGAAAGGTGTTGTCTTTGAATTGAAACCCTAACAAAATCTTTTGTTGAAATCAGTTTGCTTATATTAAGTTGGGCTGGGCTGATGTAAATAAACCGGTTTCAACCCGACCCATTAAAATATTATTTTTAATGACGATTTTTGGTAGACCTGGTTTATGGATGAGCATTCAAGCCCGAATACCGATCCCGTCCCGTCCCGATCCCGATACCGTACCGAACCGATACCGAACCGAGGGGTTTTGGGATCGGTATCGGTATCCATATTTATGGATTTTCGGTTTCGGTATTATCGGTATCGGTACGGGATCGGTACGGTATCGGTATTTTAAGGCAAAATACCGATACCATACCGGTACCGATACCGAACCGATACCGTACCGTATGTGTTCGGTATCGGGATCGGTATTGGGTTTTTGGACTTTTCGGTATCGGTATTGTCGGGATCGGTATCGGTTCAGTACCAATCCCGTCCCGAGCTCATCCCAATTTATGACGATGTATGATTCTATCCGGTTTTAACCTAACTTAAATCGATTTGAATAGGATTTGAATTTTTTTTTAAACCAAAATTGGATTATGACCTGAATTAGTTTGGTAAAAAATTTGTTTGTACACGTCTAGTATTAGGATAGTAAGGTTACTGGTTATTGACAGCCAGTTAGTTTTTGATTAGTTTTCAGGTTTATGTGGTGGTCTTAACACACGCGATGAAGGTAATTAAATATATTAAGTTTTAATATCTGAAATATAAACTATCAAGCACAAGATTGTTAATAATTGCAATCTACGTGTTTAAAATTATGATAAAAGTTATATTATCTTGGTATACATCTTTGTTCTCACCTAGTTTCTCATCTTTAAGGAGTGCTATATGTTATAACTTATAACTTAATCACTAATGGGGCGTACCAACATTTTTTAATATGTATTTATTTACATAATTACAAGTTATAAGATCCCGGCTACAATTACAACTTACATCTTTCACTTATGATACTAGTTCAAGTTGTTTTCACTTTGAATCACGCAAAACATCAGTTTATGATATAATTTATATAAAATTAACGTTTTAAAAGGGATTTGAAGTTTTTAAGACTTAAAAGTGCACAAATGTCCTCATAATAATTTTCTAAATAATAATACATGTGTTTTGAATAGTTCTAGTTATTTGTGCATTTTACTAAATATTTAATACAAATTGCAAGTTGTAACTCATAATTACAGCTAAAATAACAACTAATTCCTCTTGTTTATAATGCCAATTCCGGCTGTTGTCATTCAGTTTTACGCTGTTTATAAAAGACAATCACACTTATGTACATTTGAGTCATCCAAATATCAATTTATGTGAACATGATAACGTATGGTGGATGGTAAAGCATTCAGTGGAATCTAATACCGGCTACTTTTGCTTTAAGAAGTGATATAAATTGATATTTGGATAGGGTTTAAATATTTTTTTCCCACCAAAATCGGATTATGACCTGAACTAGTTTGGTAAACAAAATTGTTTGTACACGTCTAGTATTACGATAGTACAATTACTGGTTAGTGACAACCAGTCAGCTTTTGGTTAGTTTTCAGGTTTATGTGGTGGTCTTAACACATTCCATGAAGGTAATTAAATATATTAATTTTTAATTTTTGAAGAAATGTAAACTATCAAGCATTGCTTATAAATGTAGTCTACATGTTTAAAGTTATTATCAAAGTTATATTATCTTGGTATACATCTTCGTTCTCACCCATTTTCTCATCTTTAAGGAGTGCTACATGTTATAACTTAATAGGGCCTACCTTTAAATATATAATTATTTTATTAAATTTTTTAATAAGTATTTGTTTACATAATTACAAGTTATAAGTTATAACTTATGATACCAATTCAAGTTGTTTTCACTTTGAATCACGGAAAACATCAGTTTATAATATAATTTATGTAAAATTAACGTTTTAAAAGGGATTTGAAGTTTTTAAGACTTAAAAGTGCACAAATGTCCTCATAATAATTTTCTAAATAATAATACATGTGTTTTGAATCATTCTAGTTATTTATTTAATTTATTAAAATTTTAATACAAATTGCAAGTTGTTACTCATAATTACAGCTAAAATAACAGCTAATACCCCCTCGCTTATGATGACAATTCCAGCTGTTGTCATTCAATTTTACGTTGTCTATAAAAGATAATCACACTTTTGTACATCTGAGTCATCCAAATATCAATTTATGTGAACATGACAATGTATGATGGTTGTTAAAGCATTCAGTGGAATCTAATACCGGCCACTTTTGCTTTAAGAAGCGATATAAATGCGATATTATACTTAATCATATAAATGTTGTTATGACGTTATAGTGATGATCAATATACAAGTCATAAATGACATGATTTCCATTTGAAGCACATTTTAATGTATTTTCATTAAATAATTTTCAAAACACATTGCCCTTTTTTTTATCATTTCTTTAACAAAAAAGTAAAAATGCAATGCGTCTATATGTATATGTTTTGCTAGTTGCATTGTAAAAAGGTAAAATAAACTCAAAAGATAAACACCAACAATTATTAAACAAAACATATTCTCAATATTAAAATAAAAAAATACAGAAACATCAATACAAACATTCCATTTATTCGGCTAGCTCTAGCTTTCATCTCATGTTTCCGGGTTAACTCAACCCATCCTGAGCACGTGAAAGCTTCTTGGCCCATTTTAATCCAGATTTTTACCACAATTTTTCTACTTCAAGCAACGGAGGGTATTATTGTCCTTTCACCATCTAATTCCACACAACCCTTAGCAATGTACTCTTTTTTCTCACCAACAATTTCATTTCCACCCACCGAATTCTCTTGCATTTCCATTACTACCCTTATCTCCACCGCATTTTGGTCTTGAATTTCCGATATTGCCCCTTCATCCACTATTGGTGTCGGTTGTATTGTCTCAACCATCGGTCTCATTGGCTTCTTCTTGCCTTTGTAGATCATGTACAAGATCATTTGTGCTATTCCAAACGCAAACCCTAACACATTTGGTGTCTACACAAAACATTTTTACTAAAATTATATATTTATAAAATTGTTGATAACTTAAAATATAACTTTTCCAGAACTAGACTAGCCAAACTGACTAGAATTGGTTACATAACTAGTCCAATTGGGTACTTTTCAACTACCTCCATTTGAACTGACTAGTTATGATTCGAACAGGTTGAACTAATAGGCCAAAAAGATGGTTGAGCCGAATTATATATATATATATATATATGTGTGTGTATTTATTTATTAATTTTCCTTGCTACGTTGCATTTTAATGATATTTTGTTTATGCCAATCTTTATAATTTGTTAATTACACTTCAAAAACTAAATTTGTTTCTTGATTTTTTTTTTAATTATACTCAACACACACATATATAAGTTTTTAAATTATTTATGAATTCAACAAGTTTTACCAACAGGGCAACCTTTAAGGCCACCGGTTAGATGTCATGTCTAGTCTGGTTATAAAAACATTATTAAATATGGGCAACAAAAACTTACGGCTACATAATAATCTTTGATCAATAGACCGTAAAAAAACCAGACAACTGCGCAAAGGGTAAGGAAGAATGACAAGGTGAAAGGCATGTACTCGACGCTCTTAGTCCGTATAACCAATCTCTGTGATCATACACAAAAAGAACTATCAAATGTCAACAATTTAACTAATAGTTATCAAGAGTAAAGATCATGTACAAAGTGTTTTTTTTGTAAGAACTGTGAGAATCAAAGGAAGGTATTTTTTTTCGAAATTTTTTTCCCATATTGTTAAACATGTATTATAGTATTGAAATCTAAAAAAAATAAATAAATAAATTTTGGTGTAGAGTAATTACGTAATTACTGTTATAGAGTAATTACATAATTACACTATTTTTTTTTTTGTATTATTCATCTAGAAAGTATGTTTAAGCACATGAGAAAAAAAATTCTAAAAAAAATAAATTTTTTACCCCCTTTGATTATCACAGTTCTCACAAAAAAAAAAACACTTTGTATTTGATCTTTACTCTAGTTATCAATATAATTAAGTTGATAAAAAGTTTACCATAATACTGAGAGGAGCTGCAAAGACACAAACCGAAAATACAGCACAAATCCAACCAACAACCGCTACTCGTTTAGGCCCATGTTCGGTTGCTAGAATCGTTGTAACTACGATCAACCCGAACGATAGCACGTTAAATATAACAAGCTGCTTCACTGTAGATATCTACAAATATATCAAATAGACAAATTAAACAATTGTTTTATCACATAAATTTAAAATATATACATACCAATGATTCTCTTGTGGCATAGATGAGAAAGAAGATAAGGTATGTTGTTTCAATGGCACATCCAATGGAGTTGATTGTGATGATCATCATGCCATTATCGGTTTTGAGATTGCCATAGTACAAGAGCAACATGCAACTGAATAATGCAACCGAGTATGGTACCGATTGATATCCTTGTGTGGATTTCTTTCGATAAATCTTATAGAAAGTTGGCCTGAAAATAAGAAAAACAAAATAATATGTTATTGGGTTACATTTAAATTCATAAAGATGTTTGTAAGAACATGCATAAGCACTACAAATCAGATGACACCGATTAAAAATGGTGTCAAAAGTTTTATCTGAAATTTTATCTTTGCATTCTTTTGCAAATAACACTCACCCACATCGCGTCAAAGAATTTTTTTATTACTTTTTTTAATGACTTACCACGTAACCTTTTTCACATATGTGTGTACGGATATGACACATCTATCATATCTCTAATCACTAGTGGATTACGACCGAAGTTTTATAAAATTTATTATTTTTGTGGTTTGAACTATCCGTCAGAGATTATTGACGGATATGTCTGATGATGAAGGTTGTTTCATTATTGAAAGTTAGGGAAAGGAAGAGATCGTACAATGGAGCCAAGAACACACAAAAGGAGATGACATTGCCTGTAAATTCAAACGGAAACAAAAGACCATTAAAGATTAATGAAGCTAGCTAACAAAAGAATTTGCAAGAAATTAAGTACAAGAAATTAATGATGAAGAAGATGAAGACATATACCGAGAATGCCAAAAATGCAAGGTAAAAAATGAGTATGCTTAGCCATTGTTTGATGGGATGATGAAGCTCTAGTAATATGTACTTAGCTTGGATGTGTGAAAATGGTACGAAAGGAGCTTATGGAAGAAGAAGTAACAAGACCAACATATTTATAGGTCATTTAAAAGGGAATATAATGGAATGAGGTGTGTATTTCCATGTGTATTGTTTTGCTTATAATATTTATTTTTTGGGGTAACTTATTAGTAATTGCTAATCACACTACTTGTGATTTTGTTTTATAAACTTTATTGAAAAAAATAAATTGAAAAAATTGCATTTTTGTATGTTTATTTGTGTATTTAAAATGGTTATGTATATTTTGATGTAATTACAAATAAATATTTGACTTGAGATGTGGTATAATAAAGATAAATCAAATATTCAAGTTCATATATAATTTAATATAATTAGTCTTTAGTATCAGTTTTTTTTTTTTTTTTTAAATAATAATCATTCCACAATAAAAACCAAATTACATCTGAATAATGAGTAAGCAAGCAACAAGCTACGCCGCTATCTCTTTAGTTATAAAAAATTTAATTATGAATATAAGATAAATATCGGGTTTTTTTACTATATATAACTAAAAATAAAATTATTACATATTATTGTTAATATTAAGCATAGAGGTTACGTTACATAATAATTAGATCAGGATCCTATGCATTATAAATTATCTCTTGTACTAGACGCTGTTATTCTCATGTCGTTTGTAACTTTAATAGAATAGTAGAAGAGTTCAAATGAGAAGAAATTTCTTGTAAGAAGAAAAAGAAGAGTTTTAAACTAATAGGAATCCTTCATTTTAGTACATGTATTGAATGTTAAATAAATGATTAATTTATTGTAACCCCTGTAAATTAGTTAAATAAATGAAAGTCATAATTGTTTTTCAAGCCAAGCCTAATTTGAAATGAAGGATAATTTTGATATATGTAGGATGAATTTTCGATATGCGTATGATAAACGTATGATGATTTCGATATTTGTAGGATGAATTTTGATATGTATAGGACAAACTATGATATATGTAGGATAAACTGTTAATGACTAATTATTTAAAGTTAGAATAAATAATGTGAGAAAAGTTAAAAGTATTTAATATTTATAGTTATGTCATTTCTACTCTTTCTTCTCACATGAAAATTATTCTCAAATGATCCCCTAATAGTATAATACATTTTAGTGAAAAATAAAGCTAATGCCAGATGCAAGGGTTATTACCAAGGGCGAAGGATATAAAGGGTCAGGGGGCTCCCCCCTGTTTTTTGGCGCAGTAGTGAATATTTGCGATTTTCATAGGTAAAATGAGTTCGGGTTGAGTCCGGCTCCCGCCGATTTGCCACTACTGATCGAAAAAAATTGAGTCCGGTCCTCCCGATTCGAGAACCAAGCTTTGCCCCTGGTTATTACTAAGGCAAAGTTAAAATACATTTCGTCACAACAAGCTTATTTCAGTAAATAATAATTATTCTATTGAAATCGTGATCTATGCATTACCTTAAAAGCTATTCAAGAAACGTTTTACAATCTGCTCGATCAGGCGATGCGTATGAAGATGGAATCCTGAGCCAAGCCTCTACAAAAGACACGTGAAAATAGTAGTATCTCTTGATGTTGTTGACAGATAATCATAATTATTACCATTAAAAAACATTTTTTATACATTTCTTGTCACTTGAAATTTTTATTAGTTTTATTTAAAAAAGTTAATTTGTGTCTTATCGTTTAAAATTACCAAAATTAGTGTATGATACGAAGGAATGCACTATCATTAAGTTTGGAATAAAAGAATTGTATTTTCACTATTTTGTTAGAAAAAAAAATCAAATGAAGCATTCTCTAAGAATGTAATATATTTAATTTTTAACGATTTTCCTCATTATAAAAGAATGCTTTTATTTTGCTCAAGTGTATTCGAAATTTCGAAAATTCGTAAATAGGTTAGTTACTAAATTCATTATGCATTTAGGGGCTGTTTGGTTGATTAAGTGCTGAATCATTAAGATGATCTGAATGGTTAAAATGCTCTGAATGGTTAAGAGCTGAATCATTCAGCATCCCTTATTAGCTTAATGGTTCAACACTTAATCATTCTATTCAGATACTGAAACAAACAGTCTGAATGTTAAATGATTCAGACATGAATGATTAAGAGGCTATCAAACAGGGCCTTAATTTTATGTCAAGTTCTACTATTTTCACACGGTTAACCTTTGTATGATTTTACCACCACACCATATACATGGAGGACATGATTTAAATTTAATTATTTCTTTTGTTTTCATCCATATAAATATATAATTGTTTTCATCCAAAGAAATATAGAATGTAGGAATGAAAACTCACAAAATGAGTTAACCAATCTTTTTATTGAATTCTATAGAAAAACATAACTAAAACCTTTTTGATTTTATATAATTTCGTTTGCTGGACCCTTTTAAGTCTTTGAGATTGTTGATTTTGTTTTTCCAAATTAACCCTTTTGCCATTTAAAATAAATAAATAAATAAATAAATTATAGAGAAAATTATTACGATTATACCTTCACGTGCATTGCACGTGGGGGGACTTAACTGATTACACTAACTGAGTTAAGTGTAAAGGACAAAAATCGTGACAACTTTTCATATAAAGGATAAAGACTGAAAGTAAAAGTTTCAAAGTACTCAGTCCATAGTTTTGATGTTTATAAAGGATAAAAATTGTAATTTTCTCTAAATTATACATCACACATTTACCTATTGACCTAATCAACCAAATAGACTTATAACATGTAAACAACAATCACTAATAAGAGACTAGTTAAACACCCATATAACTTCCATTAAAAAATCAACAAATAATATTTTTAATCACATCATAATTTTTATAACTAAATCGTGATGCCCTAACAGAGGGTAAGGCTAGCTATATATCCCCTAGTAACAAAATTTGCTTAATACAAAAGAGAATGCACACACAATAATAGAAAAAGGTGTTTTGTTTGCTATTTTTAGAAAACTTGTTCTCAATACGTAAATGCACAACAACTTAACGACGCTCAACATTTTTTTTCACAAAACACCTAAGCTTCCACGCATGTAAATTAGTTGTAAGATACACATTACTAGAGAAAACACGTTGTAGCTCGATTGGATGGGTTCAAGGATCCAGTCAAGTGGGACCATGATACGAAATGATGATATCAAAGGTAGGGGGTGTACAATATTCGCTTACAAATCGAAAACCAAACTCAATCGAAACAGTTTAAAGCTAGCAACCTAGTTACATATTCGATTTTCATAGCTATTTGGCTTTCGATTGTAAGAAAGTCAATACAGTGTAATCGCCGAAACTAAATTCGTATGTGATGAGTTATGGACTTACCTATTTGTACAATTCACTAACATTTAGGCCATTACAAAGCATAGGAAAACGAATTTGGACCCGGAATTTGAACCGAATAACATATATCTTTTGTTAGGTTTTAACAGCGTAAATCAAGATCCTTGATTTATGCCATATTATTATTGTCATTATTGTAAATAGATTGTTTCTATACTTAGGATAATTATGAGGTGTATAAATTGTATCATTGATTGTTAATAAAAATTCATTCCAATAATTATTTCCTGTTCACATGGTATCAGCCTTCTTTGAACCCTAATACCCTTTTTTTTGCCGCCACTGTCACAACCCCTGTTCTTCATTCTTTTTTTCCTGACCGACTTCTTCCATGGCCGCTGACAAGCCCTCCTCCATTCCTCTCCATACTCTTATCCACTTCATTCCCCTCAAGCTCACATCCTCAAACTACCTGGCTTGGTCCCATCAAATATCCCCGGTTCTGTCTATGCAACACCTTTCCGGTCACATCGATGGAACTTCCAACCCCACCCCGTAACCATCCTCTCTGATAACAAAACCGTTCCTAACCCTGATTATATAACCTGGTTCGAGGCTGATCAGTCAGTTCGATTGAAAGTGCCTTCAGTAACAGCTCTATTGACAGGGTTCATACCCTCCATGACACCCTTCGGCAGTTGCAAAAAGGGTCCTCCACTATGTCAGATTATGGTCGCAAGTTCAAAATGCTTTGTGATCAACTGGACGCTATCGGTCACCCGGTGGAGGAGAGTGACAAATGTCACTGGTTCTTATACGGTCTTGGTGCAGCCTATGAGAATTTCTCTACTACTCACAGGGCTATCTCTACGTCTCTTACCTTTCGACAGCTTCTCGTCAAAGCCAAAAATCAAGAGATCTTCCTGCAGTCTATTCATGGAATTGTTGTTCCTCAAGTCTCTTTTGTGGCTCAACAAAAGTCTGGTAACTCTTCTAAACCCTCCTTTCATTCTGCTTGTTCTTCTGGTCGCGCCAGACGTCCTCCACACTGTCAACTCTGCAGGAAAGATGGTCATTATGCAAACGCATGCCCAAGCCTCGTTTCATTTGCTCAGCGTGCCCCCTCACTAGATGCAAATCTGGCCCAAGCCTTCCATGCCCAATGTCACGTTACTGATGACTCACCTGACTGGGCTGGTGACACAGGTG
The DNA here is from genome assembly GCA_028751855.1 of Ambrosia trifida. Taxonomy (NCBI): domain Eukaryota; kingdom Viridiplantae; phylum Streptophyta; class Magnoliopsida; order Asterales; family Asteraceae; genus Ambrosia; species Ambrosia trifida. Next base: position 133,388,904 of record CM054129.1, read on the forward strand.
CGACTTGTGAGAATGGTTTTTACATCCTAAGGGAAGGGCAACATGCCTTTGTGGCATCTTTTGAGAAATGGCATGGTCGTCTTGGTCATGTTTCTTTCGATGTAATTTCTAGATTGCATAAGACTGGTTCTTTATTTGTTACCTCATTATTACCCAAACCCAAAATTTGTTCTCCTTGTCAATTATCCAAGTCGCATCGTTTGCCTTTTGATTTGAATACTAAACGTTCATTGAATGCTTTGGATTTAGTACATTGTGATCTTTGGGGCCCAGCACCTGTTACATCCTCAAATGGATATCGCTTTTATGCTTTATTCATTGATGATTACTCGCATTTTAGTTGGTTTTACCCTCTCAAACATAAGTCTGAATTTTATGATGTATTATTTTTTACAACTTATGTTCAAAACCAACTGTCGTGCAAAATTAAAGTTTTTCAAAGTGATGGAGGCACCGAATTCACCAATTTGCGTGTTCAAAAGTTTTTTCAAGAAAATGGTATTCATTATCGTTTGTCTTGTGCTCATACACCTCCACAAAATGATCGAGCAGAAAGAAAGCACCGCCACATTACTGAAACAGACTTAGCCATGCTTTTCAACTCTCATTCGCCTGCCTCATTATGGGTTGATGCTTTTGCCTCTGCGATTTTTATTATAAATCGCCTACCCACTCCTGTTCTCGACCACAAATCTCCTTTTGAAACCTTATATGGTCATCCTCTCACTTATTCAAGCTTTTGGATTTTTGGATGTCGCGTTTTCCCCTACTTACGTGACTATGCCAAACACAAGTTGTCTCCTCGAAGTGCCGAATGTATCTTTATTGGCTATGACTCAAAATACAAAGGCTATCGATGTTTAGATGCTACCACAAAATCCTGTCTATGTTACCCGTCATGCTTAATTTGATGAGGAGACTTTTCCCTTTAGCGGTCAAATATCACCCGTGGACGAGGCCACACTGGTCTTCTCTAACTTCGATGAAACTCTTCCCGTCCTTCCATTATCCAACCCACCTCCTATTCTCACACCTACCCCACCCACACCTACATCTGTATCCTTCTCTCCTCCCTGTAGCCTATGTCCTCATTCCTCGTCAAATCATCCTACCTCGACTCACCCTATCCCTCCCCATCCTGACCTTGACATCCACCAGCAAGCCCAATCCGCCTCTCCCCAAACTCCCTCCAGCCCTACTCCATCGGCCCACACTGACAGCCCACTCTCCCACACTTCGGCAAATCGTGATGTGATGGATTTTTAAAATTTAAATTATTATAATTATTTAGATTATTATTATATTTGCAACGTAGTTCCTTTCTACCGAGGCCTATAGGAGAAAGGTGTGGATTATCGGAAGATTGATTTTAGGAATTGATATTTTGATCAAAGGATCCATAATTAAACAGTTATTTGGAATGTTCCAGATCATTACAGAAGAGGAATGGTTTTGAAGGTGTGTGTTGTATGTATAGAATGGTGAATTATTGTAGTGTGTTAGGTATATGAGGGAATGGTTTGAAAAGAAATAGCACAAGTCCCTATTTAATGTTGTTTATAATTAAAATGAACTAGGTTGCAAAGGAACTTCAGGTCAGCCAGATGTTTGTCAAAAGAATTCTGTACTATGCATTCTCACATGAACATCCAATAACCATGGTATTTGGACCGCTTTCAGGCAAGCAAGTAAAATTCAGTTGTTGTCGGAGAGATATCTGTTAACGATGAAGGCAACATACTTGAAATCAATGGGAAGGAAAATAATTCCTGCTCCTGGATCTTGGATTTACATTTTCCAAAGGTCTTGATGAATATCTTCATGAATCTCCTTGATCTACGCATAAGTGTGAGAGTAGATTTCTATATGAGGGTGACTAACAAAGAGATGGTCTTTTTGATGAATGTATTATTCACAAATACATTTGTTTAACTATTTTAGCAACTTCCATAAGAACTCTCCGTTTTTTAAACTTGGTCATTTGTATGGTATTAGGGGTTGGACACTCTGAAGACCAATGACCCTCTGGCAATTTGATCGATATCATCCATCGCTATTTTCAAGGACAACAGTCAACACCATTAAACATCAAGTCGATACAAGTTGGTGGTTATTATTTTGTTTTTTAATTTTATAATTCTTTTTACAATAATTATATTAAAAAAAAAACAAATTCAAAACACCAAAAATACCCCAAAAATAAAACCTGGATTCGAAGAGCCTTGCTTTGGGCAAAGCGAGGCGCCTGGGGTCAAAATCAGAATAATTAACCTCGGACCGAGGTGATTAAAAAAGTAACCAAAGCGCCTCGCTTAGGCCAAAGCAAGGCGCTTTGTTGAAACGTTTTTCAAACTATGTCCCAAACCAGATTATGTGTACCTTTAAATTAAACTAGTGTTTTAGTTACCCGTGTTTCGCTGTGGGAACTCATGTTACGTTGAGGGTTTGGTACACGGTAAAGATCGCGCTTCGCTGCGGCAGCTCCTGTTGCGTTGAGGGTTTGATGGACATTAAAGATAACATTAAGTGACAAATGCCCGGTTTATGCATACATCATCTCACATGACACAAAATTTGAAGTATACCTTAAAAGACACTTGTAACCATTGAACTGTCTACATTGTGTTTACTAGTTTCGTCAATTAACACGATAGCATATATATTCGGTATCAACCGAAATTGACCAAAAAGAATATAACTTAAATATAATTAAATGTAACCAAAAAGAGTGTGTATCAAAACATGACATGACATGTGATCCACAATATAGGATACATGTGATGCATCGACTGATCGACCTATACTGTATACATAGATGATGCAACAAAAAATAATTAGATAAACCTTAGTTTAAAAACGATTTTAACAAATCCTACACTTTCACGTCACTTCACTGAAACATTTTTTGGAAGGCAATGCTTCACTGATTATTTACCAACAATCAATTAGAGAGAGATAGAGACAAAGAGGAGAGAGAAAGAGAAAAATCACGGGTACCAGTCTGTTAACTAGAACCAGAATTCGGCTCACGGGACCACTACCAGCATGAGTGGCGGCGGTGTTACCGTGCTGGTAGTGAGGTACCCGTACCTAATTCTGGTAGCGCCCCGTCTATCCTAATATTTACTTCAAATCTACATAACAATGGTGGTGGATACCACTGCACATGAACGAAACCGAAAGGTAATAGTAGTACTAGAATATATAGAAAAAATATAAAAGAACAAAAATTTCCAAGCCCCCATTTGTACAAAAATGTCTTCTCCCTTCGATCACGACCAACATATCATCATACATTAACAGCTCAAAGCTTCATATTTAACCGGCACTGGACGGTTAAACCCCGACCGCGACAACAAATTCCCAACCACTGCAATGCTGGGGCGGATCTAGGGGCTTTGAGGGGGTTTCAGTTTGGAAAAAATTGAAAAATTTAGCGTAAAATTTTGAAAAATCAATGAAAATCTACGAAAGGAACCCCCTGGAAATCCGTCCTGGATACGCCAGTGCTGCAATGTCTCTATAAAACTCGCCTTGATATACCAATGCTGATTTTTGCATTTCACAGTTAGCTGCAGAAGCTTTCTTCCTATCAATCTCTTCATCCAAAATTGTGCTCATAACATTATTATAACCTCTTTGAATCAACCTGTACAATAACAATCCCGACAATTTCGCACTGTCTCTAATCGAATCCACATCAAGCTCACCACTTAGCTCACACCGATCAATAAAACTAGTCGATTTATCAGGCTTATGCCGCAGCGTAAGTAACAAATGAGCCCGGTCCAATTCAGACCTTGAACAACCCTGTCTCAACCCGATTAACGCGTAATAATCCACATTCCCTGTCTCCCCTAAAGCAATCTTTTGTTTCAGTTCTTGACTTTTCGTTGCTATAGAACATAGTCTCACTGGAATGTCACAATACCAGATAGTTTTACGTTTCCATACCGGGCCTGCGAGTTTAGGGTCACGCAGAATTAAGTTGTACAAAAGTTTCAAGTGCTCCAGGTCGTGAAGAGAGTCAAGGAAACAACGTATGGATTCGAATAATAAAGCTCTCATGTTTAAAGCTTCAATATTAGAAGGATCTAATGCTAATGTTGTGTTACAGTCAGCTATTGCTTCCGCGATCCTACTAGACGATTGATAAGCTCGTGCGCGGTGCATGTAACACTCTGCAAGGAAACCTTGAGGCGCTCCGCGTCTACTATCCACAATTTTTGAAAAGTGTCTAATCGCTTCGGTGTATAGACCGGCTTCTAGGGCTGCAATTGCGGCGGTTTTTCGACGTACGAGGAGCTTAATATGGGTTAGAAGATGGCAGATGCTTTCGGGCTTTGTTGTTGTTGGTGGCGGGTTGTTTTCGGAGAAAGAGAAGCTGTCGTCGGACCAGCATATGCTTTGCCTGCGGAATGCAGCTGATGCGAGACGTTTCCCTGTCTGTAGAAGCGCCATTGCGTCCTCCATTAACCCTAGGTGGCAACATGCTTGACCTAACACCAGGTACCTGTAACCGTTGAGTTAACTCAGTTAGAATCTGCTGAGTCATTACTCGTTTTACATTAAGTTTTTTAAATATTTGAGATAGGGAAAATTACCGGTACATGCAATAATTAACCCATGCTTTATCAAACTAGATCAAAGCGCCCGCTAAAAATTGCTTCGCTGGCACTTTTATCTACTTTCGTAATTATAGTTGGTCAAACATGTTATTTATGCTTGACCAACTAATTACAAAAGTAGACAAAAACGCAACTTAAGCCATTTTTTGCCAAAAAATTATAGAAACACTTTTGTCTAGTTTGGTAAAATGTTAGTTTACAATGTCTATATTTAAAGAAATTGGTATCAAAGACTTAATTTTCTCATTAGATTATTAAAGATTTAACAATGTCTATATTTAAAGAAATAATAACCAAAACAAACAATGTGATAAAAAAGGAAAGAGGATCGGCTAATAAAAAAACCAGATCATGGAAATAATGTCAAATCTCTATAATATTGGTAATTTTCTCTTAGAAAAATAAACTTCAATAATTATGGATGATTATGTTTTTTTTGGAAGGCGAATTTTCTACGTTGCGGTAGAGATCATCACAACCTCCAGAAGGGGAATCCCCTAGCCACTCTATAATGGTCAGACTATGTTGTCTTAACCGGGCCAACGCTGACGCGAGAGTGGCTGGCCCACAAGCGAGTCGAGGCTGCGCATAAGGGGCACTAAGGCTTCCACCCGGAAAATTTCCCGCCACCTACCACTTGACAGATGTTGCACCCTCCACAAGAGGCAAACCTCTCTGGAGTAAATGCACCGTAATAGAAAACCGGGGGGCCATCAGAATCGAACCTGGCACCTACAAGTAGGCTAGTTTCGACCATCACTTGGCAATACCCACATCTGCCTCCCATGAGATTCGAACCTAGCTCCTCCAAAGAGAAATCCGGTTCTACCACCACTGGGCTACACATGTGGGATTATGGATGATTATGTAGAAGGGGATGGTGATGCAGGTTATTATTGTTGTCCGTCTATCTGCTATCATTATCCAATTTGCTCTTTATTAACATAAGTTTCGTTATAAGTTAAAAAATAATAAAAAATAAAAAATAAATAAATAAATAAAATTATTACCTCCATTGACCTTCTTTATCGCAGTGTTTTCCAAGGCTAGCTCTAACCTTCTTCTTCAAGTCAGAAACAACAGAGAAACACTTAAACGACGACGTTTCACCATCGTCCGACTCGTAACCGCCGGCTGACAAAAGCTTAACGCGTTCCCCGTCAGACGAAACCGACGACGAGGGCGACGAAGAAGACGATGCCGAAGAATCATGAACACACATTTTAAAACTAGGTATATAATCCTGAAGCATATCAGCAACATCCTTATATCTTCTAAGATACAAAAGAGATCTAGCTTTCATCTCCAACGCCTGCTCAAACCTAGGCGATAATGCAAGTGCTGCATCCAGCAGATTAAGCGCTGCTGTTACATCACCTGACGATATTAAAGCTCTAGCATCTTTCACATACTTATCAACCATCTGTTTACATAATATTTTGAAATTAAACATAAAATGATAAAATGATTAAAATAAAAAAAAATGTTTTGATGAAAACTGTACCTTTCTGGTTGTGATCCACCAATGCTTCTTTGCAACATAACCGTGAGAAGGAGATACAGTCATTGTTAATGTAACAATGTTGTTGTTGATGATGATATTAGGTGATCAAGCAATATTAATTTAGATACATAGTGTGAGAGAGATGATGGTGATGAAGGAGGAGAGGGGGTTTTAAATGTATTATGTCATGGCTGGCACCATACATTCTATGTCTTTGCTTAATTTTCGTATTCTCTCAATTACCATTCTTGTTAAATATAGTAATGCTATTAGCATATTATAGATTATTGTAGAATTTAATAGTTATTATTATGTGATAAGGTATGACCATGTTCCTAGTCATTCATTACTAATTTGTCTATTTTTCACGTAATCGTCACATCATTCCATCTTTACCTCCATCACCTTTACTATAGTATGGTCACTAGTACTACCGTCTGTTATTTTCCCAAACAATTACACTCTCAAACAATGGACCCGTGAAAAACGTGACACCCCTCGCGGTTGCCATGCCGTGAGAGGTGAGGGATGGTGTTTGCGTTGGCTTACGGGCTTCACGAGCCTCTCACGAGGGTGTCACGTCCCCCTTCCATTAGGCGTTAACCTGTTCTAAAAAAATATAGTCCTTACTAATCAACTATACAAGGTGTACTTGTGATGAGCATTTCGGTATCGGTACAAAAAATAGAAGTACTGAACATGTACGGGTATTTAATGGTACCGTACCGATTAAATTTCGGTATCAATTTGACGCCATTTTTGCGATTCTCGGGATCGGTATCTCAATACGGTATGAGCAATTTCTGTACTAGTGTTCATTTTTTACGAATTTCGGGATCGGTACTTTCGATATGTACGGTACCGTTCTCATCCCTACTAACTATATAAGTATATTTATTAGATTTTATAAATGATGGAAGACAAGAATTATAAGTAACTATATAGATTTGAACTTGTTAAATCTTAAATCTTAATACGATCTAATAAAAAAAAGCATAAGTGTTAAGTTATCCAAGTAAGTGGAACCAAAACATAAAACATGTTAAAGGTATATTTCATAAGTTACTTTTTTATATATAAATCACTAATCTTAGAAATCCTACATCATGGGTTTTAACATATTATATATATATACAATTATCAACTTCGGTTACCTCTAATCATCACCACGTTTCTGTTGTCCAATACTCACATTTTCACAATTTAACATAAATCTTCTTCAATAGTCACGACCTTTTACCCATTCATTGGCACCGTTTCACAAACTATACAATTTGCAACTTAGGTTACCTCTAATCATCACCACCATTTTATTTTCCAATACCCACCTTTTCACAATTTAACATGAATTTCCTTCAATAGTCACGACCCTTTACCCATCCATTGACACCGTTTCACAAACTATATATTATCTATCCATAAAAAAAACAAGTTTACTTACGATTTATTACGTTTAATTTATTTTAACCCATTTATTTAAGATTTAAAAACGAAGAACACATCAATTAAAATTTCCCCCTATTTTGCTCATCAAAATTTTGAACCATATTGAATCCAAAATCAACATCCATAAAAAGGTTCAATAAACCGTTTTTAGATTATTTTTGACAATTTTCGTAAGGAAAAAATAGAATTTAAAATTTTTAAATAATAACAAAATATATTAATTTTATTTTTCAAGGAATTTGAATTGGTGTGAAAACTCCGACGATTGGTAACCGCCATCCATTTAGGACTACTTTCTAATCGTCGGCCATCTAAATATCAATTACACACTCACCGGTTACGTAATTCGATCTACCTTGCTCTTTGTTTCGTTTTTGCAATTGTACACCGACTTTGGCCGTAGTTGCCCATCACTATGCATCACCGACAACCACCTCTATTTATCCATTAGGCAAGAATCTATATACTTTTAGGTAATCAAGCGTGGTATACCTTCCCTATCGTTACACGTTTTTGTTACGTCAATCGGCGCCTTCTCAGTAGCCGATACGACCTCTTACATGTAACAATCCCACATCGGTTGGGAAGGAGAACTAACACTTCTTTATAAGAGGTGGGATACCTTCCCTATCGTGACGCGTTTTGGCGTGGGAATTGCCTACGACCAATGCAAAATCGGGACATGCCCGGACAATATCGCGGTACGGGAGTGGGCTGTTACATCACATAACACTGAAATGCCATAGTCGATGATGTAGTCATGAGTCAGTACCATTTTTTTCTCCATTCTCACCCGCTCCTTCTTCTCCACTCAATTTACCCGTCTATTTATTTCCTATCTTAAAAAAGTTGAATAGTCCGACCCTTTAAACATTTTTAACTTACCCAAAACCACCTAATTTACATATATGATAACCATTAACAAACTTCGCCAATTGTTTAGCCCCATGCGAACCCCTATCATTCTTGCTCAAATCGCGAATACCAATTAATTCACGATTCGAAAAACAACCAGGTAGATTTTAGAAATCTTCGCATATCATATAACAATACTAAACACATTCATAATCAACAACCCGTTGCAACGCGCGGGATAGCATAAACTCGTTCAATACCAAAAGCAAATATAAAAACTAGTTTCTCAAATATATATCGTTACTTTGTTGTTGTGAATCTTTTTCGGTTAATAAAATATCTTTAAACTCGTAAATTGTTAATCTTAGACAGGTTTGAATAACTTTTTGTTAACTTTTATTTCCCAAATAACAACGAGGATGAAAATAAATAATTTTATATTGTTTACTTGTAGTCTTATCATCTTATGTATATCAGAATTTTAATGTGTGGTTTCTTAAAATATGCTTAAATTTAAATAAATCTAGACATATAAATGTTAACAGTGAAATAGTTTTTATTAATTATTATGATTTTAAGTGAGATCAAAATTCAGTAAACCAGGTAAGCCCATCGTGTTATGACTGGCGAGTATTATGGCAGGCCCACTTGTTCCTTTTGTTTGGGCTGTTTGGTCATACTTGGGCTGTTTGGTCAACTTTAGTCGGCTGAGTATTAAAATACAACGATACTGTAGAAGTGTCGTTTTAATAGACACTGTAATGTGTAATGCAAAGTGACAAATGTCCGGTTTATGTATACATCATCTCACATGACACAATATTTGAAGTATACCTCAAAAGACACTTGTAACCATTAAACTGTGTACATTGTGTTTACTAGTTTCGTCAATTAACACGATAGCATATATATTCGGTATCAACCTAAATTGACCAAAATGAATATAACTTAAATATAGTTAAATGTAACCAAAAAGAGTGTGTATCAAAACATGACATGACATGTGATCCACAATATAGGATACGTGTAATGCATCGACCTATACATAGATGATGCAACAAAAAAAAATTATAATTATCTACAAATGCAATAAAGACACGTAACTTGTGAGGAAAAAACTAGGGCTAATTTCAGAGAGTTCCCGTTAAACCTTAGTTTAAAAATGATATTTTCTATTAGTAGATTAAAATGGGTTTCAGTTTTATGATCTAGTGTCATTGACAATATACAAACAATGTGTTACTAGTTTCGTTAAACCTTAATTTTAAAATGACTCATTGGCGTACTGAGCCTGTTTGTCTAAATATACAAACAATGGGTTATGATTATAGTTATATAAAAAAATGAAAATGAAACAAGTACTATGGGGTGTGATGTGGAACACCCTACCCCCTTCTTTCTCCAAGTCTATATCAACGTCAAGTTATTTTCTCATTTCTCTTCCCCAAATAAGGAAAATGGTTCCTCCTCTCTTTTTTTTTTTTTTTTTTTTTTTTTGTATTTTTCTCTTTTATTTATTTATATATTTTATATTCCATTAAACTTTTTTTTCATTAAAATAAAATAAAAATGCATAGAAATTAAAAAAAAAAAAACCCTAAAAAAAACGAAACTAATAAAAAAAAACTAAGGCATGTTTCCTCATAGCCACTTCGCCGCAATCCTGTCTTTCATCCTTTGCAAGACCACACGGTCTCGCTCTGGAAGGCTCTCGAGATAATGTTAAACTCTTCCGACTCATATCGAGAAATATCCAACTCGAGCTGTTTCCTATCCAACTGCAGCCTCTCCATATCCCTTGCCGCAACTTCTTCCTTCTCTTTCTCTCTTTTTTATGTACCTCTCCGCTTGCACTTCCTTAAACTCGTTAAAGTTTTGTAGCAATACATCTATTTTCGCCACTTTCTTTTCCTTGGAAGCCGAGGACTTTCCCTTTGAGCTCGATGCCGTTTTTTGGCGCCGCCCTTTCTAATCGGCCGCTACGATACGGGAGTTGGAGCTTTGTCTTTGAACTCTGAGTCGTCGTTTATGTTGATAGCACAATGTGCATCCGACCCACCCACACTATAACTTCCCGAGGCGCTCGTTTTTCATCTTTTAGCTTGTGATATCTAAGGTACCACTTTTCACTTTTCGCATTTGCTCAAAATTCGTAAGGCCTCATGTAGTCCCACGATCCATTCTTCTTGGTGAAATTTTTGGCCGCCTCTGCCAACACATTTTTGTCACTTTGATCAGCCGTACGATTGTTCCAACAACTTGCTTGGCATCTTCTGCTCATCTCTCTAAACTTGGTACTAACGGAGTGCGGTGTTCGATAAGTCTGTTAAGTAGAAGGGCATTTCAGTCATTTACATCTAAGTTACATGTCTTTAATGCACAAGGTACTTAAAAATAATACACACACATTAACCTACTATGACTTCCCCCTCTTTTTCTATCTTTCTCCTTCTTCCTCATCCACCACAAGCGCACCTCCACCACTACACCGCTGTCGCAACTCCACCGCACCACCTACCCCGCTGCACCTCCTACCACTGCCACAACACATCCATAGCTCCCCACAACAATCATACCTCTACACCGCTACACATCCCACCACTGCCACAACACACCCACAACTCCCACCACAACCATTGCACCACCTACCACCCAAACTGCCTCCCACCGCACCACAACCACACAATCCGGCTACCCCCACCATCGTTCCCCAACACCAATGATGAGGATTTGCAGATCTGGGTTCGATTTGCATATCTAAACCATTAAAGATGTTCGATGTCGGTGACAAGTTTTCCCTAGGGTTCCGGTAGCTACAAACAAAAACAGCAGTAGTCGGCTAGGGTCTTAAACAGGTTCAAATTGGACCTTACATTGTTCAATCTTCACCATGTCTCTGGTTGATTGGATGTTTCTTATAATGGAGGTTCCGGTGGGTTAGTTGTTTTTTATGGTGGAGGTAACGGTAGGGTGGGATGGGTGTGCCTGAGTTGATGATGGGTTAAGTGTTTTTTATTTTGGAGGTTTCGGTTGGAGCGCTGGTGGCCCGGTGTGCACTGTCTAGTGAGGGTGGTGTTAGTCGATTGGGGTGAGGGAGAGACCAAAAGAAGATGTTTGAGTGTTCTTCTGTGTGTGCATATATATATATATATATATATACTAATAACAATAATAATAATAACAATAAAATATAAATACGGGTATTTTAGTCATTTAACAAAAACTAAGTGAGAAAATCTAACGAAGTTAGTAAAATGGACTCAAAAGGTTACAAATTGAAAAACCAAGTGCTCAGATAGTTAAACATTTTTGTTTTGGATTCAAATAGTAATTTACTCTTTTTTCTATAACGAGCGTGTTAGAAAATATTATTGTACAAAATATTTTTTTAACGAGGGTGTTAGGAATAATTATTTTGGAAAATAATCAACTTTAAAACGATTTGGTCTAAGCTTTTAAGGTTTCTAATGGGCAAGTTGGAAACGGTTTATTTTCAAATATCTTCAAGTAATGGTATTTATTGTACCATCGTTGCTTAAAAAAGCTAGCGCTTTAACCTTCTAAAACTTTAGGAGCCATTTTTTATGTTGCTAGCTCAATTTTTTTAGCTGGCCCCAACTCAGATTCTTCTTTGTGTTCGTGTTCGTGAAATCATCACTTGGGATAGGGGGGGGGGGGGGGGGGGGGGGGGCACTACCCCTAAACATTAAACATTTTCAACTTCATTGATTTATACTAATCCTGCACTGCACATCACTTCACTGATTTTTTACCCAACAACAATAATAATAATAATAATATATATGTGTGTGTGTGTGTGTGTGTATATATATATATATATAATAAGATAACAGACCACTGACTTACCGAATAGAAACAAAACCGGGGCTTTATAATAAGTCATCATCTTCTGAGTGATAATAAGTCATCATCTTCAACAAAACCGGGGCTAAATAATCAACGACACCATTACTTGTTCCCTCCAAAACTCACCGTCTTTCTACCAGTGACCACCACCACCACCATCTCCGCCGGTGGCTAAACCACCCACCCCACATCACCTATCACTAAACCACTCACCGTCTCCGCTGTTGTTATGATGACGTCATCGCTCCTAAATCATCCAATGATCGAGATCTGATCTATGTAGTGGTGATCAACGCATGGTCAATAGAGAGAGAGAGAGAGAAAGAAAGATTGGATTTTGCATTGAAATCAGTGCTTACCGTACAGTAAAAAGAACCAGCAAAATGGTTCACGGGATCACTACCAGCATGGGTGGCGGCAGTATTACCGTGCTGGTAGTTGGGACCCGTGACCAAATCGGTTTGCGCCCCGCCCCCCCTTAGTTGTTGAAATTAATATCCCAAGTTTGTTGTTTGTCAAGTCAGTTGATCGGTTTCAAGTTTAGATTTGGTGAGCGGATGGACTTATATAGCATTCTTGGTGTGTAACTGATTACTTCATAAAAATGTCATGAATCCGCTTAAAGGTCTACATTACACAATAATGTATAATGATTCTTGTCCACATTTTATGCTTTTTCAAACTTGTGAATAGACTGGATTTTTTTTTTACAAAGGCATTATGTGTGTTATGTTGACATGGCATTGAGTGCCACATCAGCAATTTACAACTAAAACTGGAAATAAATAGTAACTTGGTTTCTATACTCTATTGGACACGTTTGGCCACCCCCGGCCCTTCTTAACCTTCGACCCTGCATAAGAAGTTCTCAGTTTATTATCCTAGCAAGGAAGTGCAATGTATACTTGTGGACATGACTAATTATTAATCTTGCATACTTGGCCTGAGTATTGGAATTGAAAGCCTTGAATTGCTAGATACGGGGAGAAAAACATTGGGAGAAAAACAAACCATAGTTTCCCTGGCATTGTTGGTCAGTCAAGGTGTTTAACGGTTTCATCCTGGCCTCTCGATCACTAGCTGAAAACGTACACAACATAATAATGATCCTAAATTATTAGCCTTCAACTTTATCCTATTTCTAGTGTATGTAACATAACTCCAGGCAGAGGTATAACATTGGAAAGGGATTTTGGTATTAATCAACAAAGAAGGGCACTCACTTACCAGGAAAATCATATATAGATTTTTTTTTTTTAATACAATAAACCACTTATAATTAGAAATAAACCCACAAAGAGATTACAAGTGGACGGCTAGTAAGCGGGCAACAAACTGCGCCGCCACCCCCCTTTGGATAGCAAAACCTACTCTACTAAAAATAAAACTTTGGTCCTTGACTGTTGAGCAATTACTATGTGTCACCTTTTGTACCCGATCTAGAAATCGGATGGCTTCGGGGGCAAGGCCCCCAAAGGTATCAAAGGCGAAGGGTACGAAGACATGCTGGTTTTCCAGGAAAGCGTTTTCATGTTTAGCGACTTTCTTTGATTCAGCTTTCAAGACTGCTTGCCCCGCTACGAACCCTACATCCCGAAGCCCCACCAGAGGGGACACCCCAGTGAGGTGAACACACGCATGCTTACCTTGAGCCCATCCGAACACAAGGACATCCGCTGGTCGTAAGGTGGACCGCCCGTCTAGCGGGTCTGTCAGAAAATTAACGGGGGCTTCTTTCTTAGCTGAGATCCCAGCCTTCCGCAAAACATCCCACAAGGCATCCCTAACTAAGTCATGTCGGTACTTAAATCCCGGCATTTCCTTACAATGTAGGGCATGTTCCCCAAATTTATCCAAGCAAGCTTTCTTACAAATCGGGCACGACTCGTCAACAGGGAACATAGGGATCATAAGTCTGTACTTCAAGATGGCCCGGTATTCGATAGCTGACATATGCTGCCCAAGCCCATCGATCGGGAGGACAGTTAGGAAATCTTGAGCATGTGCCCTTTAAACAAAAGCTTAGCAAGGAGCTAAGACCCAAAAGTACATTACCAAGATACAAGTACACCAAAATTAAGGTTCATATAAGGCTGCCCGGTGTGGGGCTCGTCCCCGGGTCAGCCAGGACCGACGACGTTTTCTACACCGCCCCCTAGGGGCTCGTCACGTAGAAATCGTCGAGGAGGAGACGAAAAGGACGAGGTTATTTATGTGTGTATATTCATTTTTTTAATTAAAAATAAGGGGGAGGTCCATTAGTATTTTAATATTTTTATTTTCTTAGTTTAGAGATAATCTAGTGTTTTCACACGAACTTAATTGAGAAATTTAGCGTTCAATTTTATTTTGCTTTTGAGAAATTTAACATTATTAAAGTCAAAAACCATCATAGTTAGACCATTTGTAGTGGTTAAACCATGTGATTATAGTCACATGCACTTTTTTGCCATGTGGCTGTCACGTCATGTGACCCACTCACATGGTAAAAAGGGAGTAGTGGTCTCACATGGCTCGTATCATTACCTCTTCATCAATTCCCACTAACACACACACACATATATTTAAAAAAAAAAAAAAAAAAGTTGCTCACGAGGGTGAGCCGGATCACAGGCTTGCCTCTCACAAGGCTTGGTCACGAGGTGAGGGCCGGTGTTCGGCGTGAATGACCGGTCAAGGACCATGGTCACAAGACCATTACGAATGGTCTTATAAATTACAACCTCCGGTATCATCTTTGTAATTTTATAAACATGGGACCAAATTTACAATGTACGCAAATCACAAGCACCATCCATGGTATGGTAGTTTATTACATAAATTTAGGTCTTTCAAAATTCAAATTATGTGAACAGGCTGGCCTGCATCTCTGGTTCTTAGCCCAACTTTTAGTTAATGTAACTGTTTATTAAGCCCGAACAATTAATGTCAACTCAGCTGTCATTTTTTTCACTTCATTTCATTTTGAATGGGCTGGGCTTGTATTCGTTCGGTCCAAATGTTGCTCAAAATATGAGCATTTGGCATTAATACCGGTATACTGGTACTCTGCCGATAGATTTGGTACGATATTTAATGCTTGGCTTTTCAAAAAAAAAAAAAGGTTATCGGTATTTTTTATATTGGTTCCGGTTCGGACGTTCGGTACCAACACTATATAGTGAGAACATTTTGTAATGAATATTGGTATCGTGGTACCGAATCTGTAGTCGGTACCCTCTATTCCGAAAATTTGGTATCATTATTTTTTGTATCTGTAACAGTTTGATACCAGTCTCACCCATAGATCAACCTAAGTACCTAACTATATGTTAAGGCCATAAAACTAACCCTTTCGAAATCTCCAAATCAGGCTACATCCATATTACATGTTTGTTAGGTGGGTAATTTATTTACTTTTTATGTTCAAGTAAAGAGTATAGTGATATATATGGATTTAACTTAATAATGTTTTTCTTTTTCTTTTTAACAAGAGAAAATTGCAATTTTTGTCCTTGCGGTTTGCCTAAACTAACAAGTTCAGTTCACACTTAACAACCTGAGTACCTGAGGTTTGTTTTTCTAACACTTTACGTCCCTCGTTTTAACGGTAGTTAGGTTTTCCGTTAGTTTGTGATGAAATGACTATTATACCCTTCAGATGGTGAGGAGAGGGAGGGTGGCGGTGGAGATGGTGGTGGTGGTGCAGGCTGATCGATGAAGATGATGATGTTGTTGTTACTGCTTTCGATAAAGATGATGTTGATATATGAGGGTGATGGTCGATGATGATGATGGTTTTAATGAAAACTAAAAACACACTTTCATAATAAAAAAATCCTTTGATATTAAAAAAAACTCAACTGCCATGTCATCAGTTGGTCCACGTCAACATGACAACTCAGCTGTCACGTCAGCTTACACTAACTCAGTTAGTCCAGACTTCACCGAGGTTCATTTTTGACACCAACATCTTCACTTGGGATTATCCTTGTCCAACGTAAAAGTTTGAATTATTATTGGCCAATGGCCCAAACTTTAGTTTTTTAAAAATCAAATACCCCTATAATGCCCCATTATGATTTGTAAACTAAAATTAAACTCCTTAGAACACATGAAGTCTTGATTTAAACTTACACAACCGGATCATACACAAATAAAATCAAATGACCCGGAAAGTTTGATTATACAATAATAGCTTAGGGTACATTCTATTCTATACATAGAGTATGTTTGGCAAGGAGCTTTTATGAACTTCAAGCTTTTAAGAAAAAATTCCTACTCAATAAAAAGTCTTATTGGTTGAAGGAGCTTCAAGCTTTTAGGTCGAAGAATGCAAGTACCACCGTACATCCGACAACGAATCCGAAGAGCCGTCCAAACGCCACAAAAACCGCCACGATTTTGAACACGGAATGTTGGCTGAAGGTTGCTCACTTTGACTAGGTTCTGAACATCCCTACATTGAATGTGCTTGATTTCATTCTGCATCCCGAAAAGGAAAGGGAGTTTTTAGGAGACATGTAGCTTTGTATACTGTTATGGTTAAGGATTATTTATGTACAATACCAATATTGCAACATCATTTTATTTTCTTATCTTTGTGTTTAGGCAATTTATGATAATTAATTTCTTTATGCCGATTAGTGTTTCTTTTCTGGTACTATGGGAGTCTATGCATCTCTCTTATTAGAGAAACCCAAAAGCTTATATAAAAGACACCGTTGTAGCTGAAAATATCAAACGGTTTATATTGTATACCTGTTTGTTGCTGCCTTTAGTTTTTAGTTATCTCACTGCATATGTTGTGAATAATTTTGATAGGTTTATAATAAGGCTTTTGTTATTCCTGCTATGGAAGTTGAGCTAGCTAGATGTTCATACAATCCATCATCTAAAAATCATTAGGTCAAATGGTTATATACAGTGGCGAAGCTTGGTTTCGCAATCGGCGGGGGCCGAACTCAAAATTTTCCAATCAGTAATGGAAAATCGGCGGGGGCCGGGCTCAACCCGGGCTCAACCCGGACTCAATTTACCTATGAAAATCGCAAATTTGCACTATTGCACAAAAAAACAGGGGGGGGCAGGGCCACCCCTGGCCAAATGTATACTTCGCCCATGGTTATATATGACTTAATTTGATGCCTACATAGTTATTTCACTAAGTGGTATGTTTAAGTTAATTACTATTTTCATTTGCTTACTAATATTAGATTTTTTAACCCCGAAACGCTTATAGGTGTAATCTAGTAGATATATAAATAAAATTATTGTTTTCTAACATCTCTTCTTCAATCAAATTACAAAACCTACCAATACGTTCGAAAGTCCACTCATATATTGTCAACTGAGCCCATCTTTATAGTACCTCAATAATGGACTAATTAAATAGAATGACTTAATAATAATTCAATAAATTAAATAAGTCAACTCAAACGAGGAGTTGAATTTTGAGACGCTAATTGAACACGGTGTGTCGTGTGATCTAATGAAGTGCAGGAGTGGGATTCTAAAATTGGTTAATATTATTTTTACATATTTAAAAATTACATACTGAACTTTCACATTTAAGACTTTATAACATCGATTAAATTAATAAAGGCGTGATAGTAAACCGTAAAACCTATGAAATATAGCTTCTTGGATCGTATAAGTATTTATTCTTTAGATATAAAGGTATAGGCTAAGTATCCATAGTAAACCCTAAAAATTTGAGAAAACTCTAGTAAACCCTTAAAAAAACCTACTCCCCGAGCTTTTTTTTTTTTTTTTTTTAAAAAAAAATAGGGCATGTAATATACATGTTTTTAAGTGTTTTAAGCCAAAAAAATCAAAAAAGCGCCGAGCGGTTTTTAAAAAAATAAATAAAATAAGTTATGCACCATAACATATGTTAGCTTATTTTTGCACTGGTAACATATGTTATGATGCAAAACTTATTTTTTTTAAAAAAAAAACCCTTCAGCGCTTTTTTGATTTTTTTGGCTCAAAACACTTAAAAACATGTATATTACATGCCCTAATTTTTTTTTTTTTTTTTTTTTAAAAAGCTCGGGAAGTAGGATTTTTTAAGGGTTTACTAGAGTTTTCTCAAATTTTTAGGGTTTACTACAGAACCATCCCCGGTATATATCTGAATCGGGACAAATTTATGTTGAATAGCTAATTTTTAATGAAAATTGTCTTATTTCGAAGAAAACAAAAGAAAGAAAAAAAAAACGCCTACATAAGGCATACAGTCCACTCTTAAATTAGTTATCACAGTTTTTAGATTTTTTAACGGCTTAAATTACACTAAATCCGTTTTTAGGAGCTCGAACCATTGACCTTAAGGGTAGCAACACCTTAACTTTATAGTTTTCCAACGAGACCCAACCCAACCCTCCACCAGTGACAATTTTCTTACTTTCGTTTGATTTCATGGGTTGTTGATTAGAAAATGATATATTCATTCATGTAACCAACCTTACTATACAATGCATCATGTATAATTCTTTAGTTGTTATGTTGAAAATTAATGAATTAAGTATAGTTATTTATCATGGCCGTTATAGTTTTTTATAACTATTTTTTCTTTCTCATAATGAAAATTGCCATATCAAAGTCAAGTTATCTTACATAGTGTACAATAAATAAGAAATGTGAGAATAATACAAAAAACACAATAAATTACGAAATATAACACAATATGTCATAAAATATAACACATTGCTGACAAAAAAATGCACAATAAATCACAAATATGACATAATGAAAAAAAAAATAAGAAGACACAATGCCATATAAAGACACATTGATCTAACACAAATTGTAAAAATTACAAGCTAAAATTTCAAAAAAAAATGAAAACCTAAAAAACTAAGATCATAGTGTTTGATGAGACGGTTCCAATGCCACTTCAATAAGTTCAATCGGAGTCCGTTTGATAGTCTTCCTATGACTTCCTATTTTTCATTCTGTGTGTATTTGATCCTAACAACCAATGTATACTTTATTCTTTTTTGCTTTTGATGTTTAGAAAGTCTTATGTTTTTATAATGTTCATATTCCGCATGGGTTTAGCTGGAGGTATCTCTCAAATCAGCATTGATCTCTATCTATTAAAATAGAGGCCGGTTTGTATACATCTCATCCTCTCTAAACTAGACTAGTTACTTTGCTATTAGTGAGATTTTAGTGATGTTTACTTTAATTGAACTAGAGTCTATTAGTATATAAATGCATCCCATTCCTTAGATCTAACATACACATTTAAGTACACTGTATATCTAAAGATCGAATCGGTAAATCATAATTAATTTCTTTCTCCTAAGACAAATTAGAATAATATGACCGATAAAATGAACTTTTTTTTGAACGGCAAGTGGTGGAACCGGTGGAGCTCCGGCTAACACCCTGGGACTGCCTGTACTGATTACCCATTCCACCTGAATTGGGGATCTCCCCAGGTGGAACCCCCATATGCGGTAAATATAGCTCCGACAAAAATCGAACCATCAACCTCCACATGACCTCCACTCTAGCTCCCCCAATTTTCACCAATTAAGCTAGGCTTCATCGGCTGATAGGGACGACTTTCTTACCCAACAAACTTTAAGTAAAGAACCGTGAAAATTGTATAAGCACTAGGACGTAGACGAGAAACACAAAGCCACATATGTTATTATATTATGGTTACATAGTCACTTAATGTAACATTATAGTTAAAACATTAAAACACAATGTATATATGTTATTACGATTTTCACTAAAAGAAATGTTGCTGTATTAAAGTGTTCGCTTTATTTATTTATGTATCCAATCTTTTGTCAAATATAGCACTGTGACCTCTAAAGACCATATCAATGGACTTGAGTTAAAAAAATATGGAAGAGAATGATAATGCTAGTTTTTAATCATTTTACACCTTAGTTTAAATTAAGATAATAGAAAGCTAAATAATATTAAAGTAAATGGCAGAACATGACAAATATCTATTTAAAATGAATAAGATATATACTTCAATAATGCATTATTTAAATAAACACGAAATTTTGTTTTATATAATACATCGAAAACGAGAAAGAAGGAAATCTGAAATTGAAAAGTATCTAATAATTATTGTTTTATAGTTTGCTTATAACATAGATATTATACATAGGGCCAACATGATCTTTAAAGAAGTACTTACGATCTGCTACAGCCTACATGTACTCTGAAAAATTTTATTTGGATTATTGATAAGTTCGTGAAACTCCAGGTTATATAAGAAAATAATAGAAAGCTTCAAATAGTCCAAAAACATTAACACAATTACTACCATGCTTCAGTTTAGTATATAGGGTATGTTTGGTAAGGAGCTTTTAAGAGATTTTAGGAGCATCAAGCTTCAAGCTTTTAAGAAAAAACTCATACTCAATAAAAAGTCTTGTTTGGTTGAACGAGCTGAAAGCTTTTAGGTCTATAATGAAAAGCTACTACTAGCTTTTAAGAAAAAAACTCTACTAGGTATAAGCTTTTAATTAATATATGACACAAATACTCATTCTATTTTAAAAATAAAATAAAAACATTCTTTACAAACTTTTAAATATGTCCATTTTGGCCATTTTATACATTTTATTAAAAGTTCAAGCTACTCTATCAAACACCAAAATATATTTAAAAAGCTTTCAGCTACCGGCTTACAACTACCAGCTTGCAGCTGCCAGCCACCAGCTAGTTTTGTCAAACATACTCATAGTGAAAACACACACGTAGGGCCCAAAAATAAATTCCCATCACATATACAAAAGCATGCAATTTTTATAAAACCATTATAGTACTCCAAACATTTTTTTTATCATTCTAATTTAGTTATCTTATTAAATATTATATAATCATTTGTAAAACGAATCCGTTAACCTCATTTAGGGGCCCATTTTCCCACTCGCACAAGGCCCCTGAATACTCAGGTGACGACGCTGCATATTCTTATAACTCTACAACATTTTTATATATCTTTGTTACACCTAATTATTCAGATAACTGATACACTCATACAAAGACTAAGTTTGTAGTTTGGTTTTAGAAGTTTTTAGAGGTAGCTGTTTTTTGACCAATGTAACCAAAACCAAAAGGTTGAAAATTGAAACCGAACCAAACCAAACCATTATTAACTACTTAGTTTCACGGTTTGGGCATAGTGGGCTCAAAAGAATGAAGTGATTATGTTTAAATAGCCCGCCCAACTTTAAAAAAAAAAAAACCTCCATGTATTGTTAAGTTAAGCACCACCAAAATCATGCGTAGAGTACAACTAAAAATAACTAAAGATCTAAGGTAAACGATAAATGGTTATATAACTCAAAATCCTATGGTCCGCTCTGGATTTTTACAACCAATTTGAACATGACCCTGGATTTTAAATAATATATATTTTGTTTAAAATTGCCATTGGGGTTGGTGGTCCAGTGGTAAGGCAAAGCCTTTTAATACACTAAAAGTGTGAGGTCTTGAGTTCAAGTCTCACAAGGAGCAAGAAATTCGCCTTTCAAAAAAAATATATTTTGTTTAAAAGTAAAATAATAAACCGATAAATAATGTTATTTAATGCGTACAAAGTTAAAATAAACGGAGTTGAAATAAGGACACAAAAGTTGACAAAATGGACAATAATTGATGGCATAATCAATTAAAAAATAAACTCAAATTAAATCGTGAATTTCCTATGATTAAGAATTCAAAATTATAATGGCATGATGTAGAACTAGTCTATAATACATGCATTTAACTAGTGTACAACAAGCAAAGCACACCTAATCTCTCGGGTACACGTTAATAAATATGGGGGTTGGCTTTAAAATGGAGGAAACTTTTTCCCTTAAAAATGTAAGGGTTACGGGATTCATACACCATGTGACATCATATTTGGGAGATATGACATCATATTTGAAGTATGTGGCAGTTTTCTATTGGTCTGTGATGTGGGCCAAGGTGTATGAATTGTAATTATAGGGTGTATGTTCCTAAATACCATGTGATGTCAAATGATTGGCAGTGAATATTTGCAAGAAATAAATACATTATGAGGAATTGAAGATGTGTTGTGAGAAAGTACCAAGAAAAAAATAAAAAATTACTTTCGATTTTGTGGCTTCTCGTATAAATATAGCTAGAGAAAAAGTTAAGTGAACATAACAAACCAAAATTAGTGAAGAATTGATGTCCTCTTTGAGACTTTAG
This sequence comes from Ambrosia trifida, assembly GCA_028751855.1. Taxonomy (NCBI): domain Eukaryota; kingdom Viridiplantae; phylum Streptophyta; class Magnoliopsida; order Asterales; family Asteraceae; genus Ambrosia; species Ambrosia trifida. The sequence goes on from CM054129.1 coordinate 133,411,389, forward strand.
GTCATATGATTCTCCCATTGAACCCCCAACCCTAATGATTCGTTCGTTTGCATTTTAGAGTTTCAAATTACAAGAAAATAACGACATCAAATTAAGTTATATTTATTTGTATATTTAAATCGGTGTAGAGACTGTTAGACGCTTTAATTTAGGGCTTGGTTTGTGCTAGAGGTTTACGGTGTTATGTGTTTCAATTTGGCTTTGGTTATTCATACAAGGGTGATTTTTATTTGCACAACTCTAAATGGGCCGTAGAGGGTTAAAAATGACCCATTCACGACTCGTAGAGACCTCTACGACCCGTAGAAGGGTACAAGTACATGGTGTTCAATTTGAAAAGACAACTCTTCTACGGGTTGTATAGGGTTTAAATGCACCCACCAACCAGTCCCTTCACGACCCGTAGAGAGGTCTACGGGCCGTAGATGTTTGCTTTTTCAGTCTGACACATTGTAATTAGTTCATTCTGTTCGTTGATTACCTCGCACCTCGTACTCAAATACGGACTATGAAGCCCTTTTTGACCCGTTTAGGGTTTAATACTCCCACGGCCTGTGGAGAACTCTACGACCCGTTGAGGTTTGTTTTTTTAGACCACATTTATTGCACTGATTGTGCAAACCTAATTTTCCGATTGTGCAAATAACATACCTCTTCAAATTTAGTGCTCTCACAACCTAGCGATATTAAGAAGCAAAGTAAATGTATATTCTACTTTAACTAATTGTAAGTTTTATTCCCATGACAAACATTGTTTACTAGAAGTAAGTTTAACAGCTGGGTTAGTTAGCCGTTAAAAAACATTATCTTTGAATAAAAATCTAAATGGGAGAAGTTCACAAATGTTTTCTTTTTTAAATCGTTTACTTATGCCACCCTATCAAGAAATATACTAAATTACTAAAAATTAAACATAACCATTTTTTAAATCCACCGTACACCTATATAACAACAACCATGGCTAGCGATATTTCTCACTTCTTCTCGTGTCTCCTAAACCTTTAGCGACACCATGTCTACCACTGGAGGTAGCAAACGAATCTCGAGCATTGCCAACATCGAAGAAGAGGGAAATATTGATCAAATATATTCCGAACAAGCGTATGATCATTCGCTACCCGAAAGCCAGCTTCCAGCAGGTGGCTTGAAGCGTCACGATTCCTTAGATATCGAATCGGCTAAAATTAGTGGCCATCATGGTCACCATGACACAAAGGTTAGCACGCGCGTGTACACATATATACATAGTTTTTCTACTTGATTTTTACACTAGTACTAGAAAACCGATTGCTACTAATTTGCAACTATGATCATAAAGTCACAAATATAGCAACTGACCCAGGTCTGTCGTAAAAGTTGCAACCACATAGTTTTTGTCGCAATTTAGAGGGTGTTTGGGATTGCGTTTTGAATCTGATTTTTAGATTATTGCGTTTTGAAAACGCAGATAATCAGTTTTTAGTGTTTGGATTGTGTTTTGAAAACGCAAATAATCAGTTTTTTAGGCTACCAAAACGTAATAATCTATAAGCACCTCCACCCATGCTTTTTCAAAACGCATAATCTGTTTTGAATAATCACCCCCTTATTCGAAAAGTAAATTATAACATCTGGTCGCAAAAGATGAAACTCTAAAGTTTAGTCGCAATTCAGTTGAAAAATCTTATAAAATTAATTTTTGATCTTAAAATGGTTGCAAAATGGGATCATTCACAAAGGTTTTCGTCACCTCATTTCATCGCAAATATGTCGCAAAACGCTTTTTCGACGGTAAAAAAAATACCCGATTTCTAGTATTGCTATTTTGTTACTAATTATTCATAAATTGAATTTGATTGAAGGATTGGGGAGTGATACTCAGACTTGCTTTTCAAAGCATCGGTGTGGTTTACGGCGACATAGGGACATCACCATTGTATGTGTACTCAAGTACCTTTACTGACAAGATCAAACACCAAGATGATATTATAGGCGTCTTGTCTCTTATATTCTACACGATCACTATAATTCCTGTTCTTAAGTACGTTGTTATTGTCTTACGGGCCAACGACAACGGTGACGGTACGCATATCATGCTCTTGTTAATTATTCAACTGCATGTGTTTTTTTTAACTTGAATAATGTTACTCACGCTATATTTTACACCAAGTTGTTTTGATTTGAACCTAGGACCCCCCATTTGTATTCTAAGACCACACGGTGTGGTAGCGTGAAAGGGGTGTGAAGCCCCTTCACGCTACCAACACGACCCCGACCCTATATGGTTTGAGGTGGATGGTTGTGGTTAGTTATTGAATTATGGATGATTGTGATTGATTGTTTGATAAAAAAAAAGAAAAAACAAAAACCCTTCGCCACCCCACTACCACACCGTAGTTTCTAAATTATTCTGTTTGATCATAGTTGATTGGTAACATTTGTATAATATAGATTAAATGTGATATGGGTTCAGATTTTAAGGGTGTGTACAAGTTGTTGTTTGGTTCACTTTGGTTTTGAATCATAACCAAAACTTTCGATTAAGATATTTCAAAAACCGACTAATTTCAATTATTCATTTGTTCCCGTTTGGTTAATCGGTTATGAACATCGGTCCAACTGGTTTTCAATAAATAACCGAAAAATTTACTTGAGATGGAAATGTGGACTTGAGTTGAAGTACTCAAGAAGAAGAACCCATTATTATTAATTATTTTTTTTTTGTTATTGTCCACTCATTTTATATGAATATTTCTTAATATCTTTGTTCGAAATCTATTATAAATATATTCTTTCTTTTCCGATCATAGAATCCGGTGATCGCACAATTTAGATTAGATTAGCCATACGTATTAATTTTAAAATTCAAATCCTTACCTTATGATTAAAAACACGACTTTCATTATTGATTTCTCGATTTCTAATAGTATTATCACGTTTATCAAAACTTTAACTTTTATAAAATACCTAGTTTTATGTAAAAGATTATAACAAAACATGTAATATTATGAATTATTTTTTAAATGTGTTCTATTTAATATGTTTAAAATAATTGTAAAATTGAATGTTATGAGGTCTTATAAACATTTCATGACTCTTGATTACTTTTTGATTAAATTTGGTTTTTAAAAGACAAATTTACTCTCAAAATGTAGTTATTATACGCATTGTGTGTTGTATCAAAAGAAATCAAACTTGTACCTCTTAAATTTTTAAAAGTCATCGAGAAATGCTTTATAATATAGGATAGATAGATAGATAGATAAAAGAAATATAATGGTAATAAAAAAGATAATTGATACATGTATTGCACTGAAAACAGGAGGTACGTTTGCATTGTACTCGAAACTTTGTAGATTTGCAAAGGTAGGTTTAATCCCGAGTTCGCAACCAGAGGATCAAGAGGTCTCGAATTTTCAACTTGAAATACCTGGAAAACGTAATACAATATCATCAAAGGTTAAGAAAAGTCTCGAAAATAGCAACTTCGCGAAGTTTGCATTTCTCTTCGCTGCTATGCTCGGGACTTCCATGGTCATCGGTGATGGCATCCTCACCCCTTCCATCTCTGGTAATTACTTTTACTGTTTTTGTTGTTTTCAAGTGAATATTAAACCACAACCGGTTCATGATAGAACCGGTTGTGGTTTAATAATGAAAACATCCATGATTTCTATCAATATTAACATGTTATTTTTTCTATATAGTATTATCTGCGGTATCAGGACTCAAGGAGGCAACTGATGCAATGACAGAAGGTAAATTCAATTTTTGCTTTATAGAAAATTCTGAAAAGTTTTCATGTAGAAAAACATAACTCTTTTTTTTTTTTTTTAATTTTTGATATTCGTCTTATTATATAGTTTTACTTTTGAAAACTAATATTGAAAACAAAACGTAAAAAGACGATGTACAGTTTTTAGTTGGCATTTTAACCGTGATATTCAATAATTTTGGGATAGATGAGTTCTGTGTAAATTTGATTATTAAATTATCATTGAAAATTTAGTGTTCGCCATGACTCTAATTTATCAAATATGAAATAGTACATATATTATTTATAAATACCCGGCATTAACTATTGAATGCTTAACAATTAATAATGATTTGATAAAGTCAATAACATTATAGTGTAGTGGTAGAGACATATATTGGTGGGCAAAGATAAAAGACCTAGGGGATCCTGGTCAAACGAGTTTTATCGATAATTTCATCGTCGTGCCTACGGACGGATGAGTTATCGGGTTTTCCCCGGAATTAGTGTTTGACAAGTCGGGCTTGGTTTGGTGTCTGTTAAAAAAAAACGATTTGATAAAGCACACCCAAACGACCACACATTAAGTCATTAACATATATTTCTCATCGAAAAACTCAATTAAGAATGTGAACGACTCAGATTCATTTGAGTTCGTCTCAGCTCAAGCTTGATTCGTTTAAATATTAGGTAATTATATAAAAAAAATATACAAAACATGTTTGTTTAAGCTCGTGAAGCTGCTTAAGCTCGATATATAAACTCGAACACACATTGATGCAGGAAGGATCGTCATCATATCAGTGATAATCTTGATTATTTTATTCATGGTTCAAAGATTTGGAACCGATAGAGTTGGTTATAGTTTTGCTCCCATCATTTGCATTTGGTTCGCACTCATTGGTGGAATTGGTGTGTACAATTTCATCAAGTTCGACCCTTCTGTCGCTAAAGCCATAAACCCTAAATACATCATCGATTATTTCAAGCGAAACGGTAAAGATGCATGGATTTCTCTTGGTGGGGTCGTCCTCGCAATCACAGGTACTAAAAGCATAACGTAAATCATCTCTATGATTATGTGCATTTATTGTATTCATTTGTATTATTCGGTTTCCTAGAATAGGTTGATTGTAAGTCTATATATTGTAAACATATTTGTTAATAATAATTTGAGCGATTGAGTTTTACATTGTATCAGCCTAACTGGTAGTCCTACTCCTTCTACTGTTGACACTGGTTTTAATTTTGTTACGGTTTTTGTTAATCTAGTTTGAATATTATTACAGGAACTGAGGCCATGTTTGCTGATCTTGGACACTTTACTGTGAAATCCATACAAATAAGCATGGGTTGTGTGGTTTATCCAGCTCTTATCTCAGCGTATAGCGGTCAAGCATCTTGGCTAAGAAAGAACCCGACGCTAGTGGCAGACACGTTTTTTAAATCGGCCCCAGATGCCTTGTATTGGCCGGTGTTTGTGGTGGCTGTTATGGCAGCGATTATAGCAAGTCAGGCTATGATCTCTGGGACGTTTTCGATTATCAAGCAGTCGCTTTCGCTAGGGTGTTTCCCTCGTGTGCAAGTCTTGCATACATCAGCTAAGTATGAAGGACAAGTTTACATACCGGAAATGAATTATCTTCTTATGATCGGTTGTGTTATTGTCACTGTGGCATTCAGAACTACCGAAAACATTGGACATGCTTATGGTAAGAGTTCTATCCATTATCTTTCATGACTATTAATTATGTGGGATTGGTGGGTTGACACGTGTCCATATGGCTGGTTGAATTGCTCAACCTAAACCTGACCTATATTTTTTATTCATGTAAGAAAATAACATAAACTTTTACCGGTGTACACTTAAAAGCGTTCAACACAAACACAATCCATTTAACCTCTTTATCTAACGTGTCAAATGGGTTGTTCGGTAGTAATCAATAAAGTTGTAAACGTGTTAACTAGGTTGTCAATTGTAAAAAAATGGCTTAAAAGGGTTAAAAAACAAGTTAGCGACATGGCCCATTTAAACATGTTAGATATAACAACTCAAAACGTGATTTTTTTCACGTTAGAGCATCTACAACCGTGGACTAGTCTAAAATTCCGGACTTACCACATCAGCATACCACATCATTCCAAACTTATTTTTTCCTGCAACACTAAATTGTTTCAAACCGCAACATCACATCCCACTTTTATAAAAAAAAAATAATACTAATGCATGTGTGTGGCGGAACCCAATGCAACATTTCGGACTAGTCCGCTCTAGCGGACCAACCCATTCCAAACCTCATCCAACAATGCCTTGGTTTGGAATTTCGGACCACATTCCAAACCTTCCGTTGGAGGTGCTCTTATACTTGTATCATGTTTCCTCCGTGTCGAATCATTCTTTTACCATTTTTTTTGAATAATTAGATAAAACTTATACCTTAGGTTTTTTATCTTCATATTTATACACCTTAGTAGACATATGATATGATTGATTAAGTGGTTTTCTGACTTAATCGATGAAGGTATTGCGGTGATATTTGCCGAGACGCTAACTTCAGGATTCATGGTGGTGATCATGATCGTCATATGGAAGACCAATATACTTCTAGTGATGTTATTTGTGCTTGTAATTAGCTCCACAGAGTACATCTACTTAAGCTCAGTTCTCTACAAATTCGGCGAAGGAGGGTACTTGCCATTTTCATTCGCCGTTGTACTAATGTTCATAATGTGCACTTGGAATTATGTTTACCGAGCAAAATACAACTATGAACTTGATCACAAAGTTTCAAAAGAAGCCATTAAAGACATTGTTACAGATACCAACATTCGTCGTTTGGGAGGACTTGCAATCTTTTACTCGGAACTGGCCCATGGCATTCCACCAATTTTTAAACATTATGTTGATAATGTACCTGCGCTACATTCGGTTATTGTGTTTGTTTCTATCAAGTCTTTGCCGATTAGCAAGGTGGCCCCAGAAGAGAGGTTTTTGTTCCGAAGAGTGAAGCCAAACGAGTTGTATGTCTTTAGGTGTGTGGTGAGGTATGGGTACACAGATGTGCGCAATGAAAAGGAGTCGTTTGAAAAGATTTTGGTTGAACACTTAAAGAACTTCATTGCATATGAATATGGAACTGACCCACAACAAGGTCGTATAGCGGATGAGGATGTTGTGAAGCTAGACCAAGCGTGGCGAACAGGAGTCGTGCATTTGGTGGGCGAGAATGAGATCGTCTCAAAGCCAAGGTCTTCAATCGGTAAAAGGGTTCTCGTTGATTATGCTTATAATTTCATGAAGAGAAATTTGAAGCAAAGTTATAACGTGTTCGAAATTCCTCATGAAAAGATGTTGAAGGTTGGAATGACCTATGAGATTTAATTAACGAAGATATATATATATATAAATAATCGGAATGACTCGTTTAGAAAATTATTGGTTTCTTAAGTAAAAACAAAAAATAACCTTGTATATGTATGTGTGGTTTCTTAAGTTTCCTGTTTCAGCCTTTTGTTCTGTTTTGTTTGGTATTTTGCTTTTGGGTTCTATCTTTGGACTTGATTGAGGTTTATGCAATCAATTGTAAATTTATGAATGTAAGAATCATGATGTATTGGTTTTTATGGGTGTGTATATAATTTGAAATTTATATGACTATATATTTTAGTATTTCATCCCTTTTGTTTCTATCAAGCCTTAATAGACTCGCCTCCTTGTTTTTTTTTGGAAGGTGTACTTCAGCGGTGAAACCAATCGACAGACAACCCCTTAACCCGAGTTCGAATCACTACCCACGCACCGGTGTCCACTTTGAAGTTATCTAAAACCGTTACAGGGAATTTTTTCGTGGTGTGCAGGATTCGAACTCAAGACCAAGCCCGGGCGGGAACCCTCCGAAGAAGTAAACCCTCCCACCTCTCCCACCTCCGAAGAAGACTTGCCTCCTTGTTACACTTATATTTGTTAATCTCCACAAATGAAATTACTAAACCACAACACATATTCCATTATCAAGCACATGGATCAAACACTCGAGCGGCGTTTTGGGTGTTGTCCTTAAACTTTTACACGATCATTATCATTCAAATTCCAAGATATGATAAATTGTCTTACGTGCCAACGATATGTAAGACAATTGTAACGTAAATAGAAAGAGAATTATTGAAAATTATGTATGAGGTCTCAAACCCTTCAAAGAGTTTCGCTTTACACATATGTTAAAAACCAATGAGAAAAACCATTAGCATATAGGTGTTTGTTTTCCCTATTTATTGTATTTGTTATGTAGAGTGAAGCCAAACAAAATGCATGTTTTTAGGGGCGTGGTTGAAGGCAAGGTGGTCGATTTGTTGGTTGTTTGTTGTGTGGCTGTAAGGCCACCCGTAGTGGGGCGCTAAACACCCCATTTTGCCTCCAATCACGCCCCCAACACCAAAACCCCCAGCGCTAAGGGGCACTAAACACCCTCATTTTGACTCCATTTTGCTTTCAGCGTTATATTTATAACGCCAACTTGATTTTTGGATTTTGTGTCATTTTTTTGGGCCAATGAGAAAGAAAGAAGGGGCGTGAAAGAAACTTTCCACTACACCCAGTCTAAAAAGATAAGCAAGTTCGGGTTGTTGCTTTTGTCTCAGCCGCTTGTCAATCATAAAGAAACCAAGGAACAAAATTGGTTTAAGTTCATTTGTACGCAAAAAATAAATTCGAAAGCAAATCATGGCCGGTGAAAGAAACGATAGGTGGCTTTATTTTGCAATTTTGCAAGGGGATTAGTGATTTTCTAGATGATTTTTAATAATTTATGTAAGTTAGATATTAATAGTTTAACAAGTGTATATGAAATTATATGAACTTTTTTATTTTAAATTTATAAGTAATTAATTAATTTAATTTGTTAAATAACATAAAATAATAACTTTAAAACCTTTATTTTCATCTGGAAATCTAGATTTATTTGAAATTGAGTTAATAGCCATTTTCGTCCCTGAGGTTTGGGCCAGTTTGCCACTCCAGTACAAAAGTTTTTTTTTTTGCAATTCATTCCCTGAGGTTTGGATTTTATTGCCAAATTCGTCCTTTTCACTAACCCAGTTAAAAAAACTCGTTAAGTCCAGGGGTATTTTTGTCTTTTTACTTAAAATTTAAAATTTTAATTAAAATCTTACCCCACCCCATCCCTACCCCACCCACCCCACCCCAACCTATCCCCACCCCCTATATTATCTCTCTTTCACTCTCTCTCTCTTTCTCTTTCATTGTCTCTCTCTGCAACTAACAACAATAATAATAATATATACACACACTTCCCAGTACCATTTTTAATCTCATCGTTGCACAGATATCAATCATCATCCTTGATTCATTTCTCGTGTATTACCACCTCCTTCGTCATCATGTTTTGGCTAATATATAAACATATATCTGCATTTGCTTGCCACTTACAAGTAAAAGATATGTTATGAAGCAAAATATCCACATTAACAAAAAATTGGCCTGCAAAGAGTAGATCGAGTAGGCTTTGAAGATGGAAGGCATGGGGATAAATGGAGAAGAGAAAGTAGAAGAACTCAACTACAGAGGAGTCAAAGCCATGCCCTTTGTCATAGGTAACATTAATCCGTGTCTGAAACCGGTTTAACAACTGACTGCCGCTCACCGTCTTCTTCCAGATCTGTCCGTTTAGCACCTCCAGATCTGTCTATTTTTTAACCACCTGCAACCACCGTCTTCTTCATTCACCTGCAACCACCGTCCCCTGCAACCATCGCCTCCACAACCCCACTGTTATGTTTAAAATTATAATTATAGGTGACTACCTTTTCTACACCATCTAGGTTTTAATATCTGTTTGACCGTTGACTCATCCAGTTCGCCTGTGGTGTTTAGGTTGAAGTTTTTCTGGTAGTTTTTGACTGCGAGTTCAAGTGATTCATCGAAGTCATCAGTGAAGTTATTGTTAGGGATGTAACCGAAGTGATGGAAGTAGTTTTTTAGCTTGGAGAGGCCTGGAACCTTTTGACCTGAGTGACAGCCAGAGAGGTTATTAAAGGTGTTCCAAGCAGTGGTGGTGAGGTTAGGTAAGAAAGACGGTGGGATGGATGAAACGTTGGGGAAGAAATGGAGGATAGCATTGGTTGAGTGAATGAAAGAAAGAGAAAGAGACAGAGAGATATAGGGGTGGGGGTGGGGTAAGATTTTTTATTAAAATTATAATTATAGATAAAAAGACAAAAATACCCCTGGACTTAACGAGTTTTTTTAACTGGGTTAGTGAAAAGGACGAATTTGGCAATAAAATCCAAACCTCGGGGAAGGAATTGCAAAAAAAAAAACTTTTGTACTGGAGTGGCAAACTGGCCCAAACCTCAGGGACGAAAATGGCTATTAACTCTTTGAAATTTTATCAGGCTAATGGGCCTGGAAAAGAAGCCCACTGATTTATTTCGTAAACACTTTAAGTCGGCCAGCCGTGGTGAACAAATCGCTTTTTTATATCCAGTTTCAGGTATGGAACCGAATTCGGTATCATCAGGTATTGAGAGAACCCGGGTCAATTCTGAGATACGATTATTGAGGAGAAAACCCCAACTCTATGTGCCCATGTAACGTATGATCATCTTTAGGAATTAATACCCTGTATTTTTTTTCTTTAAGAAATTACTTTACACAGTATAAATATAATCAATAAAATATGAAAATTAATAGAAAAAAAAAACTTAGATTATACATATAATACTTTTAGTATGCCTTCCATTCTTTAAATTATTAGAAAAATTAAAGAAAATGTATATGTGCAATTTTATTTTTCTGACACTTTATTTTATTTTTTTGTTTTTCATTTAATAAATATTTGTAAACAAAATAATAAAAAAAATAACAAGCTGGCTCGAGCTCGGCTTTTCAGCTCGTCCAGAAAAACGAGCCAAACTGGCTCGTTTATGTTCGAGCTCGAGCTTAGCCTGACTAAACTTGACTCGGTTCGTATACAACCTACTTGTAAACTTTGTTCTTGTTTTAAATGCTCACTCACACATACTGCAAATCAAATTTCACCTTTAGGCATGTCCCAATTTAGACCTATGCAAACGGAATCCACATTTTACATTATTTTCTAAATCTAGAAATCTATTTTTACTAGTAGAAAAAAATTCACGTCTAAATCTAGAAATCTATTTTTACTAGTAGAAAAAATTCACGTAACGTTTGATTAAAACTTTCTTTAAATCCTCTACTTGACTACGTCCATCTTGCAAAACCAAATTAATGTTGTGTGCAGCACATCAACTATCGAACAAAACGTTATTGCAAACCAATTTATATCGTAAGTCTAATTGTGCAATCACGGCGTTATGATAACAACATAAAAGTAGTAATGAGAATCAAAGTACGGATTATAAAGGGAACCCACTTTTAAAGGCTAACTGTGGTAAAAACCTTGGCTCGAGCGAGACTCTAACTGGCAACATCCCCAATAGAAAGTCGCCGATACCACTAGAGCACTACTCCTTTGGGTAAAAAAATAATAAAAGTAATATAAAATAAAATAAAATAAAATAGAAAGGTTATGTTTAAAAGTTTAAAACCTGATTTATCTAAGCTCACTTAAAATTTAGTAGAATAATGGGCCTGGAAAGAAGCCACACTTATAGACAACCCAGTTGGTATTGGAGCACATTAGATTACATCAATCCGGGTCAGAATTATTTGTAGACCTGACATGGACATGGACTGATAACAGAATGCAGAATGAAAACAAAAGTGGTTGGGTAAGTGTAAATGCATGATGATCTTGGTCCCCTTTTTCAGGTACTATATATGCCCACCACTCCACCACCTTATGCAATCATTTTTTGTCAAACAAGTTTGTGAGATTTTTTATATCCCCTTTGGAAGCATTCACATTTGAAAAATAAAGTTATTCCAGCAATGGAGTTGTGGGTTTCTAGAGATATCACAAGAGCTCTATGAACATAGGGCTTGATTAAAGCTTGTGATTCGGTAATTGAGTTGATATCAGTTGTTTATTTTTTCATCTTTCGTGGTTTTTGTTATTTGTTTAACTGACATCAGATGTATATTAATTTCATGGTTTATCGAGCTCTAATCACTACTTATACTGGCCCGCTTACGGCTGTGCGCATATAATGTATATATGCGTGTAGCCCTCGGGGGCAAAAGTAAAGTTGCACTAATTTTAACGTTATTTTACTAATTTCGTGAAAATAACGTTAAAAATGACAGACGGTTAATCATGCATCAGGTGGTGGCGCTGATAGCCAAAAGACAAGGGGGTACATGCACCAGTCGGGTTTGTCCCGATTGCTAAGTGTTATGTGCCTTATGTCTAAGGCTTGATACAAAACCACTATTGAGCCGAGGGTCTCACTGGAAGCAGCCTCTCTATTCTCACGGGGTAGAGGTAAGGTTGTCTACATTTTACCCTCCTCAGACCCTACCTTAGCTTTTGCTATTGGTGGGATTAACTGAGTATGATGATGATGATGATTCATATGATCACCACCTTGAATCATGATGTTAGCGTCTACGTAAAGATGCTTGACCGCTAAACGTTGTTATTAGACGGGATAAAGCATCTAATTTAAAGCTTATATGATTTCAACTAACAAAAAAAAAAAAAAAAAAAAAAAAAAAAAAAAAAAGATCCACGGAAGATATATAATATGTTGCCGATATCAACTCGATAAACTTCTATGTTCATAGAGTCGTTGTCATATCTTCGAAAAACCCTAGCCTTAAGGTTTATTTATCAAGTGTGATGCTTCCAAAAGAGATTAGAAATCTCATCTCCATTTTGTTTATCATGGAAGAGAGGGCATCCCGTGGTGAAAGCATCGTGATGTCGTGGTGGCCATGAAACACCCCCGGAAACCATTTGGTCACGGAGATGATGGGATTCCCATGATGTTTATCACGCTCGTGGGGGGAAAGTTATCGTTATATGTCCGTTTTAAATTTTTTTTTAAAAAAAAAACATTTTTGACTATGCATATGGTAAGAGTTCTGTCCATTATCTTTCATGACTATTAATTATGTGGAATTGGTGGGTTGACACGTGTCCATATGGCTGGTTGAATTGCTCAACCTGAACCTGACCTATATTTTTTATTCATGTAAGAAAAGAACATAAACTTTTACCGGTGTACACTTAAAAGCGTTCAACACAAACACAATCCATTTAACCTCTTTATCTAACGAGTCAAATGGGTTGTTGGGTAGTAATTAATAAAGTTGTAAACGTGTTAACTAGGTTGTCAATTGTAAAAAAATGGCTTAAAAGGGTTTAAAAAAAACAAGTTAGCGACATGGCCCATTTAAACATGTTAGATATAACAACTCAAAACGTGATTTTTTTCATGTTAGAGCATCCACAACCGTGGACTAGTCTAAAATTCCGGACTTACCACATCAGCATACCACATCATTCCAAACTTATTTTTTCCTGCAACACTAAATTGCTTCAAACCGCCACATCACATCCCACTTTTATAAAAATAATAATAATAATAATAATAATAATAATAATAATGCATGTGTGTGGCGGAACCCAATGCAACATTTCGGACTAGTCCGCTCTAGCGGACCAACCCATTCCAAACCTCCTCCAACAATGCCTTGGTTTGGAATTTTGGATAACATTCCAAACCTCCCGTTGAGGGTGCTCTTATACTTGTATCGTATTTCCTCCGTGTCGAATCATTCTTTTACCATTTTTTTTTTTTTTTTGAATAATTAGATAAAACTTATACCTTAGGTTTTTTATCTTCAAATTAATACACCTTAGTAGACATATGATATGATTGACCAAGTGGTTTTCTGACTTAATCGATGAAGGTATTGCGGTGATATTTGCCGAGACGCTAACTTCAGGATTCATGGTGGTGATCATGATCGTCATATGGAAGACCAATATACTTCTAGTGATGTTATTTGTGCTTGTAATTAGCTCCACAGAGTACATCTACTTAAGCTCAGTTCTCTACAAATTCGGCGAAGGAGGATACTTGCCATTTTCATTCGCCGTTGTACTAATGTTCATAATGTGCACTTGGAATTATGTTTACCGAGCAAAATACAACTATGAACTTGATCACAAAGTTTCAAAAGAAGCCATTAAAGACATTATTACAGATACCAACATTCGTCGTTTGGGAGGACTTGCAATCTTTTACTCGGAACTGGCCCAAGGCATTCCACCAATTTTTAAACATTATGTTGACAATGTACCTGCGTTACATTCGGTTATGGTTTTTGTTTCTATCAAGTCATTGCCGATTAGCAGGGTGGCCCCAGAAGAGAGGTTTTTGTTCCGAAGAGTGAAGCCAAACGAGTTGTATGTTTTTAGGTGTGTGGTTAGGTATGGGTACACAGATGTGCGCAATGAAAAGGAGTCGTTTGAAAAGATTTTGGTCGAACACTTAAAGAACTTTATTGCATATGAATATGGAACTGACCCACAACAAGGTCGTATAGCGGATGAGGATGTTGTGAAGCTAGACCAAGCGTGGCGAACAGGAGTCGTGCATTTGGTGGGCGAGAATGAGATCGTCTCAAAGCCAAGGTCTTCAATCGGGAAAAGGGTTCTCATCGATTATGCTTATAATTTCATGAAGAGAAATTTGAAGCAAAGTTATAACGTGTTCGAAATTCCTCATGAAAAGATGCTCAAGGTTGGAATGACCTATGAGATTTAACCAAGGTTTTCAGAACCGGACCGGACGTTGAACCGGACCCCCGGCCGGTTCACCGGTTCGACCGGTCCGACCGGTTCGACGAACCGGCCCAAAAAACAAAAAAAAATTAAAAAAAAATAAAAAATCCGGTCCGACCGGTCCGGTTTCCGGTCCGACCGGCCGGTTTTCCGGTCCGACCGGCCGGTTCACCGGTTCAACCCCGGTTCGCTGCAAAAACGGTCCGACTACCCGAACCGGACCGGTCCAGGCCCCGGAGCCCGGTCCGACCGGTCCGACCGGCCGGTCCGGTCCGGTTTTCAAAACAATGGATTTAACTAATGAAGATATATATAAATAATCTAAATGACTCGTTTAGAAATTAATTATTGGAACTTGCTTCTACATTATGAGTAAATGTTGAATAAACAAAAAGTAAAAACAAAAAATAACCTTGTATATGTATGTGTGGTTTGTTAAGTCTTTGTTGTTTTGTTTTGTTTGTTGTTTTGTTTTGTATTTTGCTTTTGGGTTCTCTTTTTGGACTTGATTGAGGTTTATGCAATCGATTGTAAATTTCTGAATGTAAGAAGGGAATTATGATATATTGTTTTTTAAGGGTGTGTATATAATTTGAAATTTATATATATGACTATTTTAGTATTTCATCCCTTTAGTTTCCCGGTTGCTAAGTGTTATGTGCTTTATGTCCAAGGCTTGATACAAAACCACTATCGAGCCGGGGGTCTCATTGGAAGCAGCCTCTCTATTCCCACAGGATAGAGGTAAGGCTGTCTACATCTTACCCTTCTCAGACCCTACCTTAGCTTTTGCTATTGGTGGGATTAACTGAGTATGATGATGATGATGATGAGTTTGTTTCTATCAAGCCTTAATAGACTTGCCTCTTTACACTTATATTTGTTAATCTCCACAAATTAAATTACTAAACCACAACACATATTCCATTATCAAGCACATGGATCAAACACTCGAGCGGCGTTTTGGGTGTTGTCTTTAAACTTTTACACGATCATTATCATTCCAGTTTCAAGATATGATAAAGTGTCTTACATGTCAACGATATGTAAGACAATTGTAACGTAAATAGGAAGAGAATTATTAAAAATTATGTATGAGGTCTCAAACCCTTCAAAGAGTTTCGCTTTACACATATGTTAAAAACCAATGACAAAAACCATTAACATATAGGTGTTTGTTTTCCCTATTTGTTGTATTTGTTATGTAGAGTGTAGCCAAACAAAATGCATGTTTTTAGGGGCGTGGTTGAAGGCAAGGTGGTCGATTTGTTGGTTGTTTGTTGGTTGTGTGGCTGTAAGGCCACCCGTAGTGGGGCGCTAAACACCCCATTTTGCCTCCAATCGTGCCCCCAACGCCAAAACCCCTAGCGCTAAGGGGCGCTAAACACCCTCATTTTGACTCCATTTTGCTTTCAGCGTTATATTTATAACGCCAACTTGATTTTTGGATTTTGTGTCATTTTTTTGGGCCAATGAGAAAGAAAGAAGGGGCGTGAAAGAAACTTTCCACCACACCCAGTCTAAAAAGAGAAGCAAGTTCGTGTTGTTGCTTTTGTCTCAGCCGCTTGTCAATCATAAAGAAACCAAGGAACAAAATTGGTTTAAGTTCATTTGTACGGAAAAAATAAATTTGAAAGCAAATCATGGCCGGTGAAAGAATCGATAGGTGGCTTTGTTTTGCAATTTTGCAAGGGGATTAGTGGTTTTCTAGACGAATTTTAATAATTTATGTAAGTTAGATATTAATAGTGCTGCAGGTGAGGTGGGAGGTTTTCAGACTTAGCCTGTTTCCTACCCTGGAGTGCCCGGTTCGAATCCCACGTCGGCCGGACGATGCTCATGTATAGCCCTGAGCGAGATGCCGTTCAAAAAAAAAAAAAAAAAAAACAAGTGTATATGAAATTATATGAACTTTTTTATTTTAAATTTATAAGTAATTAATTAATTTAATTTGTTAAATAACATAAAATAATAACTTTAAAATCTTTATTTTCATCTGGAAATCTAGATTTATTTGAAATTTTATCAGACTAATGGGCCTGGAAAAGAAGCCCACTGATTTATTTCGTAAACACTTTAAGCCGGCCAGCCAAGGGCGAAGGTTATGTTTGGCCAAGGGTGGCCCTGGCCCCCGCTTTTTTTGGCGCACTGGTATAAATTTGCAATTTTCGTAGGTAAATTGAGTTCGGATTGAGTCCGGACCCCGCCGATTTGCCACTACCGATTGAAAAAAATTGAGTCCGGCCCCTCCCGATTCAAAAACCAAGCTTCGTCCCTGCGGCCAGCCGTGGTGAACAAATCGCTTTTTTATATCTAGGTATGGAACCGAATTCGGTATCATCAGGTATTGAGAGAACCCGGGTCAATTCTGAGATACGATTATTGAAGAGAAAACCCCAACTCTATGTACCCATGTAACGTATGATCATCTTCAGGAATTAATGCCCTGTATTTTTTGTTTCTTTAAGAAATTACTTTACACAGTATAAATCCAGTAAATTTATTCTTAATAAAAAAATTAAAAAAAATACAACTATATATCATGAATTCAGTATTACTAAATTTGTATACATTATTTGAATTTTACTAAACCACTACTTGCAAGTATATACGCTTGTAAATAAGAGTGTACAAAAAGCTCGTAACTCGAAGCTCGCTTAAAAAAAGCTTGGCTCGAAAAAAATGAGCCGGCTCGGCTCGGCTCGATTGTAAACGAGCTCGAGCTCGAGCTAGTCCTGTCTCGGCTCGTGGGCTTGCGAGCTGGCTCGAATTATTTTATTTATATGTATTGATTTTATTTTTAAGTGTTTAAATTAAAAAATATGTGAGAGAAGGTTGAAGTGTTAACATTTTAAGTTTAATTAATCAATAAAATATGAAAATTAATAGAAAACAAAACTTAAATTATACATATAATACTTTTAGTATGCCTTCCATTCTTTAAATTATTAGAAAAATAAAAAAAAAATGTATATGTGCAATTTTATTTTTCTGACAGTTTATTTTATTTTTTGTTTTTCGTTTAATAAATATTTGTAAACAAAATAATAAAAAAAAATAACAAGCTGACTCGAGCTCGGCTTTTCAGCTCGTCTAGAAAAACGAGCCGAGCCGAGCTGGCTGGTTTAAGTTCGAGCTTGAGCTCGAACTTAGCCTGACTCAACTCGATTCGGCTCGTATACATCCCTTGTAAACTTTGTCCTTGTTTTAAATGCGCACTCACACATACTGCAAATCAAATTTCATCTTTAGGCATGTCCCAATTTAGACCTATGCAAACGGAATTCACATTTTACATTATTTTCTAAATCTAGAAATCTATTTTTACTAGTAGAAAAAATTCACGTAACGTTTGATTAAAACTTTCTTTAAATCCTCTATTTGATTACGTCCATCTTGCAAAACCAAATTAATGTTGTGTGCAGCACATCAACTATCGAACAAAACGTTATTGCAAACCAATTTATATCATAAGTCTAATTGCGCAATCACGGCGTTATGATAACAACATAAAAGTAGTAATGAGAATCAAAGTACGGATTATAAAGGGAACCCACCATTTAAAGGCCAACTGTGGTAAAAACCTTGGCTCGCGCGAGACTCTAACTGGCAACATCCCCAACAGAAAGTCGCCGATACCACTAGAGCACTACTCCCTTGGGTAAAAAAATAATAATAAAAGTAATATAAAATAAAATAGAAAGGTTATGTTTAAAAGTTTAAAACCTGATTTATCTAAGCTCACTCAAAATTTAGTAGAATAATGGGCCTGGAAAGAAGCCACGCTTGTAGACAACCCAGTTGGTATATATGCCCACCATTCCACCACCTTATGCAATCATTTTTTGTAATCAAGTTCCAGTCGTTTGTCAAACAAGTCTGTGAGATTCTTTATATCCCCTTTGGAAGCATTCACATTTGAAAAATAAAGTTATTCCAGCAATGGAGTTGTGGGTTTCTAGAGATATCACAAGAGCTCTATGAACATAGGGCTTGATTAAAGCTTGTGATTTGGTAATTGAGTTGATATCAGTTGTTTATTTTTGCATCTTTCGTGGTATTTTTTATTTGTTTAACTGAGATCAGATATATATTAATTCCATGGTTTATCGAGCTCTAATCACTACTTATAGTGGCCAGGCTAGACACTAACGTAAGGATTCATGGTGGTGATGATATGCAAATTCCATGGTTTTTATAAAGTGTATTCATATGATCACTACCTTGAATCATGATGTTAGTGTCTCCGTAAAGATGCTTAACCGCTAAACGTTGTTATTAGATTGGATAAACCATCTAATTTAAAGCTTATATGATTTCAACTAAACAAAAAAAAAAGATCCACGGAAGATATATAATACTAGTGTGGAGCCCGCGCGTTGCAGCGGAGTTGACAATACGCAACTGAAAGACAAAATGGTTAAGACAATCAAGTGGTCAATGAAGTGAGGATGCCATGGGAGGTCGTTATACAACCTACATGTCATTTATATTTGTCTATACAACCTCATAAATAACTTTTACTCAAATATATTATTGATGTATAAGGATCTTGTTATCATAATCAAATTTCGTAATAATATTTATTTAAATCTAACGTGGATAGGCAATATGAGGGATTTTGTTATCATAACCAAATAAAAGATATCTTCAAATTCTTGAAATTTCTAAATTTTGAAAAACCTTTGTTTTTACAATATATCTAAGATTTCTATAACTTATGTTCATATGATAAAAAGAATTAAGATTTACATGGTAATAAACATGTTGTAGTTGCTACTAAAATTTTCTCACTATGTACAATAGACATTAGACAATCAAGTAGTTGAAAATTATGTGCACTCCACCGTACCATGACATTTACAAGTAAAGACATAAGTTAGAAATTATACCTCGTTTTAACATCAAACAAAATTACTTCTTTTAGACCCAAATGAAATCAGACGCAACTCTATTTTTTTGCACCTAGAAACCAATCGCAGCTGTTGACGAGTCTTTTTGGTGGCACACAACGAGATTTGATGGTCTGGAAACCTAGTACAACTTTGGTTTTTCCATAAGTAGCTACTAATGTTTTTAGGATTTGATAATCCATGATGTGAGGTGGTTGTGGAAATACCATAGAACAACGGATGATGAAACTGAGAGGCAATTAAACAACAATCTATAATTGGTTTTTCCTCCCCTTGCTTGACATAATAATTTATAGGTTCGAAAAAAAACTGAATATTTAAGGCTAATTATGTATCGGTACATGAAAGGTTGTATTATTTATTTTTTTGGGTTTTTGGTTTTATGAAGTGAAAAAGTTTTAACCACATAATTAGTAAGTATATAACTCATAAGGTAAGAAAGTTCATTAACCTTGTTTAATGGTTAAGACATAAAGTGACAAAACAAAATATTGATGATAAGAAATCAAAGCTTTTAATCATATGACTAACTAATTTCTTTTAATTGTATTTATCAACTCACTTAATTAATTTAATACCTATGTAGAAAGACCATTTTACCCATTTATTAGGTTCATTAACTTGTTGTACCATTAGCATCAAATATTATATTTTCTTAAATTTGGTGGGTATCCCTCTCTCATGCTTTATATATAAACTAGTGGTAGTGCCCACGCGTTGCCGCGGATATTTACGGGAGTAAATTGTGAGGTGCGGTTTGATATAATTAAATTCCATCTAACATATAAATACATAATAAATATTTATTATATAATTTTGGGCGTCAGTGTTTCAAATGCCAATGTCTAGTCAATGAAACTAATCGGAAATTTAGTATTACAAACAAGTCCTTTTATGGATGTTTTTTCCATTAATAACAATAGGAACAAAAATATGATGTGCATTTTTGTAATGATTTACTTATCCATAATATCGTATACAGATTAGTTTCGTGTCCTTAATCCTGTATCTGGTAAATCCTCTTCGGTTTCGGCAAGTCGTTTCTACTTCCTACTTTGGAGGTTGTCAAAAAAAAAAAAAAAAAAAAAAAAAAAAAAAAAAAAAAACCTGACATTCCTTCCAACCATGAAGGAAGCCTTAATTCATCAATGGAAAATAATTTACCCCTACTGTGTTAGGTTGGAATACTTGAATTGTGGCACCAGAACCACGAGCACGACTAATAATAAACCTCCTTATAAAATTTAAACAAAAAACAATAATAATAAAAATTTGTATAAAATGGTAGTTACAATTAAGAAAACGTCGATGACACACTTTTTCAAACGAAGATAGGGAAAATAACAAAGTTAATAACATAGCCATATCAGTAACTCAAGTAGCAGGTTTTCTAACAAAATTAGCCATCACATATTCCATTTCAGAATATTAGAAGGAAGTGGTCCCTTCATTGAAGTTTCTTGCAAATCACTGCATAAGAAGTTATATATGTTGAACTTTTATAAATGTTGAATTATTAATACAAAAAAAAGCAAAATAACACCCCCGGCTTACGATCTGATGAAGTTTGTCCAGATAATGAACTCCCGTATAATCACACTCTTTACATTCACCTATATAAAATAGAAATTTAATCATCACAAACTTAAAAATAGATTCTAACTTTAGAAAATTCATATAGCTTAGCAACTGAGCAACACATTTGGAGAAGGCATTGTATATGGACTAAAAGGATATGACCCCTGGTAAATAAAAACCAAATTTTAATTTTCTTATAGGGAGTAAAGAAGCTAGCAAGGTAATACATTAATTCAGCAAGAAGATTACTTAAAATTTATAAAAGAGATCTATAAAGGAAATTTAAAAAAGAACATTAAGCATATGTCACTCACCTTGTTCTTGGCTAATATGATGGGTCAAAAACATTGAACAATGTTCGACGGTGCTGCACTTAACAATTTAAGCTGAACATTAGAAATATATGAAACTAAAAATTGGGTAATGAGACGGGACTAAAACCACAGTCAAAACCATATCTAAATCGGGACTCGAGCACAACACCAAATCTGACCCGGACCATCCTCGATCCGAACCCCAATCGACAGCAACCACCACCACCTTCTCGTTAGCCTCCACGAACCACCACCTAACCAGAACCACCTTTGAACCACCATCATCGGCCACGACCAACACCACTACCGAGCTACCACCTTTCACCAAGCACAACCACCTGCCAAAACACTCTCCAAACCGTCACCATTAACCGATCGGACCACCACTGCTAACCGAAGCAACACCTAAGCCATCTCCAGCCACCTAACCCGTCGCTTGCAATTTCCCTCGAACCAACACAAACACCATCGGCCGACCCCAAATATTAGAAAATGAAAGAACTAAGAGAACCGATTGGTTCTGCAGTTAAGAGTTGGTAACTAATTAAGAGGGATAAGATGAGTTTTATATTGGGTTTTAGTGAAATTTATGAGAGGGGGTTACATGTGGATAGGGGATAATGAGTGTGTATTATACACTTATACATTGGGCATTACATTTTGTATATAAGGGCATAAATGGAAGAAAGTGACCAAAGATTACACATTTGTGAAGAGCCCTTTCAACTACCATCTTAAAATTAGTGTGAAATTACCTTTGTAATCATCCCTCCTCCTTAATAAGATAACATAGATA
This sequence comes from Ambrosia trifida, assembly GCA_028751855.1. NCBI lineage: Eukaryota > Viridiplantae > Streptophyta > Magnoliopsida > Asterales > Asteraceae > Ambrosia > Ambrosia trifida. The sequence continues at coordinate 133,433,456 of CM054129.1, forward strand.
ATATGTTGCTGATATCAACTCGATAAACTCCTATGTTCATAGAGCCGTTGTCATATCTTCGAAATTCCTAGCCTTAAGGTTTATTTATCAAGTGTGATGCTTCCAAAAGAGATTAGAAATCTCATCTCCATTTTGTTTATTAGGGAAGAGAGGGTGTCCCGTAGTGAAAGCATTGTGATGTCGTGGAGGCCATGAAACACCCCCGAACCCATTTGGCCACGGAGGTGATGGGATTCCCATGATGTTTATCACGCTCGTGGGGGGAAAAGTTATCGTTATATGTCCGTTTTAAATTTAAAAAAAAAAACATTTTTGACTATGCATATACACACAAACCTTAATATTTTTTCACACACACTACACCACTTATAATAGAACACTAATACAACACAATTAAAAAAAAATAAGTGGAGAGTTCAAACAAAAAGTATTGGCTTCAAAGAAAAGGAGGTGTCGGCCGAATTGATTTTCTTTAAAAAACGAACCATTAGCAACCTAACCATTTCCACCTCAACCGTTTCCAAACCAACATCCACAATTCTACCCCCAAATGAACATGCCAACCCAAATCTCATCCAATATTTTCAATTTACCTCCCGACCCGGTGGATGAACAACCACTTAACCGTTTTGCGTATTGCATTCCTACCCCTCTTAACCAAAGCCTACCATACCCTGACCCAACACGTGAATTACCTTTCGACTCGGATGAAGAAGAAGAAGATCCATGGAAGATAAGAAATATGTTGTGGATATCGACTCAATAACCACATCCCATCCTTTAAACAACTCCTATGTTCATTGAGACCCCATCATATCTTCGTAAACCGTAAACTCCATTGTAATGAAAAGTTTATTATCAAGTATGATGCTTCCAGAAGGGATAATTAAAAGGTAAAAAACTGGTGAAATCAATACCTTGTTATTACGGCATAAATGCTATTTTTTCAAATACTAAACACCTAATAAAAAAAAGTTAACAAAAATAGTTTAGTTGATATTGGTGTTCTTGGTTCTTAAGTAACATTTCAATAGTATAAGCATTTAAAATTTTAAGTAATTGATTGATTGTCTAGATGATTCATATTTATTTTATTGGTAATACATAGATTCATATTCTATAATCTGACAATTTATGTTGTTTTATGAATTAACAATGTCAAAGAGACAAGACACAAAAGTTGTGAGTGACGATGATATGGTTTCTTATAATCTTTAAAAAGTAATATATATTTTTTTTATCTCAAGTGGGCTTACTAATTAAGTTTTGTGTGATAATGATTTTTCACCAGCTTCTACTAGTTTATTCAGTTTTGAATCTTGCATATAGATATTATCCAATCTATGATGGCTACTCTAATATTTTATGGTTTCAAAGCCAAAACTGTTTTTTCTTCTTCCAAGATTGTTGGGAGTGATTGACATATTTCTAATAATCGTATTTCATGTATGATTTCTAGGTCAAGGTTTTGTTGTTTATTATTGTGTTTCCTATTATAGCAATTATATGGTTTGCTCAAATTTACGCCTGCTAGGCAGGGGTATGATCTTTTGATCCTATTTATAGGCGGTTTATCTATGATTATGAAGTCGGATGACAAGCACCAAAAGGCCGTTCGTGTGGAATTAATCCAAGGCTCGATTGTCATGAGATGCAAAGCGATCAAACCACACGTCTATGTTGTTTGTTTTGGGCACATTTTTATGTTCACACTCTGTTCCAGAGTTTCATTAAAGGATGGAGAGAAAGGATTGGGAAGGAAGTGAAGAAAAAATGTGTTCCAGAGTTTTTTGTAGGAGGGAAAGGGAGGGAATGAGAGGAATAATAAAGAGGATTTTAGTGTGATTTTCAATCTTTCCAATTTGAAAGGAATTGGAGAGAAAGGAAGAGGAGGGAGATCCTTTCTCTTCCATCCTTTAATGAAACTCGGGAACACAGTGTATGGTTGAGTTGAGGGCATACAATCTCAAACCCATGTTTATAGAGTTAAAACATGATTAGCCACACACTATATCTTGATGAAACTCATTCAAGAAAGAGATGAGAGAAACACAAATCTAACAAAACATTATAATCATGTTCAAATCAACCATTAAAAAATAAAAATCATATTAATTTGTCATTCATTGCATTGATATAAGCTTGAATATGACACAGAAACTTTGATCATACTCCACAGGGTCTGGGACACATTATACTTTCTAACCCTAGAAGATAGCACACAACAACTTCAAAAATTAACACTAAAACAACCTAGAGGAATACCAAATTAGTGTCATATTATCTATCATATAAGTATTTAAAACCTCTAATAATGTCTCCAACCCATGAAAGTAACAACATACAACAAGAACCCTAACATCTATTTCTTTAATCATCAACGTTGAATTTAAAAAGGTTAGGGGGCGAAGAATGAAGAACTTTTCGAGGAACTCCATTACCTGTAGATCTGTAATTCGTCGAAGTTTCTTGACTAACACCGCGATTAGGATCTTTCTCTTCATTATTTTGGTTACCCCCCCTTTCACCTTCAAGCTCCCTAATCTTGTCCAAGTACCTCTTCAAGGGTTGTGCATAATCATCAAACCCTAGATTCAACATCGCCCAACAAACATCGTCTCCATTTACCGTCTTTCTTTTCTCTTTTCGACAATGATCTGAAGCTTCTCCTGTCACAAAGCTAATAAACTCGGACACACATTCTTGCATGGTTTCTTTAGCTTCTTTTGAGATCTTTGCATTTGGTGGGAGGATTTGCTTCATGATTCGACCTACATTCGCGATGGGTAGCAAGCGATCTTGCTCCTTGATCACACCATGTTCATGTTGAGAATCACTAGTGGTAGCATCATATGAGAAATTTAACACATCAGGGTTAGATTCTATATTGTGAACCATGTGGGATAACTAAATCTTGATGCTCTAAAACACAGACACGTTGCTGTTTTATATCAATTACTCTCCAATGTTATGTACAAAAGTTGTATTTATATATCATCATGTATATATAGTGTTATGTCTTTATCATTACTTTATAACTATAATAACATGGTGACGTTATGAAGTGCCAACCCACCACTAATTAAAATCTAATCTATTACCACTAGTATGGATTGTTCACGACATCTTGATATCAACGGTTGAGATTCAAAGTATAAATAACTTATAATTAGATAAAAGACAATCTTGAGAAAATGTTCTAAATAAAAGAATATATAGTTTATTAGGAGATTGATGAAGCAGTCAAACAAGAACAAGCAAAGTTACAGCCGGCCCTACTTAGCTACGGTGGGCAGGGTGGTCATCACATCATAACACTCGTCACACTATCACATCCAAACATCTCGTGTCATCTCATTCTATCATATTCTATCACATTTCATCACTAAACTTATGAGGTGGTCATCACACACATTACTAAACTTTGTTTAAATAAACTATAAATTTTAATCAACTTAAATAAACATTTTATAAATTTAAATAAAAAAATACAATTGAACTTAAAAAACATTAAAAACATAAATTAGGCGCAACATTTGGTCGAAACTTTCGCTTCGTAGCCACAAATTTCTTGCTCGATCATTCCACTTTTTTGAAGCTTCAATGTATTTTAATTGAGGTTTAAGTTGTTTGATTGTTGGAAGTATTATTTGATTGTTGGTGGTAATTATGATTTTGGTTGAAAATGAATAATATATGTAGTATTTAAAAAAAATTAAGCTCAAAAGGTCATATGACATTTTGCCAACGGTCCAAACAGCCCGCGATGGCTATCACGATTTTACTATGTCGCGGCCATGATAAATTTGGTGGGGCGGTGGTCATGATGGTCATAGCCATCACGGACCACCCTGCCCACCCTTAGAAAGAGAGAAAAAAGTGGCTGCTTTAGCCCCGTATTTACATGGCTCCGAACTTAGGGTTTTGACATTCAAATGAACTATGTGAATGAAAAGTGTTGCCTACTAATAAAGGCGACACCTTAGCACCATGTAAGCTCATTGGGAAACCATACTCACCTTAATTAGCATAATCATTGTTTTTAAATATAAAAATATATTTATTACAATGTAATTGGATGAGGACATGAGCACTTGGAACAAGTTGTCGTAGTTGTAGCCACACCTACAATCACCACACCAAGGGGGGCGAGTATGTGCCATGGTAACCATGCCCTTGGGGCTGAGGCGACAACCCCCACCCCAAAGAAACAAAAAAAAAAGTCCTATTCATGCCCATAACGTTTCATCTGAGAGTAAAAGTTTCCTATTTCAACATTTGTTTTCCGAATATCAAAAGATTTATGAAATCTAAAACAATAAGAGACATGAGACCCGTATATGTATTGTGCGGGGTTTAAATCTCGTAACATTTGTAAATTTTCATTTATTTTGTTAAGTAAATCATATAATAAAATAAAATAAAAAAGTTTTGGCTTGGGAACTTTAGGGTTTTCTCAAAATTGTCAATGACAAATGATTTAGTGAAAAGAATAGTTAAATCATGTCGAAGGTTAGTAGTAAAAAGTTTAGAAAAATGATATTGAATTTGATAATTGACAATCAAGATTTATTGTTCGAACTTCGAAGTGTGTTCGTATGTTGAATTGCATATTTAGCAGACTGTAAAATATTGTATTTCAGTTTCATGTTTACAATTAGGTTTCTTTGAGAAAGATTATAATGGTAATTATTTTTTCATTTACATGGCGCACTCTACTTTTAAAATGAAAAAATATATAACAAAGTATTAGTCTTGAGTGTAGATATATATGTATTAATAATACTTATCAGATAGCTTAGCCATCTAAACAAGAATCCAAGCAAGACCATGTAGTTAATTAGCTAATTACAAATTAACCGAAACAAAAGACAAATGGAACTATAAAATATTGAATCTAATAGATGCAAAATAAAAAATTTCTAAGAATGATACAAAGTTAGGTTACTTTAAGTCTTAAGATGCTTGATTCAAATTAGAAGGTATCAATATATAAAACCTAAAAGAGAGAAAATGACTTGCAATAGCATCCAATTAAGTAAATGGTCCTGCCAACTAGGTCACTAATTAATTAATTTGTAATTGTGGTAATGGTGTCAACAATTATTGGATTAAAAATAGTTTAAAATTGATTTTACTTTGATAAAGCACGTGTCCACCTCGTAGTATGAGTGCTAGTGTGCTACCAAACAAAACCTAAAAAGAATTCATCAAAGATTCATGTATAAAATATTCGTTTGCAAAACTAATTAGGTTGCCAGATTACCTAATTAATCTTAGGTTTTACATTTGTGTCACCCTTATCATTCAAGGATATCTCCCTTTCTAGTAACTTCCCTTTAAAACCTGTTTTTAATTTTTTTCAACGGTGACTTTCTTCAAAGCGGAAGTGGCAAAAGTTTTTCACACCCGCCTAATAGGTAGGCCCTAACCCTTTTCACACGCCCAGACTATGTTGTCTGAACTGGGTCTACGCTGACACGGTGAGGACTTCGGTATCCACCCGGAAACCGTACTGCCTCCACACGAGTTTTACCTCGCTGAAGTAACAGTCGAATGAAAACCTGTTTTTAATTAACTTGATGACTTTACTCACTTACCTAATATTATAGTTTGAATTAACTTGATGACTTTACTCACTTACCTAATATTATAGTTTGAATTTTATTTTATTTTTTTATTTTTTTTTACATCAACTTTCATTAAACAAACAGGCCTGTCCTCAAAGCGAGGACCATCAAACAACTTGCTACAACATATACAAAGGCGAAACAACCCAATCTTTTCATACAATATCTTTGTACCTACTCCTATTCTTAATCCATAAAAACGACAAAGACTTGACACTCGACACCACCTCATAAACCTTGGTATCCTTATTATTGAACATCTTCTTGTTACGAGTATCCTAAATCACCCACATAGTAACTTGATGACTCAACATGTAAAATTTCTAAATTTGGTTAAAAATATACAATAAAAAAATCATTTAAAGTATATTATACGTATATATGATCCACCCCTTGTGTTAAAAGTATATTTCTACTTTTATTCTTTTTAACATTTCGCCTTATTGGGTCTTTTCATGCTAATATTAGCACCGTATATATTATTATTATTATTATTATTATTATTATTATTATTATTATTTAAATTATATTTATGTTAGAGATAATGATTGTATTTTATGAATCCTTATCTATTTCTAATTAGGTGCTAGGGTATGTGTATGTTTCTTCCCTGTATAAAGGGCCCTCTTGTATTCTTTCTGATCATCAATGATAGAATACCATAAACAGGTAATTTCACGAAAATTTGCAATGTCTGATTTGGGTGCCTTGCATTATTTCCTTGGGATCAAAGTCATGTGCCATAGCCAGGGTTTGTTCTTATCTTAATCGCATTTTGTTAAGGATATTCTGTCTTGGGCTTCCATGACTGCTTGCAAGCCCTACACCACACCAGTGGATCTATCCGCAAAACTAAGTGCCACTGAGGGTCCGTTGTTTAATGATCCAACTTTATACCGAAGCCTGGCTGTCTTACAATATCTTACATTCACTTACCCCGATATTTCTTATGATGTGCAGCAAGTTTGTCTCTTTATGCATGAGCCTCGGGAGCCACATTTTGCTTTCATGAAGCGTATTTTTTGATATCTCCAGGGCACTTTGGACTATGGGCTTCGAATAATTAAGAGTTCTTCGCATGATTTAATTGCTTATTCGGACACGGATTGGGGTGGCTGTCCGGATTCCAGTTACCGTGCTGGTTCACGGATTTAAGCTCAAACTTTCACACAACTTTATTATTTTTTATTCCTTTACTCCAATAATTAAACAAAAAAAATAAAAAATAAAAAAACAAAACGATAAGCAGTAAAAACCAACATCACGCGGACCCGGGTTTTTCGAGCTGCATTCGTGTCCGCGGATGCGGGCGTCGCGTTGGTTGAAGAATTTTTCCCGAACCAGAACCCATTTTTTGCACCCTCTTGCGTGCGCGGGTAGGTGCCAAAGTATAATGTAACACAAAGAATTTAATCTCTTCCATTTAGTTTCACCTTATAAACTCATTCATTTTCAATCTCCCCACTAATATGGGACAAACCAAACTCACCTTCACTTGAAGCTGCTAGTAACAATTTTGTAAACATTTGCTATGGATATTCGTGGTGATGTCTTTCTTTTGATGTTGAAGATGATGGAATGGATATTGTTATAGATTCGTTTTGGAAAGTGCGTAGTAATTTGTAAACATTTGCTATGGATATTCGTGGTAATTGATTGATGCATTTCAATAAACTATTATTATTATTGAAATAAATGTTTTATTATTATTATTATTATTATTATTATTATTATTATTATTATGTGTGAAAATAATTGATAGTTGGGTAAATAATCAGTAGAATGCTGCCTTTAAAAAAATGTTTCAGTGAAGAAAATCAGTGAAGTGATGTGACAGTGCAGGATTGATAGAAATCAGTGAAGTGAAAAGCAAATCAGTGGAGCGCCCATTCCCCATTATAAATAAAATATATTGAATAGAACCCTTAAAAATAAGAAAATGTGGCACTTTCAATTCCCGTATATTCAGGAACTAAATTCTAAAAATAGAAAGCCTAATTGGCTTTTATGTTGCTAGATAGTGTAGCCACTTATTGTCGGTTTATGGCAGGCAAAGCAACGAAATTAATTTGTCTTGGCATGGAATTATTCGCAGTTAGTTTATTTTTCATGTTGGTAAAAAAAAATTGAATATTAAATTGTAGTATTATAATAACAAGATACTATTAGACCCCGTAGTGGGGCTTGGAAAATAAAGCCCCTGCACACGTGGCACTAAAATGGCGCCTCCCACACCATTACAGGGGGCTCCATTTTTCAAACAATCAGACCTTGCCACGTGGCAAGGTCAAATATTCAACCAATCAGATTAAAGGCAGGGGCTTTATAAATAAAGTCCCACCACTACACCCCTTTTTCACTTTATCTCTCCATGCTGACTCAGCAGTCACGTGAACCAATCAGAAACGGGGGCTTTATATATAAAGCCCCCCACTACGCATGGTCTTGGTAAGAATTCATCTGCCGAATGATAAACAAATATATTCATTTTTTATTTACTATGATATCACTATGTTTAACAAAAATATGAACCTTAAGTACTAACCCTCTAATTTTAGGATCGTTTGGTTATACATTTCAATGGCTTTTATTCTTCAAGAATTCAAGCCTTGGTTTACACATTTCAAACTTAGAACATAACTACTAACACAATTGAAGACTTCATGTCCTCAGTACAATAAGGTTTGCTATCCAGAAAGAGATGGCGACGCAACTTGTTACCCGCTTACCTATCACCTTGATGTAAATCCTTTTTATTGAAAGATCCATTCCTTCGAATGATGTCATGGTTTTTGAATTTTTATTTAAAAGTTCCAAACCGACCCATCCCTCCTATGGTTGAGAATGGAAAGAAAGTGGACTTGTATGATCTCTACACGTTAGTTAAGAAAGAAGGGGGACACAACCGGGTATCTAAGTATAATGTATGGGTAATCATAGCAAAAGAGTTAGGCTTGGAGTATGAAGATAAGGACATGTTACGTGTGTTGTATGCAAAATATTTAGATGTGTTAGAATGGTAATATCAAGTGTATGAGGCTGCGAGGAGCATCGAAAATGAAGGACAGAAAAGTGGAATTGGCTGCAGTGAAGTTTGTAAAACAGGAAGGATACCAAGGTTAATGAATGTGCTCAATAAAGGTTCAACATTAATTGAAGAAGACTATGCACTATACATGGGAGGAAATTGGTATTCGGCTAATAAACTGATCAAGAAAAGAAAGTTTGACTTCTCCCGAGTTGAAAAGGCTTTACAAGAAGCCATGGATACCTTGCCAAGAAACTCAATGAATCCAAGTTTGATTTGGGGTGGGTATTAATGTTAGTGTGTAAATACAAACTTGTTTTATGTATATTTGTAATTATGTAAACTATGAACATGTGTATTAGTATGTATGTAGATTATAAGTATGCATTAGCTATTAGTTTGGTACGCGACTACACAAGATGGGTCAAGATGGATTACATGAAGGTTGCAACATCAAATGGGTCAAGATGGATTACATGAAGGTTGCAACATCAAATGGGTCGATATGGATCAAGTCAGAAAGACTGCAATATGAATCATTATTATCAGATAAAAGGCTTTCAAATGGGTCAGGATATAAAAGGGCTGGAGCACAAACAGAAGACACAAGACACGACTCATGGTGAAAAGACAAGTATACCCCTTGACAGCTAAACGGTTTTTTTTTGGCGGGAGACACACACCTTTCGATAATAATTGTTCTGTTTGGGACATGACCATTCGGAATGTATATATAGAACATGTATATGTCATAAGTTAGTTATCAAGATTGTATCCCAACAATCCACTCAAACCTTGTAACCATTTCTGTCCGAAAACATATATCTTTAATATTTGATTGTTCTTGATTGTTTTCATATCAAAGTTGTGTTTGTTGTTTCAATTAATCCGCTGCAAAATCTAATAAGTCCAACAACCATCTCAATCTAACCCCAAGCATGCAATTGGTTTGATGTCCAGAATGAGTGTCGTGACAATATTGCCGCTCATCGCTATTGTCTGCCACACACACTACCACGATCGCCCTGCTGTATTACCACCCCTAACGTCTACTTCACTATGAACAAAGCCGGTTTTCTCTTAAAACAAAATTTTCCATAGAGTTCGCCAAAAAGGGATGTGCCGGTCGATTAGTTTATAGGTGGTGATTAGGTTGTTAGACTTGATCATCCTACCACCTTGTCCTAGCTTTCAAAATTTCAAGTTTACCCGGTCCATCTTAACCTAAAATTAAATACCTAATGATGTTTACTTCATAATAATAAAGTTACACAATGCATCATTTTAATAATATTACATGTTAACATGATTACAAATAGTATTCTCTTACAAGATATGTGAAAAGAACTATATTCCCAATAAAGTGAATGACTTTAAATTTCTACAGGTGGGTATAGGCAAGCACTAGTTCAAAATTTTGGTTCTTCAAAAGACCTTCAATTCACAAAGTTTGACTAGAGTTCCCACTTGTACTAAAAGAATTGACCACTTGATCGGAACCATACTCCTTTTGCTCAGTGGATAACAAGTCAAGCATATTTGCATAAGACTATTTGGTGTGACTAGGGGAAAACAATCGGGGTGATGATTTGTCACTTTCCCCAAGGGGAACACCGCCCCCTCCATTAGGTTTCGGTGAGTTGGGGGAATTTTCCCCTTTCTCCCCTTGCATCCTGATTGGCCCTTTTTTTTTAATCAAAGTTTATATAATAAAAAAATGAAGAGGGATTGGGGGAATACCATTTCCAAACTTTGGGGGAAAAAATGGGGGAAATGATGTGGCGCTGATGTGGCACTTGGGGAAGTTGGGGGAATTATGCACCACACCAAACAGTCTAAGTCTTCTTTTGAGGTTTTTTATGATTTGATATCTTAAATTTATATAAAATTAAACTACTATAAGGAGAAAAATATTTCTGAAAATATAAAAGTTAACATAATTCATGTATATGTTACTATTATGTTATTTTAGTGTACCATTTTTATAAAGAGTTCATTAGTTTTTAATAACCTTAACTTTGATATATTTTCTATCAACAGCCTCAACCAAGAAAATAAATTGTGGCAGACTCAACTTTTAACATATTTTCTCTCAACAATCTCATACTAACTGAAAGTTAACCAATTTAATTTTTGCTAACGTAGACTACTTATATGGCAAAAAAATTAAAAATATTATAGGCGTGAATTGGTTATGTAGTAAAAAGTCAAACTTTTGATGGCGTGGAGTGCTTATATGACAATGTTTTGATGGTGTGTACTGCTTATGTGGCAGTCTACGTCACCAAAAACTAATTGAGATAACTTCCAGTTAATATGGAATCGCTGAAAGAAAACATGTTAAAAATTTGGATTGTCACAACTAGGGTTGTTCACGAGCCGAGCCGAACCAAACGGACTCTTGCTCATGCTTGGCTCAATAAACCGAACCTCTTCTTTAGTTTTATTTATTTGAAAATAAATTACACATTTAAACAAATAAATAAAATTAAATTAAATGTTATTTAAAATTAATCATTTAATAATACATGAAAAAACTATATAATTAACATTTATACATAGTTAAAATTAAACTATTACTCGTCGCTCGTGGTAAGGTAGATTTAGAAATACATGATGTTCCACAAGATCAAATCGAAGTTGGAAATGCATATCTTCATTTCGCAACTCCCTAAAAACATTCTTTTCAAAGACTGACTCGACCAGGGGATCCCTTATATGGACGGGGATATCGCTCTTCCCTCGTCTTTTAAGATAATATTGTGCAACAACATGCACACATACACAACTCCCCTAATCTGTCTACAGTCATAGCCTGCATAAGTCGCCTAAGCATAACCCTTTCCATTTAGAAAAACGAAAAACCGGTCTACATCTTTTCTTGTTGACTCTTGCACCTTCGTTTATCTCTTTTCTTTTGGATCAGTCGGGTATCAAAAGACTTTCACAAACATTGACAAAGAAGGGTAAATCTCACCGATACGATAATATCCACGTTTGTATAAATGTCCATTTACATAAAATGGACTTTAGGCGTGGTTCCGTTTTGTTGAATGTGAAATATTGAAGATTGTATTGTTGTTTGACCCAGGCGGACCACAAAATGCATACCAAAACCACTGATCTTGTGGCGGACCACAAAATGCATACCAAACCCAAAAATCTTGTGAGGCGACCACTTCGAGCATCACCCTCAGGTATGGGTGATCACCTCTCATACATTGGTCTCATAACTCCACATGACACATTCTCCAAACTAGATGTGTACAATCAATGCTACCAAGCATAACGGGGAAGTGATGTCTTTCGTCGTGTGCTTCGTACAAACACGCAATGTCGTGGCTTGTCAGTCTACTTTTCACCATATAACTTTAATTATGGCATTATAAAAATGTTGTAAACATTCAAGCAAAGTCCGTTTAGATATACATAAATACTTATCATACTCGTCAAGAGGATTACCACTTACGAGATGTTTAATAGCATATGTGCACTTTTGTATCGACGTAAAACTTTTTCTCACCCTCCCGCCTAGTCCCTCTTGAAACCATTCGTATTTGCTTCTATATCTCCTACAAATTTTAAAAATAAACGTTTCAACATATGATACATTGCTTTAGACGTAGCGTCATTGTACTTGGGGTTGTTGACGAAATAATCTTGTATTAGAACTTGGTGCCCTTTTTCATGATCACATGCCAGATGTCTTCTAGTAGATGTTGCAGTTTGTTGATGTACGACTCGCGAGACGACTTTCGTCATAAAATCAAAGCTACTATCCCTTGAGAATATATCATCGTCATCGAGCGGTGGAATGATTACTCCAAGAGCGTCAGGACCTCCATCCATTCTTATTAGAGATGAGGATTTTTTTTATTTATTTATAGAGAAGAAAAGGGGGATAAAATATTTGTGAGTATGGTGAAGTTTGTATGATTTTTGGTTTAGAAAAAGTATACAATGATGAAAAAACGGTGTAGAATGGTTGGTATTTAAATTGAAAATGGGATCGAGTTTTTCTTTTTAAACCTTTAAACAGTTAATTTTTTTTACTGTTACACACCACTACCTATTCTACTTATACCACCCGAGACCACTACCCGCAACCCCTACCTGATGAGTCGGCAATGGTGTTGCCGCGCGGGTAGAGAGCACCCCTCTCCCATACCCGCTATGACACCGACCTCCCTTACCAAATCAGATGTTTTTATTACCAGACCGGACATCAAACTGGTCGTCCTAGTAGTTCACTCGTCTAATCGATCAAACTGGATTTACGAATCGAATAACTAGTTTACAATACATATATAAAACGATTGAGGTGGGGACACATGTCACTTGGTGAGGCCATCTCTACGCCTAAATTACCGCAAAAAAATTAGGTTATAAATAACCCAATATTTATTAATTTATAATATTTATCTTTATTGTTACTTTACTATATAATAAATAAATAAACTATGATTATAGCAAGTCTCTCTCATATGAAATAATATAATTAAATCATAATTTCACGTGTATCTCTTTTTATTTAATATTTATTTTCTTAACTAGTTCGTTTTATGTTTCCGGTTAATAAAAATCATTTAATAATTTATTGATCCAACCTCATGTAATATTAAATTTTCTAGCATAACAATAAATAAAAAAAAATGTTATAACCCGTGTGATACACAAGTTTCTAATGAATTCTTCACACTAACTGAAACTGTAAATGGGTATCATGTTTTCATCCAAACCAAATAGGTCAAAACCAGTCGTTTCTTAAATATCTACATCGTCAAGACCACCGCATCAATCACGGTCTACAATGGTTGCTTCTGCATCTGCTCCTTATCTAAACGTACATTCTCTCTTTAGTATATAATTTCATTCTTATTCGCATAATTAAAATTGTTGTTTTCTCATACTATATTACATTAATTTTTATGTTACATCGTAACACACATTTTGTCACTTCATATTAGATTTGTCTATCCCGGGAAATTCCTGGGATATAACCTAGTTTTAAATATAAAAAAAAATTATATTTATGTTTTACAATATTCGTTGTAATAAGGGACTAATGGTTAGTTTTGCAGCCCATTCACATCCAGCTCCTTTTATAAATGGCTTCGGTTATGTACACATCTTCTCATTTTATTTGCACATCCTAATGCGAGCCGTGGAGACACGGCCTGTATTGGGATGTGCAAATGATATCCAACTCATCCCAATGATTGCCAATCATTTACGCATCCCTATACGGGACGTAGAGATGTGCAAATGATTGGCAATGGCCCTTCCAAACACAATGCAAACCACTTACCATATCCGAAAACAATGACCCATCCAAGCACAATGCAAACCAGAGATCTCTCTTCCGTCACGATTAATAATACATATGAAGAACCATATCATATAATGTTTAAATGAGGCATGCTCTTGGTCAAAACAAAACAACCGACAACATGAGCATGTAAAAGTTATTCTTTTTGGTAAACACATCACACACCAGGAGCATGTATGTGTGATTATTTTTTTTAGAATTGTAAAAAAAAAACATGTATGTCACCCATTTTGGATTATTACATACAATATATTGCGGATATTGACTTGGGGTATTTTCTATCATTGAATAAATAAAATGAGAAATTAATGTGAAACGTGCACCCATCCATAGGCCAGGAAATATTGGAAATGAAATGAGGAGTCTTGAAAATGAATCTACTTTTGAGTAGTGCACCCATAAGTGATCGACTTACATACATGTTTGAGAATTGTGGAGAACCAGAATATGGTCCTACTTTTAAATATTCGATACAATCTTTATAGATACCAAAATGTTGTCTCCCATGCTTTCAGTGCCAAAGCTTGACCCGAAACTTCAGGAGGGTCGGAAATCACTAGTTTCGGGGGGGGGGGGGGGGGCCTCCCCGCCCCTTAAGAGTTGCGCCCTTGCATGCTTTACTAACAACATAGAATTAATAACCCAATAACACAGCATACCTAATACCATACATTATGTAAGGTTTGACCCATGCTAAGATCCATATCGAACATGCATGACCCGAGCATTCCCTACCTTTTTATTAACGAGCCCGGCATCTTTTATATTCGAGACAATCCAACTCCCAAGCATCATCAAGATATAAAATATCCAAGTTTTTATTAAAGAAAAAAAAAACTTAAATAATACGCAAATAACACTCAAAAACAAAAAAGTTGGTTTTTTAGGGGTTGTTGAGGCCCTAAAAACCAGCCATCCCTTCACCTTCACTACGCAGCCATCCCTTCACCTTCACCAGTTGTCTCATCAGTCATCCCTTCACCTACCAAAATCGAATCTACAAACTGAAGTCCACTTGTGCAGATGGTTGATGCCATTAGTTGGGTACGGATTTGATTTATCACTTTTTACTCACATTATAAATTATTATTATTATTATTATTATTATTATTATTACTAAGCCGGTCCGACCGGTATGTTTCACCGGTTTTCCGGTCGGAACGTCCGGTCCGGCTTTCAAAACTTAATTCAACCTGTAGATTTTGACAAAAGTTTGACCGAACCGGTAACAATTTCACATAGGGAAAATGACCAATATAGCCCGTTGACCGGGCATTTTGCACAAATAGCCCCCTCCACCGTCTTTGGAGAGACGGGACACGGCTCCCAACCCGCCTGAACCGTCTTTGGATAGACGGGACACGTTGTGACCCCCCCAACCGCCACGTGGCGTCTCTGATCCCGAGGCGGTACCGTCTCTCTCCGGACGGGTCAGAGATCTCTCCCAGACGGTTCACGTTTCCCAAGACGGCTAACCCTTGGTTCAACCGTCTCCAAAGACGGTTCACGTCTATCAATGCCGGCTGACACCTCGGGTCAACCGTCTCAAACAGACGGGTCACCTTTCCCAATACGTCTTAACGAAATTTTTGAACCGTCTGAACCGTCTGAACCGTCTCACGAGTGTATATAAATACCCTAATTAACTTAACGAAATTTGCACCCACCGCTCTCCTCTAACCTTTCATCTTCCATGCACCACCCAACCGTCTCCTCTAAGCTTTCATCTTCCATGCACCCACCCGTCTCCTCTAAGCTTTCATCTTCCAATCCAATGACGTTTTTTTACTTTCCCAGCCGAAGCCCCAGCCGAAGCCTACCGGCTTCGGAAAATATGTCCCGGTTACTTGGATTGTTGTTTCATCTGCGTACGGCTACTTGGATTGTTGTTCCATCTGCGCGTGGTTTGCAACCCGTCTGCGCGTGGTTTGCAACCGGTGTAATGGATCGATGATGTGGTGGTCTACATTTTAGGCAAGTTCGCTCGGTTTCCGAATTTATGTCTCGATGTTCGACGTGTGCTCACTGAGAACTATTGTTACATAAAACGAGGAAATGTTTCGGACTTGTCTGTGTAGAGCACATACACCATTCGAAACAACGTCTATGTAGACCACTGCTACTACCGCCGCTGTGGAGGACAAAACATCTAACACTAAGATGTAGTCCTCAATAGTTGGTTAGACATTACTATTACTTCAAACAAAGTTCCTAGTTCTGGAAGTAAATTTGGGAAGTTTGTTGTAATAGTGTAGTTTTTTACTTGTTGCTTCTTAATTTTCTCTTGTTGCTTTTTTATCCTCGGGAAGTAAATTTGGAAAGTTTGTTGTAATAGTGTAGTTTTTTAATTGTTATTGTAATAATATTTATTGTTTACTTGTGATTGTAATAGTATAGTACGTTTAAATATAAAAACAAAACGACAAATTAAAAATATAACCAACTGTTTAAATATAAAAACAAAACGACAAATTAAAAATATAACCAACTATTGCATTAAAAATAAAACCATTACAAATAAATAATTAAAAATTACATAAGACGATGTTTAATCATTTGCCACACGGACACATGTTTAAACTCTTTACCCTCCCTATTTTTGTACTGCCTTAGACTGTGTCTAATGGCCACGTCTTCAGGAAAGTTTGCGGGTACGTCGTAAAGGGTCCGGTTATGGTGGCTGTTGAATATTTGACACTTTGTCGTCAAATCATTCAACTTGCGGCTAAGCGACTCGGTGGTACGTTGTGAGCCCCCAACGAGCCGGTTGTACTCATTCAGGATCCGGAACCACTTGTTGTTGAGGTGTGTACTCTCCTCAACATGCAGCCATGCCGCAATCAACGCGATCTCTTGTTCTTCCGTCCATCTTTGGGGTGCCATTGGTTTGGGACGGTGGTTTGGACGGTGTTGGATGGTGTTGGACGGTGGTTTGGACGGTGTTAGACGGTGGTTTGGACGGTGTTGGAAGGTGGTTTGGACGGTGTTGGACGGTGTTGGACGGTGGTCGTCGGGTAGTAGATGGTGTTTGGACGGAGTTGTACGGTGGTTGATATGTTCAGACGGTTTGGATGACGGGAAATGGACGGGAGACGGGTATTTATAGGGCTGAGCCGGACAACCGAAGCGTCGCCGCTCATCGGGAACCACCGCGTCGGTAAATGTGTACCGTCTCTCAAGACGGTTGAACCGAAGGGTCAGCCGTCTTGGGAAAGCTGACCCGTCTGTTTGAGACGGTTGACCCGAGGTGTCAGCCGGCATTGATAGACGTGAACCGTCTTTGGAGACGGTTGAACCAAGGGTTAGCCGTCTTGGGAAACGTGAACCGTCTGGGAGAGATCTCTGACCCGTCCGGAGAGAGACGGTACCCGCCTCGGGATCAGAGACGCCACGTGGCGGTTGGGGGGGTCACAACGTGTCCCGTCTATCCAAAGACGGTTCAGGCGGGTTGGGAGCCGTGTCCCGTCTCTCCAAAGACGGTGGAGGGGGCTATTTGTGCAAAATGCCCGGTCAACGGGCTATATTGGTCATTTTCCCTTTCACATATTTGTCGTTGACTTTACTTTAAACTGGTTAATAATGTACAACCAACCCTAGTGAAAGACTTCGTTTGACCCTCAAGAGTCAAGACCAATAGCTTAAAAACTAAAAAGCCCATTTGTTTTGTATAACGAATAATAACCGCCAGCGACGGTAATCGATCTGACCTTGTTCACTTAGTCCAGGTAAAATAATATTAAAAAAAATCAAAACTTTATAGTTATATCTTTTTGTTGGTAATATGTTTTATGTTGTTTGTAAGTGTGTATGGATTGGATTATGTGATTGATTATTGTTTGGCTGTTTGAGCTAATTGATTATTATTAATCTGTATGTGTTGAATATGAATCGTGAGTAAATGTGTTAAATAAATAAATTATGGACTTGATTTTTTATTTATTTTTTTTAAAATGAAATTGTGATTGGATGTTTGTTTTTGGTACACAGAGGAACGATTTGCTCCAGCAGTTGTACAAATGAATAAAACATTAGCTTTTCCTAGCAGAGTAAGCGGTCAATGCAATCTGTTAATTTATGGTTATTATATTTTATATTACCTATCACATTAAGAGGCTGTTTGGTAGGATATGTCTGATTAAGTGCTGAATGATTAAGAAGGTCTGAATGGTTTAGCACCCCTTATTTGCTGAACGGTTAAGAGCTTAGTGGAACTATTCAGATGTTTTCTTTTAGTTGAAACAGACACTCTTAATGCTGAATGATTAAGGGGCTGTTTGCTTGATTAAGTGCTGAATCATTAAGATAGTCTGAATGGTTAAGAGGCTCTGAATGGTTAAGAGCTGAATCATTCAGCATCCCTTATTAGCTTAATGGTTCAGCACTTAATCATTCCATTCAGATGCTGAAACAAACAGTCTGAATGCTGAATGATTCAGATCTGAATAGTTAAGAGGTTGATTAAGAGGCTACCAAACAGCCCCTAAGAGGTTTATTAAGAGACTAACTAACACCCCCGCATTTGCTTCTAGGTGTTATGGTGTACTATGCATATTCTTTTTTCCAATGTTTTATGACTTGCAAATTTAAAATCTATAACTTATTCGCTCATTCGGTTATCATTTATCAATCACTTATTGTCATTCAAGACATGAAAATGTTACTTTCAATCATAGTTGTCAAAGCGCCTAGGCGCACTCATGGCGCATAGGCTGAGCCCGGAGCCTAGGCGCAAGACGCATAAAAAACAAGGGTTTTTTATAATTAGGCGCATAGTATAAAATTTTTTAGGGATTTTAGAGATGTTATAAGCTTGTTTAGGGCTACTTTAGGATGTTTTACGGTTGTTTAGGACTTGTTCATAGCTCATTTAGGATGTTTTAGAGGTTTAGGCAACTTTTAGCCTGAATTTGGCCGGAAACAACCCTGATAGTGCGCCTCAGCGTCTAAATGCGCGCCTCACAGGGTGCGGCGCACTTGGTGCGCCTCGCTGCGCCTTGGTGCGTGCTTTTGACAACTATGCTTCCAATGGCTATGAGGAAAATGTATATTTTTTCATTGCCTTATGGAAAGTAACATATTCGTTTGTAATAACCGCTACTGTTTTTTTTTTTTTGTTAGCCCTCAGTATCATATAAATCAAATATTGGAAGTTTTAAGCGATTTCAAGCCTACGGAGTGAGGATGGAACTTTCTATTGCCCAACCAGACGATTGGCATCTTCATCTTCGTGATGGTGAACTTCTTGAAGCCGTTGTCTCTCACAGGTTATTTACAAATCATTTCTTTATTTTCAATTTCTTATGTGAACTATAATTATGTAACTACTTTCTGCAGTTAAATGCTAATATTGATTTTCTTTGATAATAATTATATCCTTATAGTGCAAAACAATTTGGAAGGGCAATAATCATGCCAAATTTGAGACCACCAGTAACAACTACCGCTGCTGCTGTGGCATATCGCGATTCCATACTGAAAGCGCTGCAAGGCAACACTGACTTCACACCGTTGATGACCCTATACTTAACCGATAAAACAAGTCCACAAGAAATCAAACTAGCAAGTTAGTCTTTTTTACCTTTAAGATTATTCTGATATGTGCTCTTAATTTCATTATCCATGATTTTGAAATTTATTTACAAGGCTAAGAGTTCGATTTAATGTTGCGGTTTGTTGTTTTCAATATAGTCAAATGTGAAGCCAGGATATCTAAATACATGAAATCATGAATCTTGGTATGTTTAAATATTAGGTAAGAACATGGTTTAAAAAAAACGGGTGAGGCGTGCGCCTCAAGGCGAAACGCTAAGAAAATGAATCTGAGGCGCGCCTCATGGGGTTTAGATTGTACATACGCCTCTAAGGGCTGAGGCGCTAAGAAAATGTGCGCCTCAGGTGGTTTAGGCTGTTTTTGATGTGTGTTTTTTTTGGTGTTTTTGACTTTTTGGGTCAATTATTTTATTTTTGATGTTTTAGACTTTTCTAGGTCAACAATTTTACTTTTTATAAGATATATAATTTTTATATTTACTTTTTCGACTACGCCTCGGGCTTACGCC
This sequence comes from Ambrosia trifida, assembly GCA_028751855.1. Lineage (NCBI taxonomy): Eukaryota > Viridiplantae > Streptophyta > Magnoliopsida > Asterales > Asteraceae > Ambrosia > Ambrosia trifida. Next base: position 133,453,502 of record CM054129.1, read on the forward strand.
TCGGTTCGCCTCGAGGCTTACGTTACGCCTCATGAGGCGAAGGGAAAATGCCTCGAGGCTCGTTTCCGTTCTTTTAAACTTTGGGTAAGAACATAAGTAGCTGAAGCATCATGGTAAATAAAATCTTGATGATTGCACGACACATGATTAATAAACAAATAAAAATGATACCGTGCAACATTTTTTTTATACTTTTTGCAACTAAACTTGTTATACATAACTTGTGTGCTTCACAGGAGAGAGTGGGGTTGTGTATGGTGTGAAGCTGTACCCTGCTGGTGCCACCACAAATTCTCAAGATGGCGTTACCGATTTATTTGGAAAATGCTTACATGTTCTGGAAGAAATGGTTAATCAAGATATGCCTCTTCTGGTAGTTTTATTTTCTAAATCTTTAACTGTTCAATAAACGGAATTTGTAACTAATTTTTTAATCTTATATCTTTCTGGTAATGTCAATCAAATGCCAGGTCCATGGAGAAGTTACCGATCCTGAGATCGACATATTTGATCGTGAAAAGGTATTCATTGATAGGATTCTAAAACCGCTGATACAAAAGTTGCCAAAACTGAAGGTTGTGATGGAGCATGTTACGACTATGGATGCGGTTAAATTTGTTGAGTCTTGTGAGGAAGGTACTTACTAGCCTACTATTTCATGTTCTGTCTTCGTTTGGACCCATTATAAGTTAGCTAGCTAGTTTTATGAGCATGGCCCATTTTGACCCGTTGTATAATTTGACTGATCCATATCAACCAGTTTATTTAAGAATGGGGCATGATTGTGAGGCGTACTTGTATAACATGAATATATGGTTTTCAGGTTGTGTTGCGGCTACGGTCACCCCACAACATCTTCTTCTGAATAGAAATTCGCTTTTTCAAGGAGGATTGCAGCCACATAATTACTGCCTTCCAGTACTCAAGAGGGAAACTCACAGTATGTTTATTCTATGTTTTTCATTCACACATTGACTCTATACATAGGCGTTCCTTGGTTTTAAAAAGCGGTCCAAGGCGTTTAGGTCCCGGAAGGCAAGGCGCAAGCCGAGAGCTTTGCATACATAAGCGTCGCCCTATGTACAACTAAATATGTTTTTCTTTTTACAACCAAAAGCTTCATCCTTTTCATCTTATATACGTATCAGCCTTCCTCCCGCTGTATTCATATTCAAATGTGTTATTGTTCTTTACTAATATTATTATTGTTATTATTGTAGGACAGGCTATTGTCGCTGCGGTGACAAGTGGGAACAAAAGGTTTTTCTTAGGAACGGATAGTGCACCACATGACAGGCTACGGAAAGAATGTGCGTGTGGATGTGCTGGTGTATACAACTCCCCAGTCGCACTGTCTATCTATGCTAAGGTTTTCGAAGAGGTAATTACAATCCAATTTTTTGAATAAAAATAGTTTTGAAGGTTTATTTGTATTCAAATATACTTTAGGCGAATTCCAACCCTTTTGACCTGTTGTAGGCGGGTGCATTAGACAAATTGGAGGCGTTCACAAGCTTTAACGGGCCAGACTTTTACGGTCTTCCAAGAAACACGCGAAAAATCACATTGAAAAAGACACCATGGAAGGTTCCGGAAATATACTCATATGCATCTGGAAGTCTAGTTCCAATGTCTGCTGGTGAATCCCTTGAATGGCTTCCATACTTGCCTTCTTAACTAAAATCATATTTGCCTTCTTTCCAAATTCCAAAAATAAGCTGCTGCCTTGCGTTCCAGCCTCGCGAAGCCCATTAACATGCAGGCAGGACCTTTCTTTTCACAAGACCGAGCGCAAGTTATGTTTAATCTATTTATTTTGGTTACCAGGTGAGAATGAATAAATTTTGATGTCTTGATTTGTAAAATGATGAGAGGCGAGCGTCGAGGGTAGAATTAATCGCATGCATAAAACCTTCTAAATCATTTTATTTAATCGAAACATAAATGTTTTTGCTCGAACGGCGACTTCTGTATATTAACTATACACAATCTAAATCCTGGACATCTATGTCAAACACAAATTACAACTTCTGTATACATTTTTTGTACCAAAACATTAAGTATTTACTCCATGACTTCCCTTGCTGCACAAAGCGATCTAACTCAACACGGCTACGTACAGAAAAAATAACTGCAGCCAAACAGAAAATGAAGGTTAATTGAGCATTTAACTTGTACAAAAAAATAAGGTTCGAAACAGACAGAAGAGAGGGCGTTACCTAACTCGTCCATTTTGCCATCCCTAATTTAATTAAACATTAAACTATGATTTACCTGAGGGGATGCTTTTACGCTCTCTTTACGCCGCAACTTGATCGATCAAGTCATTAATCACATTGTTCTTGGGATTCTTTGAAAGTAACAATCTTGATGACAAATTAACACGCCGGAATCATCCTTCTTTCCGACTGAACAATAATCCGTCCAGCTAAGGAGATCTTTTCTTTCAAATGACTGAAAAAGGCCGATAAAGATGATGTGCTTGTGGCTAGACTTCACACTTGATTCTTAATTTTTTTTTTACAGCGTGAGGCGCTCTAAGGCGTTCAGGTCCCAAAAGCCGAGGTGTGAGGCAAGAGCTTTACGTCGCGACCATTGACCCAAATGTGCATGAGATGCCGCCTCAAGGCCCTGAGGCGTTTTCCGGATCGCCCCAGGCACGCTTTTTAAAACCATGTTCTAAATGCTTGATCTTTAGTGCTTACCCAAATGCGAAGGACCACAAAAAGCAACTCTTGTGGCGGGATTATAATTTATATGACCTTGAATCACCTATTAATTAATTCCATTGCCACTCGAACCCGATGCAATAACTCCTCAACGTCATTGAAAGCAAAATCAAGAGCCCTTTTAATGGCAGATATAACAGCCTCGTCTTTTGAACTAGCAGCTGCAAGTGCAATCCTTGATTTCCTTGAGGCTTCCATTGCGAAATTTACATTTTGTGCCTGCAAATTATTTCAGAGTATAAAACCATGAAGAATTTATTGAATTATTCACAGGTGGCAATATCGACACTTGGAAGAGTGAGACTGGCAAAATTAGGTTATATTTTACGTCCAACGGGTCAAATTGGTAAAGTTCGAAACTCAGATAGAACAAAATGGATCATCCAATTCCAACGTAAATTAAATTCTTACAACCTCCTAAATCACATTATTCAGTAAATTTTGGTTAACATTTAAACCAGCTTTTTTTAATTAAAAAAAAATCATAAAAAGGCAAAGAACTGTTGGTGGGCAGACCTGACCCATTTAGACCCATATTAAAAAAAAAAAATACTGGCTTTCAAGTGTTCACTTACAAAGTCAAGAATCCGTGTAAAGTTGGGTTTGTTTTTAGCAGCAATAACATGATTTCCCGCCACTTGAGGAACAGCAACACCCTTCGCTAATGGTGCCTTGTCCGCAGCCGCCGGGTTGTTCAAGTTATCAAGACCAGAAGCAGGAGCAGAAGACGATGGAGACCCGCCTATCAAATAAAAAAACAAGAATAATTAATACAATAACTATGTGATATTGAATAATCTGTAACTAACTGTAATATAAAATCTTTAAAAATTCAAATTATTTATGAGATAAAATGAGAAAAAGGAGTTGTATACATTCTAAGCATTTTTTTAATAATAAAAGTTATTTTCTATCGACTATACTAATGTTTTCTCATTATTTTGCATATCATCTTTACACCCTGTAGAATATTTATTTCTAATAACTATAATAATATATTTTAATTATTTTACATATCCTCTTTGATAATCACTCCCTTCGATTTTATGTGCATACTTCAATTTTAATTTGTCCCAAAATAATTGTCCGGTTAAAACGGATAGTTTACCAGCTTTACTATTTTAGCCTTAAAGTTGGCATTTTGTAATTAAAATCTGCAATGCGTGTACATATTTTATATTGTGTTTTTTTGTGTATGGAGTATGGACAACAACTATGTTTATGATCAAGTCACAATAATCAGATGATCGCTTTCAACACACTTGATGTAAAATCTTTAGAAAACGAATTTAAAAAGATGGGGAAAAAGAATAAAAGATCGACACGTGGTACCTATATGAAGAGACGTTTGCAACTCGTTCACATCTTTGCAAGCAGTTCCAGTTGAAGAATAAACGACTTTCATGTACGCGACCTCCATGCATTTGTAGGCCAAAGCTGCAGTGGTCATCTCCTTGGTTCTCTCATATTCATGAGCACAAAACCTAATAACCAATCATTGATAAATCAATAAATACAGTCATCAGGAAAACACACCACAATACCAGTTTTTTTTTTTTTTTTTTTTTTTTTTTTTTTTAATTTTAGCTCTTCTATACTAAAAGAAAAAAATAAATAAATAAAATAAAACTGGTTCTTTGGAAATAAAATTTATAAAAAAAAAAAACTAAAACAAAAAAAAAAAATCAGTTACTATTTTTTTATAACTTACCTGCATAGGTTTGCAGTGCTACTGTATATGGATATTGATTGAATCATATCACCATATCTCCCGGTCTCGCTATGGCAGGATTCAAATAAAGATGCTACATGAAGAAATTTAAGGGCTGCTTCCATATAAAGGGCTCTACTTTCAAGGCTTGATCCATTATTCTGCAGATATTCACCAAGTTATGAGAATCGTCATGGGAAAGTATAAAAGAGCGGTGGTAACTTTGACCCGTTTACCAGAAAATGTGTCGATGTTGGTTAATATCTTATCTCCAATGTGTCGAATGGATAATAAAATATACATAAAATGGAGACGAGTAAAATCGCCCAAACTGCTTTTGACCTCTTACCCAACCTGCTCTACCCAACCGTCTTGCACTCTTGCCACCTCAATAAATCAAAATTAACGTGAAAGAAAAAGATACTACCTTTACGCGATCAGCCATATGTTTAAGATTAGTAGCCTCTCTTAAAGCACTTGTTGTAGCTTGAGTAGATAAATCCCGAACAAGAACAACTGTTGGATCAAGAATTTTCTCCTTGTGTTTTTCGGGTGTACGATTCTTTGTATTCAAATGCTGTTTTTCATTCTGATTTTGAGGTTTCGTTTCATGTTTTGATCCCTTCAATGATGTATTATTTCCAGCATTTTCTTTCTGTTCAATTTCGCTTTGACCCTTTGGTGGCAAGGAGTTTGGTTTTCCTTTTATAGAAACATCCTTCTTTTCCTTCTTTGAATGTTTCTTGGAATCTTGAGTAACATTATCATTTTTATTGTTTTCGTTCGACAGTTGCTCTTTAGATTTGTTTCTTCCTCTAGATTTTTCGTCAGAACGTCGAGTATCAACATTTTTGGTCAAAGGATCAACACCTCTATTATTCAAGATTCTCATAGGAGAAGAAGAAACCGATTCCACTGGTGACCCTTTTAATTCCTGATCATTTGGTTTAGTTTTATGAGAATCAGAAATCTTCGACGAGCTCGAAGTGGCAGCCCGAACCGTATATTGTCTTGAAGAATCTGTTAATTTCATATCTTCAATGTTTTTAACTTTCTTTTCCTTTCTGTAGTTTGTTTCACCTGTTTCTTTCATGTGTTTCCCTGTACCATCAAATCCGTTCGCCTTCTTTCTTTTCTTTAAAACATCTCGTTTATCATGTTTTGCCATGTGGGAGGGTCCGCTGTTACCATCTTCTTTCTTGGACATTTTGGAAAATTCCCGAGTACCATCACCTTTGTTGCTGATCTTGGGGTGATGAATGATATTACCTGCAAAATTGTGATTTGAAGGAATGCATTATACACTTTCGAAAGAGGTGGTAATTTACATCCATTTATTAGCAGACGGGTCGATTTGGGTTAATAAATTAGCTTTAACAGATCAAATGGGTAAACAGCAAAATTTAGATAAAATGGTCACGGCAAGACACGTCTGTGAGTTGGCTCAAGTGTACTCAAATAGTCAACCCTCGTATGCATCACAATTTTAACTAAATGTAAATTGAAAAATAATATTTTTTTGAGGTAGGTATTTACAAAATTTAGAGAGAACAAACAAAAATAGTTGACTTGGTCAACCCGACTCGACATGTTTCAACATGTTGCCGTATTTGACTCGTTACAAAAATAGTTGACTTGGTCAACCCGACTCAACATGTTTTAACCTATTTACTTATGAATGGGTCAATTTCGCTATGAATCATGATTACTAAAAAAATAGCTAAAAGTGAAACATGTCAAACGGGTTGAAAGTCTGAAGTGTGTTGTTAATGCTTACAGCCTCATATTTCGTTTTGTTGTACAAAAATGGACAAAAATGTTAGTCTTTTTAACCACACTTAACACACTAGTTTATTATAAAAATGGACAAAAATGTTTTATGTCAATCGAACCAATCCTTTTCGACCCGTTACCTGACCCGCCAAACCTGACAATTATGCTTACCCCTTCTGTGTATACACAAGTGTAAGAAGTAAGAACAAATAACAAATCAATGAAATACCTTCATCTGCGAAGTTTTTACATATTTTATTGTCCTCTTCTGGCTTTAATATGTCCTTTTCCACGATCACATCACGAGATTGACCCGAGTCTTGAAATTCTACTTCAGTAACAGCAGAAGAACGATTCATGCCATTCACACTTCTAGTTTTACATGACGAGTGAAGTTTCTTCTTTGAAGAATTAGATGATAGTGAAGGCCGGTCCCGCTTGGCTTCATTGGTTAAATCTTCTAATCCATGTTTTTTCTTGACACTAGACGACCGAATTTCTGAACCGAAATGTTGGTGGGTCCCATCAAGCGAGATCACTCCTAAGTGTGGTCCAACAGGATGAACGGGTTGAGAACCTTGAATAGGACCGGGAAAACGAGAGGTTATAGCCTTTGTCGTTTCCTCTTCACTGATGCTACACCGATTCATTCCGGGCCTAGATACATGTCAAAATATTCACCAAAATGCAATATAAAGAAAGAAACATCGGTTTGTGGGGGAATTTTCAAAACAATGCGTGTTTAATGCAATAGTTTTAACTTTTAACCTTCACTAACAGTGATTGAAACAACAGATGGCAATTTCGACCCATTTACTATGTATCGATCGATTTGGGCCAGGTCAAATGGATAGTATCAAAGGCTTTACTTGTACCAAAAGTTTAATATAAAAAATTAAGCATAAATTTTTTTTTCCAAGAATTTAGATGGCGTAACGGGTCAACTCGACCCGCCCATTTTTACTTGTACCAAAAGTTTCCTGCTTTGCCATCTTGCGGAACAAATTAAGTTCAACAAACACAATAGCGGAGCATAAGCATGTGCAACATGGAAAATACATGAACGTCAAACATTCGTAAGTTGTGGAGCCTATGCTTGGGGCGAAAGTCCTCAGGCCCAGGTCCTGTCAGTCGGGACTCCGATTTCATGTTTTAATTTTTTTTTCTTTTCTTACGTACACGTGTGAAATCTGGGACTTCCTTTAATCACACTCTATCTTAGGTCAGAAGAAAAAAAAAAAACAAAACAAAACTTACAGCCAGTCAAGCATGTCACAAATCCACTTTTCGGGAAGGCTGCCTGGATTTTGTCCAGGTGGAAGAAGTCTCCATTTTTCACATTTGTCACAGCAAACCCAATCTTCATTGACCACCGGAACTACCGTATGAGCAGCTACATCAAATTCTAGCCCATTTCCCATTGTTGGTTCAGATAGTTTTTTATTTTTCTTTCCATTTAATTTCTCTTTTAATAAACCATCACTTTCCAGTGCGCCTTTTACGTTAATACCCTCCAAAGGTTTCTCCGAACCAATTTCATCGTCATGTTCCTGTTCTATATCAAGTTCCCCAAAGAAATCTTTATAAGCCTCTTTGACTTTCCCGACATCGTTCTTGAAAGCTTCTGTATGACTCTTTGACCCTTTATCATTTTTCTTCGCTTTAGATGTAAAAGATTCGTTTTTTAAACCACCTTCTGCTTTCCTTTTGCTACCTGAAGACGATGCCTTATTCGCAGGAGCAAAATTATCCACACTCGTTTCCTTCTTTCGTAGAACATCAGTCGTTGATTCCACTGAGACAGAATTCTTTTCAGTTGACCTTGACTTCTCTCCAACAATATTTTGGTCAACTTTGACCAAATCAGACCCGTGAACAGCTGTCACTATACTTTCTTGGCTTCTTTTCGGTCCGCAATTATTATCATCTGGCTTCTTTTCGGTTAAGTGCAGCACATCATCCGGAAGCGGAGATAACAGAAGACTTCCCGAAACTGGAAATGCCGTCATCATCTGTTGCATTATTAAATATAAAATCTTGTCACTTTTAACTGTGTCTTTGGGTTAAACAAATTTCACGTTCTTGAATTTATGGCATATTTCACACAAAACATTTTTTACTATAATGTAAAGAATGGAGAGAATGGAAAAAGGTTTTATAAACTCTTTTTTTTATTACAAAACTACCATTGATTATTATTAACTCTAAGCTACCCTTGACCACGAAAATTAAATTAATTCACACGAGACAAATATACTTGTAAAGTCGTAAGTTTTCCAACACGAGAACTATAATTAGGTTATAACACCTTTCCTTTTTTTTCCCGCTCGAGAACACACAAAAAATCACCTTTTTCCCTTCTTTTCTTTCCAAATTCAATAATAAGACGTCGGTAAAAGTGTATAACTACAAACCTCAAGAATACTAGTGGGAGACTCATCTGGACCATCTTCAGGCCCATGAAAAAAGCATTCACTATTTGCAGGACTGGCTTCTGAAGAAGACGAAGGAGAGAGATCGAGCCCAAGCCCACTGTAGATTTCAGCATTTCTTTTAGTCAACATGTTATCAAAGCCAACTTCGGTTCGGACCTTTAGAGACGAATCACCAGCAAAGTTGCTGACAGATTTGGATTTGTTACCAGAGGATGTGTTGCCTTCTTGTTTCAATTTACTGTTTGACTTTGACTTCCTAGGCGCTGGCCCTGATCTGGCACTTAAGGACGCTGACCCGTTTCTTATTGGTTGCGATGCATTTGAGTGGGAAACAGAGTACTGATTACCACCCTGCATAGTCATACAAATTGAAACATTTATGCATATCCAAAAACATGAATAATTCACTCATTTATGCATATCCAAAAAAATTTCAGGGTATGTATGCATATGCTTATAGTTCAAGAACTATAATATGAAACCATAAAAAATCATAATGGAATATATAAATATAATGTTCCAAATCCCCACAAAAAAAACCTCTACGGGTGCATTATTTGGAGATACGGGTGCACTGAAATTAAGATCTTTTGGGTGAGGCCAAGCAGGAGAACGCTGATAGGCGGGCAAAAACGAACCATAATCCCCAAACTTCGCCCCTGCAGATAAACACAATCATCAACATTTTTAACTCTTTCAGTTTATCTTCCAAATGAGCACATTTTGTGTGTGGGGGAGGGGGCGTTCGAAGAACAGAAAATTAACTTACCTAAATTTTCGGCAGAAACTCCACCTTCAAAATCCTTCTGACAATATCCCAAGACATTTTGAATTTTCTCATCCTAAAAATTATGAAAATAAATTTCATTATAAGCAGACAATGGATTAATATTCCACCCAGGGGCGGATATAGCTAAAGACCAGGGGCAACGTCTGACCGTCTGTTACCCCTCGATTATCCTGGCAAAGTGGAAAAAAATTGTTTTTTAAAGTATTTTTAAGGTATTTTTATAAAATGTTACCCCTAAGGCCCTAAAACAAATTTTTTGTTACCCCTTAAAATAATTTTTATAATAGTTAGATAACCAGATAGCAACTTTATGAAGATAGGTAATTCTAGTATATATTGCATTTATCTCAATTTTCTTGATTAAAACAGAAAATTGTAATCTTAATCAGTTAACCCAAACACACAAAACTGATTAGTGTAACTTCAAGGCACAAATGAGTTTAAACATACATCCAAACACTATATAACTATGGGGTCAAGATATCATCCACCACTTCGTGTGTTATGCCCATTTGAAATGGTGAAGTTATTAATGTTTATACTCATCAGTTTACATTGTTCTTAATCACCTACTTAATCAATTGTAGATGTTACTTGTTAAGCTTGCAGTGATTTTTATTCAAAAGGGACGATAGAAAGCTAGCATATTCCTACTTGGACCCGCTAGACAATAGCAAACGGGGCAGAAAATGGCCCGACTTAAAAAGAGCATAACTTGGGCTACGTTTGGAGTTACACAAGACCATAAGTAACGAACGGAAAGGTCTTGACCCAAATTCCATCGTTTAGAACCCTAATTTTGACGTTGACTATTTTCTCTTACATTTATCAACTTTTAACTATTCTATTTTCATCATAAAACCGCATAAATTATCGATTGCCTAAATTCATACATTTATTTACTTCCTTGGCAGTACCTACTAAATTTAGAATTCCTTCATTCAACAATATATCAATTTTTTAAGAAAAATCTATGTCGAACACTTGTATTCCCGCTCTACAGGGGCGGATCTAGGGGCTTTTAGGGGGTTCCCAAGAACCCCCTCGGTTTGGAAAAAAATTGAAAAAATTAGTGGAAAATTTCGAAAAATTAGTGAAAATCTACGAAAGGAACCCCTGGAAATCCGTTCTGGATATGCCACTGCCGCTCTACGTCAAAATTCATGAGTTTTTCTATAACTACCAAATTCCAATATCCAAACTCTATACTACAAGAACAAACTCATCTCTAACACACTTAAATCCATAATTACCATAACTTAACAAAAACATTTTATACATAACAAATAATATGCCCATGTAAGAAATAACAATTGCTTACAATATAAGAAAGAGATGCATCAGGATCAATGGTTAACTCATCATCCTCATCCTCATCACTATTATTCTGAAAACAAGCTTCCCCTTCTTCAAATTCACTATGTAATCCCATCTTTTGACCTTCAAACCAAACATAAACCATAAAAAAACAAATCTTTTTCTTCTAAAAAAAGCCAACAACTTTCTTCACCAAACATCAATAAAACTTAAAAAACTTATTGACCCATTTCAAATAACCCAAAACCCATCAAAACCCACAAAGGATTTCTCCAGAAACACCAAGATCGGTAACAATTGGAACCAAACAAGACGTATTATAGTTAAATTACCTTTAAAATACCGAAGTATTGATTAAAGTTTTGAAATTTGTGGAAACTGGAGCTGGGTTATTGCTGGGTTATTGAGATATGACAAAATCAATGAGCAGAGTAAACGACAGAAAGACGAAGAAAATCTGGTTTGGGTGTTTTTCTCTCTCTCTCTAATTCTTTAATTTTAATAACTTTAGTTTCAAACAGTGGCACCTAATAATATTATTTGGAGGTTTTTTATTACTGGATATTTTGATTTTTTGACACCATATTTTGAACTTTTACAGGTTATACCCCTGTTAGATATACTCTTTTTTCACTTTTTTATACGAAAGAAACCAAGGATTAATGTTTTGAAAATCGGTCGTCGCTGGTTGGGAAAATCTGTGTGTGTAAGATTATTACTCGAAAAATGACGAGTGCTTAATATTTATTAATAATATTGAACTTGGGGTTTTATGATCTAAGAGCATCTGCAACGGAATATGTTGACTTGCAGATGTTAAGAGGGAAGGTTGAGGTGGGAGAGAGAGGTTGAATATGTGGTTGGTTTCCAAGACAAGGTCTATGTGGAATGACCTTCGTGATGGAGTAATAAAATAAATGGTTAAACAACCCTTTCACACATGAAAACTTTTGTAAAAGCCATTATACATACTTGTAAACTTCAAAGTTGGTGGGTACAAAGAATGTGAGTAGGTTGATTGTTAATTTTCTACAATTTTAAGTGTGAAGGGAGTGAGGCTTGGGTTTGGACGTGGGAATTCAACTAACGCCATGAGCACCACCCCTCATGGTGGGTGAACTGTGAAGGCTGGCATGGCCCCAATGGCGTGAGATTTGAGCCGTGCGTGGGGGCTTGAGGTGGAGGCCATTGATTAGTTGTTTTTTTTAAATGACTGGCATGGATTGGTTGGTTTCTTTAAACTTATGCCCCGAACCTAGGTCTCTTCACTCCTTTACCTTTCGGGGTTTGAGTTGAAGAGCCCACTAGTATTATGTATCAACTCATGCATCCTAACTCAAGCCCCTACACTCCCCATAGTTTAAAGTATATGTTGCAAGAAAGTAATACATCATTCCTATATTTTCTGAATGGCTCCTTAATAATTTACTTTTGACCCCTTAAGTTTAACTAAGTATACTTTTTATACCCTACATATTATTTTTCTTTTATCCAACCACCTTTTAACACATGGCTACTCATAATTTTTTTGTTATAACTTGTAAAATACTTTCTTTTTTATAAGTATTAAAATATATTGTTACGACAGGCTAATTTTTATTTATACGTAGGTGTGGATTTAGTTTGGGGTTATTCACAATAGTGTACATGGTCATTGAAGCAAAGATGTATAAATACTCGACGTTGCTTCAAAGTTTCGTTTTTAAGAGGTTCTTTTAGTTTACAATATTTAAATTTATTGCCATTGCGACGATGCCCTGGCCATAACGCGTGAGGTGACAGTGTTTCGATGTATGTTTTTTCATGGTTTTAGGCGTCTGCCACAATATGAAAGTCCTAACACTTGTTAACCTTATTAGGTGTATACTTCGTCACCTCTCTCCTTTTTTTTATTAAAATAAAAATAAAAATTTTGTTTTATCCTCACTTTTAATTTTTAAAACACTTATTTTTAAATAATAATATTTTTTTTATTATTTTAACCCTTATTTACAGGGTGCTTCTTTTCTCAAGAGGTGTGGCATAGGATTGAGGCATGGTGCAAGCTAAGTTCAAACTTTTTCTTTGATGTGTTTGATGTCTTGAAATTGCCGGAAGACCAAGCCAAGTCTAAGAAGGTTAAAAATGTTTTAAGAGGTGTCGTCTATACGACTGTGGGTGATTTGGAATGAACGCAACAATCGTATTTTCAATAACAAGCATCGGAAACCAATCGAGATAGTTCAGAATGTCAAATATATTACATTTTTTTTGGGTTTGTAATAGGTCTAGATGGAAAGATGTAGATTGGTCGAAGTGGTGTATGTATCCGTTGGATTGAGGTTGTATCGTTGTGTTCTCGCAGGTCCTTGCTTTGAGGACTTGTTGAGATTTGTTTGAATGAAATTTTACTTAAAAAAAAAATCTACAAACACATAGCGCGTTGCTTGTTTGAAACAAATGCATCTCTTTTGCGGCACTCGAATTTATTACAACTAATTACATACACACCCTCCAACTTTGACCTTCACTTTTTTTTTCCTATTATATGCGCACCTTATCCTTGGATTCCAACCGGATACCATCGGATGGATTTTATAAATTGAATTAAGTTATAAATAAAATAAAAAATTTAAACACATATAAAAAATTATCCTATACTTTAGATATACAACTTGACTTAAAACAAATACGATCACACTATGATACTAGTAAATGATTATGAGAATGAGAATTTAAAAAAAAATTAAATAAATTTGAAAATCCCAGCCAATCACAGATTTGGTTTAACCAGCTGACGCAATAACACATGAATCTATTAAAAGCGATTAAAAAACTTACACGTTCTAAACTCTTAATCACTTTGTTCTAAAAATTCATATAAAATTATTTTAATAATCACACTTGCGGGACAAAGTCTCTAACAAATAAGAAGTGGTCAAGTAAATAAACAATTAAGTATTAGAGGACTAATAACCATTTTGATCATTTTCAATATTAAATAGTTAGTAGCTTAGTACTTTTAAAAAAGGTGTGTGACTACAGTATTAATATATTTTTAAACGAGCTAATATATGACTTCGTCTTAATAACAACGTATAACACAAAGTATATTATAAGTGCTGAGTAGGGATGAGCTTGGGACGGTATCGGTACCGAATCGATACCAATCCCGATAATATCGATACCGAAAAGTCCAAAAAACCAATACCGATACCGATACTGAACACATACGGTACGGTACGGTATCGGTACGGTACCAGTATGGTATCGGTATTTTACCTTAAAATACCGATACCATACCGATCCCGTACCGATACCGATAATACCGAAACCGAAAATCCATAAATATGGGTACCGATACCGATCCCGAAACCCTTCGGTTCGGTACGGTATCGGGATCAGGACGGGACGGGATCGATATTCGGCCTTGTATGCTCATCCCTAGTGCTGAGTTAGGGTGAAAAATGAAAAGGAAGGGCACCCTCTACCGGAGGATACGAAACTCCTAACATTAAAAAAGGATAATGAGAATACATATGTTTATTTTTAGAAAATAACTTGAATAAACTGAAATCCAAGCTTGAATTTCGAATTATTGAATCGGGTCCCTATCAAAACTAAATTTGGTAACTAAGCGTATTTGAATCTATCAATTGCAAACTGAGCCAACCTGGTTATTCATATTTGATTTGTATTGTTTGTTTTCTCACAAGTCAAGTTATTCGAATCACGCTTGTGTCGACCTAACAGGTGTATCTCCCATGGTTGGTTTGAGGGATAATGGGCTTGTAGTAGGGCAAGTGGTGCGAAAAGCAGAGGTGAAGAAAGTTGAGCAACATGCTAAAGCTTGTGAGGAGAACCAACACGTTTTCGTACCCCTGACATTTGATACCTTTGGCTCACTGGCACCGGAAGCCATCCGTTTTCTGACCAGAGTCCAACGGGTTATTCATAGCAGTGTCTCGGCGCCACGAGGGCATGGGTTCGTTTCTAGTAGGTTAGGGTTTGTCATTCAGAAGGGGTTGGCGGCGCAGCTTGTTGCCCGCCTGCCCGCTATCTTGATGTAATTTTTCACGGTTACGTGTTAAATTAATAAAAATATGTTGAAAAGAATCAAGTTGGATTCATTTTTTTTTTCAATATTCAAATCGATTCGAATTTAATGTCTGATGTGTTCAGTACGGTCCCTTAAAATTCAAAATCAAGAGTAACCAAAATCTTAATCATAACGGTATGTCAACATTGGATGAAGATGGTTCATCAAATTCTAATAAGATCCTTTAAATTTTAATGAAGGTTTTGTGTCATTTTTCTCAAAGTTTCTATCAAGTAGGTGCAACAAATTACAAATATTTATTTAAGTTTCCATTAAGTGGAGGCATCAAATTTTGATGTAACGGATCTATCAAATTTTGATCAAACGGACCCTTCAAATGTAAAAGATTGTTGCACCACACATCCATAGTGATGAGACCCCATCTAACCTTATATTTTGTCATATGATATTTATTATTTCAACCAATATCAAATGTCACCTCAAATGATAAAATATAATTAATGAGGGTGTTATCTACATCCCCGTATCCCATGTACAACTATGAACCTAATAAATTAACCATGTGATCTTATTAAAAACGGTGACACATTGAGACAAATTAACATGTTGATGAACGTACAGCGAATAATAAATCTAGACGAACATTATGACTATCTAGATGTGATGTACATCGCATATGGTAGACTAGGATATCATTAACTTAGTATTTTAATTTATGTAATATTTATTTTTGTCACTAGTTTTATTATCACATTTTTAGTAGGCTAGGGTTTGCTGTCCAAAAAGGGGTGGCGGCGCAGCTTGTTGCCCGCTATCTTGATGTATTTTTTCGCAAAATTTTCTTTATTATAAAATTGGACGTAATGAATACGGAACAGACAACCATAGTTTTAAAATAATGGATTTTAAAGATACTCCGTAAGATACTTAATTATTACACACCTTTTTACTAATCCTCCTTTTTTTTAAACATATACTTCATCAACCAACGCCAAACTTGAAAACAGGGCGGCCGTTACAACCCAAAGAAATTACATACCTACAAAATTGCACCAATTTTCCCATAAAATAGTCGTAAATTTAGATCTACTCTTAATCCATAAATACCCCCCTCCATCTTAACTTCACTAATGATATCCTTGACCCGAACCCGTTTATTTGAAAAGATCAAATCATTCCTAGCTCTTCACAAACTCCAACTTCCAATGATGACAATCCCATGAAAGGCTTGTTTTCCAGCTAATATTATTCCAAATGATTATGTATCTCCAACAAGTCTTTAAATGAAAATAAAAGAAGATTCGACACACGACACCGTTTCTTCACCACATTTTCACATCGGGCAAGCCATATCTTCAACATGAATATATATTTCCTTTTCTTAACTCAACCGCCGTGGGTATTCTATCCATTTCCGCCTACCAAACAAACATGTTACACTTAGACGGAATCCATTTACACCACTCTATAACACAGTTATTACTGTAGTCCACCCCTCTTGCCAACATCCTTTTAACCGAACCTACATTGAATTGAAATGAAAACTAATATGCAATTCACTTAAGCTTTAAGCAGTTTTCATTTGGTTTGGTGTTTAATATTAAACTCTTAGATATAGTTGTTGATAGATCAACTCATAGAAGACGTTGTCTATGCATCTTCCTTCACATATAATTATTTTTTTATTCTTTTATATTATGAGTTATACAAATACCAACAGATTAGATACTTAACCTCATTTCATCTTCCGTGACTTTGCGCTACGGAACACGACCGGACGTGGTGAATGTTTGTTCATTTGGTTAACTAGATAAGTCAGACAGAAAAACAAAGGGTGTCGGTGCGAACCTCTTGATCAAAACTAACATCCTGATCATGTGGCCTAGTGGTAAAAGGGCCGGTTCTCTCTTTGGGGGAGCTGGGTTCGATTCCCACGGAAGGCATGTGATGGATACCCCCACCCTTGTGGTGGGGTAGGTTGTTGGGAAGTGATGGAGAGACCCTTGACCCTTATGGTCATGGGTTCGACTCATGATCCCTCCAGGTTTTACCGGTTCACTACCGTCGTGCCTTAAGGGCGGGTTTGTGGGCCGGGTTTTCCCTGGAACAGGAGACGGGTGGGCCGAAGGGCTCTGTCCGTACGGACTAGAGGCCGTCTGGGCCCCTTTCGGCCATTGAGGGCCGCGTACAGAGTACCCGACAATACTTTAGTTGATCGTTAAAAAAAAAAAAACAAGACCAACATCCAATCCCAACCGAACCTCCAGACGAAACAAACAAAAATTATAAAGCCTTGAGTCGTTGTCCGTGTTTAATCACTTGGCTTGACAAACAATATATCTATAACGGTTTAAAACCGTTTCGAGTGTTGAGTCCTATTCAAATAATTGGCACATAAGAAATATTGTGTCAACTCCCATAGTCCCACATCGGGAAAACAAAGAAACAAAGTGTTGTTTATAAAACACATTTGGACTTACAGAAACCGCTGGGCTTAGTAACGTGAGCCTGTGACCCAAGTGGGGGCATTAAAGTTATTTTGGAGGGTCAAGAGCTAGGGGTTGCTTAACTCCCAAGAGTTTTGTGGGGGAGCCTACTTGTGCTTGGTGAATAGGTGGTTTGGCCCACTGATTTGTGGTGTCCATTGATGAAGCCTAGCAAGGTTTGGTGGTGCCTTGACTAGAGCCTTTGAGTCCAGCCCATGAGGTTTGGATGGAAAAAGCCAGCCTATATTGGCGGCTAGCGAAGTCAGCTCATGAATGGCTGACGAGGATGGAGTGTATTGGAACTCCGAAACAGCCAGGTGGCTCGCCCCTTCTCTTGGCTAAGTGGACTCCTTCTTGTCCCAACAATAACTTTTTAGTTAATATTTTTTTTAATCATGCGCGGAATAAGATTTACATTTTTAACGACAAGTGTGGTTTACATACAACACGAATGCTTGCTGAATATAACTGCGGCCTTATCATTTATCAGTCTTGTCACAATGGCCATTCCTTTTTTCTACAGGATTACAGATTACTTCAAGATACAACTTGAACAGCCATGGAGGCTATATATATACAATACAAATAGCAGATCAATATTTTACTATATTCTAAAGCCTAAAGGTGACCATTAATATCCTTAAAGATTATATATCTTGATCTCTTTTTTTATTATTGAATATTGGATATGATCTGATTCTTTATCAAGCTCTTTATTATAGCTTGTATAAGATCCTCATGAATAGTCCTTGACTTCATTCACATAGCAAGAGCCTAGATGCATATTAGTTTTAATTAGAAGATAAAATTGATTGTTTTTTATTGATTGTCATATGTAAAAACATCCAACAATGGACTAAATTAACCCGAAAATAATAATCTTGATAATAATTTATGGTTTTAAGTTCAATTAATACAACTTTTTAATCTCCAGAGGGGCAAGGATTTGTCTTTGGTAGACTAGGGTTCGCAATTCAGAAAGGGGTAGTGGCACAGCTTGTTGCCCGTCTACCTTCTATTGTGATGTAACTGTCGTATTTTGTTTTAATAAGAATTGAAGTACTAAAAAAAAATTTATAGATAAATAAATAATTCTTACAAGTGGGAGGCGGGTAAACGGGTTACAAATTGCGCCGCTACCCCCTTTTGAATAGCAAAACCTACTCTATTAAAAATAAAACTTGGGTCCTTCGTCGCAGGAGAGTTGCTCTGCACCGCCTTTTGAACTCTTTTTAAGAACCAGATTGCCTCAGGGGCTAGCCCTCCAAATGTGTCAAAAGCAAATGGCACAAAAACGTGTTGGTTCTCTAGACAGTTATCCGGTAGTACGTCAAATTATTTATGGTTTTTGGAAGCATGATTCCTTGGTTTTGGTACGTCAATTTTTTATTTTTAAACGCTTCTTCATCTCATGAAAGTTATTGGGTAGTTTCGCGGCTTCAAATTTTTATTTATAAACGCTTCTTCATCTCATAAGTAATTTACAAAAAATAGATAAGGAAATGTTTCATAGAACTGAATAAGTGTTGAATGTCATAATGGGTAAAAGTTCTTATTAACAATGTTAAAACTTATTGGCTCTAATAGATACTCTTTTGCCAACTCCAACAGTCCCACATAGGAAAAACAAAGAATCAAAGTGTTGGTTTTAAATAGGGCTGTACACGAGCCGAGTCGAGCCGAGCCAAGCTAAGCTCGAGCTCGAGTTCGAACTTAAACGAGCCAGCTCGGCTTGGCTCGTTTTTTTGGTCGAGCTGAAAAGCCGAGCTCGAGCTCGGCTCGTAAATGTTCGATCCGAGTCACGAGCCGAGCCACGAGCTGAACACCCCTGGCTCGAGCTCGGCTCGATTACAAAACGAGTCGGCTCGGCTCGGCTCGAAAACAAAACGAGCCTTTTCGAGCGAGCTTTTTTCGAGCGAGCCACGAGCCGCAAGCTTTTTGTACACCCCTAGTTTTAAAACACATTTTGACAGTGACTGTTGCCGAGCTCAGTAACTTGAGCTTGTGACCCAAGTGGGGGTATTAAGGCTATATTTGAAGGGTCTAGAACTAGGAGTCACTTTAGTTTCCAGGAGTTTGTGGTGGGCTTCCTGCAAGCAGTGTTGAGATGTGTTTGGCCCATATGAATGGTGTCCAGATTAAGCCTAGTAAGGTCTGGTGGAGCCTTGACTAGAGCCCAGAGTTCCAACACAGAGGCGGTTGGAGAGGCCCAACCCAATAAAATGGAGAATCTTTCTTGCTTAGAAAGCTCGCAAAACCAAAAGGTAGGGGTGTAAACCCAACTTATAACCTTTTTTTTTTCTAATTATTATTTTGTAGGGGTGTAAACGAGTCGAGCCGAGTTGAGCCTGAGCTTGAGTAGGCTCGAGCTCGGTTCGAGCCTACTATTATGAGCTAAAAGCTTGGCTTGAGCTGGCCTCAATAGCTTAAACAAGCAAAAGCTCGGCTTGCTAACATTATTAATTAAAATTTGAGCATGTTCAAAGCACAAAATCACATACATAAAAAAATAATATAACATTTGTTTGGGTTTGTTTAGGTTCGCGAGCCTAAACGAGCTTTGTACATAAGGCTCGAGCTCGATAACTATGAGCTGGCCTCAATAGCATAAACATGCAAAAGCTCGGCTTGCTAACATTATTAATTAAAATTTAAGCATGTTCAAAGCACAAAATCACATACATAAAAAAATAATATAACATTTGTTTGGGCTTGTTTAGGTTCGCGAGCCTAAACGAGCTTTGTATATAAGGCTCGAGCTCGATAACTATGAGCTGGCCTCAATAGCATAAACATGCAAAAGCTCGGCTTGCTAACATCATTAATTAAAACTTAAGCATGTTCAAAGCACAAAATCACATACATAAAAAAATAATATAACATTTGTTTGGGCTTGTTTAGGTTCGCGAGCCTAAACGAGCTTTGTATATAAGGCTCGAGCTCAATAACTATGAGCTGGCCTCAATAGCTTAAACATGCAAAAGCTCGGCTTGCTAACATTATTAATTAAAATTTGAACATGTTCAAAGCACAAAATCACATACATAAAAAAATAATATAACATTTGTTTAGGCTCGTTTAGGCTCGAACTCGAGCCTGTTAAGGCTCGGCTTGTTCAAGCTTTTTACCTCTATATTAGGAGACACAAGTCCTCGTTAGATCTACAAGTAATTTTGGTGTCAAAGACATGTATATAGTATAATAAGTAATGGCCTTAATTTCTATAATAATGGCCTTAATGGGCCTTGCATGTGCTTGTGACTTCTGAGTCACTGAGTTGGTTCAGTATAACAAAGCCAAATTAGGCCGTAGTACTTGTGAGTCACTGAGTTGGTTTAGCTCTATATTATGAGACACAAGTCCCCAACAACTTATTTTGGTGTTAAAAACATTTGTATTATCTCTTATGCATTGATGGGCCTTGCATTGTGTTAATGAGTTGTTTCAGTTTACACAAAGCCAGGTTACGATATTTCAGATATTTTCATTAAAACAAAATACGAAAGTTACATCACAATAAAAGGTAGACGGGCAACAAGCTGCGCCGCCACCAAGATTTGAAGGTAAAATTGGTAAAATACTCGCACGGTACCGAAAACGCCAATTAGTGTTATTCTTTAGATAATTACCAATGCTGCATTCTTGACATTTTATTACTGCAACTATAAGCAAATTCTTGTTGCTTCTCAGAAGTACAAAATTACATGTGGATAAGTTGGCACATGCATACATTGTCATCAACTCATCTTTCCTGCTCTAACAACCGCGGAAACATTAAACCGCTTATATAGTTGTGTTAACTAAACTAATGTAAAAACCTTAAAAATCTTGGAACCAGTGGCCGACCCAGAAATTTTTTTCATCAGGTGCGAAATCTCTAAGCACTTGAGTCATTTATCCATCAGGTGGCATGGGTCGGGTCGGGTCGACTCGTATACCAAAAATAATAATACTAAAATTATATAATCACCAAAAGAAAACCAAAAGCCAAAAGTAATTTAAACGTCGTTAAATATGCATAACAAAATTCTAAAAATCTAAAGTTGTGGATACATCTCGGCTAATCGTAGTAGTTTTGGAACATCAAACGCACCAAAATTATCACAAGGACTCAAGCTATTAATACAAACAAGTAACTTAGATGTTACCTCGTTAAAACGATTTCCATATTCTTGGATTTACATATATAGAATCGAACTGAAGAGTTAGATTCGGTTGAATTATCTACACTGGACTATAGTCTCACTCATTGTACTTGATTTTATCTACCTGGTATCTTATTAAACCTTATAAAAAATAATAGGCAATAAACTAAATTAAAGGACAAGCAAAAAGAAATTAAAGAAAAAGAAAAACATATTAAAAGTTAGCGTGACTTCTTGCACTTAAAGAAAAACATGTTACGCACTCATTAACTGCGTATTCTGATGCTGATTAGGGTGGTTGTCCTGACTCAAGGCGGTCGACGAGTGGCTATTGTGTTTTCTTGGGGGATAACCTTATTTCATGGTCTTCTAAACGACAACTCACTGTTTCACGATCAAGTGCAGAAGCTGAATACAAGGGGGTTGCTAATGTTGTTGCAGAAGCCACGCGGATCCGAAACTTGTTACTTGAGTTACATGTTCCTTTGCAACAAGCTTCGGTTATTTATTTTGACAACGTGTCTGCTGTTTATTTGTCAGATAATCCGGTTCAACATCAAAGAACGAAGCATATTGAGATATATATCCATTTTGTTCGAGAAAAGGTGCGCATTGGTCACATTCGCATTCTGCACGTTCCCTCATCTTACCAATACGCTCATATTTTTTACTAAAGGACTCTCAAGACAGTTATTTCACTCTTTCAGGTCCAGTTTTACCGTTTGTCCGATGACCGATCAAATTGCAGGGGGCTACTAGCGGATATAAAATATAACCGGATATGTATATTTTTAGAGATAGATATTGTATATGTTTTAGCTAGATTTATCTCTTTCCATATTTTATGCTAGGGTTTGTTATTTTGAGGATCTATAAATAATGACCCTCTCCATTGTAATTGATTCATTCAAGATTAATAACCATGAGCACTCTTACTTAACATGTAAAATGACAATTTCAACCTTGATAGAGCCTTTAAGAAGTACTTTAATGCAATTATTCATGGAATGGCAGCATGGTAATAACGAATTGGCCGGTTGACACCTTACCTTTCTCAATGCAATATTCTATGTAATAGGAACAAGGTGAAAGGTGCCCGGCCACCAAACGAGCATTTAGAGATAAGTTCTTGAATCAAGTTGTCGCGACGAAAAAATATCATGAAATCATGAAAGCCACTTGATAATCAAACAAATACTTAATATTATTTACTTTAGTTATTTGGATCACTGTTCCACATCATTACATGAATTGGCTGTACAAGATATGCACACAATTTATTTCACCTAAAATGATTCTCTAGAATTATGCTTCTTTAGGCATCGAATGTGTCGCTATTAACATTTGGTTGTGATGACATACACGAATCTGGAGATTTTACAAGTCCCTTTAACACACTAGCTTGCAGGAACTGAACATATAAATAATATCAGGAACCCACCTTTGATAGGTGATTAATACCTTTTATCATTTTTGTGTATCCACTTAAAACTGGTAATTAATTTGTTATAGGACTTGGGTCTTCCAAATTAGTAGGGTGTTGCAAATTTATGTTCTAGAGTTACAAAAAAAAAAAAAAAAAAAAAAAAAAAAAAAAAAAAAAACTTTTGTCCAACACAATATTAGATATACTGAGACCTTTTCTGTTTGCAGCCTTAATTAGTAAAGAATAACAATCTGTCATAATGCCATTATAGTATGGAGAAAGAATTTGCATATTTGGCTCAAAACAAAGCCAAGAGTCATTAAATATCTGTGCATTATTATGGATACATCTTTGGAAGGCATATAATACTTGAAAATAATATATAAGCAGAAACTTAAGATTTTAATAATCCAAACTATTACTCGATGACCAATATTAATCCACCCTACCAATGTGACAAGTGACAATCCTGGCTTGGAATTTCGTTACAAATGTGACACCCCATGAAAATCCCACATCGGCCGTGGCCAGGAGAGATCCTTGGTTCATAAGTAATGTCTTGCCTCTTAAATCACCAACGCGTTTTGGGGCTTAATGTTAGTGGATGAGAGGAGAACTCCACAGTTATTTATGCATGAACCTCACGACTCCCATTATGTTTTCATGAAACGGATTTTGCGCTATTTACAAGGCACATTGGATTATGGGATTCGAATGGTTCGATCTGTTACGCACTCATTAACTGCGTATTCTGATGCTGATTGGGGTGGTTGTCCCGACTCAAGGCGGTCGACGAGTGGCTATTGTGTTTTCTTGGGGGGATAACCTTATTTCATGGTCTTCTGAACGACAACCCACTGTTTCACGATCAAGTGCAGAAGCTGAATACAAGGGGTTTGCTAATGTTGTTGCAGAAGCCACGTGGATCCGAAACTTGTTCCTTGAGTTACATGTTCCTTTGCAACAAGCTTCGGTTATTTATTGTGACAACGTGTCCGCTATTTATTTGCCAGATAATCCGGTTCAACATTAAAGAACAAAGCATATTGAGATAGATATCCATTTTGTTCGAGAAAAGGTGCGCATTGGTCACATTCGCGTTTTGCACATTCCCTCATCTTACCAATACACTGATATTTTTACTAAATGACTCTCAAGACAGTTAGTTCACTCTTTCAAGTCCAGTTTGACCGTTTGTCCGATGACCGATCAAACTGCGGGGGGCTATTAGCGGATATAGCATATAACCGGATACGTATATTTTTAGAGATAGATATTGTATATGTTCTAGTTAGATTTATCTCTTTCCATATTTTGTGCTAGCTGGGTTTGTTATTTTGAGGATTTATAAATAATGATCCTCTCCATTGTAATTGATTCATTCAAGATTAATAACCATGAGCACTTTTACTTACATGTATAATGACAATTTCAACCTTGATAGAGCCTTTAAGAAGTACTTTGATGCAATTATTCATGGAATGGCAGCATGGTAATAACGAATTGGCCGGTTGACACCTTACCCTTCTCAATGCAATATTCTATGTAATAGGAACAAGGTGAAAGGTGCCCGACCACCAAACGAGCATTTAGAGATAAGTTCTTGAATCAAGTTGTCACGACGAAAAAATATCATAAAATTATGAAAGCCACATGATAATCAATCAAATACTTAATATTATTTACTTTAGTTATTTGGATCATAGGGAATGATCTCCTTCCACATCATTACATAAATTAGTTGTACAAGATATGCACACAATTTATTTCACCTAAAATGATTCTCAAGAATTATGCTTCTTTAGGCATCGAATGTGTCGCTATTAACATTTGGTTTTGATGACATACACGAATCCGAAGATTTTACAAGTCCCTTTAACACACTAGCTTGCAGGAACTGAACATATAAATAATATCAGGAACCCACCTTTGATAGGTGATTAATACCTTTTATCATTTTTGTATAACCACTTAAAACTGGTAATTAATTTATTATTGGACTTGGGTCTTCCAAATTAGTAGGGTGTTGCAAATTTATGTTCTAGAGTTACAAAAAAAAAATAAAAAATTTTGTCCAACACAATATTAGATACTGAGACCTATTCTGTTTGCAGCCTTAATTAGTAAAGAATAACAATCTGTCATAATGCCATTATAGTATGGAGAAAGAATTTGCATATTTGGCTCAAAACAAAGCGAAGAGTCATTAAATATCTGTGCATTTTTATGGATACATCTTTGGAAGGCATATAATACTTGAAAAATAATATATAAGCAGAAACTTAAGATTTTAATAATCCAAACTATTACTCGATGACCAATATTAATCCACCCTACCAATGTGACAAGTGACAATCCTAGCTTGGAATTTCGTTGCCAATGACAATCCTACTCTTACGGAAAAATAACTCTGTCTGCCCCTAATGAACAAATGATTGATTTTGCTTTTATAGCAATCAGAATTGAATGTTGTAAATTTGTAATGAAACGGTGTAAATGAACGCAAAGAGGAGACGAAGTTACTTCTCCATTAGAGTGGGATTGCCCTTGACAACCAAAAAGAAAGTTAGCAGTGCCAGTTGTTATATACTTATACTGTTGGCATGAAGTAGTTGGCCATCAGTGATATGTGTAAGGCCACATTAATGTATATGTTTGCATGTCTACGATGCTTTATAATATACATTTACTGTGATTTGATCCGTTCATTTCTCCTCGTCTCACTCTCTTATTCTAGTCATATAATATCTGCTATTGTGTGGATGCAAACAGGAAAATTCCAGGAACCATTTGTGCACTTGTTGTGATGCTGCATTTATGCTTGAGCACACTAGAGAGAATAAAATTTACATCATATTATGCTTACACCAATAATACATGCCAACATGGCACCTCTTTTTATTTTATTTTATATTATTTTTTTTAAACTATTGGCTAGCCTCACCTGTCTTTTCACTTATAGACTATGTGTAGTGGAGGGTTTTATTTATAAAACCCCTGTTTCTGATTGGTCTACGTGACAGCTGAGTCAGCATGAAGAAATAAAGTGAAAAAGGGGTGTAGTGGGGGAAGAAAAAAAGGGGCACTATTTATAAAAAAAAAAAAACTGATAAAACACAAATTGTACACGTGGCAACAATTGATTGGTTGGGTACTTTGGGTTGTGGCGTTATATATATAAGCCCGGAGTGATTTTTGCAATATAAAGCCCCCCGTAACGGTGTGGGGGGGCTTTATTTTTCAATATAGCGCCAAATGGCGCCCCCACTACGGTGGGTCTTAGAACATTAATCATGCAATCAAAATCTTGAGGCTTACATTTACCAATAATTTGTAAGGTTAGGTAATTATTCTTTATCCTGAATGTTGTTGAGATGACCATATATAATATGGTATGAGGTTATACCTCAACCCAGAGTGCTTGGCTTGGGTAGGTCTATATGGCCTTTAACTTTGTTTGAATTACTATCTTGGCACAACCCATCATTGTTTCAATCTAACGTACGCGTTACACTGTCACCTAATAGGAATATGTTTTAAACTAGTATTTTGCCCTTAGGTGTTGCTCCGTGAGTTGTGTGTAAAACATAGAAAAGAATAACCAATTAAGTTGATCTAAGACCCATGTGTTGTGACGATCCTATCAAACGGGGAAAAATAGACGCGCTGCGACAGATTTGTCAAACAGGAAAAAATAGATGCAAAACGTTGAACCTCACACGCACATTGCGGCGTGTTAACTCAAAAAATTTAGAACGAAAAGTAAAATGAAAAACTTGCGAAAGATGAAAAGTATGAGGAACCAAAGTTGAAAATAAAAAAGTGTTAGGATTAAATTGCAAAAGATAAAAAACTTTGGGGTTAAAAGTAAAGAAATCAAAGTGATTAAATGAGGAAAACTTTTGACTTAGAAAGTGAAAAGTCAAATTAATCAAATGGGGTAACTTGTAAAGGTTGAAACTTTAGAGTTACATTGCAAAGATTGAAATTCTAAAGCTAGGAAGGAAAAATGCAATTTTCTTTAAAGATATGGTATGGTGTCCCCCCTTACAAATGTAAGGTTGTGGGTTCAAATCCTTGCAAGTGCAAGGTAAGGCGGAATAAAGGTGTAATAAAAATTTGCCGTTCAAAAAAAAGTAATCATAAACGAAGTTGTTGATTGTACCTTGGGGTAATCTTGTAGTTTCCTGTTGGTCCATGAATTTTCCTTCCTTTTGCTGTATTTCGCTCAAAGGGTTGGATAATATAGTGTTATATTTAAATTTTCTTTAGCATACTAAACTTTTACCACATGTACAAAGATGATTTTTTGTGATGTGTAGCTATTCCGGTAATCCAGTTGGTATTATGAAAATCTTAGTATATCTAAGAAGAATTCAATTAATTGAATTTGTAACTTAGATTCATAGTTTTTGTGCCTATGTGTGTGTGTGTATAGGGATGGAATACGACACCAAGTCTCCATGTATATTTACTGTACAAAACGTGTGTAGTGCTTAAATAAGAAAAAAAAATGTTGCAGCGGTAGTGTAAATTCTTTGGCTCTCGTTTTCTCACCAAAAAAAAAAAAAAAATCTAATTCAGGCGACCAAACTTTGATTGTTTATCGTGTATCCTACTAATACATTGGTAAAAGATTGTAAATGTTTTCATCTACTTAGTTGATTGGGTTTTATGCTTAGAAATCTAGGTTTATTAATGGTTCGGATGTTCGTGAAGAAAGACGAAGCAAAACTAACAAGCCACTGTAAAATCTACATTGCGATTATTACGCTAGTTACTTAAGTGATTACTCGTTATTTATCTATATCTATACTTCTATATCTATATCTATACTACATTATAAAGGAGGAAATGTATCTACAAATGTCATTTTACATGAATTTTAAGATGGTATAGAAAAAGCCTCATGCTTAAAATCCAAATGTCATGTAATTTTTTACCTTTCTACTCTTCATGTAAAACCTACTTGCACATGACATTCTTTTATCATAACCCCCAGTTACCATTAATCTATAATCTATATTATATTATAAAGCACTTGAGAAAAGTATCAAACAAGATTAGGTCATTACTACATTTTATTAAAAAAAAGAACAATTTTATATATAACAAAATTATACAAAAAAGTTTCTACACATACAAATATATACCTATACACATTAAAAAGATTATAAAAATCAATAAAAGTCGAACTTTACGTAAGAAAATAATTTTGTGATGCCTTTTTCTTTAAAAAAAAGTGTACGCATGAATTGGTTCACGAACCAAAACTGGTCTTTCAAACCAGCGAAACCACGGGGAACCGAAACCGATATGGACACGAACCCATACCAAACACAAACCGGTTTGGAACCGGTTCAGTTCCTAGAAAAAACCAATCTATGCACGTCTATAAAGTTCTCACGTTGGGATGTCTTATGTGGGAATATTTTCAACTAACCTAACTTCCAATTTCACTTTCCGATGTCACTGACAAAAATTTATGGTGCATTTGATTAGCAGTTGTATTGCATTGCTTTTATCATATGGAAAAATTAATGGGTATGCTTCTTTACAAGTTGATTACATATGAGTCATTCCAACCTCCTCTTAATGTGGATCTTATAAAGGTCCCTTTGATTTCTTCTCCTCGGCAATCTTTCCAGATTTGGCACTTTCAACATATTGAGTAAGACTATTAGTATAATAATAGTTGCTAATGAGTCAAACCGTTACTTCCATTTTATACCGGCATGTAGGACAAATTGCATAGCATATGGTATATAGAACGTAGCATGTTATCATGTCTCGTTGTACCCTTTAAAAAATTACCCCGCTGCGAATCACATGTGCTTACACACACAAACATACACCTTACATATTGATTCTTTTAATCGTTTTAAAGTTTGAATTACGTTTCCGCCCTGTATAGGGGTGTTCAGAATTCGATTCGAATTCGAAAAATTCGAAATTCGATTTAGTTCGATTCGATTACCAAGAATTCGATTCGATTATTAAGAATTCGAATTCGATTCGATTCGAATTCGAGTCCAGTAAATCGAATACGAATCGAATACGAATTTATGATTTTAAATTCGATTCGATTCGAAATTCGAATAAAAAATTGTACATGTATATTTTTTTAAATATATATACACATATACACATTATTATATACACAAGTATACACATTGGAAAAAAAACTTCTAAATTTTGGTCAAACTCTAAGAACCCATAGTGTCTATAACTTTTAGCATAACCATGTTTTATATATTTACCTTATATATCACAAAACTCTATAAAACTATACTCTCTACTATTTTTACTATTCTCGTATTTGACATATTGTTGTTTATCAATTTTGTAGATTTGTATTTTATATGTTAAAAATAATGAGTTTGTATTAGTTTTAAAACTAAAAGTAAAACAATTTGTTATTTAAGGTGAATTTGAACTAAATCGAATTTATTCGAATTCGATTCGAATTCGAGTTTCTTATTCGAATCGAATACGAATCGAATAAATTGAATTTTAAACGAATACGAATCGAATACGAATTCAGGTAAAAATATTAAAAATTCGAATAATTCGATTCGAATAATTCGAAAATTCGTTATTCGATTCGTTGAACACCCCTAGCCCTGTATTGTCGACTCCGCCGCAACGCACGGATTCCCTACTAGTGTAAATAATTACTCTAGTTTAAAATAACTACACTACATATAGTTATGTTAGTTGAAGATTTGGTAACTTGCCTAAAATCACGTTATGCACCTATTTACTAGTTTGTCACCGCTTCCTTCATTCCTTCCTTTTTTTTTTAACGACAAGTGGTGCAACTGGTGGAGCTCCGACTAACACCCTAGGCCAGCCTGTACTGATTACCCATTCCACCTGGATCGGGGATCTCCCTAGGTGGAATCCCCACATGTGGTAAATATGGCTTTAAAAAGTGGGTACTGATAGCGGTACCGAAAAAGATTACCCGGTACCATTCACTCATCCCTAGATGGTATCGATAAATTAACAAAATTGATAAGTATTGAAAATGTGAAACCCAAGGTGGCGCTTAAGAAACTTATCAAAATGAAATTCTTTACACCACGCACAGGGGGGGGGGGGGGGCGCTATTGAAAATGTGAAACCCAAGGTGGCGCTTAAGAAGAGAAAAAAAATTCGTTTCAATTTGGTTTGTTTGGTTTTAAACCGAAACCGAACCGAATTCAATATGGTTGAATTTGGTTTGGTTTTCATATTCCTAATTTGGTTTGGTTTTTGATTTGAGGTAGAAAATTTTGAAAACCGAATAAACCGAATCGAATAAACCAAATAAACCGTAAACCGAACCGATGAACACCCCTATCTAGCACATTTTTCACTTTAACGTATCTAGCACATTTTTCAATTTCGTCCTGCTTCAATCCTGTCTTTCTGATTTTGAAGTCTGGAACATAAATTTGCTTTTCTCTTCTTTCAAAAGATTGTTTTTTTAATATTTAGAATTTGTATTTTTGACCTATATTAGAGTCACAAAAAAATCAGGTGGCTGAAAGTCACGGGACTCTTAAAATGGGAGAGCTTGGACGAAAATGCGTAAATTTACAATACTGAACAAAAAAACAGTGACCGGGGCACTCCCGACCCTTAATAAGCTCCACTCATGGTCACACGAACGTGGAAATGTTTATGGGTTATGACTAGTAACATTACATATTCCATATTTAATCTGCATCTTTTTCAAAACAAGTTTTTTGAAGCATTAGATCTTACGTATGGATGAATCCAAGTGAGCAATATCCAGTACATGTGATGCACTAACATTGTAACATATTAGGACTTATCTAGAAGAATCATTGGCTCATTATGATTGGCCATACATATCTTTCATGAAATATATCAAAATTCTCATAACCTTACTGTGATTCTTAAACACTAATCGTCATCCAGAATAATGAAATAGAACCTTTTATTCTCTAGATATTCTATCTGATAGTGACTACATAATTAAAGTATGTTATGCCAATTGTTGCTATATGTTCTTGGTGAAATAGCAGTAATATCCATTTAGATGACAATGCAGAAAGCGATATGGAATATATATAAATTTTTTCGATCTCAGTCAGCGACGTAGCAACATCCAAGCAGAACTCATAGAAAGAATGGGTTGTCTCTATTGATATGTTTTTAAATTAGCAATCACCAATAGTTTAGGAGTGACAAATTCCTTAGAACAATGCCCCAATAAATTATATATTTGTATGCTTTATAGAGAATATATCCCCACTTTTCCACATCTCATCACCAAAATATATAATTATTTTGTAATAATAACAACTTGTTGCTCGTCTACCTTCTATTGTGATGTAATTTTCATGTTTTGTTTTAATGAAATTCCTCTAAAATAATAATAATAATAATAATAATAATAATAACAATATTATTATTATTATTATTATTATTATTATTATTATTATTATTATTATTATTATTATTATAGTAATATGCTATGAGTATATGACTTGCATTGTGAATAGAAAGAGGTACCATGCACTTGTTTATAGAAAAAACCATTGTATTGAAACAAATAATCAAGAGCTAGCATTATTCTTATCCATAAAGAACTTTTCTCTTTTATCATATTTTACAATAATTTTGATAATTTATTCTTCCTTGGTATCCTCTATATAAGAAGCAATGTAACCTCAAAGTCTACCACCAACATCAAAAATTTGATCTACAATTGTTAGACAATTTTACTAAATGGATAGAGTAACTGATTTGGCATCTAAGAAAGCTGCAGTTATCTTCACCAAGAGTTCTTGTTGCATGTGCCATAGTATTAAAGCACTATTTTATGAACTTGGTGCTAGTCCTGCAATTCATGAAGTTGATCATGATCCTGATATGGAGTGGGCTCTACGACGCCTTGGTTGTAATCCCGCTATTCCTGCAGTGTTTATAGGTGGTAAATATGTAGGGTCGGCTCGTGATGTCATTTCTCTTCATGTTGATGGATCCTTGAAGCATAAGCTTATTGAAGCAAGAGCTATATGGTTTTAGCTAGTAGCTATACATATACATAAATAAATAAATAAATAAATAAAAATACCAAGTACATCATCATGTTAGAATAACATGATTGTAAGTAAATTAAGAGCTGATGTTTTTGCATGCTCTCTTGACTCTACATAAAGGAGTCACACTTTGTTAGTTTGACTTCCTTGTCTTCAAGATACATACTTTATTGTAAATTATTGCTTTTTTGTGTCATTTTCATGATAGTTTATGTATGCTACTACATCGAATATAGGGGGCCGGTTAGGTCTTGGTGTTGGACTATGTCTAGCCTCCTTGGACCATAGATAACATGCGTCATAATAGGTCCTGACCCGTTGTCTAAACTCTAAAGGAACCTCCAAAACAGCCTAGTCTATGATGAGTATATAGATAGGTCTCGTGCATAAATGATATATGTGTGCGCGCCTGCATGTGTATAATTGAGTTTAGGGAGAGTGTAACGAAGCGAAGAGAGGTCGCGTGGAGAGGGAGGGGATGTGGGCTGGGTGAGGCCCAATGGGCTGAACTTTTCTTGTGCCCACACCCGCACATTAAGCCCAATCCGATGGATAATTTGTCAACTTACATTAGAAGCTCACTTTAGATTATAAAACAAAAAATAAAACCATACAATTGACTTTTCAACCACATGTCTTCCCATCTATTGCAACCTCTAACCATTGACTTGGAATTGCAACCTCTAACCATTGACTTGGCTAATTAGAGTTCACATGTAATATTTAATTTTGGGACAATCACCAAAGTGAACATTGACCAACATAAATTAACAAACTCAGCATTTGACAAGTCTAGATTTAGATAAGTCACGCAAAACAAGTATGCTCAAAGGATGACGTACACATGTATCCAACATGTAAGTGTTAGATCTTTAAAAAGGCAAGGGACCCCCACACTCTAAACCAATTACAATCAGACATTTCATCATATTCTTAGACGTTTCGTCATGTTCTTAGATGTTTCATGAGATTCTTAGACGGTTTTATCAGATTCTTAGACGTTTCAGATTCCCAGACATTTCGTCAGATTCTTAGACGTTTCCATCAAATTCTTAGACATTTCCATCAGATTCTTAAACATCTAATATTTGACATTTCGTACAACTTAAGACGTTTAAGACATATGCTAAGTTGTTATTGGTTTTACATGATGGTCCCATGCTTTTTTAAAGGGCTTAAACTTAAACGCTTCATACACGTGACATCTTCTGAACACTCTTGTTTTGTGTGACTTCTCTAAATTCAGACTTGTCAATTGTTCATTTTGGTAGTTTATGTTGGTTAATATGTTCATTTTGGTGATTTTCCCTATTATTTTTGTCTTATCAAATCCCTGAACGATACAAAATTACATATATAGTCCCGTTCTTTGTAAATTGTATACAAGGATGTGAGGCTGTGAATGAATGGAATATAACCGATTTCATTCAGCATGAGTTTCAAGTCATAGGTTATAGATTTCGTTACAAAACTAAAGTATAACTACAACATCATGTTTGACATAGGAAAAAACTCTATGCTTGGAACATTATGCTTTATTCGGAATCTTTTAGAAAAAAAAAAAAAAAAAAAAAAAAAAAGAAGTATTCATGTTCTAGAGTTACTTGTATTGTTTCACTTGCTATTAGTCAGTAAATTTTTAATTTAGTAATTATGTAATATTTGATCATTAGGCATACTATTCGTATCATGGGAATTAAAGTCTTATTATTCTTTCGAGCTTTAAAAGAACTTAGACGATCTTGATGAGTCTAGTATGCCTTGATCCCTACCCTTGTTGATTCAACTTTGCTTTGAACTTTACTCGTGGCAAAATAGGTGGGTCGGGTATTTGGGTATGTTAGAAACCAGTCCCAATTAAACATGCACGCACACACGAACAATCGGACTTATGTTATCAAACCAAGATCACGAGTCTTTCTCTATTGAAAAATCTCTACACAATAATTCAACAGGCCCTGGCCCTCTATGTATATTAAAATATCTAATTTACTCAACACACTAAATTTAGACTTTGGGTCACTTCCAATATGTTTAACCCATTGAGCTCCTTTGACCAGTTCCTTTTATAGCTAGTTCTTTTCAGGGTCGGCCCAACAAAATGAAGACGCTAAGCGAACTAAAAAGTCAAGCCCCTTTGAAACAATTTATCAATATAAACCATCCTCTTTAACCTGGGCTTGGGACCAACAATAATAAACTAAAAAAATTATAGTTTGCGGACTTATTATTTTAAGTTATATATTGTGCGCATAAATATAATATATGTTTTAGATTAGATTTATTTTTCTAGCTTTAATGGATACAAATTGTTTAATGAGGTCGCGATGAAGGGTGATAGAAGTGGAGGATGCGTGAAGGTAGATGACCATGTTCAACAAAAAAGGGATACGGGCCTTTAAGTTTTTAAGTTTTTGGCCTAGGCCCTAGACGTTTAACTTGGTTAGGTCATTATGTCTTCAGTTTTTTGTTGGTTCACTTGCGCCAAATACACATGTAAGATATAAAAAAGAAGTTTAAGAATCGGGGGTCCTAAGCCTTTAGCTAGCTTGCTAAGCCTATCAGACCGACCTTGGTTCCTTTTTATATAAGCTGTTATGGATGAGAAATAACCAAGTCAACCCATTTAAAGGTTGGTGTGAGTGTGTGTGAGAGTATAGACCGCGATTGGCGGATTTTTATTACTAATTAATCTTAGAGTTGGCGTTGGATTTTAACCAAGTGAAGGAAATTTTCTCTAAAATTGCTTAAGTGTTCTTCTTTTACAACATAACCCTCCAAACTAGATATTTTCTTAACTATCATAACATTTAGGATAATAGGCAAAAAGGTGATTAAATAAATTCCTAACACATGCTCCTGGTTAGAAACTCATAAACTGTTAAAATCTGAAAATGGGTCTCTAGCATCCTAAAAGCTTGTATATTGGTACTTAAACTGAACGTTAGTATCATTGTGTCTTTATATTAGTATAGAGGGTCATTTTGTCATATTGTAACTAGAAGGGGTATTATAATTAGTCGATAGATTAATAGTTTCAATCAAATGACGTGTTTATTGTAAGCACCGGTTTAGTACACCTAAATATTCTATCAATTTATGAACATATTAGGAGTAATCAAATTCAAGTTTATGTGCTAATCTACAATCATTTTTGCATATGATTTCCAACGGTGTATCTTGTAGATATGGCAGAACAAAGGTAGAAATAAGTTAATCAATTAGTGCTTCAATTTGGGTTGTATTTATTTTAATAAGTTTAATAGGCCCGATCAAATTCATTAGCTAAGGGGAAGAGTCAAATTGGTCAAATTGTGGAACAAGTTAGAGGTCACCCATATTCTATTTTAAGCAACCTCCTAATTCATTTTACTCATAGATTATTATTGGAGTTAATAGCCAAAATTGTCCCTGAGGTTTGTTCACTTTTGCCACTTCAGTCCAAAACCCAAATCTTTTACATCTGGGTCCTTCAGTTTTTTTTTTTTTTTGCCAAATTCGTCTCTGAAAAGGTTTAGGTTTTGCTAAATTCGTCCATGAGGTTTGGTCATTTTTGCCACTTCATTATTATTGTAACAATATTGTTTTGGTATTCATAATAAAATATTAATTACTTATAAAGATTTCAAAAGCTGACAAAAACTTGTTTGCTGGTTAACTAAATCCAACTTGTCCCATTTGAGTTAACAAAAAAAAATGACAAGTTTTAACCTTTTGACCTGTTACCGAATCCCCCTGACCCTGATACCCTTCCATGATATTTTTATGTATGTAGATAGAAACGACTTTCTTTATGTGTTAGGTCAATTATGAAAAATCAAAACTCATGAAATTTTATATGTATATATATAGTATGCAAAGTCGACTTACCTATAGGTTTTATAAAAAAACCCGTATTTGCTTTTTTTAACAGAAAAAAATGTATATATAACTTGCATATATAGTCGAAGGTATTTATCCCATCTAGTTGAATCCAATGACTAGGTCTCAAATTTTTCTCACTACCCATTATTTTTCTTTTTCTAGGGCTTTCTTCTCTAACCTTTCTTTTCTTTAATTTTTTGTTGTTTTGGTGGGAAATCCAAAAAAAAAAAAAAAAAACCTTGCATTTGATGTGTGTCAGAAGTGAAGTTTGGGTTATGGTGGTTCCGCAACCTCAACTTGTGAATTCAGCTGAGGTGGCTCCGCTTTTCCATACAAGGCAACCATGTTGGCCGATGGTATGTGACGTGGCAGGATCTGCAATCTCAGATTCCGAATCACAAAAGTGACAACCGTAAGGTGAGATTGCGGAACTCATACGACGAACCGTG
Organism: Ambrosia trifida; assembly: GCA_028751855.1. NCBI lineage: Eukaryota > Viridiplantae > Streptophyta > Magnoliopsida > Asterales > Asteraceae > Ambrosia > Ambrosia trifida. The sequence continues at coordinate 133,489,722 of CM054129.1, forward strand.
ATCTCAGATCACAATTACCCATATGTGTCTCTCTGTTCAAACTCAAGGTTTTCAACCAAATTGGACCAATTCCCTTTTAGGTTTAGGTTCTTTCAATGTGTTTAGTGTGTATCCAATCTTTGATTTCAATACTTTTACTCCTAGATCTGCTTATTAATGAATCCCTGGTGAATCCATGTTTCTTTGAATCATCTAATTCGTTATAATGGGTGTTTGTTACAACAAAAATGAAAGACTAGAGCTCATTTTACATAGGTATGATTATAATAATTTGTTATCTTTTGGGCTTTAATTTTGAGTCACCTATTTCTTTGAACCATCCAATTATAATGGAGAACCATCTTCCAGCATGGCTCAAGTGCCACATCATCACCATCATTATCATCATACTCGGTTAATTCCATCAATAGCAAAACCTCAAGTGCCACATAGGGGTGTAAATGACACGTAGCGGTATTCGGGATCGGCTCGGTGAAAAGCTCGAATGGGTCGAGCGTTAACGAGCCCGAGCCTGAAATATGACTCGTTTAGTTATCGAGCCCGAGTCTCATATACAAAGCTCGTGTAGGCTCGCGAGCCTAAATGAGCCCAAACAAATGTTATATTATTTTTTTATGTATGCAATTTTGTCATTTGAACATGTTCTATTTTAATTAATAATATTGGTGAGCCAAGCTCGAGCCGAGGTTTTGCTCGTTTATGCTATTGAAGTGAGCTCGAGTCGAGCTTAGGTCGTTAAATTTTAATTAATAATATTGGTGAGCCAAGCTCGAGCCGAGGTTTTGCTCGTTTATGCTATTGAAGTGAGCTCGAGTCGAGCTTTTAGGTCGTTAAAAATCATTCTTAAATTACCTCGAGCCGAGCCGAGCCGAGCTCGAGCTCTTAGGTTTTTCCTTCGAGCCGAGCTCGAGCTCAGAATAGTAGGCTCGAACCGAGCCGAGCTCGAGCCTCAAAAGAGCATGCCGAGCCGAGCCCGAGCCTAGTCAAGCTTGGGCCCGGCTCGGCTCGTTTACACCCCTAGACTGCCACATCCTCTTCTATCATGGCTGCCAACCATTTTAATTCATTGCCACATCATGTAGCTCCATAATCTCAGGTTGGGGAATAACCAAAAGCAAAAACACCTACACGAGACATGCACACCAAATGAAAGATTTTTTTTTGGATTTCACATGCATACATTCCAACCAAAACAGCAAAAAAAAAAAAACTTTTTTCTTGATTAACCCAACTCATCTTAAGGCAAAAGGGCTAAATATTGGTCAAGTATAAGTCATTTCAATGTTGATTCATCAATCTCCTAAAAGATCTATAATATAGGGATTTGGTTGCATGTTGACATGTTATTGATCAACGAGGGAATCTTGCTGGTCACTAACCTTGAGAGGGACTATCCTTTGGTGATTCGTTGGAAATTGTGAATATAAAATTCTAGATAACATTTCATCCTAGTCTTTTCAGTTGTTGTAGGGTTATGAAGTTGCGACGGGATTGTATCTATTGATGAGTCATCAAAAGCGTGCACTATAAGTAGCTGTTGAAAAATCAGGCCCTTAAACGAACACACAAACACACAGTTGAACAACCTATTCGACTCTTTTTGTTATTTATCAATGAAGCACAGAGAATTAATTCCACCATTGTGAGAATTAATAATGCCCTTATTAATTTTCTCTCAGTCAAACCTAAAGCTAATACAACCAACGACAAACATCAACTGAAAATCAACAAGTTAGCATGATAAGAAAGTTCACGTGGCCATCCATTTTTTCTAACCACATACGTACCACCAATCACCATTGTCTATAGTGTTGCCCCTTTTCAACCTTTAGTTTACCTAAAACCACAACCATAATCGTCTGTCTCTTTGTTATATCCACGGATTCTTATTGCATTGCTCATGACTATGGCTACGACCGTAACCTTCTCTCTATCTTCGTCTTCAACCATCCCTTCTTTTCGTCACCGTTGCAACCCCGCAAGGGGATGCTCCTCTTTTCCGGAAAACGACTCTCAAAACTGCTAAGCTCTGATACCAATTGTTGGCTCAGACAATCATATCAAACACAAACATGAGATATTTAGGTAGCACATACCCGGACTCTTTCTTATTCAAACAAATGAACTTGCTAACTTACAAAGAAATGGACTATTAAAAACATAAACATAGACCTTTATTTATAATAAATTAACCGTACTAATCCCATTCAAATACTTCTACAATTATATTATTAAAATTTAATTAGTTATTACATCAAAAAATTAATGATTGTCGAATATCTGTTGGTTACACCTTCATCAATGATCTTTAATTGAAGTTGCATCCGTCGCGATCCTTTATATACGTTGTTGGCCCAGTGAACTCCCTGTAAGTCCTCCCGCTTTCACTTACTGTGTTTTGTAGTGATGACACTTGGGGCCGGCTCGTTAAGGTAATTGGGCTAGGCAAGCTCTTAGGGCCCCAATTTTAGAAAGAAAAAAAAAGAAACTATATGTGTAAAATATATATAAATTTACTAGCACAAATGGTATATGCAGTTTGGTGGTTATCAATTTCACGCATGTTGTTTTTACAGTGTTATGTTCGAATCTCACAACCTACATTTTTTTTATGGCTCACTCATAAATTTAGTTAGATAATGTCTAATTACGATTTTCTAATATATAGCTTGTTAAACAAATATTTATCCACCTTTGTTAGTTTCTCCCTCCTAAACTAGATGGAAATGTTTAATTTTATTTAATAACATAATATTTTTCCTAGTTAACTATGAACATTAATAAACTAAAGGCTTTTAGTCGAAATTTACAAAAGCATTATTTGAATCGTTGTACGAGAAATGAACATTTATTATCAATAAAAACAATTCCTATATGTAGGACATAAAAAATATTTACTAAGAAAACATTTAGACATCGTATCACATTCTCTTGTAATATATTATACAAGTTTCATCTTAAAAAAATACCATCAAACACAAAATGAAATTACGGACCAAAAATTTGAAAAGGGGTCCCAAATTTTCATTTCGCTGTGTGCCCCCAAATTAAATAGTTAGATCGGCTCTGAATGATTACACTTAAGAAAGTGTAATGGTAGAAAAACAATATGAAGTTACGAACCAAATAAAAACCTCTATATCTATGCTAAAAAAATCCAAAATATTTCGGTGACCTCAATTAGGAAAAATAAAAAGTTGGTGGCTCGACACGTAAAAAACTACTTCAACATATCATGAGAGCAAAAAGTTGTGACACTGGTGAAAAAAAATCTTGAGTCCGTCAATAACTAATGAGAAAGGTTATATGAAAGACCTCTCATGCGTACTAGATTCACATGCTTTATAGAACGAATGACAGTTGGTGGGCATGTTATCAAGAATCAAAACAAATCTCATTCTAGATCTTTTGGCCTTGAGAATATAATTGATATGGACGGTGGAATCTGTTGGAAATAAAATTGACCATCCTTGGAATCTTTTAGTTTTTTGGTGGACCGGTGAGGCTAACTAGTGAGGTCGGTAATATGTGAAGGAATTGAACTCATGGTATTTAGGTTGTACACCTCGAGCAATTGTTAATATGGTTGGGTAAAGGGTCAATTTGGGTTGGCATATTTTTATACCTATGGTAGGGTGACCCCAAACTATTTTTCGAATAAGTTATTGTTTTCATAAATTACATTTACTTGCTCATTTTGTGACTGACTGAAAAAATACATTAAGATAGTTGGTAGACGCGCAACAAGCTGCCCCGCCACCCCTTTTGGATTGAAAAACCTAGTTTGTTTTGGAAGATCTTCCACTCAAAAACGTATGTGCGTCCTCTTCTTGGTGTAGATTTGGAACAAGGTCTTCTCACCTCTCCTCCTCCTCCTCCTTCTTCTTCCTCCTCTTCCTCATCCTTCTTCCTCCTCCTCCTCCCCTCCTCTCCCCTCCCACGGCGCCACCGCCCTCCTCCATCACATCCCCTGCCCTCCCTCCTTCCCCTGTGTTTGGTTATTGTTACAGTGGGTTATGGTTATGGTTTCGGGTGACAACAGGGGGTGTTGGTTTACGGTGGAGGGTCACGATATGGTGGGTTATGGTTTTGGATTACGCCGTAGACGTTAACAAACAAACAGTCTTCTTGCAGATTGCAGACATTTGGTCCACATGTTCTTCTACAAATGTCTGCAGATGTGGTTCGCAGACTGCAGACATTTTACCTCTTCAAAAACAAACAACACCTTAGTTTGATTATGGAAGTTATATTCTCCGGTGATAATATAATTATTTGAATAAAATGGTTCACTAGGCACTTTTAGTGCTTTATATAGTAAACTTATAGTGTGAGTTTCTACCTCTTGACCCAAATGGAAAAATCAAATATAATATATAATTTATATCGATCATAATATGGTTGTAGTTTTGTGTAAAGAGAATAAAATGAAAATATTAATTTTAGCTACAAGGATTTATGTGACCAGTTTTTTGGTCTTAGTTGGCCACAGTGGCGAAGCTTGACCCGAAGGTTCGGGGGGTCGGAAGTCCCCGGAGGGTCGGAAGTCACTAGTTTCGGGGGGTCGAAACCCTATATTTTCAAAAATTTTCTATACGAATACTATATAATCGGAACTTCTGCGCGAAAATCCGGGGGGGTCGGCCGCCCCTCCCCGCCCCTACTATGCTTCGCCAATGGTTGGCCATTTGCAACCAAAGAGCATAACTTAAGTTTACTAGTATATATGTTAGTAGTTGGTAGGAATTTCCCTCTTAATGTGTTTGAGATGGAGGTTTAGTTGTACTTTTTCCCTAATGTTTGGAAAAGAAAGAATAAATATCCATCTTTTAAAGTACCTTTAGTAGTTGTCAAGCATCTCAACTGTATTGTTCGAAGATAACTAGACGAAACGAAACGTTAGCCTGTTGTTTATATAAATAGAGGTAGCGCGCGAACCCCAAAGCATACCAATTCCCATATCTCCCTCATCAGCCCATTCTCTCAAACTCTCCTTTGGTGACACTTGGCATTGTCTAAAGTAGTGTCACAAGATGGACAAGATAGAAGCACTAACATCAGAGAATGCAATTGTGGTCTTTAGCAAGAGCACATGTTGCTTATGCTATGCAGTGACCATCCTGTTCAAAGAGCTTGGTGTTGAGCCCCTGATTCATGAGCTTGACCATGATCCAGAAGGTTGGGAGATTGAGAGGGCCCTTGTTAACCAGGGTTGCAACTCCCCACCTGTGCCAGCTGTGTTCATAGGGGGTAAGCATGTTGGGTCAACCAATGAGGTGATGTCACTCCATCTTAGGGGTGCACTCATCCCACTCATCAGGCCATACCAGTCATTGGCTTAGACTATATATCTAGCTAGCTAGCTACTCATACTTTGGAGAATAAGTTTGGGTCAAGACCATGACTAGTTTGTTAATTTGTTTAGGTTTTATCATGGAAGTATATGTTTATTAGATTAAATGTTGTTATTGTCATTTATATTATCTAGGGTACTTAACCTAGCTTAATATTTGCAACAAGAGATAGTTGCTTGTTGAGAAAATAATCCAAAGTATTTATGTATTTACTTAATGAATTTGATGTATAACATTGTGTGTGTGACATCTTATGTTCCCGAGTTCACTTAAATGAATGAAAAGAAAAGAAAGAGAGAGATTTCTTTCCGTTTCCTTTCCTTCCATTTCTTTCCAATTTGAAAGCATAAAATTTTGCTCCATTTCCTCTTTTTTTTTTTCCTTTCCTTCAAAAAAATCTCCGGAACACACATTTTTTTCACCATTCCCTTCAAAAAAACTTTGAAACACAACTAATTTTTTCTTTCTTTCCTTCCGTTTTCTTTCTTTTGTCTAAATTTTCTCCCTCCCCTCCCCCCCCCCCCCCCCCCTCTATATATATAACACATACACATGACACATGTATCAAAAAGAACTTGAAAAAAGAATCCGGAAGAAAATAGATGGAAAAAGGAAAATACCATGGATCTTGACTCTTGGATCTCAAGATGAGAAAAGTAGGATGCATTGAGTTTTTTTATGTTGTGGAGGAAAAGCAACAAAAGAATGTTTTTATTTTTATTGTTTTGTAAGAGGATTTACATTTGGGGAACCAAATTTATGTGAGTGTGTCTACTAAATTATATAGGGTGGGTAGCATTCTTATCCCATCAACCAAATCACATCCATCAAATTACACTAAAAATCACTACTCCACCCCTAAATCTTCTCTCTCCTAATTAAAATAATAATATTTTTTTATACTTTTATCATTATATTTTCTCTCCTCACTCACAACCACTTCTAAAAATATTAAAATATATTTAGGGGTGAACAGTAACTTTTCATATTTAGGGGTAAAAGTGCTTCCACCAAATATTCTTTATATCCTCCACTCACAACAACTTACACTCACCCCATATAATTTGATGGACACACTCACATATATTTGATGCCCATGATGTGAATGCTCTAAGTGGTTGTGAGTGGAGGAGAGAAAAAATATTTGGTGGAAGCACTATTCACCCCTATATTTGAAAATCTACTGTTCACCCCTAAAAATATTTTAATATTTTTAGAAGTGGTTGTGACTAAGGAGAGAGAAAATACAATGAAAAAGTATTATTATTTTAAAAAGGAGAGAAAAAATTTTAGGGTGAAATAATGATTTTTAGTGTAATTTGATGGAGGAAATTTGGTGAATGAGATGTGAATGCTCAAATGCACAAAGAGGAGATTACATATTGTTGGCGAACGGTGCTAGTTGTAGGCTTTTAGCAGTGTAGCAAATCAGTTTCGGTTTTGGCCGTTTGAATCAATCTTTTTAAGATTTTCCAAAATCTTTAATTTGCATCAAAATATAATAACGATACAGATAGGGCTGTTCACGAGCCGAGCCGATCCGAGCGTAGCTTTGCTCGTGTTTGGCTCGTTTACAAACCGAACCGAGCGGAGCGGCTCGTTTACAATCGAGCCGAAAATCGAACGAGCAATCTTCGAGCGCAAATTTTCCGAGCGAGCGCCGAGCGACAATTGAGCGGAGAATAATATGGACGATCATAAAATTGGGAGGTTTCCTTCGATGTTTTCATTGTCGGGTGACAACTAAGGTCGAAATGTCCAATGATAACACTAATATTAAGATCCCAGTGTCCAAGGATGAGGCTTAGATTGAGGCTGGTGAGGTGATGAGCATACGTTAGAGAACAGTTGTTGCATTGTGACGTAGGTGTGATATCAAGCGACAATTAGCGATGGACGACTAATAACATAAAGAAGTCAAGACTGTCACCTCATGACTTATTGTTTTACTATTAAATCTAGTGTTATTTTTTTATTGAATTAAGTGGGTTGGTTATATTTTGTTTGTATATACTGAGTAAAATCCAATAGAATCTTATATATAAAGCCATAAATTTATCTATAAATTGTGTGTATATTTATTATTAAATAAATAAAAATTTATTCGAGCCGAACCGAGCCGAGCGTACCTTTGCTCGTGCTTGGCTCATTTATAAACCGAACCGAGCCAATCGGCTCATATACAATCGAGCGGAAGATCGAGCGAGCATTTTCCGAACGAGCGACGAGCGATCCACGAGCGGCGAGCGATTTGAACAGCCCTAGATACAGATAGTGCATGAATATGTAACTTACTAGATTTATACCCTGGGAGCGTTCTGGGGTTAAGAAATCTAATATGACATATCAATTTTACATACAAACTAGAGTACTGATGCGCTTTACAGTTACATGCAGCAAAGCTTCGGGTAGCACCTAACCTAAAACAATTAACAATGTATCTCCAATGTTAATTAACGTCTAACCTTAAACAATGTATAACTTGAATATTAAAACCTAACCTAAAACAATGTACAACTCCAATGGTAACACATGTTGTAAATAGAATTCATATTTACTGGTTTGAACATAATTAATGACTTGCCTATACATGATTAATGAATAACCTGAACACTTTGTGTTTTTTTTCCTGTATGAACAAAACCCCACAAAAAATAGTCGTTTTTTCTCCGTTTTTTATATAGCACTATGGTACTCGTTGGAAAGATAAAAAAACGCTCGTTATTTTGGTGTAATTTTTTTCTTTAAAAAATCTCGTAGATAAAAATTGTGAGAGGAAACATGAGAGAGAAAAATCAAATTTTGTTTTAATTTTTTTTTTCTAAAATCACGCATTGTCACATGACATCCTACATAGCACTCTCAAGGGGGAGAATTGCTATATGAGTGTCATGTAGAATTTAGCCCTTTGAAATATATATATATATATATATATATATATATATATATATATATATACTAGCTAATTACCCCGGGAAGGTTCCGGGATTGAAAAATCTAAAACCTAATCAACTAAACAATCACTTAATTATGTAAGTTGCAACAATTCAAAAACTTATCACATGATTCATATCTCTCTAATCTCTCACATTCAATAATTGCATGTTTATAGCATTCTAACCATTCCCATATTCGCTCACCTATAACCTAATCAACTAAACAATCACCAAACTACTTTTACAAATGTCAAACAAACACAACATGCTCAAAATTGCTCTTTTCTAAATTTATTACTCTTCAGATTTCAAATCAAACCAAATGAACTTCATTACATACTAGATGGGTAGTCTAAGAACTACAAAATCGTAACTAAAAACTGTTTTCTGATTAACATTCCTACATATTTGGATTTAAGCTGAACTAATGTGATCATTTATGTAATTAGCTTAATGAATAAAAGGAATCCTAATTGAACTAAAGAACATGAAGAAATCGAGGAAATTACAAACACGTCAAAAAATCCAAATTAAAGTAAAAGGCTCTGCGTGTGTGCACGTACGTTCCTCAACTTATGACATGTTAAAGTAAGAATTAACACATCAACTAACCTCATATACACGGCATGAAGGACATGTCCAAGAGCTCCAGTGAAATAAATCTGCAATCAATGTTTCACTTATCAAGAACACAATATAAGCAAGTAATACGTCATGATGTATTAGTTATGATAAATTGTACCTCTGTCATGAGCCCAAGCTTTCAAACAGCTCTTGTGATACTTCTTGGTACAACTTTTGCATGATAGCGTCTTACTTGCTTTCTCACTTCTTTCGTTTTCTCCATGAAAGCAAAGGCGGCACATTATTTTGGCATTAGAGACAACTTGCTCTTCTCCACAAACATCATTAGCGACACTCTGTGTAAAGCATATCAAGTACACCCCAAACATAAACATGAGTAACCAAATACTAAACTTCAAGGCTTGACCTTTTGGGTCCACTTGAAAGCCACAAAGATTAAACTTTTTCCTATTATCTTAATAATGAATCTTCAAATTGTATAATAGCCTCAATCATTGAAACTACAATAATCAAAGTTTCAAACATTATGACTGATACAGATATAAATAGATAAAAAAAAAAAAAAAAACTAATTTTGATAACAAAAATTCCCAAATTGAATTTGTTAACCTATAATAAATCAGAATTGACTTTTATGTTATCAAAGTTAAACATGTAAATGGGTTTTGCAAATAGGGCTATTATTGGAAAGTTTTTCATGATATTTTTGGTGTGAAGCATGAAACTCTTTATATGTCATTTTAAAAAGAGCAAATTACTTTTGAGCTCGTCTTGTTTGCTTAATAATGTAATATAGATTATTTTTTGAATTAAGCATTTGCTACCGAAACAATTTGAGTCTCTAATCTACGATTGTTTTGGCGACTAAAGCATTCTTGTTAGCAAATTTAGGGACAGAGATTGTTTTAGTCATTAACTTTGCATTAGAGTTTGAACAGGTCGCTAATTATGCAACCATTTGATTTATCCCACTAGCTAATAGGTTTGCTATATATATGTTTTAGTTGTGAAGATATTGAACGTCTTGACATCATAGCTCCTTCATGAGTATGTAACTTTTATAGAAGATATATTCTCCACTTTAATATAAAGTAAGGAATTCAATGCTTCAAGCTTTCATTTTCATTCACTCTTTCAAATGGTCCAGAAAGAAGATTGCCTTTGAATATCAACCCACATAGCTTCTTCCTAAGCCCCGCTGACGGCTGTGCGCATATAATGTATATATGTGTGGCCCTCGGGGGCAAAAGTAAAGTTGCACTAATTTTAACGTTATTTTACTAATTTCGTGAAAATAACGTTAAAAATGACGGACGGTTAATCATCCATCAGGTGGTGGCGTTGATAGCCTAAAGACAAGGGGGTACATGCGCCAATCAGGTTTGTCCCGATTGCTAAGTGTTATGTGTCTTATGTCTAAGGCTTGATACAAAACCACTATTGAGCCGGGGGTCTCACTGGAAGCAGTCTCTCTATTCCCACGGGATAGAGGTAAGACTGTCTACATCTTACCCTCCTCAGACCCTACCTTAGCTTTTGCTATTGGTGGGATTAACTGAGTATGATGATGATGAAGACACATAGCTTCTTCCTCAAAGTTGTTTAGTTTCTAATCTGGATATTCCTCTTTCCATGTGTTTGTCCGTCTAAAAAACACTTTAAAACATGATATCATGTTATAACTAAACATGTGTATCAAACATGGTTAGGCATGAATAAGCACAAAGTAATTGGCCGGCCAACCTTATTTCTGCGAATTTAGTTTGTATATTCGTATCAAATTCTTGCAAAGACGCGTGTCTATTGTTATATGATGCTTCAAGAAAACATCGGACCATAGAGGTCTGGAATCAAGGATTAGAGGACGACCAGAAAAATCTAGTTATGTTTCTTGTCTGTTGGCTAATCAATTATAAATCTGTCGGGTACCAACGCCTTACAAGATTTTTTTTTTTAAAAAGAATGGTTTATGACACATACGTATGTCTATACTAGAGGATAGATTTGGCCGACAGGTAGGTAATGCGGGTTAGGTAACACGTCAAAATGGATTAAAGACCTATGGTTTTTGGTACATATATCTTGATGCATGTATGGGGTCACTTGGGTTCATATACTTGCAAACATTATATTACCTCAATAATTATTTAACCTTTTGATTAAAGTGTACACAAAGTGAGCTTAAACCAATTTGACCCAACATTAAACATAACCAAAACTAACACGCATATGAGCTAATTAACTACAAGTAGTTGCAACCATGCAAGAGACAAGCCCCATAAAGTTACATTCCTTTTGTTGCATGATGTTGACCCACTTAAATGCCAATATATATATAATGTTTTTAGAAATCAACAAACCAAGTTGACGTAAAGACATATACTTAAAGATTGCAACTTGATTCTTTCATGAGTAGTAGTAAAAAGGCTATAAATCTTTTCGGGAATCAGTTCCCATCAAACTTACTTGCAAAGTTGTCGTAGATCGAATCGTGAAAATGCGTGGTTGGGTGGTTAATCGATCACCTTAAGAATTTATGAAATCGCAGCTTGACACGTCTTGCCGTTTATTCTGCACAAGGTTATTGGAGTCAATATGTTTGTTATAACCATTTAACATGTACGTATGTTATTGTTGAGTCAACGACTAACAAATTATTTCACAAGGTGATTTGTACGTAATCTAAATTTTCACTCGGCCAATAATAATTTGTACTTCAAAAATTTTCAATAACGATTCCAACTTTCACTGTATTGGCCGACAATAAACCTTTGTTAACTGAGAACTAACTCGGTTAGTGGATGATGACCTGGCATGCCAACACAGGCATGGACGATAACGTGGACGCTGGCATGGCATGCCACGTCAGCGTCCACATCATCATCCATTAACTGGGTTAGTTCTCAGTTAACAAAGGTTCATTGTTGGCCAATACGTTGAAAGTTGTGAATTTTTGAAATACAGATTATTGTCGACCAATGAGTGAAAATTTGAATTATTATTTTTATTTTTGTTTCATAGAATGATACAAATCAAAAGACATTTATTACTAGAAAATTACTCTTTTAGGAACGAAACAATCCCCTAAAGACGTATATGTTAGATAGTTTAAAACCCAAAAGAAATTGAAAAGAGTAAAATGTCATTGTTATCCTAGGGTTTGGCCACTTTTGTGAATTTTGTCTAAAAAGTTTTTTCCCAACATCTAGGTTGTCTTACTTTCCAAATCTTGACATTTTGTCCAATTAACCAACTACGTGCAAATTGTATAGTTATTTTATTCAATTTTTGTAAGGAAATTAGATTTTAATAACCAAAACTATTCGAAATTTGCCATTGCCACCCAAACTAAAAAATTGGCCATATATAACCTGTACTATTAACATATTGGATTCTGACACCCAATTTGGGTTAAGTCACTAACCCAGTTAGTTTGAGGGTGCCACGTCATCCAAAACACTAACTGGGTTAGTGAATTAACCCAAATTGGGTACCAGAATCCAATATGTTAATAGGACATGTTATATATGGCCAATTTTTTAGTTTGGGATGCCAACGACCAATTTCGAATCATTTAGGTTATTAAAATCCAATTCCCTTATAAAAATTGAATACAAGGATGAAATTGTCCATGAATTAACGATACAATTTGCACGAACTTAGTTAATTGGATAAAATGTCAAGATTTGGAAAGTACGATTACCTAGGTGTTGGGAGAAAAGTTCGATGGTCTCGTGTTCGATCTTCTCCGATTAAGCGATAGATGTTCAATGATGCTTTGATTCATGAACATGCAATTTTTGCCACTCTACTTTTCCAGCAACATCAATAGCAAAATGGTCGTGTAACCTTGTGAAATAAATAATTTTAGTATTGGCTTTAAAGTCCCCAACTTCCCCATCAATCATAAAAATAAGTATTTATAGAATGGTGAGATTTGATAAGTTATAAATTGATATTTTTAGAAAGGAAGTGTGAAAAGTAAAAAGAGAAGGCGTATTTATCGTACCTTATTTCAAATTATAAAAACCTTTAAATATTTATCTTCCAAATTTGCTTCATGAATATTTTAATCCACTAATCATGAAACCAATACCTATTGAATTTATTACAACAGTCGCCAATATGATTTTTGTCAAGAAATGATTGTTATTAGCTGTAAGATATAATGAAAACGAATTGTATTTTTATAATTATAAATCGTATTAAAGAAAACTTTAAAAGTGATTTAATGTCCATTTGAATCAAAGGTTTGATATAAATTACATAATATTGAATGATAAAAGAAGTCTTGAGGGTACTGTGGGGAACATCCAAGAGAAAGGCAAAACACGTAAATATCAAAAACCAAAAACAAAAAACAGGTTCGATTGTTCGAACCTGGGTTTGGTGGGGAACAGAAGAGGGATTTCACCACTACACCATATGAACGCTTTGGAAGAAGGATGGAACAAAAAAAATATAAGTCTAAACAAAAGCAGGTATGAAAGCACTATTCATCAAAGTTTGAAAATTAATATTATGGAATTATGGAATACGTTGTATTGCATAACTCTGTTGTTACAATAAAGATATAACGTTAGTGGTTTCTGTTTAAATTTTTTCACCTATTTTTTTTTGGGTTAAATTATGTTTTTTTTTTTTTCATCTTATGCAGTTTATACTATTTAAATTGTTTTTTTATTAAAAATTTATAATTAGTGTAAATTAAAATTTTCAGCCGTGAAGTTTAACTTAGTATCTATCCATCTATTATAATGATTGAAAGCAATAAATCCTACATGACACTCAAAGAAGGCATCATCCCCATTAAGTGTGTGTAACACCCGACATATTTAGGTTAATAGTTTTACAAACATATAAGTCCACCTTAGCGAAAACATTAATCAACGTACTTGACTAGGTCGGTCGAGTCGGTTTACACGTACGTATTGTCCAGATTTCAATGATTCGGAGCATCATTGGGGGTAACATACGCACACACGAGACTTGAGTCTCGTTGTTGGTGAAATTACATGAAGTGGATTAGGTAATAGACATTAATTGTTCCATATATGATGTACAATGTGTAAATACGTGTTTATATAATTAGATATACTTAACATATGTTAGAATTACATGTTCGTGTGTTAGAATGTGTTAACACGTGTTAAAAATGGATTAAAACGACAAAATCATAGAAAACTAGATATCTGGATTTTGGTTCGACCTCATGGAAGGTCGACCAACCTTCCTAAACTTGATTTAACCCTTGTATAAGTCGAATGAACTTGGTTCGACCCTGCGAGGGTGCGAACCAACACTGACTATAAATACCATACTTTGCAACTTGCTGATCGTGACGCCCTACGTTTGGCTATGATGTTCGCATATACGATGCGGCAGTCGCGCTATTGCAGTGCAACCGGCTTTGGATAGGCAATGATGACATTCTATTTGTTTTGATGGCATCGGCCGTGTCCGTCGACCGTGATGGCAGTGTTGCAACCGGTTGATGCATTACACGGATTGCCTACTATTGTCTGAGCCTCTCGACCCAATTATTCTATTGGCTTCGGCCATGGTGTCCTCGCTTGTAAGCGATAGATGCGGTACGTCCTAAGGCGGGAAACATACAAGTAAACTTCCTTTTTTTTCGGTCTTTCCATTTGCATCTCTAATTTGTAAGCAGGAAACGGCGCACAACAACATAGATATCAATTTTGGCTTGGTAGCGGCACGACCCTAACCACACGGCTGCATATGTATGGGGACTACCTTTTTGGATCAACCAAGTTTAGCAAATGCACTCCTGTATGCCGCGTGACGCTCACCAATTGCCAAACAGTATCACATGCAACACACATGTATGCACTACTGTCGGACCTACAAACGCGCACGCTCATGAGTACGACTCCCCACATACTATCATCGCCTTGGCGCGGGCTAAAACCTAGTTTAATGAACAAAAGTTAGTTTAAGTGAGTCAAAGTTACATCATAATCACAACTTCCTTACAGTTGTTGCAAGAGATGTGAATGAAAAATATTTTTAAGAAAATCTAAAAGTAGTAAACTTCTTCATTTAGTCGATTAAACCCTTCATTTGCACATGATGAATCATTCTGAGTAGTTTACTAAATATTTATGAACATAAAAAACGAAGCCTATGTTTATAGTTACATGCACATAAAGATCTCATTCATGTTTGCTTGTTTAATATATGAACAAATATTCACGATTTTCATGCCAAATGAGAAACAAATGGCTTAGTAAGAGGGTGTTTGGGATTGCGTTTTAAATCTGATTTTTAGATTATTGCGTTTTGAAAACATAGATAATCAGTTTTAAGTGTTTGGGATTGCGTTTTGAAAATGCAGATAATCAGTTTTTTAGGCTACCAAAACGCAATAATCTATAAGCAGCTCTACCCCTATTTTTCCAAAACGCATAATCTGTTTTGAATAATCAATCCCAAACACCCCCTAAGTGCTTGGTTTATTCGGCAGTGATATATGACTTGACGACATATACTAAACCTCATGTTGTACGTACACAAACAATTTCACCAATATTCAAAGCCTCGAGATGCTGCTAGTCCAAAGTTTTATAAGTCCCGTAACTCTATGGCGTGTTGAACATGTAAATTTCCAAAGAAGCCCAGTCATACAGACTTGATAATTTGTAGTGTTGTTATGACTACACAATGTTTTCAAAACCGATCGACATTCTTGGCATAAAGATGAAACTTAAAGGTCGGATATTCAACTTGTTTACTATATGATGTCGTCAAGGTCGTATCTCAAAGGTATCATATCATCGTTTCTTTTTTTATTTGCGTTAACTATATCTTTGGAGCAACTGCCTCAAGCTCATCGCCTAAGGACCCTCTAGCGGCTTATTTCTTTAACGTATCAATAGTAAAACTTATATTAACTACAAAAGAAAACATAAAACCCGAAGTGATATTGATGTATAAGAAGATATTATAGTTTTTTGAATTTTGGTCGAAATAACAAACTAGTGAAGTTCCTTTGCTCGTTGCGGTGAGAATTCGTTTGGTATCACTATGATATTGGGCAGGGGCGGATCTAATTCATGGGGAGGGGGTGCGGACGTTGCGGCTCAACTTCGCGCGCGTAGTGGAAAATTAGTGGAAAATTTGTTTTTTTTTTTTTTTTTTTTTTACGAAATTTGAAAAACGTTGCTACTAAAATGAAAAAAATGAAAAACGTTACTACTGAAAAATGTTTCTAGATCCGCCACTGATATTGGGACTCAGTACAATAACCGAAAGAGAAAGCCCAGTCGTCATACTATAATTCAATATGTCATGTGGTGACTCTATGACAAAGCATTCAACAATATCTCAAATACAACCCAAATTCGAACCAATCGCCATCAATGTTAACCGAAACAACTTTTCATTTACCTAATGTAACACAAATTATTTTGCTGTTAGAAGTAGAATTACAAAAGGATTTTAAATCTGTTGGTCATCATCCCATCTAAAAACTTTTAGGGGTGCTTTTGGGTCTATCAAGGTGACAACAACGTTTTAGGAGGGGATATTGTCTTCACGATCATGTTGGAGTCCCATTTAATGTGTACTAGTTCTTACCGAATAAAGTCGAACTATGTGCACTTGGTGTACCCGACTATTTTTTGTGGTGTTTCGTTCATACAGAAAAAAACACAAGGTGTTCAGGCTATTCATTAATCATGTTTTTTCTTTTAAACCAGGTTCTTAAATTCAGCCCAATCGTCATGCTATCATTGGAATTTTACTCTTCTAAAGATGGATAGGTATACTTCATCAAGAGAACCTAGGTTAAAGAATCGCACAACACTGCAACACACGGTGTCACCTTATAGCAAAGTTATTTATTTAATTACAAGAGTAATAATTATTAGTATTATTAGAATGATTATATTTTTCAACCCCAGGACATTCCCGAAATAAAAGCTAGTTCAAAAATAAATGAAAAGGATGTTAGCGATGTAGAAATATAAAGCTTCGTTTGTAGGTTGGACATTAATACGTCTTTTTAAATAATTAAGGGAAATTTTATGTAGCATATGATTATGTTTTTAACTGTTGTGTTAGAACAATGGTACGGGTGTGAATTTGTGACACGATACTTATATAAGTATAAACGTATTCACGTTGGCTTTGGGTCAAATCCGCAAACTTGTTTAGCTAAGTCGGTCGAGTTGTGTCAATCTGACGTGTTTATGAGTTGGCTCGTTTAATTCATTTATTTTTATTGTATTTTATTAAAATATGTTTTATATCATAAATTAGTTTGGTTCAGTATTTCATGCCAAAATTGACAAAAAATATATAAATTAATGTAGTTTTTTATATACATGCGTGTTTTTTTATTTTAATTTTGTTTAGAAAGATAAATTACATAACTAATATGTGCAAAAAATAAAATAAACTAAGGTTAGGCGGATTATATCTATGTCATCACGTAAATACTCATGCCGTGTTCACGTTCATGTGTCTAATACTATTTGCGACTTCTTATTGTGTATAAATTTGTATCACTTGTGGTCCGTTTACCTACGTATCACTTGTAATTAGTTGTCTTTGGTTTAATGAAATGAGGTTTATTTGACTAAAAAAAAAAAAAATTTGTATCGAATTTTAGAATTCGTAATTATTTCGTATTTGATTGACATGATCGTGACCTGTTTATATATTTTCTACACCCCTTTAATATTTTCTTAAAATAAATAAAATCAAATAATAAAAAAATAGTTAAAAAGAGTAACCGAACCAAAAAAAAATATATATAATAAATAAATAATAATCCCCAAATCCAAACAAAAAGGTCTTCTCCAAAATTACTTGAAATCGTCAAAATCTTTAACATCTTAACCGTTTGAATAAATCAATCAATCAATCAGACCTTCTGATCATCTTTCTTGTTCATCAATGGCGTCTTTTGTCGGTACAAATCTTTAATTCTTTTCCTGTTTAATTTCCTCAATTTTTTTTATTTTTTTTTTGGGATCCGATTTTTTTAAGGCTCTTTAATGTTAAGATGGTTGTTTATTGTGATGGGTATTTTTTTTATTATTGTGTTTGGCAGTGGCGAATTGGGTTTTGTAATATATTGGAGTATATGAAGTGGGTTAGTGATTACAGACGTTTGCAGGTTTGTTTTTCACTTAAGATCATTATTAATCTTGATTTGGTTGAAGGAATTATTGGATTATTAGACTATGTAATTAAAAATTTGAAATTTTGTTAATTTGTTGAATGCACTAATCTCTTTCTCAAAAAAAAAAAAAAAAAAAAAAAAAAAAAAAAAAAAAAAAAAAAAAAAAAAAAAATTGTTGAATTGGGTTGTGTGAATTTTTATGATCATAGTAGTGTTTGGTTATGTTATTGATTCATACAGTTGTGTTTACAAGATGTGTTATCTTATTGTGTTAAAGGGTGTTTGGATGGGGGTTTTGTAAGCGGTTATCGTGTTGTTATCGGTTTGAGTCTAGTTGCAAGAAAATTGATTGTTGATAATGAGCCATGCTGCTCGTGTGCTACTCGAGATTGGCTCACTTAAAGCTCGAAGCGAGCCAAGCTTAAATGAGCCCGAGCTTTGCTTATCAAGCTCAAGTTCGCTTGCAAGCATACACGAGCACGTTATTTATATAATTGTTATTTAATGTATTAAGTATATATTTACATGATAATAATAATAAGAATAATATGTAAAATTACAATAAAAATAACGTAATGATATAATATGTATATATAAATTTATATATAAATGAGTTAATATAATAAATGCTAAACGAGCCAAGCTCGAGCTTGAAAAACTATTTATGGGCCGAGCTAGAATTTTAGAATTATAAATAAAGCTCAAAACAAGCCGAGCTCAGGCTTGGCTCGGTTTGTTTACACCTCTTAAAACTTTATCGATTATCGATGAGAGGTTAAATTGCATATGCACCCTTTTATTACCCTTTCTTATACTTCTAAGGAAACATCCAAACTGTAATTCATGCATCATGTTTTCATATATCTGGTTATCCGACAATGTTGCAAAAATCGTCCTAGGCGGAGGTAAAAATCGGAATTAGGCCCTAGTCGGAAATCTAGGCGTTTTGGCCATTAGGCGGATCTAGGCGGTGATTTTTTTTAATTTTTTTATTTTTTTAATTAAATTTCTAAGTATTTTTTTAGTATTATGTGTATATATCTAAGTATTTCTAAGTATTATGTGTATATATCTTAACATATTTTCAAAAAACACCTAAATTTGTGTGTATATATATATATATATAAAATACGTATAAAAATACCAAAACGCCTAATTCCGCCTAATTTTCGCCTAGTCCCGACTAGTCCCTAGGCTGGACCTCACCGCCCGCCTAGCGACTTTTGCAACCTTGTTATCCGATTCTAATCACTCAATGTCACATATCGCTATCAAAATGCACATCCAAACACCTCCATTGTCAGAAATAAGTGGCCACACTGTTGAAAGGTTTCTTCATACATGCTACAGATCCACCTTATCCAAACAATTATAGGATGAGGAGAGAGAGTAGAACGAAAACGACATTTTACTTGATAACATGCTGTGCATATGGTCTATTAATTTTTTAGAATTTTCTGTAGGTAAATTGGGAGACACATTCTTGTGTCTGATTGTTTTGTTGACAAATTACAACCGATACTGAAGCTTGGTTTCGAAGAGAAGGTATAGAATGGCCGAAGGGATTGAGCAAGTAGAACTTAAATTCAGAATATACGATGGAACAGATATAAGCCATGGCAGCTATGCATCGTCAACTACTGTAACTGCTCTTAAGCAAAAGCTTGTTTCCGAGTGGCCTCAAGGTTTGATATGATTTTTTTAGTCCATACGTTCACTGATCTTATTTCTTTATCCTATTTGACTGTTAGTTGTACATTTTTTCCGTTATATGCAAATAACTTTCTATAGCAGGTAATGTGGTGACGTGTCACCATTTTCGGTGATGTGGCTCCTGTGGCGGTGCGTCACATCACCGTCTTATCTGCGATAGAATATTACTTACGTACAATGGACGAAAATGTTTTTGTCTTGCATGTAATGACAAAAAGAGGAAAATATGTTATTTTTTGTGTAATAAAGGCCAAGTTCCTTGAGTGCTGATACCTTGGTTTAAAAAAGCGCGAGGCGCTCCGAGGCGTTTTGGTTCCAAAATCCGAGGCGCGGTGCTTAAAGCGCGAGGTGAGAGCTTCACGTATGTGAGGCGCCCAAGGTAAAAAAAATTAAAAAATATTTATACAAGCCAATACTACATATTCTACTTGTTAATAATCAATCCTAAACACAATAACATAATTATAAAACACACTTAAACACTTCATTAAACATACATTGAAGCCGAAACACACTTCAAAATCTTAAAAAAAACCTGATTTTGACTTTTGGCCAAAAAAAAACCCTAATTTTGACTGAGGCGGCGCCTCGCGCCTCACAACGCTTCATGTAGTTGAGCGCCTGAGGCCAAAAATAGCGCTTTTCCTAGGCCTCGATCGCCACACGCCTCAGACGCGCTTTTTTAAACCAAGGCTGTTACATGCTTGATTTCCCTGCCTTTTAATCACCATAAAAAACTGAATGATGTGTTAAAAATTTAGATGATGTGTCATAGAAATGTAAATTTTATGTACCACTGGCATTAGTGTCTAGATAGGCCAATAGTGAGTTCTAATGCTCTCTATATTCCTGCACGCCTCAACATTTGTTCCTTTTAATATGATGTGAAATCCATCCTCATTATGCCTAGCAAGATCTTTTCACATGTCCGTTATTTTCTTGCGACAGAGGTAACAATTTTTTCTGAAACCGAATTCTGCCTTTTTATAGGTAAATCTGTCGTACCCAAAACAATGAATGACATGAAACTTATACATCTGGGAAAAGTTTTGGAAAATAATAAGACGTTATCAGAATGTGGGGTACGTGATGCTGCGTTTGCAGGTGGAGTAATCACAATGCATGTTGTTATTCAACCCGCTCTCGCCAAAAATAAGTCAGGTTAGTTTAATAATGCGTTTTTATGCTTATTTCTCTGTGTGTGTGTGTGGGGGGGGGGGGGGGGGGGGGGGGGGGGG
Source organism: Ambrosia trifida (assembly GCA_028751855.1). NCBI lineage: Eukaryota > Viridiplantae > Streptophyta > Magnoliopsida > Asterales > Asteraceae > Ambrosia > Ambrosia trifida. The sequence continues at coordinate 133,510,699 of CM054129.1, forward strand.
GCATGAATGCAAGTTATTTTGTATTTTGTTGAGCCTGAGATTTGTTCATGGTGCTTCGGCAATTACTGCCCGTTTACCTAGAAACTGGTTAAACTGTTCATATATATTATAACTGGTTAAGTAAATCGCACTGGCGAAGCTTAGTTGGGGCCGGCGGGGGCGGCCGACCCCCCGAATTTTCGCGTAGAAGTGCCGATTATATAGTATTCGTATAGAAAATTTTGAAAATATAGGGTTTCGACCCCCCGAAACTGGTTTTCGACCCCCCGAAACTAGTGACTTCCAACCCCCGGTGACTTCCGACCCCCCCGAACCTTCGGGTCAAGCTTCGCCACTGGTAAATCGTAAATCAAGAAAAAAAAATAGTTAAAAAGGAAACGGGTCAAAATGATTGAACAAGTGAAAACCAATGTAAGGTTTTAAAACTTGTAGATTAGGGTTTGTTAAAAAGGGGTGGCGGCGCAGCTTGTTGCCTGCCTACCCGCTATCTTGATGTAATTTTTTCAGTCATGGAATGAAAATATTTATATTTGAATGAAAAAAAAAAATATAACAAACAAAAACTAATAATATATTTTTTTAAATAAAGGGATGTGGGAGGTTTTTGAAATCACTTAGTGACTTTCGACCCGTTTGACTTAGTCAACACTTTTTGTTAAGCCAAAAAGTTTTAAAATCCTACGCCGTTTGACTAAGGAAATACAACCCAAATCGACCCATTTCTAGACAAACGGGTACAAAAAGAAAATTGAATCCTTGTAATCCGTCTTTTTTTGTGATACAGCCAAAAAACATGACGAGAAGGGAAAACTGAATACATGCGGATGCACAATTTTATAGATTTGTTACGCCCCGGATATGTGATTATAAGATATTGGGTAGCACTTTGATGTCTCAAAAGTCTCTTCTTGTTGGATATTGATAATCTTTCGGGCGGGTCATCTATGTTCTGAAATTGTGTATGAACCTGAGAGGTTTGCTTCGACTTTTGCTCTTGCGTTCGTTTTTTTTTTTGTATATCGATACTGTTTTTTTACATCCCGACTTCAATTTGTATCGAACGTATTATCAAAAGAGTGCTTTATGCTAGATGTTACAACATGGCTAGAGAAAACGAGCTTCGAACCATGACACAACACATATGGTTGTTAAACGTGTCTTGTCTACGGGTTGGTGAGTCAAATGTCACACGAACATGAAAACTGTATCAGGCACATGAACTTGAACACGACACACATAATTGAAGGTTGGCACAAACATATTTGAAGATCGTAGACGTCTTTGTTTTCCTCTTCGTCTCAATCGTGTTGTGTATCTTCTCCAAATCAATTACAATCTAGCTTTAGGTTACATAATCATACTAGTCTTAAGCTTTTGATAAAATTAAAATAAATGATTTTCTAATAAAAACCAAATAAAGGTTAAAGAGGTTAGCAAGTACCTTTGCCCGGTATCAACTATCAAGGTCTCTCTAAGCGATGAGGGTTCAAGTCTCATGGTAGATTAAAAAAAAATAAGTTTAAAGGTTGTGTGAGTCGGTTGTTCTAAAAGAAAAGATAAGGTGGTTGAGCGTTGGTAATTGATTATCTTTTATTTTATTATAACCAAACACATTTGACTCGTAAAAACTTTTAAATCGTTAAGCCGCTTATGTGATACTCAAGATCGCCTTAACAAAAACTCAAATCTAGCTGAACTTGAATGAGCTTAAGCCCGAGGTTGAGCATTAATTAGAGCTTAGAGCATATTACTAGATAATCCCGAGTTCATATACTACGCTTCTAAGTGTTAAAAGTAGACTATTATTTAAAACATATATTACATGATAAATATGATAACGAATATATTTGTGACAATTTTACTAAAGTTATGACGAAGTTACTCACGAGCTCAAAAGTTGAATCTAGCTTTCAGAGTTTCAGTATAGAGTTTGAAATGAGCTAAGCTAAAGCCCAATCTATCTTAAATATATATATGGACGAGTTCGAACTTAAACGGAACTAAACTTCAAATCGACTCCACACAATCCTATATTTTAATGCCAATTTTTGTATTTTTAACAAGTTAATTTCTTATTAAGTTATAAAAATATTATGTTTCACTAAACTCAAAAAGATTTCTCCTTATACCGTCCGTTGTGAGCCGCGAGCGAGCCTCGACGTGAGCACACACGATGGTGCTCGCGTGCGTTCACGAGAGAAAGTGAGCACAGGCCACGCCGGTGCTCACCCCTACCCACAACATGGTCAAGTGAACACAGGCGACGGGCTTACTTAAAGTGAAGTCGGTGACTCGCGTCTGTCGCTTGCGTGGTCTTAGCAAATAACTCTCTTATTATTATTATTTTTATAGAAAGAAACAAGTGGATAAAACATTAACGGTTGTGTTCCATGAAACCACCACCACCACCACCTCAATGGATGTCATAAACCCTGTTTTCCGGCACCACCATCACCACCATCACCACCGTCGCTACTCCTCCATCACCCCATATCAGTTATCATCCTCCATACTCATCCTACACACAAGACCCACCTTTAATTCCTTCCAAAAACACATCTTTTCACCCGTTTCTTGCTCTTCTTCAACCTCTCCGTCACCGTCACCGTCACCGGAAGTTGGCTCCGACACAGCAGAATCTTGCGTTAATTTGGGTCTTACCCTCTTCTCTAAAGGCCGGGTACTTTTTTTTTTAATAATTCATATATCTTTTATTACTTCATATGTATACTTATCATTGTTTAGTTCATAGAGAGTTTCATGCAATTGTATAATGTTCAAATTATATCTATTTTTTTAATTTAATTTAGATTTAGGAATGGATTGGAAACTCAAATTATTTAAAACATGTTGGTTTTGAAAAGTTCCGATGCCATAGGGTCTTGAGCCGAGGCGCAAGGTATTTATATGAATAACTTATATGAGCTATACGTACAACATCATGATGCACAAGACCTTCCACAATCAAGAGGCGCGTGACACCTGCGCCTTTTGTGCATTCTGCATACCTTGGTTTTAAAAAGCGCTAGGCGCACAAAAGCGACGAGGTCTAAGTGCATCGCGCAAAGCACAAAAAGCGTGGGCTTCTCGTACCCGAAGTGCGCACTAATTATATAAATTTTTTTATATATTCCATGGGTTTTTAGCTTCATTTACCCAAATATAGCTATAAATAAGGTTTTTATATGATTTTACCTATATGTACAAGCCAAAAACACCGAGGTACAACACTTTTATGCATAAAAATACATGGAGTACGTGAGGCGTGCGCCTCAAGGCCAAAAGCGACGAGAAAAAAAGTCAAAATCTGCGCTTTCTTTTGCGCTTGTGGGAAAATGGGTAGGCGCAAAGCCCTAAGGCGCCCTAGGTTGCGCCTTGATGCGCCTCGCGCCTAGGCGCGCTTTTTAAAACCCAGGTGCATACAGCAAGTCAAAAGCCAACAACCCCAGGCGTGCTTTTTAAAACCCTAGACGGATAGACGTAACCCATCATGGATTGCTCCACTCTAACATGATACTTGAGACGAGAATCGAGATGTTCGTTATGGCCTAGTATCTCTCATGTGGTCGGAACTGTTCAATGTGGGAAGGTGTTACAGATATCATGGTGTATGGAATATGGATAAACATCCCCGACATTTTCCCATGTATAATCGAATCAATACACTATTGGGCGGCCTAGATTGAACGAACATAATCCATTTACTATTGTACAAGGTTTTAAAAACGATGACGTAAATGCTTTATAATAATGCTTCATATGTGTGGGACTGATTGTAAGGTTACATGTGATTGTAATATTAAAGCAGAGAAATGTCTTAAGATTATGAAGTATTTTGAAAATCAAATGAGAAAAACAACCAGAAAAATCCTAAAGTTGAAACACAAAGTTTAAATCGGTTGTGGTAAATGCAGGATTTTCTATCGAGCTATACACTACCATAACAATTCTTTTCTATCGGGCTCACAAGATTCGCATATTTTGTTATTATTAAAGTATTTCACACATTTTTTGACAAATGGTCAAAACACATTCTTAACAGAAGATGAAAAATAACCAAAAACATTCTTAACAGAAGACGAAAAATAACTAAAAACATTTTTTTCTTTTATAGAAAGAGAACAACATTATGCATTTTAATAATTTGTATAAATTTTCCAGGTTAAAGATGCTCTTGTGCAGTTTGAAACAGCACTTACCTTGAATCCTAATCCTGTTGAGGCTCAAGCTGCATTTTATAACAAAGCATGTTGTCACGCTTATAGGTATGAAATTTGTTTATTTAATTAATAATTTGTTAGTACGCTGCAAGTTTTGTGTTTGGTATATGTTTTAAATAAATAATTTGCTAAGTACGCCTAAAGAAACTATACTGTACAAATCAATTTCTATTTTATAAATCAAATTATGAGGTTTTCATGCATTTGTTCAACCCATTTGACCCGTTTCTTTTGCAGTTAAATATTTTTCGCATAATCCGTTATCCATATGCTACTTCTTTCGTTCTTTTAAAAGTTGCCGTTTTGGACAAACCACTTAAGTCATGTGGTTTATGTGTGATTATAGTTTTTTGGCTATCTATATATACACGTATATTTTTACAAAAGGTCTCTTATATCACGACAAACTTTTTATATATTCATGTTGCGGGACAATCTGATTGACTTTTGTTTTTATTATTTGGAGGAAGAGGTGAGGGAAAGAAGGCTGCTGATTGTCTTCGAACCGCTCTTAAAGAATATAATTTAAAATTTGGTACAATTTTAAATGATCCGGATTTGGCATCCTTCCGAGTTCTGCCTGAGTTTAAAGAACTAGAAGAAGAGGTAATTTGAAGATTCTGAACTTGATTGTTAGATAACTGTGGACCATGGTATATTTAAACTCGTATTGTGATTATTATTATTATTATTATTATTATTATTATTATTATTTTTATTATTTTTTTTTTGACCGGCTAAACTCCCACAATCCGAGCCCCCGCAGTACTTGGGCAAATTCCTGCACAAAGCAGGACTCGAACTTGCAACCCCAGGGGTAGGAAACAGGCAAAGCCTTAAAGCCTCCCACCTCCACCACTCCGCTGTGGCTTCATTGGCTAACTCGTATTGTGATTTGAAGTCAAAATAATATGTTGTGTTATATTTTGTTTATTTTGGGAAAAAAAATCAGATTTAGCTAGTTAGTTAAGAAGTTTGGACTTCTTTTCTTAAACCCTACACGGGTTTTCTTTTAAAGATTAATCGAGTGTTAAAATAAGTTAATGATGTATTAAACTATTTTCAGGCTAGATTAGGTGGGGAAGATGTAGGCTACGGTTTCCGAAGAGATCTAAAACTTATTAGTGAAGTCCAAGCCCCGTTTCGTGGGGTCAGAAAATTCTTTTATGTGGCATTTACAGCAGCAGCTGGAATATCATTGTTTTTTACTATACCAAGACTGTTTCTTGCGTTACAAGGCGGTGAGGGTGCCCCGGATATCTTGGCAACTGCCCAAAATTTTGCCATTAATCTTGGAGGTAAAAACGTTATATGAGTTTATCGTTTTGCATGTAGCTAGAGGTAGCTAGATGTGTGCGTGGGCCAGGTTGGGTAATGGGTCAAAACGGGTTCATGTTGGGTGACCCACAACAACCACTAATTAAGCGTTTAATATGCTATACCATTTGCAGGTATTGCAGTGTTTGTGGCGTTATTTATCTGGGATAACAAGAAAGAGGAAGAACAACTTGCTCAAATTTCTAGAAATGAAACATTATCAAGATTGCCGCTACGCTTATCAACTAATCGGGTGGTTGAACTTGTGCAATTAAGAGACACTGCACGACCCGTTAGTATTCTAATTTCCTTATCACATATTTTGTTTCTAAAATTTCAAAATTTTGTGTTTATCCCTTCAACTTTCATAGTTTCATATCATAAATAACCTTTCAAAACACTGAAACTCTCATGTTTACGTTTACCCATTCCATAGTAAATAAATAACATCGGTTACCTCTAACAATACGAATGTTGTTTTCTACTCGTTTATTGATTGGAACATAAACAAGCTTTGTATAAGTAATTGATTTTATTTTTAACCATGGAATGGGTACATATGAGACTTAGAGGGTGTTTGGGATTCCGTTTTGAATCTGATTTTTAGATTATTGCGTTTTGAAAATTCAGATAATCAATTTTTAGTGTTTGGATTGCGTTTTGAAAATGCAGATAATAAGTTTTTTAGGCTACCAAAACGCAATAATCTATAAGCAGCTCCACCTCTGCTTTTCCAAAACTCATAATCCGTTTTGAAAAATCAATCTCAAACACCTCCTTACTGTTTATGAAGAGTAAATGTGATATCATGAAATTCGTAGGGTAAATTAATATTATTAAATTTTTAGGGGGCGTTTGGATTTGGTTTTGAATGCTTGGATAAAGTGATAAACAGATTTTGCTTCTGAGTATCTTATATTTTTTGTGTGCTTTTGTTCGAGTCAAGGTCATATTGGCGGGAAAAAAAGAAACGGTTTCTTTGGCCATGCAAAAAGCAGAGAGGTTTAGAATGGACCTCCTTAACCGAGGCGTTATATTGGTTCCGGTTATTTGGGGCGAAAAGGATTCACTAATTGAGAAAAGAGGTTTTGGTGGTCCAAAAAAAGCGGCTTCATCTCTTCCTTCCGTTGGGGTAAAACCGTAATTTACTCTTACAAACCATATTGCATCTTGTTAGAGGAGTGAAAAGGGGCGGATGGGCGCGGGATGAATGGGTTAAGTTTCCACATTTAACATCTTATTTATAGAAATGTGATTGATTGCGTTTTGTTTATCTTTTCCGGTGCTACGTGGATGCCATTATCATAGGAAGATTTTGAGACACGTGCTCAGTCGATAACTGAAAAAACGAAACTGAAGTCTGAGATTCGATTCAAAGCTGAGGTTGTATCGCCTGGGGAATGGGAAAGGTCAGTAATGATATTTAGTCAAAAAAATTTGAAGTATGCACTTATCATAGACTGGTATAACAAAAGAACATTATCTAAAAAAGAAACGGGTCAAAGGGGTTGGATCGGGTTGAGAGTTGTTCAAAGCATACTCAAGTAGTCAAATCTTCCTACCTCTTTAAGTCTTTATTAAAAAGAAAGTTGAGATAAAAGGGTTGGTGGGTCAACACAACTCATTTGACTCGCCCTAAATTTTGCGTGTTTGACCCGTTAAATCACCCATTTTGCCACATCTAAAGAAGCTTATATGATCATTTTGTGTGCTTTCTCTTTATCACTAACTAAACACTATTTCCCAATTTTTAGCAACTAGGAAAATAAAAATCGTTAAACCGTCTTACAATCTACTACCGGTTTTAACTTTTAACAACTAACCGCATTTTTTATTGATTTTACTTGTAAATAGCTGATGTGGCACTTGGCGATGCTATCGCCATGATGCCAACGGCCATATATGAAAAATACGCTTATGTGAGAAAAAAAAAATTAATAAAAAAAATATTTACAAATTTAGAAAATGATATTTTAAATGTTTTACACACATGAGATGCCAAGTGGCATATACACACCTGTTAAAATGACAAATAAGCTGCCTCGTTAACCATTTCTAACTCTAGTTACTTTTACCA